>JBCNJP010000006.1:58463950-58651120 GCA_039602395.1 Deinandra increscens subsp. villosa
ATGTTTTTTCCCTAGAAAAGCCAATGTATAATTACATTAAGATCTGTTAAGTTTTATAATTATTTTTTTGGGTTTTATAAATCATGTATTCCCAATGTTTTTTTGTTAAAACATGTATTATAAACAAAACTAACTTAATGGTTTTTTTTAATCCTCTAGATGCCTAATTTAAGATATAAATATAAAAAGCATACTAATGGAGATATTATAAATTTAATAATAGTAACCATAGAGGCCCTGAGGGTGTGTAAATGTTTAGATACAATAGTTTAGAGTGCCCAAATTTATTTATTTTTTTTCCATAGATGTCATAGGTAGATTACAATATTTAAAATTCTTTATTAATTAGTTATATGTTCTAGAATCTCTCTCTAGAGATAGTTCTATAAGTATATTAGAATCCAATCGAACCATAACAGGTTCTAGAGAGGCCTATTAAATCAATAAATATTTTAAAACTGAATAACATGTTATGTTATAATGTTATAGAGAGCCATGATTAACCCAAGTACCATAAAACCCAATGTTGCAAACAAGATGTTTACCTCCCCGCGCGCTGATGTAGGGTTGAATTTGTATACTGAATGAAAGTAAAAAACTTAAAGTGGTATAAAACGTAAAAGTTTAAAAATCTCGTGGTGAAAGTATAAAATTATAGAAGTATACTAAAAGCGAAAGTAAAACGGTTAAAAGTTTCGTGGCCAAAATGGAAGACAAAAAAGCTTAAAACAAAAAAAAAGCCTTAAAAGTTGGAGGGTTAAAAAATTAAGGAGTCTAAAACGTAAAAATCTAAAAGTCTTGTGGTGAAAGTATAAAATTATAAAAATATACTAAGTTAAGTGGTATAAAACGTAAAAGTCTAAAAGTCTCGTGATGAAAGTATAAAACTATAAAAATATACTAAAAACGAAAGTAGAAAACTTATAACAAAAAAAAGTTCAAAAGTTAGAGGGTAAAAAAGTTAAGGGTTATAAAACGTAAAAGTCTAAAAGTCTTGTAGCGAAAGTATACAACTATAAAAATATACTAAAATCGAAAATAGAAAAGTTAAAAGTTTCGTAGTCAAAATAGAAAACAACAAAACTTAAAATAAAAAACACTTTAAAAGTTAAACTGTACAAAACGTAAGAGTATAAAACATATGTGGCCAAATTATGAAAACCAAAAGTTTAGGGGTGATTAAAGTGTTACGAGAAAAGTTAGAAAAACAAAAGTTACACTATGTACCAAATTTTATTGTATAATAATAAATAACATCTTAAACTTATTGTCAAATGCGCCCCTGCAAAATCGCAATTTACAACAAGAGTTTTTGACTGTTTGTAAAATCGCAATCGACAATCACTAGTTTTGTTGCTAAAATTTTTGGTTTAAATTTGTTTTTTATTATTTGTAAAAATCACAATCACCAAAATCGTTTTTGACTATATAGAATCATCGATGACAATCAATAGGTTTGATAATTCTTTATTATGCATAACTAGGTTTGTAACCCGTGTGTTACACGGGCTGTCACACAAATAATTAAATGAAAATGTAACATAATGAAATTATAACCATATAGCTTCTATATATTTTTTGATTTTTAAAACACTATAGAGAAGATAAAAGCAAACAGCGATGAGAATTAAGTATTGAACAATCCTATACAGGTTTGACATAATAGGGCTAAGAAAAAGTTAATATAAGTGATGTTATACTAACATTAAAATGTTGAACCCAATTAGGTCATAGACTCACAAAAGTCATTGTACAACCATCTTTAATAATGTCTGCAAAAAGAACAAAAAAAATTACGTAGACAAAGACAACACAATTCTAGATGCTAATATAAACCATGAAGGTCAAATATCCTCAAAAGAACCTATCTAAAGAATGGTGCACAGGTAGATTAAGTCCAATTGTTTTCGGCATATTGTTGGTTTGATTTGTGCATGAGCCATACATATAATGAGATGGTGACCCGTCCGCGCGTTCCGACAACCACCTAACTACATTCCAACTAAGTTGTAGAGTGAAAACATAAAATAATTTATTTAAACTACCAAACAAGAGTTGCCATTGAATGCATTATGTATCATTTTTAGGTTGTGTAGACACTTTCACCTTCAAATTAAGTTGTCAAAACTCAGCATAAGCAATAGATGGGGATACGCAACACACACACCTGGTAACCATGGAAGATACACATGCAAGCAAGCAAACCACAACTAAAACAATCATGTGAAACAACCTCCAAGGATTAATATCCATTCTAAATTCCAATACACTGATAGACTTTCCTTTAGAAATTACACAAAAATTAGCAACAAAAATGTTCAGTAATTAGTAAGCAAGTCGACAAAGTTGTACAAAATGAAGAACATGGGTCAATACCCCCTTGTCTCCTATTATTTGACTTTGGTGGTTAGCTGTTTGTTCAATAGTATTTTTACATATTCAATAGCATTTTTACAATTTACATGTTCAATAGCATTTTTTTCATAGTTGATTGTTTTGGTGGTTAGCTGTTTGTTAAACTCATTAATGTGCGATTTTTTTTTATATGTGAGGATATAACCTCAACATCTAAAAGTTAGGCATTAGAAACAATAGAATGTAAAAACTAAGAAATCAGTAAGAAGCTTACTGATAATCATTTTGCAAAGTTCCAAATAGCATAACAAAGTCAGCAATATTATCTTACAAATTTCCAGACATGTGTTTTAGCCATTTTACAAGAAGATCTATGATCCAAACCCAAGTACCCAACCATTAGAGCAACAAAAGACCATATACTAACAACAAAATTCCAATAAATCCCAAAACCTAATTACTACCAAAAAGCAATAAAATACCAATTACTCATAGAAATCCCAACAAAATTAGATAAATCCCCAGACCATCTACTGTGAATTGTAGTTCTGATTATAGAAGTACGGAAAAACAAAATCAAAATTCATAGAAACTCAAATTTATTTGTTGTCTACGAAACTCCTCAAAAATGGATATTGTGAAACGAAATACAACTGTGAATCTTATATTATAATTCAGTCAATGAGATTAGAGAGATAGAATTGATTAGTCATTAAATGGAGCAAAACCCTTAAACATTCCACGCTTCTATATGCAGGAAGCAATTGAATTGGAGCTAAAACTTGATAAGGATTTAGGGTTTATACCTTATTCAACATTCTTGTTAACTGGATTTTCAAGGAGTTCTAGGATGTTACTCATTTCTACAAGGAAGAATCACAAGCTCGCGAGTTCCAAAAACCCCTAAATCGTATAGCTTCTGTTTTGATAAGCAATTGTGCGGCCATTAAATTCTCACTCGAAGGCTGCGATTGAGCGACTTAGAGGTGAAGAACTCATCTAGTGATTGAACTTTGCTGGCCTCTTCCTTATTAAATGTTATCGTTCAAAGAAAAAAAGAACTCATCTTGTGCGACCATTGCAATACCCACTTGCGATTGAAATTCCAATCCGGTAAGTAATTGAGATTTGAGACATACATGGGCGATTGAAGTTCCGATCATTCTCGGTGGCGAATGAAGATTTTTAGGGCATCTGGATCGTCGTAGTGAATGTCCGTCGTGGTGTTTTGGGAATAAAGGGTACAGGTGTCGGCATAAAAATTTTTGCCACGTGTCAAAAACTCAAAACCTCCTAGTTAGGATTTTTCTTTATTAGAAGAGGTAGAGGTAGATATCTCGACCCTAGATTTAAATTTATTTTAATTTTGATTTAAAATCTACTTTGATTTGGTTAAAAAAAACTTTTTTGGTTTCTTTTAGTGATTTTAAAGGTTCATTTTTATTATTGGAACATATATCAAAAATTAAAATAAAAACTTATTTTAATTTTTTCATTGATGTAAGTTTTTTTTTTAAGGTTCTTTTTTATTATTCGAACATGTATTGAAATGTCAAAGACAATCCTACCCTGATTAAGACTCTAGAATTCTTGATGTCCTATCAGATATTTTTTTAAATGGAGAATACATGGACTTCAATTCTACTCGAAATCTACTTTTTCCTTTCACAATCACATTTGAACCTTCGGTCTCTAAAGAGACATTAAAGTCACCTTATAACGTGTCATCTCATCGATCTATCGTTTAAACCAATTTAAAATATATTTAAAATATAGTAAGTTTCTTTAAGATCTACTAGACTATAATGTATTATTGATAGTTACTTTGGTGCCCTAAAATAAAGTGATGCGTATTTTGTAGGGCCTTCGATTTCGATAAAGTTAATGACACCAACGATAGTATCAGTTGGTGTCTTGTGGGTGAAAACTCGAATTAAAACAAAAAGGTGAAATATTCAAGATTTATGTTAGAGTGGTAAGGATATGATGGCTCGTAATAAAAGTAAACGAATGGCAAATGGTGATTATCTTCACAAAGTGGTGTCATTTTGTAGATCATCAAAGGTACAACAAAAGTTAAACAAACAAATCGAAAATGAGGATCTTGTATCTTGAGTTTACAAAGCATCAAACAATAATGAATGACAAGATTTGACCCATAACCAGGGTGAATAAGTTACAACCCAAATACTGTATAAAGGGGTTTCAAAGCTCACCACTGGTAGATAAAGGGGTTTCAAAGCCATATTCTGACCAGCAAATCCTGTACCATTTAGTGATTAGATGACAAGAGAACATCATGCTCCCTAAGCCGCCTCTGAAAATGAGCCAAATGGTTCTGTAACTGCGAAATGGCTGCAGCCTTCTGAGTCAAGATTGTGTTCAGTTTTGCCACGTAGTCGTCTAGCTGGTTCCCTGGTTCATCAGCCTCTACCAATAGGTTCATCTCCTACAATTACCAAGATAATTCAATTTAAGAAAATCAAGGCCCTATAAGAAACTAGGGGATAATATGAACATTATGATATATGGCATACCACTCTAACAATATCCATGGTATCCTCGACTTGTTTCCGGTGAGCATTTACAAGATCTTCTTCCTCCTGAGATTGTTTCTCAAGTTATTATGTGGAACTATGGATACATTAACTGGAAGGAAAAAAAAACGTGTATAAATTTAATGTAAATCCATACCTGTAAAAGCATGTTCAACTCATCATCAGGGTTCCAGTTTCTTGATTCAGTTTTAGGTGGTTCCTTTGACTTTGTTTGACCATTGATTCTCCTGTTCTTATCTGGTGCATTTGAGAAGCTATATGGTTCAACTTTTGTGGTATTATTCTTCCATGACGGCTGCTCAGCCTCATAAAACTCTTCTGCAGTGTCATAATCATCTTCATCGGCTTGTTCAGGATATGAATCAATCGTGTTATCTTCATAGGATGAAACTCGGGGTAAGACGGTAGTAGACATCGACACGGCTGTTGGTTCCCTGGAACTAAAAGTCGTGTCTTTTTTGTTCCCTTTTGAGAGACTTTTCACCCTGTTGATTAATAATGGTATAATTGCTAGTGAGGATTGAAAGTCACCAAAAGTGTAAATTTTTAAAGCTCACAGGCCACAGCATTGTTATAATACAGCTTTTTTTTTATAATATTTCACACACTAATTACGTGTTAAAAAAAAATTGGACAGAAAATGTTTTGGATCAACCCGCGTACCAAAAGTTACTTGTTTTGGCAAGAGCCCAGTTTGTCACATTTTACCCGACCCACCCAGTTTACGACCTTCTGTAAAACCGAGTATCCTTACCTGTCAGCATATCGTAAGGTATTAAGTGTATGTTCACAAGATCCAGCATTTGGTGAAATGCAAGAAATCATAACAGTTCGTGAGTTTCCAACAAACGAATCTCTCAAAACTTCAGTTAATTTACTGCCTCTAAACGGAATATGACCCTGGTCATTATCAAGAGCTCTTATGCATTCCTTCAATGCAAGCAAGCTCTTATTAATCTCGGCACCTTCCATTCTGCATCACATATTTCAGACCCCACATTAAAGATTGTCCCATAATATAATCGACAAATAAAACAATTTTAAAAGATATTACCTTGTTTGTTTATCATTGTCTGTAGTATCAGCACCACGTTCACTTCCAGCAAGATCTATGAAGGACAGTTTCCCAACAACTTTAGGAGGTTTAGTTTCACTTCCATCAGCAGATCTTTTGACAACAAGTTGAAGTATGGCATGTGATCTAGAAGATTCCTCATTGGCACCAGTTGTTCCAGTACTTCTTGTTGCATTCCCTCTTTCAATTAGCTCTTTTATTGTTTCCACATCGGAGACTTTGTATTCTTGTAAACCGACAATGCAAACTTGTTTGCTACCATCTTCCCTCATGCACAATTTTCTGCAAAAGAATCAAATCATTTTCTTAAAAACGAGAGGTTAATAAGATAGCTTAGGGGAGTGGGTATATGGATGAAAGTTTTGAAACCGATTGTGTGATATTGAGTAACCAACTAACCACACTTGGAAAACCATCTATAACAAAGTAAGTTGTAGGAGATAGAGTTTAGATGTGCTTTTCACAGTTATAGTTGTGATATCAATTAGTGCTTGGACTTTGGAGAGTTCTAATTATTAAAGGAGCTGACAAATAATTTGACCAAAACAACCATTCTTAATACTTTTGAGGTATCCAGGTCTTAAATATGACAATTTATTTGTCATCGGCTATAATAGTCTTTATATAATATGTTTTCTAGCAATTTAAAAGATCATATATCATTAAACTAATGATAATATTCCAAAAGAGTGATATTATAGTGGAATTGATTAATCCAAACACTATAAACTGACACCACTTTATACAATGAAAATCAGATGATGCACATCCAAACACTCCCTTAAGCAGGCAAACATAGTGATGATACTTACTTCCTATCATTGAGGAGATCATAGAGTTTCCCACCGTAGATCTCAAAGAAACTAAAATATAATTGAAAACCTTGGCCACGATAGGTATGATTCACAAGCCTGAGGATATCCCTAGATGCTTTAAGAGGTAAGGGTTTCATTGTGAAAGTCTTTCCACTTCCTGAACGATAAAATACAGTTAAACCCGGTCATTTTTTTTAGAAAATTTGATTTTACAGCCAAGGTACCTGTTTGTCCATATGCAAAGCATGTAGCTTTGGTACGTTGGAAAATTATCGGAACTATGGGCTCAACAGTTTCATGATAAACCTATGAAGACAAAATAAACCAACAATTTGAATTATGTTTTATTTCTGAAGGGTCAAATGGGTAAAGATATAAAGAATAATAGTTAAAAAGGAAGCTGGTTGAACATGTCAAAGGCCTACCAAAATTGTATTTTTAGGGCATACTGTATACAGACTCTGAAATCACTTTACTAAAAGTTTGATAATTATTATAGTTAATTAAATTATTAGTCATTTAAACACATTAACTGTTAAATGTTAAAAAACAAATGGACAGAAAGTGTTTGTGTCAACCAAATCCGACCCGCCCAGCCATTTTCGTCACCCTCGAAATAATTTTCTAACCTCATCATTAGAAACCTCTTCATTTAGTACTGCATCAAAAACAAATCCATGCTTCTCCATGTATTCTGTGAGATCAACCTGCAGGACGGTGAGATTCAGGTTGAGGAAGGCAAGAGGCGATGATAAAACAAACAAACATACCCAGCAAAATCCCACTTGATAGTAGGGTCTGGGGTGGCATGAAGCTATGATGTGACCGCCAAAAATATGAAAAAGAATAATGGGGAAAGTGCAATTATATGAAATTTTTACTGTAATTGACTTCTTTCAGAACATGATATTCATGTCTGGGGTGACATGAAGCTATGATGTGACCGCCAAAAATATGAAAAAGAATAATGGGGAAAGTGCAATTATATAAAATTTTTACTGTAATTGACTTGCTTCAGAACATGATATTCAATTAAATTCGTTCAAACAAACAAGAGAAAGATGATGATTGGAGGGATCCAAAGATGAAAATAGTAGAAAAAAATATGATAGCACTGAAACATGACCTAATAGATAATTATGAATAAACCTGAACTGGAGTATCCAGGCATCAGAAACAGAAAAGGGTGTGCACTACAATTACAAACATGAATTTGCGTATGATACTATAATAATTAAATATATATTTTTACTGATGGAAATGCAACACAAAAGAAAAGTCAAGATGATTACTTTTGATCACGTTTATACTATAATAATTAAATATATATTTTTACTGATGGAAATGCAACACAAAAGAAAAGTCAAGATGATTACTTTTGATCACGTTTATAGTATGCCTGCCTCAACATATTATATGAATGGGTGCAAAAGACCTAAAAGAACTATGATAATGACATTTGTCTTGTATTCCTCACCACCACTCTCTTCTTTTTTTCCTGTTCATACACAATTGTCTTTTCTATTTGTTTTATCATATTCAATATCTGCTTGTCATTTCTTCTTTAGTTTTTCTAAAAAAATTATGCTTCTTGTTTATTCGTATGTGGGATATGGAATATACATACAGCATACTTACAGAAAGAGACAACGCTACTTTTACTATTAAAAATGTCAAACTCATGCATCCCATGCCTCTTCATAGAAAGAAAGGCACTGCCACGACAACACGTAATCATTTTACTTTCTAAACGTAGAAAAGAAAAGTTCCAAGATGTGCACATGCACATCAAGAGTACCAAACAGGCCTGCCCCTATTCATATGTTTCAACTATCAGATGTGACATTATTCTAGTGCTAACCTTGAGTTTTGTCTCATGAACTGTAAGGCAATTGGAATGAGGCTCAGTAGTAATGATATCTTCCTCATTCTTTGCTAACTCCTTTTTGTTTAAGGGTCTCTTGCGCACCTAAAACTCAACCAAAATTAAACACTTTAAATCAACACATACCATCATTCATATATAACTTCAAAACATCTTAATTGTTATTGAGTTAAACGAGCTAGTTTGTTGGAGTAGGATCAGCTTACCACAACTTTAATCTTAGCAACATTGCTCGTCTTCTCCTTTTCTGGAGCAAAACTTTTCAAAAGATTGTTATCAGGCAAGCCTCGAGCTTTACTAGACTGTTTGTTATTTCCCAAATACAGCTCTGCATCATCAAACCCTCTGCCACGATCATTGTTGTACAAAGAAGCGCCATAAGTCCCAGTAGTTACAGGTATCTGTTGGCATATTATTAAACATTAAAACTTCATATGAACCATCACCATCACATGCTAATAGAAATCACCCAAATCTAACAAGATATAATCAAGTGCTGTTAGTAATGCCAGACATTTCAAACTAATCCATTTAATACATGAAATTCACATATCAGATATTGCAAATAGGGGTATTTTGATGATCAAACTGTAAGTGATAACTGAACTATAAAGAATCAGAATCAGATAACCATACCTGATGAACAGATTTAGAAATTAAAAAGAACAATTAATTAACCAGCCCTAGTGTAACAGTCAAATCCATAAACATGATAACTTATTCAGCAATTGCACAGAACCTACCTCGGAGATAAGCTCGGTATCAAAGGAATGCAGATCCAATAGGCCAGGACTGAAGCCATTGGGCTCACCACCACCACCACCACCACCACCGCCGCCGCCGCCACCACTGTCACCGTGCTTTCTCTGACGTGGCGGCGTCAACGGCTCCGCAAATAAATCACTCCCACCGCTCATGGACCTCTGAGTCCCAACATTCCTACTATTATTATTATTATTATTATTGTTATACATACGTGAACCTTGACCTCCTCCACCACCGCCGTAATATCCAAAGTCATGCTGCTCGATTAACCACAAATCAAATTCGTAAATTCATAAATTCAAAGTACCACCAGATCTGACATTTTGAAACTAAGCGAAAACGATAAACATAACAAAAATACATACAGAAGATGTAGTAGAAGAAGGCTGTTGGAGGTGTTGAAGACCAGCCGATTGAAGCCATCTGCCATTAGAAGACGAAGATGTGACCTCCAGGAAGTTATCGGAGTACTGGCGCTGGTGATGAGCTCCAGATGCGCCGGATCTCTGCCCGTGTCTTCCAACCGCATTCATCCTGATTTCAAACAGTTCAGATCTTGTGCTCAAACTGTCAAACACTGATGATTACAGAAAATTGAAGCTTTCAATCTCTCTACAGCATCATCGAACAAGTTTCTTCAGATGCGAGAGAGTGAAGAGTGGATTGAATCGTTGGAATTTGAGGCGGAGATTGGAGATTTTGGGTGAGATTTTGAAATTTTGGAGAGAAGGGTTTGGATGCAGGCAGGGGTCAGCGAGCTTGGTGATTTGGTCAAATTTGAATTTAAGCTCTCATAGTTGTTGACATCTGGTGGGGAGATGATGTTTTTATATTTTAAGAAACGGTCCCTCTAGTAAAGCATTTTCGTTTTAATCCTTTATTTAATTGTTTTATGTTCCTCCCCCAAATGAAAGAGACAAAATCAACTTTTGGGGGTGTTGATATTATGATGTAGTTACTTGTTTTTAGAAACAAATACAAAAGAGTAAGGCCCTGCCTGAAATTTGGCCGGTTACCCATCAAATGCTGATCTAGTAGCCGATCGAGTAAGGGGTGTTTTAGGCATGGGTCATGAACTACTAATCAAGTAAGGGGTGTTTTTTTTAGCGAAATCAAACACCTAGACTGGAATAAAAAAAACGTTGACTTGATAAGTAGTAAGGGGTTTTGACAGGGTAAGTGGCAAACCAAGCAACCCCTAAGTTTTGGTTTTAGTTCTCAAGGTTTTGTTCAAATGACGATTTTAGTCGAATAGTTTTAATTGCTTCGAATTTATCTATGTGGTCTTCAATTTGTCTTAGTCAGCTACCCGTATTTCACGTCATCCATGCCTGTAGTTAGACACCACTCACGTGTCCCTCACGTGAGGGGAATTTATGTCATTTTACGCATATTTTCTCGTATTCCCAAAAACCATTCATTCTCATTACACCTGCTCATTTAGAATTCGAATCATAAACTCAACCATCCACCTTTACACCTATAAAATCGACGATTCTTGTGAAGATCAAAATTTCGATTTGAAGATACCACATATATTGTTATGGTGCTCAGAATCTGGTATGGTCAAACTCAAGAAGATATTGTTGATGTTCAATCGCTTTATGGTAAGATACCTTATTCAAATGACTCAAAAATTGCTTCTCATACATGCTAAAGTTATTTAGACACATTTCTCAATGATCGATTGTTGTTTTGTAGGTGAAATTGTTACTTTTTTTATCGCTAAAGGTTAACCATTGAGGAAACTTCGCAAATTTTCGAACGAAAGGTACGTGGAAGGTCAGGTAAACTATGTGGATTTTGTGGATGAAGATGAATTTTAGTTCATGAGATAGACGCTATGACTGATTTAGGTTATTCATGTGATGAGATTAGGTTTTGCCTCATAGTCAAGACTTAAACTTTGGTTTTAGGGCTCTTGATAGTGATGCTCACGTGCTATTTTTGTTGAGATATATTGCACAATGTACATGATTGAAATTTTGAAATATTCATTGAGATGTCACCTGCAAATTCAAATGTTAGGATTAAGGATATGAGTGATGCTAATCCTTCTCAAACAAGAAGGAACACACAAGAGATTACTAATGCATGTAAAAGGTCCAAGCCACGTAAGGGATAGTAGTGTAATTCTTAAAAAGCGAGCGGGTCCAAGAGTTTTAGAGGTTCCCAAAAAGTAATTAGGTCAAACGATTTATGGAACAACCCAAAGAAGAACCGTAATAAAGCAAGTGGGCCACTTGCCCATGGATCTTACTTGTGAGTATTAAAGGGACCAAACTCACCTCCGTACCACAACAATAGAACCTACATCCAGGATTCGTAGATCTACAGGATGTGCGAATCAAGGAGGAAGAATCCACAATAACACATCTAAGGGAGGTTGTTCGTCAAGGAAGAAGGCATGGGAGGGGGGGAGCCTATGTAAAATGACATAAGCAGTTGATAATGGTACATAAGTATGGAAAATATGCCTAAAATGACATAAATTCCCCTCACGTGAGGTGTGAGGGGCACATGAGTAGCGTCTAACGACATGCATGGATGACATCAGAGACGGGTAGCTGATTGAGACAAATTAGATACCATAAGGATGAATTTGATGCAATTAGAACTACTGGACTAAAACTACTTTTTGAGGGAACTCGTAGGGTCTAAAACCAAAGTTTACTCAATACAAAATAATCATTCGCACCCATTTATTGTGTTGTCAATTTTTTCGCATTTGGTTTTAAAAGACAGATCATCGTTTCCGCTTCATCATAAGCATCTATCTCAAATTATTATCCCGCTCTTTATAAAATTGTGGATCCCAAGTGAAGTTTTTCCTTCTTCTACACCCCGAGCCTAGTATTCATTTACGTCTGACGTGATTCAAGTTTCCGAAATTTAATACAGGAGGGACCATATCAGCTTTAGCTTTGATTATAACTAAAAGCAATTAGTAGTTTACATAATTACACGTGAATTTAAGTTGTTTCAAAGAAAGAGCTTGGTGGTAAAGTCTTGGCTTACCAACCAAAACGTTGTAAGTTCAGATACTATAAAATTATATACAGGTATAATGATTTGTTGTTTAAAAAAATAAATTCATGAATTAATTGTATAAATTCATACAATTAACTTGAAGTATGAAGATCGTGAGAGTAGCCCAAAGTGGTAACATTTAGCCAGTCAGAAAAGAAAAAGAAAAAAATCCGTGAAAATAAATTTTTTGATATAAATCTATGTTACATCAAAATAGGCATGTGAAGTGGGTCAGGAAGTAAAGAGTGATCTTCGTAAGGGCAATATCTTGATAGACTATCATTCTCAACGATGACATCTTGAGATATCCTTTAAAGTGCTACACACTTTTTTTCACCTAACTTCTTAAATAGAATGAAAGTATGATTTTGTCCTTAGAAATGATAATCTTTAAAAATGCCACGCTTAGAAAAAACGATGTTTGATGATACGAAATTTGATAGAGGTGAACTCAAGATCGACTAATCAATGGTTGAGTTCTTCAATCTTCAGAGATTCCAGGATTTGAGAATGGAATCTGGTGAATGGATTGAATATGTGAATGTGTGTGTTTGATAGTGAACAGAATAGAGAAGAGGAAGAATACGCATATTTCATTTTCATTCATTTTCATCACCCATTTACAACCATGGCCCTTCCATTTATACACCCTTGCTAACAACTAACTAACATTTTGACTAACTTCTCACTTATCAACTAACACTTTATTAAATTCGTATCATTTGACTTGGTTTCCGAACATGATCAGACAAAGTTGACATGCCTATTTTGGTGCAAGGTGTCGTCCCTGACAAGGTTAACGAACCCATTTGTGAAACAACATCGAGCGTAGCCCCCTTGTGATGCATGGGCGAGTCAAAGTCTCATTTCCAAAAAATTCTCAATATGTTAGTATACATATTTATTAAATATTAAACGATTTTTATTCTCTTAAATGTTAAAAAAACAATCTAAAATGACAATATGGCATCATAAAGTTGGTAATCTTCGGATGGTGGTGGTTCATCTTCAAGAAACGCAATAGTTCAAGTTGTTCCTACGAAAACAAAGCAAGAAATCTTGATATATTTTGAGTTATGTGAAATGGTAAATGCTCCGACCCGGTGCAAGTTGTGTAGTGGTTTTTTCTCAAAGGATGTAAACACTACTTTAAAAAACACTAAAAAATGTTGAATTATGAACCGACTCGAGGTCAAATAACATTGACAGACAAAGGAAACATGTGGAATTATAGCACTGATCGGGTCCTAGAGCAAATACCAAACATCATTACTCATGAGAGTTTGTCATTCAATCACTTCGATAACAAGCGTTTGGTTTAGTTGATTCAGTGAACTCCAACTGTGTTATATTTGTTAGAAATCATAAAACAATTCTAATTGATCGTTTGAACCCTAACCAATCTGGTTTGTATGGGGTTTAAATTTTTTAAGACAAAACTATTTATAACCCTAATCATTTTTCATCAAAACAGGGTTTAGGGTATGTTTGCTTGTGCTTATTTGGGTGTAAAAGCACTTTTGGACAAAAAGACTTATTGACTTTTAGCTTTTATAAAAGGAGTTTTTAAATAAATGTTTGGATTAACTTTTGTGGTGGGAAAAACCAATAAGTCAATAAGTTGTTTCTAAAAAATGTTTGGATTAGCTTATTTAGGTAAAATGACCAAAATGTTCATCCTTTATATATCTTAGCCATTTTACTACTTTTACATATACTATTAAGTTCTTAACAAAAAAAAATGGACAAAACTTATAACTTTATAAAAAAAAATTACAAAATACATAATATAAAATTCTTTTTTCAAAATTTATAATCTCTTGAATAGATCATAGTGGTATTACGTTCATACAAAATGTAAATAATTCATAAAAAATTACAAAACGATGTCATAGAACATTCATCTTCTATGTAATTTCATCCAAGCACGCATCAAGAAACATCTTGAAGATAGCAGTATCCCACACGATTTTTTGCCTAATCTTTTTGTTTGATGTTTCACAATCAACAACATTAAGGTTGTTTCCTTCCATTATCTGAGAATTACAAAGTACCATGTTGTAAACCAACAAACACCTATAAACACTACTATTTGCTACATTACAAGGCCATACTACTAATAAGCATCTTTACTAATCACACAGTAACATACCCTAATAAGCATCTCATGGATTTCTTTACTAATCACACAGTAACATATATATTCTAATCACACAAAATTCATACAGTTACATACTAAATCAACATATACATATCTGATTTGTACCCATACAACATGAGATAAACACATATGGAGTTCAAATGATAAGCAACTTGTACCCATACAACTAAAATCAATTACTAGCATACTGGATCGATGAGAAAAAACGAGATAGAGATTGGGTTACCTTGATGGCGCGATGGAGACGGAATGAGAGGCTGCGGTCGCGTGAGAAAGAAGTCGCCGCAGGAAGAGGTCGCCGCAGGAAGAAGGTCGCACGAGGAAGCAGTCGCCGGAGGCAGCGGCGCAGCTGGGAAGGAGGAACCAGGAGCAGATGCATGAAAGGGGCTGGAAAAAGAATGAACGATCGTGTGTTTGAGATTAGGATTTAATTTGAGGTTAAGGGTATAAATGTAATTTGCCAACTCAAAAGCCAAATGGTGTTTTAAAAGCGAGGAAATCTTGGCTTTTGAAGTTATACATGAATCTCCTTTTGTAAAAGTTAATTTGAAAAGCACTTTTGAACTTGCCAAACAAAAATTTTAACTTATTGACTTTTTAAAAAGTCAATAAGTCAATAAGTCGCTTCTAAATGGTAAGCCAAACATGCACTTACTTGAGCTGACCAAACCGATATTCGAACCGAACTACTTTCGGATTAAAGGAAAAAAAAACGTTTTGTAATTGCACATGTCTAGTCCAAAAATAAGTGACGTTAACATTTATTTAGAGAAAATAAAAGGTGTTGGGGTTTGAATTACAAGTAAATAGTTTAGGGGCTGAATGTGACAAAATAAGAAGTGTCGGGGTTTGAATTACGTTTAAACAGATTAGGGGCTTGAATTTGACAAAATAGAAAGTAACGGGGTTTGAATAACAACCGCTAAAACTCTAGAACCATACACGCAATAAACAATACCGTCATTTGTCACATGGTATGTGGGCCACTTTAATTCCCCCTGCCCTGGGGTACCATTTCCAATTTCATTAAAAACTATTTTACGCCGCTCAGCATTTTGTTTTTATTGATTTTTTTTTTCTTTTAAGACCAACAACTCAATGGTGACGTTATGTTTGGATAGTTCAAGCTAATTAGTTTTGAGTCCATTAAAGAAAAAATCATATTCATGAACTGCTAGACGATAAAACCTAAGGGAATCAGGAATCGAACTTATGACCATAACATCCTGAGTCTTCCCTCATTACTGATAACCATTAGGATAAGTTACCGTGGTTTTTATTGGATGCTTTTACTTCAAAATATAATCCTACTTTTTTAATGACAAATTCACCATACTACTAAACTACCTTTTATATTAAATTCTATTACGGGTAAAATTTATATTTTATAACTTTTTTTTTTTAAGTTTACTAACAATTTTTAAAGTTTACTAACAATTTTTTTTTCTTTCTTAATTTAGGAGATGCCCAAAATAGGAATTCATTTTGGAACAACGTTACCAAAGAGTGGCACGAGTTGTTGCATTATCCTACCCCTGACTTCAATGATTTATCAACATTCGTTCGCACCAAGCATCAAATTTACTCGAAGTGGGGTGACATGAACCGGAAGGTCACCAAGTTCAACAACACCTACATCCACATGTTAGGTAATCGAAGGAGTGGGCAAAGCGAAGACGACATTTTGAAGGAGGCCCATCATCGATTCAAACTAGAAAACAAGGGCGCTTTCGACAAAATGGAGGTTTGGGATCTGGTGAAATTGTCACCGAAATGGCGAGCGGCATATACGGTGGACGACGGTTGCAAAGTGGTGAACAATGTGGCTCAAAAAGAACCAAAACCTCCGAGTCAAACACCTACAACACGGATAATCCATCGCAAGCCCAATCCATTCTTTTCGATCTCAACCTCGGTGGAACGTCTCCCACGAGCCCACCCGAACCGCCACTTCCAATGGGAACCCAAAAAGCTAAACGCTTAGAAAAACTCAAAGGAAAAGGAAAAGCGTCTTCGAGTTCGAATTTGGATTTCCATTTCCAAACGTTTAACGAGATGCAAAGGGAAAAGATCAAACTTCAACGAAAAGCTCGAGAACAACGAGAAAAAGAACTCGAAATAATGGAACGCGAGCAAATGTGTCGTGAGCTCGATAGGGTTGAACGCGACCCAAGCGAGGAGGCTAAATGTGTCGTGAGCAAATGTGTCGTGAGCTCGATTGGTAATTTTAGGATTTAATAAGTAATTTAGGATTTTTCTCTTTTTTTTAATTTGTAATGTTAGAATTAACTTTCATTTATAATATGTATTTGTTAAATTATTAGTATTTTATTTTAAAAATTTTATTATAAAAAAGTGTTTGGGAAAATGGGGAAGTGGGAAACCATAATCCACAAAATAGGAAAGGGTGGGGAATGATGAGGTGACACAAAAAATGGAGTGGGGAAATGGGGGGAGTGGAGATAAATACTCTATTAAACTGGGGGTTGAGTTCAATTTTTGTTTTATAAAACTACTGGAGTTTAGGTGTTACTCCCTTAAGGTCAACAATTCGAATCTTGTCAATACAAACTGGTGTAAAACTATTCAAAGAAGATAAATACTCTATTAAACGAACAATCCACATATCTAATGAGAATATATCAAAAAAAAAATCAGGTAAAAAGACGTATCTCATTTATTGCAATGTTATATAAGTTAGAACTCATGCATTACATATTTATATGAATTGAGTAAATACAACACATTATAATTTTTTTTTTATAAAGATTTGTATGTTACATGTCATAAGTTGTTGATGAAATAAGAAATAATAAAAATTAAAAATAACAAATAATAAAGAAATGTATAAAATAATTAAAATCTTATTATAATTTATTATGTTTTAAAAAAAATAAGAAGATCTATATTTTTAATATTTGAATATATAATTTAATTATTTAAAATTATTACTATTTAATGGAAGGGGATCTAATAGGAGATAGATAGACAATAAAATTATGATGAAAATGAATGTGATGATGATATATGACGATAGAAGATGTAGTTTTTTATTAGAGAAAAAATGAGTTTTTTCACAAATGCCATTGATCTAACAAATATTTATTAGACGATGAATATTAATACTTTAAATTATGAAGTATTAGTCGATAATAATCTTTACTAACAATCTAACAATCTGACTCGTGACACTATTAGTTTTCACTCTCCTAACTAAAATTAAACTCACTCTAACAAAAAATCAACAACTCTATTTGTTTATAGTTATTGGCATATGTCAAACATCATTCCTACATTACAACCGCTTCAGTGCCAAGTGTCAGGTCATAAAAAACAAAACAAAATTCCTTTTTGTAGAGTAAAATTGCTCTAGACTAGAAAGTGAAATTTGAAATTATCAGGGATGAACTTGTTAGGACGTATTAACATGCCATAGTTTTATTTCATTAAAATAAAATGTCTGTCTGTTAATTAAAATGATGTCACAAATCTATCTATCTATACTATACTAGATTTTTATCCCCGTGTGTTACACGGGTGACTTTAAAAAAAACTATAAATACAATCATAATATACGAAAATTATGTATTTTTATATTTTTAGTAATTAAATAATTGGTTATTAAAATATTTTGGAATGCAATAAATAAAAAATTGAAAATACAAATCACTTCCATAATTAGGAGAATTGGCGGGAAAAATTGTTGAGGATGAATGTGGTGGTGCCACATGGCAAATTGTGATGCCAAAAATAATCGAGAGAAGTGTGAGAGAATTTGTAGCTTTGATCTTCAACTATCCTAAACTACCCTAAGGGTATCATACCCCCTTCAAAACTACCTTAAAGCCAAGTTTTGATCTCACACACTTGACATGCTCTCATTGGATAAAAACCAAATACCCTAAGGGTCTGTTTGGTATGAGGTAAATGAATGAGCGAGGGAATGGAATGGGTTAGGGAATGTAATGGGCGATGGAATGAAATGGATCATTATCATTTCATCGTCATGTTTGGTTACCATGTGAGAATTGAATAAATCATTGTGTCGTATTGTTTTATATTTCAATTTAAAATTAATATATATGTTTTATATTTATATTTTTAATGTTTTAATGTTTTAAAATTTTATTAAATAATTTAATTTATATTTTTTATTTTCTAATTTAATTTTATCTATATTATTTTTTGTTTTTCTTTTTGTTTTATTTAATGTTTTATTTTTATTTTGTATTCATTATTTTTCTTTTCATTTTTTATACTTTTATCCTTTTACATTTCTTCCTTTTTTTACTTTTTATTTTTTTCAAAAAAAATTAAAAAGAAATCTAATTGGAAAAAAACTTTCATTCCATTGCTTGAAGGAATTAAAAAAAACCCCTCTCCTATGGAATGAAAATCTTTAAAAATATAAGGAACACATTCCTCATGTAATTGTCAATTTCATTTCAATGTGCTACCAAACATGTTATTTTTCATTCCCTATATAATGACTCACTAGAATAGAACCCGTATGTTATACGGGTCTAATCATTGAAAATTTTATATAAATGATAATTTCATGCATACTCTTCTTATTACCGAAATAACGTATTACAATAAAAAGCTTAAATTATAATTAATAATATGGTATATGTGACTTTACCCTTTATAAAAAAACAATATTTAGATCATGTCTCTGTTTGTATAGTTGTATATTTGAAAAATGCAACATAAATGTTTATTAGTAAATAAGTGTTTATTGGTATTTAAAAGTTTTTAAATATTTATTAAAATAACAACAATAATAGTTTAAAAAATTAATTTTAAATAGAAATAAGATGCAAATTTATATGTGAGTGTCATGATTCCATAAATATAAATAAATAAAAATATAACATGATTATAGAATATGATATAATTTCCAATAAAAAAAAAATTTATTTATGGAGTAGATTTGGGAGGGAAAACTTTTGTGAGAATTAATCTACTTTTGACATGTGTCAATAGTTGTAATTGTTTATTAGATTATTATCTATATTATTTTTTGTTTTTCTTTTTGTTTTATTTAATGTTTTATTTTTATTTTGTATTCATTATTTTTCTTTTCATTTTTTATACTTTTATCCTTTTACATTTCTTCCTTTTTTTACTTTTTATTTTTTTCAAAAAAAAATTAGGAAAATTGGATTTAAATAATCCTATGTTTTCTTTATTGGCAAATATTAATCCCATTTTTAACCTTGGCATCCGTCAGTCCCACATTTACCTCTATTTATTTCTAATGGTCCCATCCGTTAAAATATTTAACCCACTTAACAGAAAAGTGACGTGGATGATGTCGTGGCTTTTTTTTATTATATTTCTTTTTCTTTTAAACCTTTTATTTGATGATTTGGCATCTCACGTGGCAACTCATACGTAATTTGGCCGGCTTCGTTGATTTCCCCCATAAATCTTCTAAACCTAAATCCCCTAAATCTTCTAAACCTAATTAAATCAAGGAAAAAGACACAGCAGTTGATTAATTCATCTAAACTTTGATCGATGTAAAACTAACTATAGTCAAAAATTAAAAAGGACAAAACTCAATACTCCTCTCTCCCTACCACCTTCCGCACTACTCGGCTTCCTGTGTTTGCATTTGCAGCGGCTGTTGCCGGAGAAACAGCTGAAGCTGCTGGATGTGATGTGGATGTTGCGCACTGCTACTGAATTTGATATAAATTATGATCATAAGACAAACCACCTAACAACAAACACGGTGCATTCACCGCTGCCGTCGCCGCCGTCACGGTGGTCACCAACCCGCCATTAAACCCTAGAAGATCCGCCGACCGTGGATGCGGATCATAGCTCCTTAACAGCACCTCCGTTGACGGTTTTCTGTCTCCACAATCACCAACCATTTGCTGCTGAACCTCTGAGAACCCCCTGGCCGGTCAAGCCCAAAATCGACTCCGCATGCATGTCTTCTGATTTGGGGATTTAGGTTTAGAAGATTTAGGTGGGAGTCAAGTCAACGGCCAAATTGTGTATGAGTTGCCACATCATCAAATGAAAGGTTTAAAAGAAAAAGGAAAAAGAAAAAAGAAAAAGAAAAAAAAGCCACGTCAGCATCCACGTCACTTTTCCGTTAAGTGGGTTAAATATTTTAACGAAGGGACCATTGGAAATAAATAGGGGTAAATGTGGGACTAGCAGATGCCAATGTTAAAAGTGGGATTAATATTTGCCAATAACGAAAACATGAGATTATTTAAATCCAATTTTCCAAAAAATTAAAAAGAAATCTAATTGGAAAAAAACTTTCATTCCATTGCTTGAAGGAATTAAAAAAAAACCCCTCTCCTATGGAATGAAAATCTTTAAAAATATAAGGAATCACATTCCTCATGTAATTGTCAATTTCATTTCAATGTGCTACCAAACATGTTATTTTTCATTCCCTATATAATGACTCACTAGAATAGAACCCGTATGTTATACGGGTCTAATCATTGAAAATTTTATATAAATGATAATTTCATGCATACTCTTATTATTACCGAAATAACGTATTACAATAAAAAGCTTAAATTATAATTAATAATATGGTATATGTGACTTTACCCTTTATAAAAAAACAATATTTAGATCATGTCTCTGTTTGTATAGTTGTATATTTGAAAAATGCAACATAAATGTTTATTAGTAAATAAGTGTTTATTGGTATTTAAAAGTTTTTAAATATTTATTAAAATAAAAACAATAATAGTTTAAAAAATTAATTTTAAATAGAAATAAGATGCAAATTTATATGTGAGTGTCATGATTCCATAAATATAAATAAATAAAAATATAACATGATTATAGAATATGATATAATTTCCAATAAAAAAAAAATTTATTTATGGAGTAGATTTGGGAGGGAAAACTTTTGTGAGAATTAATCTACTTTTGACATGTGTCAATACTTGTAATTGTTTATTAGAGTAGGAAGATATATAGATATAGATATAGATATAGATATAGATATAGATATAGATATAGATATAGATATAGATAATAAACACAAGTTTTTAATGTCTAGGTGACACAATTTAAGGTGTGCCACCTAGGATTAGCTTATGTGTCATTATAGATTTTTGAATTAAAAAATTAAATGGTATTTACAAAAAGGAAAGATCTTATAATTAAAAATAAAAAAATAAAATTCTTTCCATACAAAAATTATCCATATTTGTTTTACAATACCATAATTTTGATTTATCAATCTCCTTCATTTCTCAGTGAAAATTTAAAAAAAAACTTTCATCTTTTACTTCGTTTAATTCTTTTTATATAACAGCCTCGGGTATTTACCCGGGGCACTAACTAGTATTTACTAAATTGATGTATTATATTTTATTTTATATTTTAGATCAATATATTTTTTATTTTTTATGACTCAGCTAAACAAATAAACTAAGAACACGTTTGGTTTGCAGTTTGTTTAAGAAATTTAAATTTGTAAAGTAATTGAATCTGAATGAATTAGATTTGAATTCGAAATTTAGATTTTTTAAAATCACTTGAAATTTAAATAAAATAAAAGATACTGTTGTTATTCTTTTGTAAAAATGAATTTAAATAATTCTAACTATTGCCTATTGGTCGAGAATAATCTCACCAATATTTTTGTAATAAAACAGTCTTATTTTTGTACACTATTTTATTTAATAATCTTTCCGTTAAATCACACTAATGCCATTAGTACATGCTGACTGTTTTCCGACGAGCTACCGATCATTGTGTTCGGTATTTAGTCTTCAGTAAAACCTCATGTTTATTGTCGCAAAAATCCACGATTCGAATAGATTTAACGACACTTAGTGGGATTTAACGAAAAGATTATTGAATAAAATAAAGTACAAAGATAAAATTTGTTCTATTGTCAGCTAATAGGCAATAGTTGAGATTATTTAAATTCATTTTTCCTATTCCTTTTTGTTGATAAAACAATCATTAAAGAATTGCAATATATCACTTTAGCCACCATTTAGAGGCCGCACAACTAAAAAAACAATTTATCGGCGGCATCATTGTCGATGGCGCCGACCCACAACTACCTTACTTCCTTTTTTTGAATGACAAATTTGGATCATTGACGGGAACATTACCCACCCACCCGATCATCTTCATTCTCCGTCAGGAAAAAAATCACCATAGGTGAGAAAACCCCTAGTCCAACCTCAACCCCCATTTATTTTTTTTTATCACATGTGAGACTTAAACCCAAAACCTCCTATTTTAATATCTTTGAATACCTCAACGTAACCAATTGAGCTAGTGATCATTGGTACTACCCCTACTTCCTTAAAAATCGTCACCACAACCACCTGCCAGTCTAGATGAATGGCAACTTTAAGTTATTTGATTAACATGACTCCATTTGTGTTATCTAATAGACCTCTTGCAAAATGTTGTTTTGTTCCACTTCTTCTTTATCTCATCTATGATGTCTGGTTGCCTTTGTTTTTCAAGAGTTTTACAAATAAAATTGAGAGTAGAATATGAAAAGAAAAAAAAGGTTAAAATTTGAGATCTTGAAATAAAACTGTTGAGATTTTCTAGAGATGTTAGATTTTATGAACAAACATATCCTTTTAGATTGAATAA
Organism: Deinandra increscens subsp. villosa; assembly: GCA_039602395.1. Taxonomy (NCBI): domain Eukaryota; kingdom Viridiplantae; phylum Streptophyta; class Magnoliopsida; order Asterales; family Asteraceae; genus Deinandra; species Deinandra increscens. Next base: position 58,487,211 of record JBCNJP010000006.1, read on the forward strand.
AGAATTAAATAAGGGAGCTCAAGAACTGTTTTTGAATGAGCTATATATATACTTTTTCATTTATGTTTTGAAAATAAAAACATATAGGCTTTTAAGGGAGAAGGTAGTGTTCATCAGCATTAGAATAAGTGGTTAAAACTATGCAATTCTACATCTTTTACAAAAATTGTATGAAGGCTGAACTCGATTATGGTCTTAACTTATAGGAGGAATTCATTCCAGGAACTAAAGAGTTGAAAGGAGTCATCATAAAGCTTTCTAGAAAGTTGGCCAAATCTTTCATGAGCTAGATTGGTTCCCTAAAAGCTCGAATTTAGCCAAAGTTAAACAAGTCTGAGCTTGAGCTTATGTTAGAGCTCTTTTAAGAAAAAGCTCAATCACAAACATCACATATCATTTCTTGTTCTCTTTTCCGAGAAGACCCAATCATTTCTTAATATGGAAACAAGAACGGATTGGGTCTTCTCAAAAAAAGAAACATCAATTGATCGACTTGAAGAAAAAGTAAAGAGCCACACATTTACATGTATTACAAAAAACCGTACAGCAAGGTGACAATAGCATGGGAAACATGGTGCAACGAACCAATCGAAGGCATTGGATGATCTGGAGATGAAAGAAAAGACAACGGAATAACCTTGATGTTTATTTAAGAACTTTGGTACCTGTTTTCTTAGTTGATGTAACAGCATTTTGGATCGGTTTGTACCTGGGTTGTTCTGTTACTTCCAGTTCCCAGCTGGATTTGGTGTAAATAAAAGTTTGGGTTTCTTGTTCAAAAAAAATTTGTTATTTGATCAACGGATAGTTTGTTGATGTGTATAATAATACAAATAATACAAGATACACAAGAACAATCACAAAAGATTTGGAAACCAAGTAACCATAAGTGCAACATTTTTGTAGAAACATAACCAACTTTCGATTTTGTTCAAATTAAGTCACTCAAATTTTTTTTTGTTCCAATCAGGTAACTTAACTTTAAAATATATTCTAATCCTAGATAAATGACCTGATTAGCAGGTAACCTTATCAAATTTTTTATAAAAACTGATTTTTTTTTAATAAAAAAATGAATTTTTTATAAAAAAAGAATTTTTTTTATAAAAAAAGAATTTTTTTTATAAAAAAAGATTTTTTTTAGTCAAAAATCGAAATTTTATAAAAAACGTTTTTCATAAATACAATTTTTTTTAATAAAAACGTTTATTTATAAAAAAAGGTTTTTTTATAAAAAACGAAAAAAAGTTAATAAAAAAAATCGTTTTTATAAAAAATGTTATAAAAACGTTTTTTATAAAAGAATTCGTTTTTGTAAAAAAACCCTTTTTTATAAAAAAAAAACCTTTTTTTTATTAAAAGTTCGATTTTAAAAAATTCATTTTTATAAAAAAATATTCTTTTTTTTATAAAAAAAATCATTTTTTTTTGAAAAATTTGATAAGGTTACCTGCTAATCAGGTCATTTATCTAGGATTAGAACATATTTTAAAGTTGAGTGACCTGATTGGAACAAAAATAAGTTTGAGTGACCTAATTGGAACAAAATCGTAAGTTGGTTATGTTTCTATGAAATTTTCCCTAAATTAAGGTAAGATGCAATAAGCTTACCATTGCAGACCTCATTTCTTCCCACTTTTCTTGATACCAGCACCTCCCAATGCTCCCTTTTGAGCTTTGGCTTTAAGCTCCTTAAGTGCCTGCCAACATCAAGTTTCAAAATTTAACATCCTAAATCTAGGCACCCACAAATGTAATAAACTCAAAAAAAAAAAAAAAACATAAAATCACACCTTTTCCTCTTCTTTCTTCTTTTGAATGTTGGCCTTGTCTATCTGCACAAATAAACAAGATGGATCAGGCACAAATAGGCAACATAGATAAAATCTAGCTACAAATGTGAGTCTTATTGGCATACTTCAGTTTGTATGGTATGTATCAAAAGAGGTGCACAAATCGGTTTTTTTCCCAAACCGGTTTCGCTTGGTCAATATAAACCGGTTTCAGTTTCAAACCCGTTTAGGTGAAACTATGTGAAACCTATACGAACCGGCTCATACCGATTTTTAACCGGCTTTAATCGGTTATTTTGGCAACTGGTCTGTGAAAAACCGGTTTGGAATTGGTTTTGATGCTCAGAACGTCAAACCTATTTGGAACCGGCGGTTAGGTTTAGAAACCGGACCAGTTTCTCAGTAACCTTTTTTTCTCTAACCGGTTTCGGTTTTCCATCCGGTTTCGGTTTTCCATCCGGTTTTCGGTTGTCCAACCGTTTTTTTTGCTCACCTCGTATATATCATACGCGTGTTCAATACGGAATGAATTATACAGAGAACCGCACACATACTTTACATAACCACCTAATGTACTGCAGTTAATTCACTACATACAACACGGTATATGCGGTTCTCACATTCCTCTACCTAAAATTGATGTTGTATAATATGGCCATCTATATGACTATATACATATACATACATTGATATATAGATTGATAGATAGATGTATATACTGATATTTCATCATAGCTCTTTTGAAGAATCAATGGCAGCTACAGAATTGCACTGTGCATAATCCTTCTCATATGGACTGTATTAAGTTTAGGTGTATTAATTTGTCTGAAACATCATATGATTGCTGAATTATTAACACCAATCCACAAACTAAACAGATAAATCGGCCATCATGATCTAACGAAAACAACACATTAATCATGAACTTGAAATACAAAACGAGAAGACCTAATCATGCTGCACCAACTGTAACACACAATTACGAACAAAAGAACAATTTAAGAGAACGATCGATCAATTTGATAAACGATACCTCGTCGTATTCTTTCTTCTCAGATTTCGGTTGCTTCAATGGCTTCGCTTTTCCACCTGCTCAGCATGAACAGTTTGTTTAATGAAATCAGATTATAACAGAAACTGGTAGATCCGATTTTGATAGAAGAATTTTGAAATTTCATGGAAAGGAACCGCCAGAAAGAGCAATTGTGTGACATTATCGAAATCAAGGGTTTGCTCCGATCCGTAGAAAGGGGCGAATCGAAAAAATGGAGGACTTGAAAGGCAACAACACCAACTTCGAACGATTTTGGGAAAGTGGGAATTTTCACAAGTTTAATTTTAAGAGTTAAATTGGATTTATCTAAATTACCGTTTCATCCTTAATTTTCATAAGGTGTAACAAGTCGATAAGTTTGTAAATCGTTGTAAAAAATGTCTTCAAAATTACCGTTTTCATCCTTAACCCTCCTTCTACCTAGGGGTGTTCATAAATAACCGAAATCCGAATAAACTGACAAACCGAACCATATTCATATCCGAATAAACCAATTCGAATTCTGAATTCGGTTTACGGTTCGGTTTTCAACCGTATCCGAATTGTGAATTCGGTTTACGGTTCGGATATGGTTTTGTGTTTTGTTCCTATTCGGTTTATTCGGTTTATTTGGTTATCCGTTTAAAACCAAATAAGAGTTATATATATATATATATATATATATGTATATGTATGTATGTATGTATATTTATTTATTTATAAACCCATATATGATAATGATATATGCATGTTTTTTTAATATATCATATATCCATCGTTTTTTCCCATATACTTGTTTTTATTTCTTGTAGAAATGAGAGGGATAACACTTGATGTCGATGTCGATTGAAGAAATTTCTTGATGTTTGTTTTTGTTCACTTCATGTGTTAGAAGACTATTTTCCATGAAAACTTTGAAGTTTTTTTGTTTACTCTATCGGTATGTAGGTATTTTGGCTGTAAGTATTTTGTTTGTGGGTATTTGGGTTGTAGGTATTTTGGTTGTTGGTATTTTCGTTGTAGGTATTTTGGTTGTTGGTATTTTCATTATAGGTATTGGGTTGGCTTTAGTTTGGTTGTAGGTATTTAGTTTGAAGTATTTTGGTTGTATATCGGATTATGGTCTTAACTCTTAAACTCTAAGGATATGTTAAAGATGTTTGTTCTTTATTTATTTTTTTTATTAGTAAAAAATGCGCAAAATATGTTATTTGTTGAATACGGTTTAAACGATTTGAATACGATTTATTCGGTTTTCAACCGAAACCGAATCATACTGAATTTGGTTTATTCGATTCGGTTTGTAAAATTTTCAATACGGTTTGGTTTGGTTATGGTTATTATAAAAAAAAACTTCAAACCGAATAAACCGAATCAAATAAACCGAATAAACCGTTAACCGAACCATTGAACACCCCTACTTCTACCCACAAATGTTGCTACACAAAACTTAACCAAGAAGTTAAGATTAGTGAATTTAACCCTCCTTCTAGCCCCAAATGTTGCTACACAAAACTTAACCAAGAAGTTAAGATTAGTGCGACAGTGCTAAAGGTTGGATTATGAATACCACATATTGCAAATAGAAATGCTAAAGGTTGGATTATGAATACCACATTAGTGCAAATAGAAATGCTAAAGGTTGGATTATGAATACCACATTAGTGCAAATAGAAACGAGATTATGTTGTTAAGTGAACAAGTGAATAAAGTGTGTGTTGAATTTGGATTGTTTTTAGTTATCAGATGATGTCTTATTCTTCTGTGGAGTGTCGTATATATACTACCACCTAAGGCCCCAAGTCTTGATTGCTAAGACTCTGGTTCTATTTAAGGATGTTGTATGTCTTGATGAGATAAGTATCCCCTTTCTGATGCAAGGACCTCATGAGACGACAATAATACTTATTGTCTCATATAGTTGACATTTTGTTATGGGATTATGAACTAAATTAAAAGGGACCGATTTACCGGTCTCTGATATGTAGTATTTGGGACTAATATATCAGCTACTAATGATGTTAGTGACCGATATCTTAGTGACTCCTCTTAGTGGCCGATAAGCATTCGATCATAATTTGAGGACTTATTTAATACTAAAATTCTATTACAAATGTGTCTACACAGTAAGAAGTTTTGTAGGGAAAAAATGAAATAGAGTGCGAAAATAAGATGTCAAGGCGGTGGATGAGTGATGTATGATCTCAAGAATGAAGAGGAACTGAAGATTCTAAGTTCTAACGAACAAGAACTTAACTTCTAACTTCGCTTGCCATTGTGAATCGAATTTGATGGAACAATCGAACAAGAACCCTAAAGTCCCCGATTCAAGCGAATCGGCGAGTGCCAATCTTAGTCGACGACAAGATATACGCTTTTATTTTTTAAAACACAATTTGTTCATTTCTTAAGGGTTTATTTATATCTGAAACCCAAATCAAAATACTTAATATTAGACTTTGTTCAAATTTTCAAGTTTGAAGTTAAACTATACTATCGCCAATTCCTCATATGTTACCTCTCATTATTATTTCTAATATTAAAATAAGTTAAAATCTAATTAGTTGTTCACTGACAAAAATTTAAATAAGCTCAGAGAATAAATTTTCTTTAAAGAAACAATTAAAAAAGAAAGTGTGGTGGTGGTGGAAGGAACCACAAGATTTAGTACTTGAGGGGTCAGAATGAAAAAATGGAGCATCGTTCTTTTGACTTTTTTGCTGTCGAAGAACTTTACAGTTTCTGTCGGTTCTTATCATTATACGACGTCGTTTCCGAACTCACTCATCATGGCTTTTCGCGTTGGCTAACATCCCCCAAATTCACCGCGCCGATCAAAATCCGCCAAAATTCGCTCAAAATCCTCCGTGAATTCTGCTGAATAATCGTTTTTCTGATCAATCGGATATTATCAGTAACGATGGGATGCACGCAATCGAAGATCGAGAACGAAGAAATCGTGAATCGATGCAAGGAACGGAAAACGGTGATGAAGGAATCGGTTTCCGCCCGCAACGCCTTCGCCGCCGCGCACTTCTCCTACGCCGCCGCGTTGAAGAACACCGGCGCCGCCCTCAGCGACTACGCTCAAGGTGAAGTCGAGTTCCCCGACCACCGCCATCCGTCTTCCGTCGACGCGGTTTCGTCGTCGACGACAATTCTCCCTCCCGCGCCACCGCAACCGCCGTACGAAACCCTCCCTCCGCCGCCGCCGCCTCCGCTCCAGCGAGCGTCGACTATGCCGGAGTTTTCGATGTCGGAACCGGAATTGAGTTCGCATCCTGACCCGATCATGGAGGAAGGCGATGAGGATAATGAAATTGAGGAGCGGAGCTTGAAGCACCGGAGTAGTTCTCGAAACTCCGGTGGCGGTGGTGGTGGTTCTAGAAGCGTCTCGAAACGCGAGTCTGAAAAAGTGGATTTACCTCCGCCTTCTCCGCCTCAGCCGACGCCGCCACGGCCGGGCGGAAACACTCTCAATCGCGCGGCTCCGCCTCCTCCTCCGCCTCAGGGAATGTCCTCATGGGACTACTTCTTCCCGTCGATGGAAAACGTCGCCGGATCTAGCCTGAATGAAATCGATCACGAGAACAGTAACAGTAGATTCGAACAACGAGAACAGATCCCTCGCAAAGTAATGGAAGAGGAGAAACACAGTTCTATGGATCACGAGAGCGTGGAAGGGGAAAACGATGACGAAATTGATGACGTGGCGCCGGAGGTAGTTGAGGTGGAGGAGCCTCCGCCGCCACCACCTAAAGTTGTTAAAAAAGTTCGAATTCCGGTGCCGGTTCCGGCAGAAGTGAGGAGATCATCTGGAAAGGGTGGGGGACTCCAGAACTTGCTGCAGATATTCACTGAGCTTGATGATTGTTTTTTGAAAGCATCAGAAAGCGCGAATGAGGTCTCGAAGATGCTCGAGGCCAATCGGTTGCATTATCACTCCAATTTCGCCGACAACAAAGGTATATAAAGTTATAAACTGTCCTGAAGTTACAACTTCTAATCAAAATATGTAATTTAAGATCATTTTTGTAATTGGCTGATGATATATGTTCGGACTTTGGAATGCTGTTTTTTGCAGGGCATATAGATCATTCTGCAAGAGTCATGCGTGTCATCACTTGGAATCGGTCGTTTAAAGGATTACCAGAAGCTGCCGATGATAAAAAGGATGATTTTGATTCTGAAGAGAATGAAACACATGCCACAGTTTTGGACAAGATGCTTGCATGGGAGAAGAAGCTATATGATGAAGTGAAGGTATGTTAATATCGTTTTCGCGCTTAAATCGATTGACATTTTCGTTTTATGCTCTTTATGCCCCTGTGTATGTATTTTTGCTTTCGTTATCTAATGGTGTTGGGGTCAATGTTCTGAATTGATGAGAGGCATGTAAGTATAGATTAGAGGTTCAGTATGGACGAGTATGGCAATTTGGGCCGTTGGGTAAGAGGTTAATATAAGTAACTTACAGGTCGGGTCGGCCTGAAGTGCTAGTTCAAAGTTATAAAATATATTTCTGTTGATTGAGTAAGTTACACCAAAGTGTAACATATATTATCTTCTTTTTCATTGCAATTTGCTTTGAAGTTTTTAGTAAAGGAAAATTGGCCTATATTAATCCCAGTTATTACACATTGGCCGATAATAATCTCAGTTTTGATTTTTCCCAACAATAATCCCAATTATTAAAACATTGGCCTATATTGAACCGCCGTTAACTAACATGACTCCGGCCTTGCGTGGGTTGGTGTGTGGCTTTCCCCATGAGAATTTCCACGGCGTTAAATGGCAATGTTTATTATTTTTTTTTGTTTTTCAACCAATCATATCCTTTTTTTTAATTTATAAGTATTTAATAAAACAATACTAAACTCACACAACAAATCCGCACAAGTATACCCCTCCTACCAAACTCACACGGGTGAGTCCAGTCACTAGTCACTGCATGTGTGGTAAACCCACACAGCCAAACCCAAGCAGGTATACCTCATGCCCTTATAAATGAATACTCTAATTTCTTAGAGGTTGAATGCGTTAAAGACACTAGGAGTTACTTTCAACCCATAACCTTCAAGGGTTGGCGCAGTGGTAAGCGTTTGAGTCCGTCTAGTAGAGGTCTCGAGTTTGAATCCAGCTTTCACTTTGTTTCTCTTTCTTTAGATCCTATTGAAGGCCACCTGTCCGCTGAAAGCTGCTTTTTAGTAAAGGAATTTTTTCGGGTAACGAGTTCTTACCGTTACCATAAAAAACCATTTGACCCATAAGATACAAAGCAGAATCTGAAGCTAACTGTGTCCTTTATCACTCAATTTAGATTGTTCTTATCTTGTTAATTTTCATTATCTTGATGACCTATATCATCCTATTGTTTTGTTAGTATTTAAGTTTCTGGAAAACCCATAAAACTTTGCTTCATATTTTCTTCTGTTTGCACGACTACACATCTTTTTTTGAAACTTAGTGATCGGTGATCAACAGGCAGGGGAACTGATGAAAATCGAGTACCAAAAAAAGATTGCTTCATTAAACAAACTCAAGAAACGTGGGGCGAGTACTGATCATTTGGAGAGAACAAAAGCGACTGTAAGTCACCTGCACACAAGATACATTGTAGACATGCAATCAATGGATTCCACTGTTTCAGAAATCAACCGCCTCCGTGATGAACAATTGTACCCAAAACTTGTCCAACTCGTTGACGGGTAAGTTTTGAATTTGTATCGTTATATCCAAATAAATATGTATTTCAGAATCGTTTTAATAATAATACTTGCATACAGGATGACGATAATGTGGGAAGACATGAGAATTCACCACGATCACCAATCAACAATCGTAGAAGCTTTAAGATCTCTCGACATCTCACACTCACCAAAAGAAACAAGCGATCACCACTACAATAACACACGCCAACTTCACATTCATGTTGAAATGTGGCATACCCAGTTTGAAAAACTCATGTTTCACCAGAAAGAATACGTCAAATCCTTAAACAACTGGCTGAAACTCAACCTTATTCCCATAGACAACAATCTAAGAGAGAAAGTCTCCTCTCCTCAAAGACCACAAACCCCACCAATCCAAACACTTCTGAGAACCTGGCATGATTTCCTCGAGAAGCTTCCAGAAGAAGGTGCAAGAACCGCCATCCACAACTTTGCAGCTGTCATGGACACCATTGTTCATTACCAAACCGATGAAATGAAGATGAAAGAGAGATGTGAAGAAACAAGACGGGAATTAGCACGAAAAACCCGGAAGTTTGAAGACTGGTACAACAGATATATGCAGAAAAGAACTGATGATGAGATGGAAAATGATAAAGAAGTGATTGCTGAACAGCAGATTACAGTTGAGTTATTGAAGAAGAGATTAGAGGAGGAAGAAGAAGGGTACCAGAGGCAGTGTGTTCAAGTGAGGGATAAATCTTTGATGAATTTGAAGACGGGTTTGCCCGAGGTTTTTCGGGCCATGTCGGAGTTTTCTCGGGCTTGTTCACATATGTATAAAAGCTTGCGGTCTCGCACCAAACCGCAACATTCAAACGCAAGTTAGTCATGAGGTATTGTCATGTAAATTTGTGAGTTTTGTGTTTGTATAATTTGGTAAAGGTTATTAATTTGATGTGTATCGTCAAAGTATGACTTCAAATGTTTAATATATATATTGGTCAAAGTTACATGCCAAATAGAATTGAAGTATTGACTTTTAATTACACAATTGGTCCCGACTCCTGAGGTTTATAGGAAGTAACAGGATAAGATACTTACTATTTAGCGATATCGAGTTCTAAGGTTTTCAGTTTTTTCAATGTCCATTACTAACCTAACTTGTGGTCTATTTTTAACGAGAATTTCCTTTATATGCAAAAAACATGAGCGTATATTTGTCATTATATGAAAAAGTCTTCATTAAAACCCAAGTTAGTTACATAAATGGTCTATGTGGTTTAGTAAAAATAACAAATTTGGGTACTTTAAATAACAACATTGAGTCATGTAGTTTACAAGTCATAATAATAAAATTCTGACTTCACCCTCACGTGTAAAAAATGTTAAAAAAAATGGACTTCATCCTATTTTCTTCATTAAGGGCTCACAGTACTTTTAATATGGTTCTTTGATTTCAATAAAACCGGGATGATTTCAATTGAGCAAGCACACATGAGAGGATCATCCAAATGAAAAACTTACAATCAGCGTTGCTGAAAAAACAAGGTAACAAAAATTTAGGAGATGGTTAACAATATGAAGATAGTAATCACAAATTTAGGATAACTTACAAATTAGGGACAATGATATAACCGCAGTCTAGGATTAATATTAACGGAATTTTAGCTTAATATCTTACATTTTAATGTTTCGTAAACTACATGACTCAATGTTGTTATTAAAAATATTAAACAAAACATTAGTACCTGAATTTGTTATTTTCATTAAACCACATAGACCGTTTGTGTAACTAACTCGGGTTCTAGTGAATGTTTTTTCATAATGACAAAAATACCCTCACGTGAGGGAGAATCTCGTTAGAATTAGAATGCAAATTAGGTTGGTACTGGACATTGAAAAAATTAAAAACCTTAGGACTTAATATTGGTAAAAACAAAAGTCAGTATCCTATTCTGTTACTTCTTATAAACAACAACAGGCACTAATTGTGTAATTAACTCTTTATATATTCATCAGGACAAGTGATATTTGATAAACGGGTTGTTTACACTCGACATCAAGTTAGGAAAGATTAGGGACTAAATTTTAAAATATTGAACTGGATAGGTCTATAGTAAAACTAAATATATAGTTAAGGGATCGAAAGTGTAAAATATATAAAGCATTAAATCCCCTGTTTTCAATTCAGAAGAAACCATTTTATCACTTTTATCACCATCCTCTAGAAAAATGTCCTCCGGAAAACGCGAACCTCCGACCCTATCTAACTACAATTACGACGCCCTTCCTTCAACTCCTCCACAACCCCAATTCTACCTCATATTCCCTTTCTACCCCTCCGGCCACCGTCGATTCTGCCGTCGTTACATCTCCTGCGCCACCACCGTCCTCCTCCTCGCCGCCGCCGTCTACCTCCTCTGGCCCTCCGATCCTCACCTGACAGTCGTCAACCTCCGCCTCGATCGCCTGAAAGTGCACGCGGCTCCGATCTCACTTGATGTTGAGTTAGGTGTGAAAATCAAGGTTCGTAATCCGGATGTTTACTCGCTCGATTATCAGTCGCTCAATGTCTCCGTCGAGTACAGAGGAGAGCAGCTAGGGTTTGTGACGTCGGATGACGGAACGGTGAAGGCGTTCGGGACGTCGTATGTTGATGCTACGCTTGTTGTTAATGGATCGGAAGTGATCTCTGAGACGATTTTTCTGATTGAAGATCTGGTGAAAGGCTCGATTCCGTTTACTACGACCTCCGAGATTCGCGGTAGCCTTGGAATTCTCTTCTTTAATCTTCCAATTACGGTATGCATATATGTTACCTCAGCAACTCTCTAGTTGATTGATTCAATTCATATAAATCATGTTTAATTGCAGTTCTCTGTTCGATTCATGTTTTAGAATAGTATCATATATGTAGTTTATTTGTTTCTTAACAAATTATTTGTTTGGGGGCCTATTGTCTCATGTTTTTCTAATCACATTTTCACTCCTGAGGAATTAAATAATTCTGTGAACATCAAAATTGCCAGTTTAAACTTTATAAGTAGAAACTGGATATTCATCTGGTAGAAGTTTAGCCATTTATATCTTAGTATCTAGCCTTCATCAGGGATGAGTTCTTAGTATCTAGCCTTCTCTGTCTCTGTTGTGAATCCCACATGGGTCTAACCGCCAGGGGCGAAGCTTGACCAAAAATTGACCAAAAATTCCGCACGGGCCGACTTAGTTTATAATTTTTTTTTGATTAATTGGATCGGGCCGAGGTAAGTATATAATTTTTTTTTAAACGGAATAGGTATAAATTGCTACTTCCGAGAGAGAAAAATAGGATGGGCCGGGCCCACGATAAACTTCGCCCCTACTAACCGCACTAATCTTTGAACTTCAATGCATAGTTGTCAAAGGCGCAAAGGGTTTCTCTTGGGCCTAGACGCAGGATCCGAGATGAGCAAGATACATAGCACATGCATATTTTAGACATGTTTTAGGCTTGTTTTGTGCTAGTTTAGACTGTTTTAGGTTAATTTCAGGCCATCTTTAAATGTTATAGAACAATCTGACCAGAAATTACAGCATTTTGCTAGAATTTACAGAAATCTCGCTGAAAGTTCTCTTTGCTTGTGCCTCGCATTTCTTGATCACTTATGCGCATTCCATGTGCGCCTTTGACAACTATGCTTCAATGTATATTCCGGTTACATGAAAAGGATCTGCACTTGCTGCATATGCATTTCTTTGGTTCATGTTGTTCTACTTGCACCGGATTGGCTTCTAACTTTTTAAAGCATAGTTGAATGTGGATTTTCATGTTCTTTTAATGAAACTTTGGCTAGTTTGATTATCCATACATGTGTAGCACATTACACAGAACCTTGATTCCTGCAAATCTACTCCATCTTCAATCTTTATCTGGCAAATACTTGTTTGTGATAATATTACAACTTCTTGTTGGTGAACAGGCCAAGATATCATGTGAGGTGGTCATGAACACACACAATCAAACAATTGAACGACAAGATTGTTATCCTGCGGTAAATTGAAATCCCTTTCCCCCCTTTCATCAGTCCTCTTTTGACTTTGAGTACGATTCTGAGCTTCCCTGTTGCAGTGAACTCTAATATTTAGTTTACAACTAAATTAATGCTAGTTTTGTTTGTGACCAGTGATGCATCAGCAAAGACAGATCCAGGAAGCAGAGAATCAGGCTATGTTATAAGCTCAGGTTTTCCGGTAAATGTTTCTTAAATTAGTCTTACATTTCTGCTCCTATCCTTGGATGATTATTGACTCACATCTGCTTCTATGATGACCAATGTGAATATAACGTCACACTTTATTTTAATTTATTTATTAGCTTACACGGTATTGATTCCTACTTCCTAGTTATCTTAACAATCATTTATTCATTCATATGTATTCCTACAACATAACATACTAAGATTTGTGAATATTGATCACACTTGTTTACGGGATGTATTTGTTCAAAGGGAAACTTGCATACCAGTGTGAATGGAATGTGTAATCTTATTTAGGGTTTAACACGACTCAAGCCGATTCGACAAGGCTCAAGCTTGGCTTGACAAGGCTCAAGCTTGGCTTGACAATTCTAGCTTTTGTGTGCAGTTAACTTGATAGCTAGATGAATTGTTGTGATGCTAGCTTGGTCTTGTCTAAGGGAAGATTCAAGTTTGATTTGAGAGTTCAAATAGTTTGAAATATTAGTAAAATTCTAGACTATTACGCAAGCTTGAAATAGCTCAATGTGAGCTTAATGTAGTTTCATTTGAACGAACTTGACCCTCTAGCTCGGCTCTAGCTCGAATAACTTAATAAAAAGCTTGACTTGTTTGTGGCTATAGTTTATAGTTGGTAAAACTTGTAACCTATGCTCGAAAAGGTAGATCAGATCTTGAGCCAGACTTCTTATGAGCTTGACCAAGGCTTGTTATAGTTTGAGCTCTTATCAACTGCGGTGTTGCTATTATACAAGGGGATATCTGTTTCAGAACCAATGATATGTTAAGAAGTGTGTCAGGCGGAACTAGATTTTTTTAAGGAGTAGGCATAAAATCTTTTGACAGAGGTTCGAGGCAGCACCCTCGAGAGAGCGGGGTCTAAGGCGTGACAACCCTTGCAAGGTCCAAGAGGCAGAGCCCCTGGCTGTAATTGAGCTTAAGAGAGGTAGCAATGACGGATCTAGGAATTTTTATCCAGTGGAGTCATTAATTTTAGGTTCTCCAATTTTATAGGAATATGCATAATTTTTTTTTGACCCGGGTCGAGTCAGTCACATAAGACAAAAACGGTACAATAATAAAAGAAACACTATCATTAGAATTTAAATTATATAGATACAGTGGTCTTTACGAATTAAAAAAATATATTGTAATTAGTATAATTGGACAATTAGTTACTTTTTATTTTATAAATTTTGAATGGTACATTTATAAGGTTTCAAGAACAAATTTATAAAATTTTGGGTTGAGCTATTATACATTTGGATTTGGGTTATTACCTACTAGATTTTTAATTTGGGCTTGGATTGCCTATTTGAGCTATTAGCCTATCAAGATTTGAACTAAAAGATAACTATTGCAAGAAGCACGGCTCGAACTCGGGTTGCTCGGGAGTAAGGTAACTCACGCAACACAACTCACAAAGAGGAAGTAAAAATTAAACATGAATCTGTTTTTAGGATTACAACCCGAACTTAAGACCTTATGAACAAAGTACAATTACATGAATTATAAGTTAATGGCATATATGCTAATAAACAAAAGTAATAGATTAAGTTATGATCCAATAACATGAATAGTAATGAACAAAATTAAGAAACAGCTTGACCCCTTGTATTTATAGCTCTTGTTACCTGCACTACATGATCTACAATATAACTAGAGACTAATTGGGCCTACTAACAAAATGGGGTTTGGTTCTGGCTTACAAACCCTGTCCGTAACGTTTTTTTTCACCTCTAGTTCTATGAAAGAAGAAATGAAAATGTTTTAACTTTGAATTGATAGAACATGTACAATCTCTGAAGCATAATGTACAAGAGAAAAAAGCTTAATATGTGTGTGGATTAATTATTGAACTAAATCGGTGAGCTTCAACATCATCCATAGTTCCATACTATTCGGTGAGCTTTAACAGATGAACTGGCCTTTTTGTGTTGATTCACTTGATTGTAAAACTGAAATATCTATATTAACCTGACCCAAACAAAATGATACTTTATTAAAATCGGTCCGTTTTGATCCAAACCCATCATGACCCGTATAAAAATGATCTTTTCTTTTCTTTTAAATTGGCTCGTCTTGACCCAAACCCATCCTGGTCCATCACCCTGGCCAATCTGACCCGTCCGTTTTGCCACGTCTAGTGTTGAGGCATGTTTCCTTTGATGACCTACATTGGTGACGAGAATTGCTAATTATTTTTTTCTTTTACTCTCACACACATAAATAATTAATGGATAAATAATTAATGGGTAAATATAGGTCGAGTGTGTGAGAAGGATAAATATTTTTGTGTTGAGGCGTGAAAAACTTATGAGTCATACTCTAGTACATGTGAGATGTAAGCATTATGAATAGTATTAGGTACTTTAGAATTTATTTAGGGAAAATCACCAAAATGACCCACTTTGACCAAGAAAAATCAGGAATGACCACCCAAAAGTATACTAACTCAAATGACCCACCCAATAGAAACCAACCATTTGTCATCTTTCCACCAATCACAATCTGACATGTGTCATCAATCTGACAAGTAGGCTAAATGTGGAACCCACCACCAACCAGTAATTGTTTGACACATGGACAAAAAGTCAGAAATCTAGGCTTGTTACCCGAACCACTGCGAGCCTGCCACCTGTCCAGACTAAAGTTGCCTTTTCCCAACCCCCTACCTCCCCTACCTCCCCTACCTCCCCTAATCCTGAGTTAAATTATAATAAATTATAATAAAACATTAAGGCAAAATATAAAAATCTATTTGAACCTGAAGCAATTTGATACTGAAGATGATTGGGAAGTTCTCGAGCTAAATGCAGAACATGCCGAGGCAGGCATTTTAAATAAAAAACAAGATATTATTATTAAATAAAAAATCAATTTAAAATACAAGATATTATTATTACCATCAAAACATCAATTTTCAAGCACACTTAAATCATAAACAATTCACATCTTAGATCACGAAAAATACACATATTCATAATCATAAAACAATAATATATAACCCACAAATAATAATAATAACAATAATCCACATCGTCGTCGTTCTTCTTCATCTCTACATAATCACCCAGATCATTTATGTCAGGAGATCATTCACCAATCCAAGATCAGCCACTTACCGCTCTGACGCAGAAAGATAAGAAGTTCATATGGGATGAGCGGGTTCTGATTGGCGGTGAGTATATATATGATCACTTTGAAATTGATAACATAAAATAAATAAAGTTTTTCGACGGAGGTGGATGATGATTTGTTGATTGATTACATCCCTTAATGTTTTATTATAATTTAACTCAGGATTAGGGGAGGTAGGGGAGGTAGGGGGTTGGGAAAAGGCAACTTTAGTCTAGACAGGTGGCAGGCTCGCAGTGGTTCGGGTAACAAGCCTAGATTTCTGACTTTTTGTCCATGTGTCAAACAATTACTGGTTGGTGGTGGGTTCCACATTTAGCCTACTTGTCAGATTGATGACACATGTCAGATTGTGATTGGTGGAAAGATGACAAATGGCTGATCTCTATTGGGTGGGTCATTTGAGTTAGTATACTTTTGGGTGGTTATTCCTGATTTTTCTTGGTCAAAGTGGGTCATTTTGGTGATTTTCCCATTTATTTATACCCTTTAGGTCAAAGTATCATATTTGTATTGCTTTTTTAAATTGTTTACTTTTGTTTAATGATAAACCAGAACCCATAAAATGTGTCTACTTCCAATAGTATATAAACTAGTCATTATCTAATCCGCTTTTTGAAAGAGAGATTGTTCAAATTCATAAGCCTTGTTTTTGAAGACACACACACAAATATTCATGGAAAAACTCATGTTGAAATGCTGATAAAAAAAAATGACGTATAAATTATTGGGAAGTAAATATGAGAATTAAAAAACACGAAAACGGAATTACACAAACCATATTACAAAAATATGGAAATGTAGAAAACCGTAAAAAAAGCAACATATCATACTTGACCCAGTTCTATTTTGAAATGAAACCTATTTTTTCGTATCAAATACAACCCCAATGGAACTGTCGATCGCTTAAAAGCTCGTTTTGTGGCTAAAGGCTTCAATCAACGACCTGGCATCGACTACGTTGAGACATTCAGTCCCGTAGTAAAACCTGCCACCCTCCGACTCATTCTTTCACTTGCCGTATCCCACAATTGGTCACTTCGACAACTCGACATTAACAACGCTTTTTTGCTTTTTTACAGGGCACCCTTCATGAACACGTTTACTGGTTTTGTCGATCCGTCTTATCCATCCTACGTTTGTAAGTTAAACAAAGCTATATACGGTCTTCGACAAGCATCCCGTGCTTGGTACAACGAACTAAAGTCATATCTCCTCTCTCAACGGTTCAAGCCTACCATTTCTGATCCCTCACTTTTCATAAACACCACAGCTCATACCCCTATCTACGTTCTTGTTTACGTTGACGATATTATCGTCACTGGACCTTCTGCTCCCACTCTCCAAGCCTTCATTTCTTCCTTATCACATAAATTCTCTCTTAAAGATCTTGGCTCATTATCCTATTTCCTTGGAGTCGAAGTTCTTCCTCACTCTCAAGGTCTTCTCCTTTCCCAATCCAAATACATTCTTGACATCCTATCACGTACCAATATGACAGATTCGAAGCCTGTATCCACGCCGATCACATGCTCGGACTCCTTAACATCATACGGTGGTACACCATTGCCTTCAGCAACAGAATACAGGGCTACGGTTGGCGCCTTACAATATCTCTCCATAAGTAGACCCGACATTGCATTTACCGTGAATAAACTTTCACAATTTATGCATGCTACTACTACTGAACACTGGTCAGCCCTCAAGAGAGTATTACGCTACTTACATGGATCTCTTCATCATGGTCTACTACTACGTCGTCACTCCCCTTTACAACTTCATGCCTTCACGGATGCCGATTGGGCGGGTGACAAAGAAACATGGCGTAGTACCACAGGTTACATAGTTTATCTTGGTTGTAACCCGATCTCATGGAGTTCTAAACGTCAACCCACGTCCGCTAGATCATCAACAGAGGCAGAATTTCGGGCCGTTGCTTCGGCAACAACCGAAGTCCAATGGATAATCTCATTATTAAGTGAATTGGGTTTCAAGTCTGCCATCACACCCACTATATACTGTGACAATTTAAGTGCTACTCACTACTCGGCAAATCCTGTTTTTCACTCTCGAATGAAACACCTAGCATTAGATTTTTATTTTGTTCGGGAAAAGGTTCAAGAGGGACCACTTAGAGTAACACACATTTCAGGAGATGACCAGCTTGCAGATGCTCTCACTAAACCGCTTCTCAGACCTAGATTTCATCTTCTAGTATCCAAGATTAGACTCACTCTTCGACCGTCCATCTTGCGGGGGAATATTAAAGATAATACGTAGCAATCCCGCCACCATGAGCTATGCTTTTGAATTTGAATTTGAATTTTATATTTGTATAGTCAATCTTCTGTTGTAACAAATCCTAGAATTTCTCCTATAGGTTAGCTATTTTCTACGTATATATTGTATCCCTTTTCCATCAATTGAATCAATCAAGATTTTACACAAACATTACGTTTCTTCATACTATTTACCCAAACCGTGCCACCAGCAGTGGCGGGGCGGATTCACATTGTGAGAGTTTTCTTAAGCTCAATTGTTTTGATATTTTTTAAAGTATAATTGGATACATTTTGACTCATATACTTTCGACTCAATCCATTTTAACCGACTTATATTTCGCTACCCATATAAAAAATTTATGTATTCGCCACTGGCCACTAGAATATGAAACTGTGAAAAAACGTTAGGAAAAAAGTAAAAACATATTATATTTGACCTGAGCCGAGTCGTTTTATAATAAAATTTAAGCCAAAACTTATCTTTGCTTGGTTTTAAATAAAGTTCATACAGAAGCTTATGTAAAAATAAGAGCGTCACAACGTAAAACATTATATTTTAAAACTTATAAGAGACAATAAAAAATTAAATAAAATAGATAAAGAAAAACCGAAACAAAGGCTTTTGAAATATGTGGGTTTGACCAACAAAACAAACAAACAAACCTGTGGGAATTGAGAGTGGCCATGGTCTCGGACCCGACCCGACCCGCACCACCAGGACAAAAACTAGTGTGTACTGTGTGCAATGTGCAAACCACAAGACAAAAGTCATAAAGTATAAACAAATATATATATATATATATCTACTATTCTACTATTTTAATAAAAAAAAAGTTTTTAATCCTATGTGGCATCACCACAGCCCTCAAATTGGTCACTACTACTTTGTAATTTGTATCCACACGTGGACACAAATTTATTAAAAAAACATTGGAATCTCGCGGATCCTCATGCCAAATTCGGATGACCCGTTTCTTAATCTTCTAACCGACTTCATAAAGGGTTTCTTTAACCCTAAAAAATCAATCGTCGCCTAGACGCCTACACTCACGAACGCTCCTCCCTTTGCTCTATGATTCTCGACGGCGGGGTTAAGCACCAAGAAGATCACGCAGGAGATCCCGCATCAAGAAGATCTATTCGTTCAAGGTATGCTTTTGATTATCAGTTTTGCGATTTCTGTTGCTCGATTCCAATTTCAAGGTATAGAAGAAATCGTTGTTTTTGTTCTGATTTATGTTCACCGAATACGATTTCAATGTATAGAAGAAAATAGTTGTTTTTGTTCTGATTTCTGTTGATCTGTTCCGATTGCAGTTTCTCAGTTCTTGAATGTTTCTTCCGATGAACAGACCCTCAATGTCTTATATGGTGTTGATTATATGTAATCTCAGTGTTTTTTGATTCTTGAACTAATCTCACCGTTATTACCCTCGATGAACAGACCCTGATAAACCATACAATGATTTTTGTATGCTGTTGATTGTGAATCTGGCTTGAATATTATGACTATGTTTTTAACAGTTCTAAATAAATTTCAGATGAAGAAGATGAAGACGTTTTTGTTATGTATAAATAAATTTCAGATGAAAACATCCTAAATTTTTGAAGAACATGAAGACCTTTTTCAAGATGTTGGAAACTCAAATCTTGGTGGGTTTGCTACTGCTCTTAAGGGTAAAGATGCTTATATAGGTGATGAATGGTCCATTCAGATATGGTTGATTTTAAGATTGGTGTGAATTAAAATCCAAAAGGAATTCATAATTATCCATATATTGAGATTGGTGTTGGCAATTCTGCGATTTTTCCCACCAAGATCATGTTTTTCTCTTAACCAAGATAAGTTTTTTTAACTTCATTCCATTTTTTTTCAATTTTCTCATAAATTACAGTAGAGAAAATTGCTTCTACTTTTTTAAGATTTATTTGTTCAAATTTATGACTTTATAGGTCCATAATTTAGTATATTTTACATTTTAATGAATACATTTAAACTGAAGATTAGTAGGTTCTTCATTGAAACATTCGATAAATGACTTCATAAACCGTTTTGAATACCTTTACATTTCATCCATGAATCATGTCGGCATCAGACCTGGTTTGATTTTATATATGCTCTACAATTAATTTGTTGTTTATCGAAAAAATGAATTACTTTATGCTGACTCTTTTGATGTGAAAGGCTAGAAGCACACGAGAAGATGGAAGCTTTAATTCGAGAGGTATATTGACACTTTAACTTTGCAGACATTATATATTATATAGCATTTTATAATATTTTGTTTGTTCATCTACGCCATGGGTTGTGTGCACTCTTTTTGAATTTCATATGCAATAGCTGGCGTAGTGCCACAAGTTGAATCTTAAATGTTAGCGTTTTTGTTTTAGCAACTCTTTACAAGACACCAATCAGATATCGTTGAGTTCCTTTCAAAACTATGACCAAGTAACACAATTGCATTTTATTAATATATTTGCAGTTATGGTTTCATAGTTGATGCCAATTTCAATATAGGCCCATATTTAATCAATATATATGCAATGTGGTTTCAAAGAACGTCTTAAGTTGGTTTTTTTCTTCATGTAGTATGGTATATGGTTTCAAAGAACATTCTTAAGTTGGTTTTTGCTTCATGTAGTATGGTATTTCTACAACAGGCTCCACAAAGAAGGTGTTGGAACCTCACTTTGGTTTTACCTTTTTAACCAAAACATTTCTGTACGCAGTCAAGTTGCTACCCCACTTTGGTAGTTCAGACAAGCGATGGACACTAGAGCTAACCTATAAATCTCTGCCCGTAAAGACGAACTTTAAATGACAAAAAATTGAAAAAAATCACCAACTTGCTTCTTAACTGCATTTTGACTATTTATTTCCTCATACATCAGGTTCCATTTTCTCATAGTCATTCTTAGATAATGTATGTTCTGCCCTGTTTGAATTATTATATGATTACACTTTTAGTTTTTTTTATTACTTTCTGATATCATGGAGCTGCAATTTGAGGTTCAATTGAGGACGATTAAAGGTGATTTATGTTTTTGTTCATGATTGTGGTTCAGTTGATGTTAATTTTAGTTTGATGTTGTGTCGTTGCAGGTGTTAAAGAGAAAGTCCTTATGGTAAACATTTTCATCAATTAGTTCAAGAAGACAGGTTTGATTCAAATTCCATAATTTCATTATATTAAACTTCAAGATTAAATAAATCCATATTGCTGTATGGAAAACTTTGTATGCAGGGTTTCATTAACCTAGAATGTGTTAAGACCAGAGCCATTAGTCTCTTCAAAGCTATCTCTAGAATCCTTGAAAATGTCGGCCTCATTGCGTTTACAAATTTTGTTCCCATGCATGATGTTGCAGGTCCACTTTCTATGGTAGACCTTTAGCTTTAATCCATTGTGGAAACTCAAGAAAGTCATATTATGCTTGATGCATATCTTCGTTTATGATTTCTAAATTCTAATCCATTTTCATTTTTTATTTCTTTGTATATTTTGGAAATTGTAAGCATGCTGAATACACTCAAGAGGTATGAGAAATGTAGTTTTGAGCCTCTTGAACAAAGAAAGCAAGCCAAGGACGATCATCAGGTATGAAAAGATTAAATTTTATTTTTAATGATTTTTTTAATTAATTAATTTAATAATTTGTTTTATGAGAAATGCAGTTTGGTTTTATATTGTGTGGATAGAATGACAATTTAAAATAGCAGATTGATTGTATGTAGCAGCTTTGGTTCCATGTTTTCATTTCATCAATTAGATAAAGTAACAATTTAAATTAGGTTGGTTTGTCAAAGTTATATACAATAGCAATTCAAATAACTCTTGCAATCAATAGATTTAGATGTGTTTATTGACAACTTTAGTTCATGTGTTTGGGTTGAGGATGTGAAAAACAAACAGTGATTGACTCAATCAAGCTTCACCCATTCATAGTATGATTGCCAATGGTGTAGTGGTTGCAAGTATGTATCATTCTTAGAAAGTAATGGAATCTTGATGGTAAGAGCTTCTTTTTTATTGGTTTAAGTTTTTATTTTTTTTCATATGATCTTGGTTGTTTTAGACAAGGTCTCCGGGCGTTAACGAGGATTTGGTTTTGTGACTTATGATGATAAGCAAGTGATGGAAGATGTTATTGAAGAAATGAATGGAATTAATTTGGATGGCAGTAACATCACAGTAGCTAGCCAAGCTCAAACTCAATATCGAATAAAGTCGAATTATTTTTTATTTAAAAATGCTTTTAAAAGGCATCCCGCGTAATATTTCAGATTGTTATTGTATGAGTATTGTATGAGCAGGTCATCCTTATGCTTCAAAGACAACACCTATACATGTTGGAAAACCATGTCAGTTAATTTTTGGATATGTATACAATTGTATTTGATTCCGAAGATCCATTTCAAAACCGTTTTGATTTAATTATCCATCACCACTTCATAATGTAGATTTATAGACTATAATACATGTTGGAAAACTATGTGGTTAACTTCCAAAAGTCCATTTTGGAAACCAGTTTTGATTTAATTTTTGGGTAAGTATATAATGGATGAACTTTTGTAAGGGAGTAATGATAATCCCTCTACTATTACCAATTTAGATGTTTATTATAATAATTATTTTTTAAAATCCAGCCGTGCAATGCACGGGTTTTAAATACTTGTATAATATATAGTAAACGGTCTTTGGTCTTTGACCTAGCGATATCTTTAAATGAATAAGACTTTAAATTTTCAAGCTATAAAAGTTAAATCCTTATGGTAGAAAAAAAAGTTTGCACACGAAAGGTAAATTTGGAACATGCGGGACTTGTATTGAAACGGGTATTCAAATATGAAACCGGGTCTCGGATTAGATTTAAAACTTTATGAGTATGATACTTGGTAATACTTCACCACCAGATTAGGTAATACCTGACCACCAGATTACTTGAAATATATATACTAAAATTAACCTAATCATACACATAATGTGTTATTCTTATTTTTGGTTGGGTAATGATAAATCTATTAACCTATTAATTTTCTATTTGTATTTTTATTTAATAATTGCGTAATTTTATTTTTGTTTGTGTTTTTAATAATTAATTAGTTATATGTCGTTGCGTGGTTTGTTGTAACCTTAATTTTATGAGTTACTTTATGCGTGAAATTACAAGTAAAATGCGTGATAATAGAATCTCAAATTTTTTTGAACTTATGTTCATGTATTTTTAGCGGGATTCATACATAATTATAGTGTGCGTAACAGTGTTGTATTTTATTATTACTCTTGCGTATTCTTAAAGTTGATTTTGTTTTTTGCAAAATCATTGATAAAGTTTAAGTAGTTTTGTTCTAGTTTTTTACTAGAGTTTTCTGTGTTTGTGATACGATCCACCGCTTGAGCCAACGTCTAGACCAAGTTGGTCATCTTGAAAATCAATCATTTAAACCTTTGACGATTACAAAAAGGAAAGTCAATTGAGTAGTTAAAGTCTTGGTCAAAGAATAACTAAAATTAAGCTTGATAGTCTTGGTCCAAAAAGACATTTAATTCTTTTATTGCATTCTTAGGGTTTCTTTTATTGTGTATGCCACCTCCCTTTAAATAGGTGATGAAAATGTAGTTTGTGGCATGGAATAAATAATTATCATTTTCTTCTTATTCTCTCTTATTTCTTTTGAGTCTAACCCGCTCTAAGGGTATATCAATTAGGAGATTAGCCATCTCGAATCGGCTTCCTATCAGTTTGCGTGATTTATCTTAATATGTGCGTAATTTTATCGTTTGCGCGATTAGTTGTAATTTGCGTAATTCTAAGTTCGAATTGTTTTTTATATATTACTGGTTAGTTTTTTTTTTTGAATAATAATTTTATATGTGTTTTTTATTTTTAATAATCTGCATAAATTAAAGTAAACATAAACCAACATAAATGAAGAATAAAATAAAGAAATACCAAAAATATTATTATTATTATTTGATAACAGGGATACATTCTACTGATAGGCTTGTAAAAAAGACTTTTTTTAAACTCAAGAGAGGCACTCATAGCCTCGAGTATTTTGTTTATTGTTTCCATCTGCTCCATATCCGTTTTGTCCTGGTCTAACATGAACAAACATACAATGTCTTGAAGTGAATTCTTTGGCAGACTGTTTATCTTCTGCGCAATTTCTTCTTTGGCTTGCGTATTCTCTTGGAGGCTTTCGAAATTTTGTTCGAGGACGTCTATCAGCAGTTTCTCCTTGTTGTACTTCAGCATTATTTACCGAGTTAGTTTCTCCTTGAGAGCGTTATTGTTGGATTCTGTGGTGTTGGAGGAAGTTTATCTGTGGTTTTGTGATTTGATGTGTAATTTAATGAACGGTGTTTGCGTGATTTCAAAATGCAATCGAGTGCCTAGTTTTATAGACGGTGGATGATGAGATTCGCCTGGTATTAAATGTGTCACCTGCATTTTTATTTATTATCGTATTAATGGGGACGGTTGGGGGAGGTGAAATGGAAGCGATTTAAGTTTTTTTATTTTTGAGTTTATTATGTAATTTTTTTATCCAACGTTTCATTTTCCCTCCATTTTTCTGTTTCTGTATATATATATTCTGTCTTTTCTTCATGCACATTCCTTACTCGACGCACAAAGTCGTCAAATCCCCCATATATCCTAGACCTAAATTCATTCTTCTCATCCTTTTAACATAAAAAATGACGTCTTCTTCATCTAACCCTAACTTGCGTCTAAAAAACGCAGTCATGCAAATTGTCGCCATGATCAGGGGTCTTACTGTCAAC
This sequence comes from Deinandra increscens subsp. villosa, assembly GCA_039602395.1. NCBI lineage: Eukaryota > Viridiplantae > Streptophyta > Magnoliopsida > Asterales > Asteraceae > Deinandra > Deinandra increscens. The sequence goes on from JBCNJP010000006.1 coordinate 58,512,158, forward strand.
AGCATCCAAAGTCACATCAGGATGCTTCAGGAGCTCGTGGATGACCCGGAGTCCGCGATGAAAGAGGCTGCTGCTGAGTATATTACTCAGCAGCTGAAGCTGAAGGAGGAGATGCATACCCTCCTTAGTGGTGTTGTCGACAGCACCATTAAGAAGAGTAAGGACATAGTGGAGGCTGCTGAAGTATTTAAGAAGATTCAGGCACCCATTTTTTGGGGGTTTTTTTTTATGTTTTTTTTATGTTTTTTGATCTTTAGTTAGTATATTCCACTTGTAAATTTTCATAAATTTTAATATATGGCACTCTTTTCTTGTTAATCTATTATATGCTTTTTGTATTATATTGTTTGCGTTATTTTATTCGAACAACATGCGTTATTATATTAAGTGTGAAAACATGTGGTTTTTGTGAGTTTTCTGGAGTGTATGCGTGATTTATAAATAACGTGCGTGATTTTTAAATATAATCGTGAATTTCTAAGTATCTTAGGTTTTTTTTTTGGAACGACAGTATTTGGATTATATAATTAGCTCAAAAGAGCAAAAAATTACAAGGAAAAAATATGATTCATCATCCAGTTGTTCCAGTTAATCACTACCTTATGGTATCTAGAACTAAACCACAAAAAAGAAAAATAAACAATAGAATCAAAGATACCATCTTTCCTAACTTTACTTGGTTGGTATATGCACATATTCCTATTCTTCCAAATCGTCCACCAAGTAGTGTAGATTAGTGTGAGAACGATATCCTTCTTAACCCTCGACATCTTCAATTCTTCTATATCATCAACAAAACTCTTGGGATTAGAAAGCCGAAGGTATCCCAGGTCGATCCAAGCTGAGATGTGATCAAAGAGTTTAACGTAGAGGTCACATTCACCGAAAACATGCCGTGTTTTGTTAGGTCCAATAACAATCTCCAAACAACGATATTTTTTTTTCGGTACATGCCTCAACCATCTAGTAGCAAACTCACCGATCGGAAGGTAAAGTCGATCAATGCGACTACGGACCGATATGACGGGAAAAATCTGGATCACCATCTAAAGACCAAACCCATTTGTCGTCCTCATTCAAAAGCGTGACATTAGCTATTAGTTCCAAGAAAGTCGAGAGTTGATCAGCTTCAATACCCCCTCTAATGTTCCTTCGCCAATGCCCATTCCACTCGTTATTCAATCTGAAGTCGCTGATGAATCCATCTTTTAAAAGAGATATAGCAAAGAGACGTGGGAAGCAATCTTTAAGGGTACGATCACCAATCCATATATTTTTCCAGAACTTGGTATCATTACCCCTACCCACACTTTTCCACAAAGAACAAGGATCCACATACTTTGCATCGTGACAAGACTCCCAAGACTTCACTATTCGATGCCAAGTACTAGAATACTTGCAATTCGACATGAATGCGTGATTTTTTAACAGGTGTGATTATGTTATGTGTGTTTGCGTTATTTTTATTAACAACATGCGTTTTTCTAAGTGTAAGACAGGTAGGCTGTGTTTTGTGAGTTTTTTAGAGAGTATGCGTTATTTTATGTAGAAAATGTAAAGGGGGCGTTATTTATTTTGAATACATGCGTTTTTGTTAGGTGTAAGACAGTTAGGTTGTGTTTTTGTGAGTTTTTTTAGAGTGTATGCGTTATTTTATCTATAAACATAAGGGTGCGTTATTTATTGGAATACATGCGTTTTTTTATTAAAGTGTAAGATATTTAGTTAGGTTTGTGTTTTTGTGAGTTTTTAGAAGGATACGTGATTTTTATTTCAAATATGCGTTATTTGTCTAAAGGTTAAAGGTTTGCGTTGTTTTTTGTTTGATGCGTAAATATTTTTTGCGTATGCGTGTTTAATTTAAAGTTGAAAAGACTTTAATACCTTTTTAATGACTCCGCGTCCTTTTTATATTAATAAAGTGTGTTTTATTTTATGCCGTCAGATCAAAAAAAGCCCGCATATGAGCAGCGGGAGATATCTTCGCACACTTAGCACGGAAAACGTCATTTGTACAATAACTTTCCCATATATATATATATATATATATATATATATATATATATATTAATATTTTATATGTTTTGTATTAACTTTATGTTTACTATCTATTTTATAATTAGATTGAACTTGATTATAATTTAATTCCCACTTTCAGTTGCTTAGAAATTTGTGGCTACTTTTTTTTTGTTTTTTTTTTTGTCTTTTATAGATCGAGATGAGTAAGAAATGACTTTTATTTTTTGTGTGTAATAATATATGCTTATTAGCTTCACCACCTTTTTTTAGAACGGCAAATTCTTTTTATTAAAACGAGCTCAAAAGAGCAAAATTACAAAGTTAACAAATGATTAAACATCCAATCAGTCCAACGGATCTTAGTCTTACTATTTCTCGAAGAGTACCACGGAAACGAACATAACATAATAGAATCGACGATGCTACTGCTCCGGAGATCCTTCGGCTGAAAAATTAAGTTGTTGCGAGTCTTCCAAATGAGCCACCAAGAGGTATAAAGAATCGTAGAAATCACATCCTTCTTAATTTTCAAAATCTTGGAATCTTCAACCAACTTGATCATCTCACGGGGGAAACTGGTCCAAGCCAATCGAGGTCCAACCAAATCTTGGTCCGCTCCAGAATTTTGACAAAAAAGAAGCAATCGCCGAAAATATGGTTAACCGATTCCGGACGAGAATTGCAAAATGGACATGTGATCACGTCAATTTCAAGGCCACGTTTAGAAAGGTTTAGACGAGTAGGCATACGGTCCAACAGGATGCGCCAAACAACAATATTAACCTTCTTGGGAATGTATTTTAACCATCTGGTCTCGAAGTCACCAACCGGAAGACGAATGTCATCAATATGCGCTTTCTGAGGGATTTCACCGAGAATTCCGAGTCGCCATTTAAGTTCCAAAGCCATTTTTCGTTGACACCATCTAGATGGACATTAGCCAGTCGAGCCATAAGCAAATCAAACTGATCCTCTTCAGCTCCTCCTCGAATATCTCTACGCGACTTTCAGTACTCCCATTTGTCATTATCCCAAAATTCACGAACTAAACCATCCATGTTAAAAGAAAGAGAAAAAAACACAAGGGAAATGGTGAAATAAAGGGGAATCATCAAGCTAAGTATCAAACCAGAATTTAGTGTTGTTGCCTCCTCCAACTTTCTTCCTGATCACGTTCTCGGGGATTAGATTAACGGAAATTCAGGTATCACAAGACTTCACAATTTTCGACCAAGAGCTAGCATACTTGACAGTCTGAGAGCCATGGATCGCATTGATTAACCTAACTCATAACGCCTTCTCATTGCTTAGAAATCTCTAACGCCATTTGAATATGAGAGCTAAATTCATGTCGTATAAGCTTCCAAAACCAAGCCCACCATGCGTTTTTTTAGCGAGTACACTCTCCCATTTGTTCCAAGAAACCTTTTTATCATCTTCGTTAAAACCCCAGAAGAATTTTGAGCGAATTGATTCCAACGTGCCAATGACCCTTTTAGGAACCGAAAACATAGAAAAGTAATACGAGCCAAGGGATCCTAAAACCAAGGTCACCAAAGTCGCTCTCCCGCCGATAATTAAAAGGTTTCTCTTCCATCTGTTAAGACGCTTGTTGAATTTATCAATGATGAGTGATGACATCCCAATTGGTTATACGACTCATTCTCTTGCCAACCAGAAGACCAAGGTAAGTGAAAGGTAACCGGTCCGACTTACACCCCGCAATTTTTGCCATACGGTTGGAATCTTTAGAAGAAACCCCAATCCCATATAGAGAAGATTTGTGAAAGTTAATAGCCAAACGTGAAACTCTGTGAAAAGATTAAAATTATCCACAAGGTTAATTAGACATATTTTCGAAAGACCAATTACCCACGATGATGGCGTCGCCCGCGTAGAAAAGATGAGAGATCTCCACGTCCTTCATGCGAATTCCTTTGAAAAAACCAGCTTCACATCTTGTAAAAATACATGTAAACCTTTCATCTCGAAAATAAACAAGAAAGGAGCCATGGGGTCTCCTTGACGAAGGCCTCTACCCATGTTGAATTCCTCCAACGGGCTACCGTTAATCAGGATAGAAGATCTTGATGAAGATAACAAGTTCGCACCCATCCCCTCCATTTATCACCAAATCCCATGAAATGAAGCATAGCGTCGAGATAGTCCCAGGATACAGTATAATAAGACTTGGCAAAGTCAATTTTAAAGAGAAGAAGGCTCTTTTGCTTGTGCTCGTACCAATCAACTAATTCATTGCTCATTAACGGGCCATCTAAAATTTGACGCCCCTTTATAAACGTAGATTTCTCTTGACTAATCACTTGGTCGATGACCTTGGCTAACCGGATTGACATTATCTTGGCAATGATTTTGTATTGCAAGCCCACGAAGCTGATCAGCCTATAGTCCGAAAAGGAAACAGGACTATTAATTTTAAGGAGAAGAGCAATAAACGAAGCGTTGCAGCCCAAAGGAATACGGGAAGAGTTAAAAAAAATTCATGCACGAAAGCCTTGACATCATCCTTCAAGATATCCCAATAGTTCTTCACAAACCCGAAAGGAAAGCAATCGGGGCCGGGAGCTTTATCGAACCCATACCGCCTCTTTGATCTCAATATCTGAAGGAAGGGATACGATGGACATTCTGCTAAAATCAGATAGGGAACGGAATCTAGAGCTCCTATGTGTAAGACTGAGCTCCTCCATATTTTTAAATTTATTTGCGAAGAACGAAACGAAAGCTTTTTTAATTTCGGCCGACTCGTCTACCCAAACTCCGTCCACCTTCACACCATTAATCGCCAAATGACGCATTTTGGAGTTAATCCCTCCATGAAAGAATTTAGAGTTTTCGTCCCCGAATCGACCCCATTTGATTTTTGCCTTTTGAGCAAGATCATCACGCAAGGTTTTTTAATTTCATCAGTTTTCTTGAGAATCTCCAACCTCCTTTCAGAAAGAACTTCGTTACCTTTCCATCATCCACAATAACATCGATATCCTATAATTCAACGTGAAGAACCGACGAAGCAAGCGAGGGATCAGGTCTAGTTTTGCGCCAAACCTTAATAGCTTCTTGGAGGCGTTAAGTTTGGTTTTAAACTGAATGAACTTTGAAGGGTGGATGAAAGGATCAGCCCAAACATTCTTCACGATAGTATCGAATTCAATATCCAACATCCACAAATTAAAAAGTTTAAACGGAGTAGGTCCAAAATCTTTGACAGATTGGCGAGAATGATTGGGCGATGGTCCGCTATATATTTTTCAAGAGCCTCGACAATGATATGTTTGACAATCCCAAGAAGGTCCAAAGTACAAGAAATCTATCCAACTTACTAGCATTACGACCTTTAGCATCCACTCGAGTAAAGTTAAACACCAATTGGGATGTCAATTAACCTCTATCAATGATGAAAGAATTGAAATTGAAAACATTAATCTTGGAGAACGAAAGGCCAATTCTTTCCGATTCACTAACGGATGGAATTAAAGTCTCCAAAAATGATAAAAGTGCCCGGGTTACAATTCATGAAATCAATGATAGAAGCTCATAATGTGATTCCAATTGGGGGGGGGGGGGGGGGTTATATACGTTGACCATAAAGCACGAGATCGAAGAATTCAACCAAGTTCCTTTGACAATGAGGAGATGATCAAATAAAAAAATCGAGTCTTTGACGAATAAATTAGTATCCCAAATCGATAACAAACCACCTGAAATGCCCGACGACGGATGGAACGCCACATCAAACTGAAAATTACCCCATATCGTTTTAACCCAATGCAAATCAAGAACCTATATACGTGTTTCTTGAAGACCCACGAAACCAATGTGATGCTTACTAAGAATTCTACAAATTTTACTTTGTTTCAAGTGAGACCTGCTCCCGCCAACATTTAGGGACATAATATTCATTGATCCACGAAAACGTCACTAGCCTTGTTAAAAAAAATCAAAATCACTTACCTTACCATTCATGTCAAGGCCCATTAGCTTTCCCAGCTGAATAAATTTTGAGAAATCTTGTACCATCGATCCGCTGTTAAACGACCCTCCTTTAAAAGATGATGAATGGGCTCCGTTAGCTTGCCCCATACTCCCCGGAAATAGATGTGAGGATTTTAAGAAATCTTCAAATCTTGGAGGTTTTGAAGGACCGGAGTCACTCGAAGCTTCGTTAATAATTGGAACAACGGAACGAAACGAACCCTCCGGTTTAGCCTCACCAATCGAAGTATCACCCCCCCCAGGAGAGGCCGAGATAGGCTGTTTTGGTTCAAAAAACTTTCCGGTTGAATGCCTTCCAAAACATCATCTATATTTTCCTCTTTGTCATGTTTTTCTTTAATTTCACTTTCCTCAAGTGACAGTCGTCATCCGACTCATTATAGGATGACGAATCCTCATCAAATTTAATCGATGGGGACCACAAATCAAACTCTTTCGCACGAGCATTGAACAATTTACTACCCACATCAACTTCAAACAGTTCATCAATAGGAGATAAAGACTTGGTGATCACACAAACTTTGCCAACGGATAGAGGCTTGTCCCTGTCATTACCAAAGAAAAGAAAATCTCCCCAAAGTTCCCCGACCCTTTTAAGGACTATTGGTGTAGAAGAAACAACTGGTAATCCCAAAATATCGATCCATATACATCGTTCATCCGGAATAAACGAGTTATCCAAAGGTTTAATCACAGAAAAACATTTGACCAGTCCAAAGTTTTGGGTTTAAACATACACGGTTATTTATCACTTTAATGTTTGTTTGTCACTATATGTTACTTATACTACTATATATGACATTTTATTTTGTATTTAAACTGACTTTCACGACAACGTTCTTTTAGTACTAACTTATATATATAACAATCAAATTTGGAAGTTGAATAGTATACTTTTTATTTCTTATAGTTTGGCCACAACACTTTGAGGCTTTGATGCTTTCTACCCCTTAAATTTTTATAATTTGTTTTTTTTAATGAAATAGTAAACTTTTGGTTTTCATAGTTTGGCCACGTAGGTTTCATACTCTTACGTTTTGTACCCTTTAATTAAAGCTTTTTTTTTCTTTTAAGTTTTGTTGTCTTCTACTTTGGCCACGAAACTTTTAACTTTTCTACTTTTGTTTTTAGTATATTTTTATAGTTTTATACTTTCACTACAAGACTTTTAGACTTTTACGTTTTACACCCCTTAACTTTTGTACCCTCTAACTTTTAATTTTTCTTTTTTGTTTTGCGTTTTGTTTTTTTCTACTTTAACCACGAAATTTTAAACTTTTCTACTTTCGTTTTTAGTATATTTTTATAGTTTTATACTTTCACCACGATACTTTTAGACTTTTACGTTTTCTACCCCTTAACTTAGTATATTTTTATAGTTTTATACTTTCACCACGAGACTTTTAGACTTTTACGTTTTATACTCCTTAACTTTTTAACCCTCTAACTTTTAAAGTTTTTATTTTTGTTTTAAGTTTTTTGTCTTCTACTTTTGCCACGAAACTTTTAACTTTTCTACTTTCGCTTTTAGTATACTTCTATAGTATCAAACCAGAATCTGGGCTTGGGTGCTACCCGAGCTATTAGCCTATCAAGATTTGAACTAAAAGATAACTAATGCAAGAAGCAGGGTTCGAACTCGGGTTGCTCGAGAATAAGGTAACACGCGCAACACAACTCACAAAGAGGAAGTAAAAATTAAACATGTTAAGACCTTATGAACAAAGTATATTTACATGATTTGTAAGTTAATTGCATATATGCTAATAAATAAAAGTAATAGATTAAGTTATGATCCAATAACATGAATAGTAATGAACAAAATTAAAAAACAGCTTGACCCCTTGTATTTATAGCTCTTGTTATCTGCGCTACATGATCTACAATATAACTAGAGACTAATTGGGCCTACTAACAAAATGGGGTTTGGTTCTGGCTTACAAACCCAGTCCGTAACGTTTTTTTTCACCTCTAGTTCTATGAAAGAAGAAATGAAAATGTTTAACTTTGAATTGATAGAACATGTACAATCTCTGAAGCACAAAGTACAAGTAAACAAAGCTCAATGTGTGTGTGGATTAATTATTGAACTAAATCGGTGAGCTTTAACATCATCCATAGTTCCATACTATTCGGTGAGCTTTAACAGATGAACTGGCCTTTTTGTGTTGATTCACTTCATTGTAAAACTGAAATATCTATATTAACCTGACACAAACAAAATAATACTTTATTAAAATTGGTCCGTTTTGATTCGAACCCATCTTGACCCGTACCAAAATGATCTTTTTTTTCTTCAATTGGCTTGTCTTGACCCGAACCCATCCCTGCCCTTCACCCTGGCCAATCCGACCCGTCCGTTTCGCCATGTCTAGCGTTGAGGCATGTTGCCTTTGATGACCTACATTGGTGACGGGCGTTGCTAATTATTTTTTTCTTTTACTCTCACATACATATATAATTAATACATAAATAATTAATGGGTAAATATCAAGGTTGCAAAACTCGCTAGGCGCTCCCCGGGCGGCCGACTGGAGAGTTGAGAGTACTCGGAGAGTACTCGAAAATGGTATATTATGATGAAAATATTTTTTTTAGAAATTATATACATGTTCAAATGCTAATATTTATAATAAAATGCATAAATATTAAAAATATAATATTGATATCATCATTAGTATTTCAAAAATTGATATCTACCATGGATTCTTAGGCGAACTCGATTGAAGAAGACTAGACGGTAGACAAGTAAGACAACAAACTGTAGATGAAGTTATTAGGGCTTGACGATTGAAGAAAGAAGGTGATGCGATGAACTCGATTGCGTTTTGACGACGAACTGTATACGGCGAACAAAGAACGGCGAACGACGATAGGGTTTGGGAGTCCGGAGTTGCGATGAACTCGTTCCAGACATGAGACGTATGACTGTGAAGTGAATGACGAAAAAGATTTAGGGTTTTCTTACAATTAAAAAAAAATTAAAATTACTTTTTTTTCTTTTTTTTTCAATTAGCTTTTTTTTAAATTTTTTTATTAAAAAAAAATTACAATTGCGTTGACCGAGTTTGACCGCCTAGGCCGAGTTGCCCCCATAGCACTGAGGTTGACCGAGTTTGACCGCCCACGAGTTGCTCAGGCGAGTTGCCTAAAAGCTCTTCAGTAACATGCCGCCTAGCACTTAGGCGGCCGTCTAGGCCGAGTTTTACAACACTGGTAAATATAGATCGCGTGTGTGAGAAGGATAAATATTTTTGTGTTGAGGGGTAAAAACTGCATAGGAAAAGAATGCCTGAAAAACTTATGAGTCATACTCTAACTAGACGTACATGTGAGATGTAAGGATTGTAAGCATTATGAATAACATTAGGTACTTTAGAATTTATTTGTACCCTTTAGGTCAAAGTATCATATTTGTATTGCTTTTTTAATTTGTTTACTTTTGTTTAATGATAAACCAGAACCCATACAATGTGTCTACTTCCAATAGTATATAAACTAGTCATTATCTAATCCGCTTTTTGAAAGAGAGATTGTTCAAATTCATAAGCCTTGTTTTTGAAGACACACACAAATATTCATGGAAAAACTCATGTTGAAATGCTGATTAAAAAAAATGATGTATAAGTTATTGGGAAGTAAAAATGAGAATTAAAAAACACGAAAACGGAATTACACAAACCATATTACAAAAGTATGGAAATGTAGAAAACCGTAAAAAAAGCAACATATCATACTTGACCCAGTTCTATTTTGAAATGAAACCTATTTACCCAAACCGTGCCACCAGCAGTGACGGGGCGGATTCACATTGTGAGAGTTTTCTTAAGCTCAATTGTTTTAATATTTTTTAAAGTATAATTGGATACATTTTGACTCATATACTTTCGACTCAATCCATTTTAACCGACTTATATTTCGCTACCCATATAAAAAAATTATGTATTCGCCACTGGCCACTAGAATATGAAACTGTGAAAAAACGTTAGGAAAAAAGTAAAAACATATTATATTTGACCTGAGCCGAGTCGTTTTTTAATAAAATTTAAGCCAAAACTTATCTTTACTTGGTTTTAAATAAAGTTCATACAGAAGCTTATGTAAAATAAGAACGTCACAACGTAAAACATTATATTTTAAAACTTATAAGAGACAATAAAAAATTAAATAAAATAGATAAAGAAAAACCGAAACAAAGGCTTTTGAAATATGTGGGTTTGACCAACAAAACAAACAAACCAACCTGTGGGAATTGAGAGTGGCCATGGTCTCGGACCCGACCCGACCCGCACCACCAGGACAAAAACTAGTGTGTACTGTGTGCAATGTGCAAACCACAAGACAAAAGTCATAAAGTATAAACAAATATATATATATATATATAATATAGTAAACGGTCTTTGGTCTTTGACCTAGCGATATCTTTAAATGAATAAGACTTTAAATTTTCAAGCTATAAAAGTTAAATCCTTATGGTAGAAAAAAAAGTTTGCACACGAAAGGTAAATTTGGAACATTCGGGACTTGTATTGAAACGGGTATTCAAATATGAAACCGGGTCTCGGATTAGATTTAAAACTTTATGAGTATGATACTTGGTAATACTTCACCACCAGATTAGGTAATACCTGACCACCAGATTACTTGAAATATATATACTAAAATTAACCTAATCATACACATAATGTGTTATTCTTATTATTGGTTGGGTAATTTTATTTAACCTAATCATACACATAAATCTATTAACCTATAACCTATTAATTTTCTGTTTGCATTTTTATTTAATAATTGCGTAATTTTATTTCTGTTTGTGCTTTTAATAATTAATTAATTATATGTCGTTGCGTGGTTTGTTGTAACCTTAATTTTATGAGTTACTTTATGCGTGAAATTACAAGTAAAATGCGTGATAATAGAATCTCAAAATTTTTTGAACTTATGTTCATGTATTTTTAGCGGGATTCATACATAATTATAGTGTGCGTGATTTTATTGTTACACTTGCGTATTCTTAAAGTTGATTTTGTTTTTTGCAAAATCATTGATAAAGTTTAAGTAGTTTTGTTCTAGTTTTTTACTAGAGTTTTCTGTGTTTGTGATACGATCCACCGCTTGAGCCAACGTCTAGACCAAGTTGGTCATCTAGAAAATCAATCATTTAAACCTTTGACGATTACAAAAAGGAAAGTCAATTGAGTAGTTAAAGTCTTGGTCAAAGAATAACTAAAATTAAGCTTGATAGTCTTGGTTAGGGGTGTTCAAAACCGGGTACACGGACTTTCGGATATCCGAATTTCGGGTATCCGAAAATTTCGGAATTTGGATTACGGTTTCCAAGTCCAAGTCCGAAATTTTGGATACCGTTAATCAGGATAGAAGATCTTGATGAAGATAACAAGTTCGCACCCATCCCCTCCATTTATCACCAAATCCCATGAAATGAAGCATAGTGTCGAGATAGTCCCAGGATACAGTATAATAAGACTTGGCAAAGTCAATTTTAAAGAGAAGAAGGCTCTTTTGCTTGTGCTCGTACCAATCAACTAATTCATTGCTCATTAACGGGCCATCTAAATTTTGACGCCCCTTTATAAACGTAGATTTCTCTTGACTAATCACTTGGTCGATGACCTTGGCTAACCGGATTGCCATTATCTTGGCAATGATTTTGTATTGCAAGCCCACGAAGCTGATCAGCCTATAGTCCGAAAAGGAAACAGGACTATTAATTTTAAGGAGAAGAGCAATAAACGAAGCGTTGCAGCCCAAAGGAATACGTGAAGAGTTAAAAAAAATTCATGCACGAAAGCCTTGACATCATCCTTCAAGATATCCCAATAGTTCTTCACAAACCCGAAAGAAAAACCATCGGGCCCGGGAGCTTTATCGGAGCCACATCCCATACCGCCTCTTTGATCTCAATATCTGAAGGAAGGGATACGATGGACATTCTGCTAAAATCAGATAGGGAACGAAATCTAGAGCTCCTATGTGTAAGACTGAGCTCCTCCATATTTTTTAATTTAATTGCGAAGAACGAAACGAAAGCTTTTTTAATTTCGGTCGGCTCGTCTACCCAAACTCCGTCCACCTTCACACCATTAATCGCCAAATGACGCATTTTGGAGTTAATCCCTCCATGAAAGAATTTAGAGTTTTCGTCCCCGAATCGACCCCATTTGATTTTTGCCTTTTGAGCAAGATCATCACGCAAGGTTTTTTAATTTCATCAGTTTTCTTGAGAATCTCCAACCTCCTTTCAGAAAGAACTTCGCTACCTTTCCCATCATCCACAATAATATCGATATCCTATAATTCTGTGGTGTTGGAGGAAGATGAAGACATTTTTCGTTTATCTGTGGTTTTGTGATTTGATGTGTAATTTAATGAACGGTGTTTGCGTGATTCAAAATGCAATCGAGTGCCTAGTTTTATAGACGGTGGATGATGAGATTCGCCTGGTATTAAATGTGTCACCTGCATTTTTATCTATTATCGTATTAATGGGGACGGTTGGGGGAGGTGAAATGGAAGCGATTTAAGTTTTTTTTTTTTTTGAGTTTATTATGTTTTTTTATCCAACGTTTCATTTTCCCTCCATTTTTCTGTTTCTGTATATATATATTCTGTCTTTTCTTCATGCACATTCCTTACTCGACGCACAAAGTCGTCAAATCCCCCGTATATCCCAGACCTAAATTCATTATTCTCATCCTTTGAACATAAAAAAATGGCGTCCTCATCATCTAACCCTAACTCTGCGTCTAAAAAACGCAGTCATGCAAATTGTTGAACAAATGCATGCGAAAGAATCGAAGGATAATCGCATAATGCGTAATTCTTTCGCCATGATCAGGGGTCTTACTGTCAACAGCATCCAAAGTCACATCAGGATGCTTCAAGAGCTCGTGGATGACCCGGAGTCCGTGATGAAAGAGGCTGCTGCTGAGTATATTACTCAGCAGCTGGAGTTGAAGGAGGAGATGCATACCCTCCTTAGTGGTGTTGTCGACAGCACCATTAAGAAAGGTAAGGACATAGTGGAGGCTGCTGAAGTATTTAAGAAGATTCAGGCACCCATTTTTTGGGGTTTTTTTTTAAATGTTTTTATGATGTTTTTTGATCTTTAGTAGTATATTCCACTTGTAAATTTTCATAAATTTTAATATATGGCACTCTTTTCTTGTTAATCTATAATATGCTTTTTGTATTATATTGTTTGCGTTATTTTATTCGAAAAACATGCGTTATTTTATTAAGTGTGAAAACATGTGGTTTTTGTGAGTTTTCTGGAGTGTATGCGTGATTTATAAATAACGTGCGTGATTTTTAAATATAATCGTGAATTTCTAAGTATCTTAGGTTTTTTTTTGGAACGGCAGTATTTGGATTATATAATTAGCTCAAAAGAGCAAAAAATTACAAGGAAAAAATAGGATTCATCATCCAGTTGTTCCAGTTAATCACTACCTTATGGTATCTAGAACTAAACCACAAAAAAGAAAAATAAACAATAGAATCAAAGATACCACCTTTCCTAACTTTACTTGCTTGGTATATGCACATATTCCTATTCTTCCAAATCGTCCACCAAGTAGTGTAGATTATAGTGAGAACGATATCCTTCTTAACCCTCGACATCTTCAATTCTTCTATATCATCAACAAAACTCTTGGGATTAGAAAGCCGAAGGTATCCCAGGTCGATCCAAGCTGAGATATGATCAAAGAGTTTAACGTAGAGGTCACATTCACCGAAAACATGCCATGATGATTCCACAAACTTGTTGCACATAGGGCATAATATATTATCGATCTCGATGCCACGTTTCGAGAGGTTTAACCGGGTGGGGAGCCAGTCCAATAACAACCTCCAAACAACGATATTTATTTTTTCGGTACATGCCTCAACCAAGGTTGCAGAAGTCGCTAGGCGCTATCTGGGCGGTCGACTAGGGAGTTGTGAGTACTCGGGCCTAGGCGAGGAGTACTCGGGGAGTACTCGGACATGGTAATTAAAAAGAAAATAAATTTCTAGAAAATATATACGTCTTCCAATACTAATATTTTTGACAAAAATAAGTTAACATGGATATATGTTAATAAACTTATTCATAATGATGGGACCAACTTTTTATATAAAGGAGGTCACAATATAATGTGTATTTTGCCCCTTATACCCGATGTTGACTTCCTAACCCCAAGGTTGACCGAGTACGCAATTCCTAGGCGGATTGTCACCTAGGCGCCTCGGCAACCCACCGCCTAGCGACTACTCGGAGAGTACTCGGGAGCCTAGAGCGAGTTTTACAACATTGGCCTCAACCATCTAGTAGCAAACTCACCGACCGGAAGGTAAAGTCGATCAATGCGACTATGGACCGATTTGACGGAAAAATCTGGATCACCATCTAAAGACCAAACCCATTTGTCGTCCTCATTCAAAAGCGTGACATTAGCTATTAGTTCCAAGAAAGTCGAGAGTTGATCAGCTTCAATACCCCCTCTAATATTCCTTCGCCAATGCCCATTCCACTCGTTGTTCAATCTGAAGTCGCTGATGAATCCATCTTTTAGAAGAGACAAAGCAAAGAGACGTGGGAAGCAATCTTTAAGGGTACGATCACCAATCCATATATTTTTCCAGAACTTGGTATCATTACCCCTACCCACACTTTTCCACAAAGAACAAGGATCCACATACTTTGCATCGTGACAAGACTCCCAAGACTTCACTATTCGCTGCCAAGTACTAGAATACTTTCAATTCGACATGAATGCGTGATTTTTTAACAGGTGCGATTATGTTATGTGTGTTTGCGTTATTTTTATTAACAACATGCGTTTTTCTAAGTGTAAGACAGGTAGGTTGTGTTTTGTGAGTTTTTAAGAGTGTATGCGTTATTTTATGTAGAAAACGTAAAGGGTGCGTTATTTATTTTGAATACATGCGTTTTTGTTATGTGTAAGACAGTTAGGTTGTGTTTTTGTGAGTTTTTTTAGAGTGTATGCGTTATTTTATCTATAAACATAAAGGTGCGTTATTTATTAAAATACATGCGTTTTTTTATTAAAGTGTAAGATATTTAGTTAGGTTTGTGTTTTTGTGAGTTTTTAAAAGGATGCGTGATTTTTATTTCAAATATGCGTTATTTGTTTAAAGGTTAAAGGTTTGCGTTGTTTTTTGTTTGATGCGTAAATATTTTTTGCGTATGCGTGTTTCATTTAAAGTTGAAAAGACTTTATTACCCTTTTTAATGACTCCGCGTCCTTTTTAAATTAATAAAGTGTGTTTTATTTTAGCGCCGTCAAAACAAAAAAAACCCGCATATGAGCAGAGGGAGATCTCTTCGCACACTTAGCACGGAAAACGTCATTTGTACAATAACTTTCCCCTATATATACCATTGATTAGTTAATCTATGGTTGAAAATGAATGTGTCATTTTTAGAAATAATTTGAAATCTATTTAATGCACCAAGGGCATTATAGACATACGATATTTTTATTAATAAATGTTTAAATTAATTTTCTCTCTCTCATCTTTTCTTTCCTAAGCTCTCCCTCTCTCTCCTATAATTTCAAATTTTCAAACCAAATTTTAGAAAGAAAAAAAACCTAATTTACAAAAGAAAAAAAAATCGTTGATCATCAGCTCATCACAGCGTAAAGATTGTTACATCGTTGTAACAATAATTTTAGTTTTTTTTTTCAAGAAAATAAACGATGGTTACATAGGTGTAACCATTCAAAAAAGTTTGTAAATTGTATTCGTGGTTCTATTGTTTCTAGATCTGATTACACGTATGTAACACTTTTATTTCACATGTTTTTAATTGATATTACACGAATGTAACACCATGTATTTTTTTTCTAGAACGTTATGAAATTGTTTCACATGATTACGCATATGATGGTATTACATAAATGTAAGTAGTAATCTCCTATCAATTTCTTTCTTTCAAGGTAACTTTTCTGAATGGTTACACATATGTAACCATCGTTTATTTTCTTGAAAAAAATACCTAAAATTATTGTTACAACGATGTAACAATCGTTGTGCTGGTGATGAACTGCTGATCAACGATTTTTTTTTCTTTTGTAAATTAAGTTTGTTTTTTTTTAAATTTAGCCTGGAAAATAAAATTTTAAAGTAGAGAGAGAGATTTTAGGAAATAGTAGATGAGAGGGAGAAAATTAGTTTAATCAATTTATTAAAAATAGTTTACAAAAATAGATTATGTCAAGTTACCATATTGCCCTTTAAATAAAAAAAAAATAAAAAAACAAAAGAAATAATATGATTGGTTGAAAAAGATTTTCCAAGTTTTCTAATAATTAAAGGGTTTTCCAATGATCATCTTCCTATATATATATATATATATATATATATATATATATATATATATATATGTATATATATATATATATATATAGTGAAAAGTTCATTGTAGACACCCCCATAAGTGTAGACAGGTAGACACCTTTTTTCACCATTAGATCTCTTGATCTAATGGTTGTGATTAATTTCTTTTTTTCTTTTTTTCTTTTTTCTCATTATTCAGAAAATTTCACATGTGAAAAGGAGCCATTTCACATGCGAAAGTGTCTACAATGAACCTCACCCTATATATATATATATATATATATATATATAGGGGAAGGATCCTGCGAAAACACCCTTTTTTTATGAGAAATGCGTAAACAAATCTTAAAACCTACATAACTTTTTCATAAGTTAATATATTTTTTTAAAAATTTGCACCAAAAGTCTTAAAATTATATTATCTTTAATCCTATAAAAGTTTTAAAAAACTTAACGCTTTTTTTATTTTTTTAAATATTTTTTTGTGTGGTGCACATGTGCATCACAAAAAAAACTCATACTTTTAGTATGAGTTAATATATTTTTTTTCTTAGTCGCACCATATGTCATATATTTTCATCATTTTTTTGCGTTTTTATTGAATGATACACATGTGCATCATACAAAAAAAACGCTCATACATGTGATATACATTAATAGTTTAAAAAAAATTTGCACCCTAAATCTTATAGTTGTGTTATCTTTAGATTTAAAGAAAAAAATAGCATTTTATAAACTTTTTTAATTATATGATGCACATGTGCATCACACGGGAAAAAAAAGTTCTGTTTTTTTTTTTAATATTTTGCTCCAGATTTAAAGATAACGTAATTCTAAGACTTTTGGCGCAAATTTTATGAAAAATCGTTAACGTATGAAAAAGTTACGTGAGTTTTAATATGTGTTTTCGCAGTTTTCACAAAAACATGTGTTTTCGCAGGATCATTATATATATATATATATATATATATATATATATATATATATATATAATATATATATAGGGGAGGGTTAAAATAGAAACCTTGTTGAGTGAAGGAAACCATGAAACCCAAATGAGAGGCCCTTGTTCATCCACATCAACCTTATCTATGATAAAGAAAAGGGCAAAAGAGACTTTTACTCACCTATAAGCTTTTCTTTCAATCTGACAAACTTTCACATCTCTTTCAATCAACTTTCTCTCTCCTCTCTCCTCTCTCATCTATTTCCTCTCTCCTCTAGTACTTTCTATTTAATTAATAGTTTCTCTTACCTACTTTATTAATAATTTAATACATTTGTTTTTTCATTTTTATACTTTAATAAAAATCTGTAGAGATTTGTTTTTTACTTTTACTTTTTATCTACTATTTTTTAATTTCCTTTTTCGGTTTTTCAATTATCAGATATGAAATGTTACATACGTAACTTTTCTGGGTCTGGTGTAAACAAGAAATTGACAAAATATATTTCATTGATTTATAAGAAACATTACAATCAACACTAAATGTAACAAAATGTTTCATACGAACTAAAACATTAAAAAAAATATAACAACCTGACAAAAAACATATAAAAGCTATTTGCGCTTCTATTCTTGGTAATCATTTTCATCTTTCATGCAAAAGTTCATTCACCTACGAAGAAAAATAAATCCATCAGTTCATATATGTAAAATATTACACATGTTATATAGATAAAAATCACGAAATAAGTTTATTTGATGTAGACATGTAACAACTTGTAACATATATAACTTTACACATGTAATATAGACAAAATTCAAGAAGCAAGTTTTTTTGATTCACACATGTAACAACTTGTAACATATGTTACGTTATACATGTTATATAGACAGATCAAAAAATAAGGTTATTTGAACTATGCAAAACAACAGCTTGTAACATATGTAACGATACATATGTTATGTAGATAAAAAACAAGAAATAAGTTTATTTGAGCTATGCATGTAAAAGCTTGTAACATATGTAATTTTACACATGTAATATATAGAAAAATCAATAAGCAAGTTAATTTGAGTCACACATGTAACAACTTGTAACATATGTAACAACTCTTAACATATGTAACGTTACAAATGTTATATAGCAAAATAGAGAAGCAGGTTTATTTGAGGCTTAAATGTAACGGTTTGTAACACATGTAATGTTACATGTGTTATATAGACAAAAATCAGAAAACAAGTTTATTTGAGTTACGCATGTAACAACTTGTTTCATATGTAACGTTACACATGTTATATTGAAAAAAATGAGAAGCAAGTTTATTTGAGCCTCAAACGTAACACTTTGTAATATATGTAACGTTACATGAGTTATATATACAAAATCAAGAAACAAGTTTATTTGAGCTACGCATGTAACATCTTGTAACATATGTAACATTATATTTGTTATACAGATGAAAATCAATAAATAAATATATTTGAGTTACGCATTTAACAAATTGTTACATATGTAACGATACATGTGTTATATAGATAATAATCATGAAATAAGTTTATTTGAGGTAAGCATGTAACAACTTATAATATATATAACTTTACATATGTAATATAGGCAAAAATCAATAAGCAAGTTTATTTGAGTCACACATGTAACAACTTGTATATAGACAAATATAAAAAAAAACATAAAACAAGTTACATGTGTAACAATAGACAAGTTACATGTAACATCAAACAGGTTACATATGTAACATAAAAAAATAAAGACTCGTAATAAATTAAAAAAAAATACCAAACAAGTTACATATGTAACATGACAAGAAAACATAATTTATATTAACAAAGTTTTATCTACATATGTAACTAAAAATATGGTTCAAGAATTTAATCTATGCATTTAATATGTGTTATATATACATTAATAAGAAAAATATCAAACAGGTTACATATGTAACATCAAAAAATAAAGATACATTAATTACGAGACCCACAAAGTCAAAAATAAATCATTGGGTGAAGCATAAACAGTTTGAAGTTAAACACAATCAATCACACTCAGAGATGCGACGATAAATCAAGCAGTAGATGAGGTACACAATCAAACTCATACCTTTTTTAACTTCAGATCCGACAATGAAGCTCTCCCGGTTTTCTTTTTCGGTTGCCGGATTCTCGGCCGTCGCACACGACGGTGATAGGGTTTAGCCTCTGTTTTCCGTACCCCTTCTTCCCTTTTCTTCCCCAATGGCTATTCCATCGATTTCTTACAGATCTAGGGTTTCAGGGTGTTTTATGACCATCGTCGTAACACCGGCGAACACCGGCGACCTCCATACGAACACCGGCGACCTCCATATGTAACATTACATGCGTTATATAGATAAAATACAATAAACAAGTTTTTAAGCTATACATGTCACAACTTGTAAATTTGAGCAACGCATGTAACAATTTGTAACATATGTAACTTTCCACATGTAATATATATAAAAATCAAGAAGCAAGTTTAATTGAGTCACACGTGAAATAACTTGTAACATATGTAAAGTCACACATGTTATATAGACAAAATCAAGAAGCAATTTTATTTGAGTTGCATATGTAACATATATAACTTTACAGTTGTAACATATGTAACTTTACATGTGTTATATAAAAAAAATAAAAAACAGCTCTTATTGTCTAAGTTTTTTATAAAATTTCTTTCATATAAAATCTTGACATATTAAAAACATTGATTATTTAATAGATATTTGGATCTCAAAAGATTTTGATGAAACTCTTGAAAAAAATAATTTGATGATAAGATTAAAAAATAATGACCAAACGTTAATTATATATATTCCATGTGCATTTATTTGCATAAGATGCCATCTAAACTCTTGACTTTAAAACTATCATAACTTCAAAATTCGGGTTGTCAGTTCTTCGTTTATCATTTTACGTATTTTGTTTAATACTCTTTATTCACATACATACATATAAGATCATAATTATTTCCTTTTTCTGAATGGTTTGTTTATTAAAGTCTATGAAAACCGAAAAATCGAATGGCGTGTTTAGCAAATAATCTATATATATGGAGTGTTTGAAAAACTATTGAAATCTATTAATTGACGTGTTTAGCAATAAAAATCAATTAAAATCTATTAATTGTCGCCAAACCAAAACCCTCCCTCATCTCCATCCATTCATCTCTATTTCATCTCCATACCCACCCCACCCACCTACCAACACGCTGGTTCAATCACCCTGGCGGGCGATGCGAAGAGACAGATCGGAAATCGTTACCAAAGCGCTGGCAGACGCCGCCGTTTTGGTCACCGATGGATCTGGATCCAAGCCGGAAGTCAGATTCAGAGGCGTCAGAAAATAGAGATCCATAGAAGAAAACTAGGGTTATGCTCGGTACTTTCGACTCCGCCGAAGATGCAGCCGTGATCAAGGATTGCATTTGATTTCTACCCACAGAATCACCAACAAACGCCAATTCAAAGTTGTTCATAACAAACAAAAAAAGAAAAACAGAGACGTACTTATAAACATGGTGGTGTCGTAGATCTGAAACGAGACTTAGATCTGAGAACACGCGTCTTCTTATTTGCATTTTCAGGCTGAGACAGCCATTGTTGTTCGAGCTTCGAGACTCTCCCACAACTGTAGTTCTCCTTCTTCTTCAGCCTCCTAGCGGAGACTAGGGTTTCGTGGTGTTTTGTGACCACCGTCGTAACTCAGGCGACCACCATAGGTCGCGATTCCGGCGAGTTCAACCACACTTTATTGGTGGTTGAGCTCATCGACGTCGTGGTGGTTGAATTTTGGTAGGGGTTGCAATTGAAGAGAAAGGTTGAGTTTGCCGAAGGATCTTTAAAGTGCAGGAAGTGGATGGAGGTTTCTTGAATATCTTGAAATTTTGTGGTAAGTGAGAAATCTGGATGAAGTTTATTGTGGTATATAGATATTCAATATTTTGAATTGAAAGGAAGTTAGGGAAAGAGTACAGTGATGTGTAAGATGATATAGAAAAGTAGCTTTAAGAGATTGATGTGATAAGTAAAAGTATATAATTGTGTTCCCATATTACCCTTCTAGCATATATGAGATATACTTTAATGTTTAAAATTAATATAAAATAGATGATTAAATATCAACCATAGGATGGTGAAGATCAAGGGTCTAAAATGGAGTTCTTTGGTTTCCTTCACTCAAGAAGGTTTCCATTTTACCCTTTCTCTCTCTATATATATATATATATATATATATATATATATATATATATATATATATATATATATATATATATATATATATATATATATATATATACAGGGTAAGGATCATGTAAAAACTACATCTTTTTACGAAAACCTAAAAACTAATACTAAAACCTTCATAACTTTTTCATACGATCATATTTTTTAAAAAAAAATTGTACCAAAAACCTTAGAATTACGAGTTCTTTAATTCTGGAAAAAATTAAAAAAAAACTTTAACGTCTCGTCGTTTTTTTATTAGTGCACATGTGCACTAATAATAAAACTCATACATATAATATGCGTTAATGTTTTTTTTTGAAAAAATCGCATCAAATACATTATAATTTTGTTAGTTTTTCGTGGTTTTTTATTAGTGCACATGTGCACTAATAATAAATCACTTTATTCGAGTCGTATACATTAATATTTTAAAAGAGAAATTGCACCATAAATCTTATAATTGTGTTATCTTTAACTCTGAAAATATATTTAACGTTTTAAATTTTTTTAAATTTTATGCTACACATGTGCACTATAACTAATAGTTATAGTGCATATGTAGAATTATCATTAGTTCTATGATTATTTTAGTTTTTTTAAATGTTTTTAACCTAAACAATATGTTTTCGCATGATAATTCTCATTTGTGTAGTACTAATGAAAATGGTGCACATGTGCACTAATAATACACATGTGCACTAATTTTATTTTTTTCGAAATATCAATTTCTTTTCCAGAATCAAAGACAATAGAATTTTAAGATTTTTGGTGCAAATTTCATAAAAAAATATTAACGTATGTAAAAGTTATGAAGGTTTTAGTGTTAGTTTTTAGGTTTTCGCAAAAAAAAAATAGTTTTCGCAGGATCCTTACCCTATATGTATATATATATATTAATATTTAATATGTTTTGTATTAACTTTATGTTTACTATCTATTTTATAGTTAGATTGAACTTGATTATAATTTAATTCCGACTTTCAGTTGTTTAGAAATTTGTGGCTACTTTTTTTTTTGTTTTTTTTTTTGTCTTATTTAGATCGAGATGATTAAGAAATTACTTTTATTTTTTGTGTGTAATAATATGTGGCTTATTAGCTTCACCACCTTTTTTAGAACGGCAATATTTTTTTATTAAAACGAGCTCAAAAGAGCAAAATTACAAAGTTAACAAATGATTAAACATCCAATCAGTCCAACGGATCTTAGTCTTACTATTTCTCGAAGAGTACCACGGAAACGAACATAACATAATAGAATCGACGATGCTACCGCTCCGGAGATCCTTCGGCTGGAAAATTAAGTTGTTGCGAGTCTTCCAAATGAGCCACCAAGAGGTATAAAGAATCGTAAAAATCACATCCTTCTTAATTTTCAAAATCTTGGAATCATCAACTAACTTGATCATCTCACGGGGGGAAACCGGTCCAAGCCAATCGAGGTCCAACCAAATCTTGGTCCGCTCCAGAATTTTGACAAAAAAGAAGTAATCGCCGAAAATATGGTTAACCGATTCCGGACGAGAATTGCAAAATGGACATGTGATCACGTCAATTTCAAGGCCACGTTTAGAAAGGTTTAGACGAGTAGGCATACGGTCCAACAGGATGCGCCAAACAACAATATTAACCTTCTTGGGAATGTATTTTAACCATCTGGTCTCGAAGTCACCAACCGGAAGACGAATGTCATCAATATGCGCTTTCTAAGGGATTTCACCGAGAATTTCGAGTCGCCATTTAAGTTCCAAAGCCATTTTTCATTGACACCATCTAGATGGACATTAGCCAGTCGAGCCATAAGCAAGTCAAACTGATCCTCTTCAGCTCCTCCTCGAATATCTCTACGCGACTTCTAGTACTCCCATTTGTCATTATCCCAAAATTCACGAACTAAACCATCCATGTTACAAGAAAGAGAAGAAAACACAAGGGAAATGGTGAAATAAAGGGGAATCATCAAGCTAAGTATCTAACCAGAATTTAGTGTTGTTGCATCCTCCAACTTTCTTCCTGATCACGTTCTCGGGGATTAGATTCTCGGAAATTCAGGTATCACAAGACTTCACAATTTTTTACCAAGAGCTAGCATACTTGACAGTCTGAGAGCCATGGATCACATTGATTAACCTAACTCATAGCGCCTTCTCATTGTTTAGAAATCTCTAACGCCATTTGAATATGAGAGCTAAATTCATGTCGTATAAGCTTCCAAAACCAAGCCCACCATGCGTTTTTAGCGAGCACACTCTCCCATTTGATCCAAGAAACCTTTTTATCATCTTCGTTAAAACCCCAGAAGAATTTTGAGCGAATTGATTCCAACGTGCCAATGACCCTTTTAGGAACCGAAAATATAGAAAAGTAATACGAGCCAAGGTATCCTAAAACCAAGGTCACCAAAGTCGTTCTCCCGCCGATAATTAAAAGGTTTCTCTTCCATCTGTTAAGACGCTTGTTGAATTTATCAATGATGGGTGATGAAATCCCAATTGGTTATACGACTCATTCTCTTGCCAACCAGAAGACCAAGGTAAGTGAAAGGTAACCGGTCCGACTTACACCCCGCAATTTTTTCCATACGGTTGGAATCTTCAGAAGAAACCCCAATCCCATATAGAGAAGATTTGTGAAAGTTAATAGCCAAATGTGAAACTCTGTGAAAAGATTAAAATTATCCATAAGGTTAATTAGACATATTTTCGAAATACCAATTACACACGATGATGGCGTCGCCCGCGTAGAAAAGATGAGAGATCTCCACGTCCTTCATGCGAATTCCTTTGAAAAAACCAGCTTCAATGGCATCTTGTAAAAAATACATGTAAACCTTTCATCACGAAAATGAACAAGAAAGGAGCCATGGGGTCTCCTTGACGAAGGCCTCTACCCATGTTGAATTCCTCCAACGGGCTACCGTTAATCAGGATAGAAGATCTTGATGAAGATAACAAGTTCGCACCCATCCCCTCCATTTATCACCAAATCCCGTGAAATGAAGCATAGTGTCAAGATAGTCCCAGGATACAGTATAATAAGACTTGGCAAAGTCATTTTTAAAGAGAAGAAGGCTCTTTTGCTTGTGCTCGTACCAATCAACTAATTCATTGCTCATTAACGGGCCATCTAAAATTTGACGCCCCTTTATAAACGTAGATTTCTCTTGACTAATCACTTGGTCGATGACCTTGGCTAACCGGATTGCCATTATCTTGGCAATGATTTTGTATTGCAAGCCCACGAAGCTGATCAGCCTATAGTCCGAAAAGGAAACAGGACTATTAATTTTAAGGAGAAGAGCCATAAACGAAGCGTTGTAGCCCAAAGGAATACAGTAAGAGTTAAAAAAAATTCATGCACGAAAGCCTTGACATCATCCTTCAAGATATCCCAATAGTTCTTCACAAACCCGAAAGAAAAACCATCGGGGCCGGGAGCTTTATCGGAGCCACATCCCATACCGCCTCTTTGATCTCAATATCTGAAGGAAGGGATACGATGGACATTCTGCTAAAATCAGATAGGGAACGAAATCTAGAGCTCCTATGTGTAAGACTGAGCTCCTCCATATTTTTTAATTTATTTGCGAAGAACGAAACGAAAGCTTTTTTAATTTCGGTCGGCTCGTCTACCCAAACTCCGTCCACCTTCACACCATTAATCGCCAAATGACGCATTTTGGAGTTAATCCCTCCATGAAAGAATTTAGAGTTTTCTTCCCCGAATCGACCCCATTTGATTTTTGCCTTTTGAGCAAGATCATCACGCAAGGTTTTTTAATTTCATCAGTTTTCTTGAGAATCTCCAACCTCCTTTCAGAAAGAACTTCGTTACCTTTCCCATCATCCATAATAACATCGATATCCTATAATTCAACGTGAAGAACCGAAGAAGCAAGTGAGGGATCGGGTCTAGTTTTGCGCCAAACCTTAATAGCTTCTTGGAGGCGGTAAGTTTGGTTTTAAACTGAATGAACTTTGAAGGGTGGATGAAAGGATCAGCCCAAACATTCTTCACGATAGTATCGAATTCAATATCCAACATCCACAAATTAAAAAGTTTAAACGGAGTAGGTCCAAAATCCTTGACAGATTGGCGAGAATGATTGGGCGATGGTCCGCTATAGATTTTTCAAGAGCCTCGACAATGATATGTTTGACAATCCCAAGAAGGTCCAAAGTACAAGAAATCTATCCAACTTACTAGCATTTCGACCTTTAGCATCCACCCGAGTAAAGTTAAACACCAATTGGGATGTCAATTAACCTCTATCAATGATGAAAGAATTGAAATTGGAAACATTAATCTTGGAGAACGAAAGGCCAATTCTTTTTCCGATTCACTAACGGATGGAATTAAAGTCTCCAAAAATGATAAAAATGCCTGAGTTACAATTCATGAAATCAATGATAGAAGCTCATAAGGATTTCTTATGTGATTCCAATGGGGGGGGGGCATATACGTTGACCATAAAGCACGAGATCGAAGAATTCAACCAAGTTCCTTTGACAATGAGGAGATGATCAAATAAAAAAATCGAGTCTTTAACGAATAAATTAGTATCCCAAATCAATAACAAACCACCTGACATGCCCGACGACGGATGGAACGCCACATCAAACTGAAAATTACCCCATGTCGTTTTTTAATCCAATGCAAATCAAGAACCTCTATACGTGTTTCTTGAAGACCCGTGAAACCAATGTGATGCTTATTAAGAATTCTACAAATTTTACTTTGTTTCAAGTGAGACCTGCTCCCACCAACATTTAGGGACATAATATTCATTGATCCACGAAAACGTCACTAGCCTTGTTCAAAAAAAAAATCAAAATCACTTACCTTACCATTCATGTCAAAGCCCATTAACTTTCCCATCTGAATAAATTTTGAGAAATCTTGTACCATCGATCCGCTATTAAACGACCCTCCTTTAAAAGATGATGAATGGGCTCCGTTAGCTTGCCCCATACTCCCCGGAAATAGATGTGAGGATTTCAAAAATTCTTCAAATCTTGGAGGTTTTGAAGGACCGGAGTCACTCGAAGCTTCGTTAATAATTGGAGCAACGGAACGAAACGAACCCTCCGGTTTAGCCTCACCAATCGAAGTATCGCCCCCCCCCCCCCAGGAGAGGCCGAGATAGGTTGTTTTGGTTCAAAAAACTTTCCGGTTGAATGCCTTCCAAAACATCATCTATATTTTCCTCTTTGTCATGTTTTTCTTTAATTTCACCTTCCTTAAAGTGACAATCGTCATCCGACTCATTATAGGATGACGAATCCTCATCAAATTTAATCGATGGGGACCACAAATCAAACTCTTTCGCACGAGCATTGAACAATTTACTACCCACATCAACTTCAAACAGTTCATCAATAGGAGATAAAGACTTGGTGATCACACAAACTTTGCCAACGGATAGAGGCTCGTCCCTGTCATTACCAAAGAAAAGAAAATCTCCCCAAAGTTCCCCGACCCTTTTAAGGACTATTGGTGTAGAAGCAACAACTGGTAATCCCAAAATATCGATCCATATACATTGTTCATCCGGAATAAACGAGTTATCCAAAGGTTTAATCACAGAAAAACATTTGACCAGTTCCAAAGTTTTGAGTTTAAACATACACGGTTATTTATCACTTTAATGTTTGTTTGTCACTATATGTTACTTATACTACTATATATGACATTTTATTTTGTATTTAAACCGACTTTCACGACAACGTGCTTTTAGTACTAACTTATATATATAACAATCAAATTTGGAAGTTGAATAGTATACTTTTTATTTCTTATAGTTTGGCCACAACACTTTGGGGCTTTGACGCTTTCTACCCCTTAAACTTTTACAATTTGTTTTTTTTAATGAAATAGTAAACTTTTGGTTTTCATAGTTTGGCCACGTAGGTTTCATACTCTTACGTTTTGTACCCTTTAACTTTTATAGCTTTTTTTTTCTTTTAAATTTTGTTGTCTTCTACTTTTGCCACGAAACTTTTAACTTTTCTACTTTTGTTTTTAGTATATTTTTATAGTTTTATACTTTCACTACAAGATTTTTAGACTTTTACGTTTTATACCCTTAACTTTTGTACCCTCTAACTTTTAATTTTTCTTTTTTGTTTTGCGTTTTGTTTTTTTCTACTTTAACCATGAAATTTTAAACTTTTCTACTTTCATTTTTAGTATATTTTTATAGTTTTATACTTTCACCACGATATTTTTAGACTTTTACGTTTTCTACCCCTTAACTTAGTATATTTTTATTGTTTTATACTTTCACCACGAGACTTTTAGACTTTTACGTTTTATACTCCTTAACTTTTTAACCCTCTAACTTTTAAAGTTTTTATTTTTGTTTTAAGTTTTTTGTCTTCTACTTTTGTCACGAAACTTTTAACTTTTCTACTTTCACCACGAGACTTTTAAACTTTTACGTTTTAGACCACTTAACTTTTTGACTTTCGTTCAGTATAGAAATTCAACTCAGCAACAACGCGCGGGGCGATAAACATCTCGTTAGTTTTTATCAACCAGAAGTGAAAATTTTGATAATAATATATCATATATATTTTTTAATTTAACGCCAAATATTATATTATATAGCTGCAACTTTTTTACAGAAAATAAGTAAGAACTCTTGACTTTCTTTTGAAAACAGGTAGATCGAGGGCTAGTCGTCACGTGATAAGATTTGGCTACTGAATATGTCACGTGCCCAGCCACCTAGATGTAAGATGTCAATTCAAAGTTCCATCTTAGTCAAAGTGACATTTTTTTTTTTCAAATTGAAAACGGTACAACAAAGTGTATTTATTTAAAATTAGAGTTATAATATAATAGGGGACGGTATTTTTGTTTTTTCTTATAGATACTCTCAATATATTATATCAAGGTTAATTGGTAAACTCTCGTGAATAAGAAAAATATTTAAAAAAATTTATTTAGAGAATTCGGCAATAGAAATTCTAAACTTGGTGACTATTTATAAACCTAAAAATATACTTGATAATACAAATTGTTCCACTAACCCTAAACTCATTATTAAAGAGAAATCGGATAGTCCTTCTACATATTAAAAATGGATCAAGCACATCTACCGACTTATAATTTTAAACTTTTTATGAATTAATCAGGCCAACATTATAAGTGAAATGTTAAACCCTAGAGGCATATTATATAACTTTAAAGTATATGGTATCAACCTTTAAACATATCATCATTCTTACTTATAAATTATTTCATGTAATATAAATTAGCATAGTTTATAAGTTATTTTATGCCTCTTATTATTTATTTATTTTTTAAATTAATTTTGAAATCTGTCCTTTTTTTTGCTATTAGTTTTGACTTCACACCATTGTCTTTAAAATTTAATTTTTGTGGTTCACGTGACGATCTTTATTAGTTTTTAGTTTTCTTTTCATTAATCCTTTTATAATTGGCTTTTAATTATTTTTAAACATTTTATTGGTTTTATTTTAAATAAACACTGTTGCCTTTGAGAAATTTTTTATAGTGTTACATTTAACTCGACTTTGAATTTTAACGTCGTTGTTTTGCCTTTTTTGTATTTTTATTTTCTTTATGCTGCGCTTTAACGGTGTAACTGCTTTGTGTACCCATGTTATTCTCACGGTAACGCACAAGTACAGATTGAACACATGCGCAGCAACCCGCGCTATCGCTCATCAGGGTCGGCCTCGATAACCTACAAAAAATTTGAGGCCCTGGGTGAAATAAAATTTTGGGCCCCCGAGAGACCTATTTGAGCGGTCGCAAATCGAATGAATTCACTTTGATTTAGAACACTTATATTCTTACGTATTTAGTTATTAATAAAAATGATTTTTGCTCATATATTTATTATTTCTTATAAAATATATTGTTAAAAATATTATATAAAACTATAAAATATACTTTTAAAAAATATTATATAAAATTTACGTATCAAACTGAATGTTTAAAAATAAATTATTATTGTTAAAATAGAAAAAGTATAAATTGTAAAAAATTTATGTTATACATAAAAACAATTTTTTTTGGGTCCCTATAAAAATCGGGCCCTGAGTGATCGCCCATCTTCCCCATGCCCAAGGCTTCCCATGTTGCTCATCTAGTTCTTTATAAAGTTGTAACACTTTTTGTTTCATCAAAACAATTTTGTAAACACTGTAAATATATATTATCAAGTCTTTAAACTTTAAGGTTAATTTCTAATAAAATAAAGATAAAAATAGAAATTATCTTATAAAAAATAACAAAATCAGTTAATTAATAACACTCTATAAAAGTTAATAAAATAAACGTGATGGAAAATAAGAGAAAATTAAAGTAATTAAAATAAATAAGAGAAAAACTAAAGAGCTTAAAAAATTATTTGAAAATCAAACACTTTGAATTTTTAGGTATCACATAACAGAACAAATTAATTCTTTAAATAAAAAATAGTTGTTATACTTATTGTTAGTTTTAAAAGACAATTTTATATAATTATAAAAAAATAATGACAAAACCTATAACTTAGAACGAAAAATGTAACTTTCTTCAAAAATAAAATGATTAGTGGGAGATTCAAAATAGAAATAAAAAATATTCTTAGACATATTTTGTTTTATATCTAATAACTTTTAAATTTTGAATAAACATATATTTGTTATTTATATTTTCGTGTAGAGGAAGGATAAAATGAAAACCTCTCCGAGTTTGGAAAACCGTGAAAACCAAACTAAAAAATTCGATTTTTGTTCCGATTTTTTTTATGGTGATTCTCTAAGTTAAAAAAAACTCATTTATGCTAAAAAAATAAAAAAAACGCCTAGTCAAATTTTTTAAAATAAATATTTTATAACCAAGGTTACATATGTAACAGTACCCTGTTACATATGTAACCTTGGTTATAAAATATTTATTTTAAAAAATTTGACTAGGCGTTTTTTTTTTATTTTTTAGCATAAAGGGGTCTTTTTAACTTAGAGAATCACCATAAAAAATCGGAACAAAAATCGAATTTTTTAGCTTGGTTTTCACGGTTTTCCAAACTCGGAGAGGTTTTCATTATATCCCTCCCCTTTTCGTGTAAGTTTTATTTAAAACCGAAGGCAGATTTCATTTCGAGATAAACTTTGTTTAAAATTGATTCGGATAAAAAAAATATATATGTTTTTTCTATCTTTTCCAAATTGTTTTATATAATTTCATATTTTGATTTTTGATTAAACGGTTTTATAATTCATTTTCCTGTTTTATAAAGCTCAATACTAACGACGACATAACTTTTACGTGATTTATGTTGTTGTTTTCGATTCGCATCGGGTCGTTTTGTCCCAAACGACCGTATCAAAAATCTATAAAACTACTCATGAGGGTGTATAAATTGATACTGTTAAAGCTGTTGGAACCATCGATCCCTTCAATTAGGGACCATACCGCTCATTGATCATCTTCATCCCTCACCCTCTATTACATCTATCAATTCCGCTTCTTATGATATCTTCAAACTCACGAACCGACTTGAACAATACTCACAAGAAAATGTATGATTCGTATCACTAGTCAATGAGTCAAATTGATGAACTAAATAATTATGAAAGTTTAAATAGATTATTGATCTAGAGTGGATGCTCGAAGTTTGAAAGAGAGATGTCTAAGTTTGATTTAAAAATTTGATTAATTGGGCTTGCTTATCATATAGTTATTTATTAAAAATAAATTATCTATAGGAGCAACGGTCATCTGACTCATCTCTAACAACTTACAACATGAACACTCGAAATAAACTATCTGGTGTTGAGCTTCTTATAACAATAATAACAACTAGATTTTACAAACCACGAGTTGCCACAATAATAACAACAACTAGATTTTGCAAACTCACGAGTTGCCGTAGGATAATACGGAAAGAAAAACCTAGTTACATTATTATAAAGTTACTAAGAAAACATATGGAAAACGCATAACAACCAAAATACTTAAACTGTTGAGCCTAGAACCTAAAAACTATGTTACATGACTGTATATGTTATAGGAAAAACAAATATGGGGTTGTCATACATCTAACTTAGATATGAAACTTATCAAAACGACGTAGTTTTTATTAAAAACAATTAACATCTAGAATTATTCGTCTTTCCTTCTATAAATCTATCCATTTGAAATATGAAATAATTCCAAATTTGAACTGTTTTTAATCAACACTATGTCGTTTTAATGAGTTTACCATTTAAGTTATATGCCCAAAAACCCCATATTCACTTTTCCCATATATTATACCAACAACTTCTTTGTTAAATTTGTTAAGATTGAAAACAAAAAAAGATACCAAACCCTATATTACATGACTATACATATAACATCATTAAGTCAACACCAACTCCTTTGCTATACAAATACCCTATATATACATACACGGACGGATCTAAGATTTATTTTTAATGGGCTCACTTTTTCTACGGTGGTCGGAATTTTAATAAAATGTTAAAATTTTCGGTTTAGTCTGGTCGTGCCGGGTTGATCACAAAATAATAATAAGAATATACGCTGCAATAATTAACGAAAACATTATTATTAGAAATGAGTTGTTTTTTTACGTTCGAGAATAACGTATTCTAAGTATTTTGTTATCTTTGATATACTTAAAAAACTTAATATAAATAATATACAAGAACAAAATAGCAAATAAGATTAGGTTAGAGGGACTAGTAAACACTATCATGTTGTAGTTGAGGTCACAAGTTTGAAAGTTGTGCTTTCATCTATCAAAATTTATACTTTTCACATGTTATCTTAAAAGATTAAAGGAAACGGAGAGTGCTAGATTCGAACCGTGAACCAAGAGGTTATAGCTTGAGCTAAAACTAGTTGAACTAGAAAACCAATTGATAATTGTATTCACTCCTAATTATATATAAGGATTCACTCAAACTTTTTTACATATAATTCTAAAAAAAATTCTGAAACTCAATGGTTCCCGTGAACCCGGTACTCATATACTAGATCCGCCCCTATATAAATATTATAATACCAAATCATATATTAAATTTACAACATTTGGATAAAAATACAAAAGATATGAATTATTTTATTAATGTAACGTTACATCCACGAAGACTATCTCATGGCATACCGCTATAGGCTTCAAGTTACTATTTAGAGTAAATCACACCAGAGGTCCCTAAGGTTTGTTGAAATTACGAAAGAGGTCCCTAGATTATTTAAATTACGGAAAAGGTCCCACA
The DNA here is from genome assembly GCA_039602395.1 of Deinandra increscens subsp. villosa. NCBI lineage: Eukaryota > Viridiplantae > Streptophyta > Magnoliopsida > Asterales > Asteraceae > Deinandra > Deinandra increscens. The sequence goes on from JBCNJP010000006.1 coordinate 58,545,006, forward strand.
CGTCTACTATATAATAACAAAGTAGGTCTCTCCGTTAGTTTGTATGGTTAAGTTGGCTCATGTGAGAATCATGTGATGGGCAGTTTGATAATTTCCCAATTTCCCCTCAATAACTTTCATGTCTCAACCTAAGGGACCTTTTTTGTTATTTCAACAAATCTTAGGGACTTCTGGTGTAATTCACTTTATTTATAAATTAAAATTAAAATTAAATAGAAAATAACATATGTCATTTACTTAAGAAAATTATAATTTTATTATATTATATATAATGATAAATAAATTTTTAAAATATATTTGGTAAACTAAATAAAAAAATATATAAATAAAAGGTCGGCGAGTCGACTCGATCTTTATATGTAAAGCTCAGACTCGAGCTTGTTAATTAAACGAGTCACATTTCCTGTCTTGAAACATGAAAAGCTCAAAAGGAGCCAAGTATAAACAAGCCCGAGCAGAAGTAAAGCTTTGAAACGTGACTGGGTTAATTAACAAGCTCGAGCTCGAGCTTTATATATAAAGATCGAGTCAGCTCGCAAGCCTTTTATTTATATATTTTTTATTTAGTTTACCAATATATTAAAAAAATATTTATCATTATATATAATATAATAAAATTATAATTTTTTAAAGTAAATAACATGTATTATTTTCTATTTAAAAATTATAATTTATAAATAGAGTAAATTGCACCAGAGGTCCTTGAGATTTATCAAATAACAAAAGAGGTCACTTAGGGTTGGGACTTGTAAATTATTAAGGGGAATTACCAAACTGTCCATCACGTGATTCTCAGATGAGCCAACTTAACCATACAAACTAACAGAGGGACCTACTTGTTATTATATAGTAAACTGTGAGACATTTTTCGTAGTTTAAACAATCTAGGGACCTCTTTCGTTATTTCAACAAACCTCTGAAACCTCTGATGTAATTTACTCTACTATTATAACATGTTTTACTTTGTTTTATACAAGTAGGACGACCCGCGCGTTGCCGCGGAGCCGTCCCATTTAAAAAAAACGATTAGCCAAGCCATAATTGGTTTAAACCGGCGATGAAGTCAAAAGGATAGTTGGACTATTAGCGCGTTGCCGGTAGAAACCTATTTTCTTTGTGCGATGATATGCAACACATAAAAACCTCAATCTTAGCCGAAGGTCGAACACACACATTTTCAAATATATATAATACACTAAAAAATAGAAGACTACAAATTACAATAAATAAAGTGGCAATGCTATTAAAAGCTTCGACCAACTAATTAGTGTCCAACAATTCTCTTGACCCAATTCTCTTGACCCAGTTGAAAGCTATCAGATCTGTTCATTAGGTTGCCCAACAATGAGATGGAAATTTCATGGAATGGAAAATGAAGATTTCTAGTGTGCCTTAACAACATAAGCATTTTATAACCTGAAAAGAACTAAAAATATAACATTTTTATAGTCATCTTAATATATCACTAAAATATCAAATTCAGCCAATGTGTCATACACATATTTGATTATATAAGACCATTATGCCAAATCTGCATGATATTCTATGGGATTTTATAATCATTTCTACATGTAAAGTCTTGAATCTATAAAACTTAATCGTACTCATATTGAAACAAACTCAGCCAATGTGTCATGAACATATTTGTTTGCTTACCTAATTGGTTTATCTGAAAAAGAACCCACACTAAAACAACATCCAGGAGACACCAATCAACCGGTGACCTATCTATGTAATACTGAAAATATGACATACAAAAGACGATTAAAAAAAACCAAGAAACATACCTCAACAACAAAGAAATTCTACACAGCCCAACGAACCTGCATGTTTATAAACACAGGTTAAAAACACCACAAAAGTACAAATCCAAGCGGCCACCTAAACCGTGAAACTAACTACACAAATAGCATTCACTTGTACAGCAGAAGAGTTTCAAAAGGAAACAAAGAAACTAAATTAAAGGCCTCTGTTGGTATTCTTTTTTTTTTCTCAGATTCTTTCCTTTTATTAAGAAGCCATCCCAAATAAGAGCAGTATTTTTTTTCCTGCGAGACAACCATACCTGATATGAAACCTAAAGGCAAACAAAATCAAGCTCCTTAAAAAGCCATCCGAAATAGGCACCTGAGATAGGAAAGGTAAACAAAATCAAACCCTTTTCCAGTTTTTGGTAATAAGAGGTCACATTAAAAAAAAGATAAACTTTGTATTATCTGTAATGGACACAACCATTTGAAAAGAAAAAACATTACTTTCGTGACTCAATTAACATAAGATCACCTTATTAGCAACTAAGGAGCATGAGATCCCACGATTTCACTTGAAACTCCCAAACCAAGTGCATGCTTCTTTAAACCTCCGATCTCGTCTTCGATTGTTTCCGACTTCCATGGGTATGGATGGTAACTGCAGCAGTGATCCAAGCAGCAAGCACAGGGAAAGAAAAGCGTCTAAAATTAAAAGATAGTAAAGGATAAGTAGAGCAACTGTAATGTAGCAAGCACATGGAAAGAAAAGCGTCTAATTTTAGAATGATATAGTTTTTATTAACATCTACAAAGAAATCAAGTAGGTGTTCATATGTATTTATTAACATTTCAAATTTAAAAGTATCTTAATAAGTTTAAGATCAAAGCTTCTGAACCCATTTAAACAATCAATTTAGAAAAAAAACAGTGAACTTAGGAATTTTAAAGTGGACAAATTTAAACACTCGTTTATGTTCTGAGTTCCTGTGTGGGAGTTCACTGTCATAAGCCAAACAATTTTAAACAATCAATTTTGCTCTAAAGTTATAAACAATTTATTAACATTGCAAATTTAGAAGGTGATATATATGACTCACATGAACATTCTCTGTGCAAATCAAAATAAAATTGATGTATCAAAATATGTTCACGTATGTGAAGGAGCAAGGAAATTACAGTTCAATTTGTAAAACATAATACTTGTTAATGGTTACCACATTATATAATTTAATGACTTTTAGAAGATACCACATGCTTGCAAACCCAAATACCCTCAGTACAATACCTAAAACGAACAGTGGAATCTGTAAGAGGTGGTTTCTAATATGATACTGTAATTTTCTTACCGCATCTTTGAAGAGCCTAACAGAACAACAAAAACTTGTGACAAATCTACAAACAATATCAAAACCATCCAAATTAAGAAACTAAACAATAATTTAGGCATGAAACAAAGAAAAAAAATACTTAGCTTGTAATCAAAGACAACAATAGAAGACGAAATAATTTGAACAGGACCTGCACAACAGGAAGAGCCAAACAATGATTACTGATAGGCTACCATAAAACCAAAATAAACATAAATAGATATGCAACTAAACTAATATAAAAGAACAACAAAAAAGATGAATTAAACATCATCAGTCGATGCATACAATACGGACTTCTCAGTATTCTGATTACCTTTTATGACCATGGCTTCCATTTTGCACTTATACGCTCCAAGATGGAATAATTTAATCTACCATGGGCTTTTTTCTATTAAGAAACATGTCTTGTGAAGTAGGGTTTAAAATTTTATCTAGGCAGAAGTGCAACAAATCGATTCAGCGAAAATGAAAAATATAAATGAGTTAAGAGAAATGAATTTGAAGCTTAAGAGGTTAACCTAGTGTGTGTCGCTCATCTTCGTAAGACACAACAATGACCTGGTGATAAAATCCCTCAAAATCATACCATGATAGGGGCTCATATCCCAGTCTCCAGGCTATTCTTCTATTGTTGAAACCAAAGGGAAGATTTATCAAATCACAGTCACCCTCCTGCATAAAACCCTAAGCAATTTGATAGATAGAACACGCCAAACCAAAGCCATGATTTGAGAAAGATTTAGTAGAAAATCAAATAGGAAATCGAAAGACTCATGGATGAATACTCACATTGCAATGAGCTTGTATAGGGGCTGGGAGGATCTCGTGGTCTGTTGGACCTGGGCGGTTGCCAACAATCATATTCTTATTCAGCCCCCTCAATTTTGTAGTCATATGTTGTTTTGCCACCTATGAGTTGTTTCCGTGCATATAACATGCCCACATCATCACATACTACACTTCTTTTATGACCACATACTACACTTCTTTTAAATTCACTACCAAATTCAAACCTAACAAAACCTGAAATATGAATAAACATGAAGATAAATATAAAAAAATAAATTATACCTGCAAACACAGTAGAAGAGAGAAGCACCAAAAGACCTACAATCACAAAATATAGGCTCATAGTCATTAGCCAATAAATAAAGCCTTAATCTTTTCAGCTCAGCATTAACTGGAGAAATAGTTGCAACTAATAGGAAAAGCATTTTCAGAGGCATCTCTTAAACCCATATGCATCAGACCAGTGGATAATTATGTTACAAAATCCATATGAAACAATGCACTTAACAATAAATATGACAGTAACATGAAAATTGACATTACATACTCCTTTCCTTAGTTTGACCAATACCCAAAAAAAATGAATAACAATTTCACTCTTGACCCATTTGGTAAAACTCAACAAACACACTCAACCCTTCCAGTTTTGGGAACCCATAACTCTTAAAAGTCTCCAATGAGTAGCATAAAGAGGCACATCAGGAGTCCTTAACATGCTAAGAAAACCCAAAAAAAAAAAAAAAACCATAAAATGAAACAAAACTTCATAAGAGCATCATTAAACTGAAATGAGACTTAGATTTCAGCCCACCAAACTGTAGCAGAATTATGCAAAGACTAAAAACCTCTGTGCACCTAAAATATTATCGGTCAATATCAGAAAATCCCAAATGATTCAAACCAACACAATGCAAGGGCGTCAAAATTAAGAAAATGGAAACATAGGCAAATAAACTAAGTTAAGAAAACCATACAGAAGCACCGATGGTACTCCAAATCAGCAACCACCATAACTATTCACAGTTCCAGCCGATTAATGGCAGCAACCACCGAAAGTAGAAGAAACCGAGCCATGAAAACATGAAAATGTTGCCTGATAAGAAACCAAAGCCATAAAATAGTAAAATCATGTGGCTTGTACATTAATCTATTACTTGAATCGTGGTTAATCGCAACTCCATTCAGCCTCTGATGAACTCACAAACGGTCTTCAAATCGGACCAGAAGAACACTTTTTCCAATCTGCACAAAACCAAAAAAAAAATCAAGAAGCTAAACCCACAATCGATGAACATACCTGTTTTGGTATGGTGAAGACGATCAAGAATTCAAGAAATCGACCTCACAGTGCCCTAAATCTTCACTGACCCAAACGATGGCCACACACCATCGCCGGCAGCAGCTGAAGAACCATGGAGATTACGGCTCCATCCCAACCACAATTGCTGATATTGATGAAGGTTACTGGACCTGCGAGACAATTAATCAATTAGCATATTAGGGTTACGTATGTTGATCTAAATCGAAGATGATTTTCAGATATGAATCAATGATATGGTGATGGAGATGAATCGATGATTCCTCTTCTTCTAAAGAAAAATAAACCCTAAAAATCGATGTAAAAAGGAGAGGTAGGCGATGAGAGAGCCAGGAATGGGATCGATGATGGAGATGAATCGATCACTCTGTGTGTGTGAAAGACGGTGGACGTCCACAGAATGGCAATGTAGGTATGGCGATGGTGTGTTTTTGGAAGCAGGTGGAGGGGATTCGAGGTTGGAGATGAATCGACTGGTCTGTGTTTTTGGAAGCAGGTGGAAGCAGGTGGAGGGGAGAACACGCAAACGTAAAGAAAAAATAAAAAAGTACCGATGAAGTCAAGCAATAAATAGCCCTCAAACTTGATCAAAATTACAAAAATGCCAAAACTTGCACTGTAGGTGACAACTGTAGCTCACAATTCCAATGCTTTAGGGTCTTGTAAAGCATGCATAAAAGGTAGTACACTGTGTGCTTTAGGAGGTTGTACATTATGTTTTATAAGTTGTACCATAGGTTGTAAAATGTATATATAGGGTAAGAGAAATGAATTTGAAGCTTAAGAGGTTAACCTAGTGTGTGTCGCTCATCTTCGTAAGACACAACAATGACCTGGTGATAAAATCCCTCAAAATCATACCATGATAGGGGCTCATATCCCAGTCTCCAGGCTATTCTTCTATTGTTGAAACCAAAGGGAAGATTTATCAAATCACAGTCACCCTCCTGCATAAAACCCTAAGCAATTTGATAGATAGAACACGCCAAACCAAAGCCATGATTTGAGAAAGATTTAGTAGAAAATCAAATAGGAAATCGAAAGACTCATGGATGAATACTCACATTGCAATGAGCTTGTATAGGGGCTGGGAGGATCTCGTGGTCTGTTGGACCTGGGCGGTTGCCAACAATCATATTCTTATTCAGCCCCCTCAATTTTGTAGTCATATGTTGTTTTGCCACCTATGAGTTGTTTCCGTGCATATAACATGCCCACATCATCACATACTACACTTCTTTTATGACCACATACTACACTTCTTTTAAATTCACTACCAAATTCAAACCTAACAAAACCTGAAATATGAATAAACATGAAGATAAATATAAAAAAATAAATTATACCTGCAAACACAGTAGAAGAGAGAAGCACCAAAAGACCTACAATCACAAAATATAGGCTCATAGTCATTAGCCAATAAATAAAGCCTTAATCTTTTCAGCTCAGCATTAACTGGAGAAATAGTTGCAACTAATAGGAAAAGCATTTTCAGAGGCATCTCTTAAACCCATATGCATCAGACCAGTGGATAATTATGTTACAAAATCCATATGAAACAATGCACTTAACAATAAATATGACAGTAACATGAAAATTGACATTACATACTCCTTTCCTTAGTTTGACCAATACCCAAAAAAAATGAATAACAATTTCACTCTTGACCCATTTGGTAAAACTCAACAAACACACTCAACCCTTCCAGTTTTGGGAACCCATAACTCTTAAAAGTCTCCAATGAGTAGCATAAAGAGGCACATCAGGAGTCCTTAACATGCTAAGAAAACCCAAAATAAAAAAAAAAAACCATAAAATGAAACAAAACTTCATAAGAGCATCATTAAACTGAAATGAGACTTAGATTTCAGCCCACCAAACTGTAGCAGAATTATGCAAAGACTAAAAACCTCTGTGCACCTAAAATATTATCGGTCAATATCAGAAAATCCCAAATGATTCAAACCAACACAATGCAAGGGCGTCAAAATTAAGAAAATGGAAACATAGGCAAATAAACTAAGTTAAGAAAACCATACAGAAGCACCGATGGTACTCCAAATCAGCAACCACCATAACTATTCACAGTTCCAGCCGATTAATGGCAGCAACCACCGAAAGTAGAAGAAACCGAGCCATGAAAACATGAAAATGTTGCCTGATAAGAAACCAAAGCCATAAAATAGTAAAATCATGTGGCTTGTACATTAATCTATTACTTGAATCGTGGTTAATCGCAACTCCATTCAGCCTCTGATGAACTCACAAACGGTCTTCAAATCGGACCAGAAGAACACTTTTTCCAATCTGCACAAAACCAAAAAAAAAATCAAGAAGCTAAACCCACAATCGATGAACATACCTGTTTTGGTATGGTGAAGACGATCAAGAATTCAAGAAATCGACCTCACAGTGCCCTAAATCTTCACTGACCCAAACGATGGCCACACACCATCGCCGGCAGCAGCTGAAGAACCATGGAGATTACGGCTCCATCCCAACCACAATTGCTGATATTGATGAAGGTTACTGGACCTGCGAGACAATTAATCAATTAGCATATTAGGGTTACGTATGTTGATCTAAATCGAAGATGATTTTCAGATATGAATCAATGATATGGTGATGGAGATGAATCGATGATTCCTCTTCTTCTAAAGAAAAATAAACCCTAAAAATCGATGTAAAAAGGAGAGGTAGGCGATGAGAGAGCCAGGAATGGGATCGATGATGGAGATGAATCGATCACTCTGTGTGTGTGAAAGACGGTGGACGTCCACAGAATGGCAATGTAGGTATGGCGATGGTGTGTTTTTGGAAGCAGGTGGAGGGGATTCGAGGTTGGAGATGAATCGACTGGTCTGTGTTTTTGGAAGCAGGTGGAAGCAGGTGGAGGGGAGAACACGCAAACGTAAAGAAAAAATAAAAAAGTACCGATGAAGTCAAGCAATAAATAGCCCTCAAACTTGATCAAAATTACAAAAATGCCAAAACTTGCACTGTAGGTGACAACTGTAGCTCACAATTCCAATGCTTTAGGGTCTTGTAAAGCATGCATAAAAGGTAGTACACTGTGTGCTTTAGGAGGTTGTACATTATGTTTTATAAGTTGTACCATAGGTTGTAAAATGTATATATAGGGTAATATAGATAATAGTAAAAAAGAAATTATTTCCGATAACCTTAAACAAGAAAATTTCTTCATTTTATAACTAAAAAGAGAAACCAAATCACCTATAGTTATTTTGCATAAAAGCATTCTCTAAATAGAAATAAATATTTTATATGTTTTCATTTGTATTTTCTTAAAACACAATCTAACCTACTGCATTAAAACTATTTTTATTTAAAGAAATATACAATCAATATAGAGAAAACGACATGTAACGATTTAAGTTCACCTTTAAAAGCCCACATGCCCTCACCACTTGTTTTCCATTTCCGCACAAATCACCAAGTAAACACACCACGTTTCTTACGCCCTAGATCTCTCCCTCTCAAAATCACCGATCGATCCTTCTCCTCCTCCGCCATGGAAACCACCGTCCGCTGGCGCAACTCCGGCCGCCTCAGCCGCTGCTGGACTCGGAGAGCCGGCGACTACGACGAGCTTGTCACCGTGAGTGTTTCCGCTTCAAAAGCGCGCATTTTCTGGAGGATTTTGTTGCGAAAAGTTAAGAAAGCGAAAACGTACAGATTTGCCGATTCGACGCGATTCGGCTACGAGGCGTGTGAGTACGCTCAGAACTTTGATGACGGATTGATGTCGTGCGATTCGGATGATTTATCGAGGTCGTTTTCCGCTCGTTTTGCGGTTCCTAGTTCTGCGATCTTTCACCGGAATCGGTTGATTGACAGATCCAGATAGAGTTCATTCTTCGATCTCGATCTTCGTTTTTTTTTTTGGAAAATTAACTTTCTGTTGAAAATGTAATCGTTATAGGTCTAATCGAGTTGTGATTTTGATATTTTTAAGCGTACGAAAGATGTTGAAATCGGTTTCGAGCTTCAATTTTCGTTGATAAGCAAGTCAGTAAGTGAGCATGCTTCAAGGCACGTTTCATGTGGATGTGTTCATGGTGTGAACACCATTAAATTAAAAATCAAGATCATTAAAGCCTTAAAGGTGAAACCGTTATTGTCTTTTATTTATTTATTTTTTTGAAAATAATAATATTCTCAAAACCAAGAACCTCATAACTATGGTATCTGTGGGAGTTTAAATTTTAAGATTTTAGGTTTAAAATTGGATGTGAAAAAAATATAATCATCGGATTGAAGGTAAAGGTTTTCCTCTTTGATTTTTTTCTGGATTTGAAGATGAGTATACACAGATTAGAAATAAAGGTTTTCCTAAAAATAATTTGGTTTCTTCTGAATTTGAAGACGTTGTTTAAAAAATATATAAAATAATATTTTCATACATTATTTTCTTAAACTAGATGATAAAATCATGTATTTCCTTATCTAACCATAACTTAATAAAACTTTTATCAAAATGATTTCTTAACCAAATGATTATATTTTCAATTTCTATGTAAAATAAAACTTCTATCAAAGTGATTTCTTAACCTAAATATTATATTTTCAAATCCTATATAAAGAACAAAATGGTGACTTGCCCGGGCTTTGTGGTGGGTTACTCATTTTCTAAAACGTCATGGCCAAAGTCGAAAAACTCTTAAAGTGATTTAAAAGTTAACCACATATGCTTAAGCATGAAAAAATATCACATGTACATTACACATGGCGTAAAACCCATTTTATAAAAGCCGTGACCAAAGTCAAACTCTAAAAGTGGTCTAAAAGTTGATCATCTGTACATAACACGTGGCCTAACACGTGACCACGTGTCACAAAAACATTGGCCTAGATATGACATGTGTCTTAAATGTGACCACGTGTCACCATACGTGTGGCCTAGATATGACACGTGACCACGTGTCGTCATACGTGGCCTAACACATTACCACGTGTCGTAAAAAAATATTGGCCTAGATATGACTCGTGACCTAACACGTGTCACCACATGACATAACACGTGGCCATGTGTCACAAAACCATTGACCCTAGATATGAATAGTGACTTTTGTGTCACATCTCCCGGTTATTATTGTAATTTCTTTTATATATAATTTAAGTATATAGTATTATAATTATATATATTTTAATAAAATAAAAGTGTGCTAAACTCTGTTGCGCGCAATAGTAAGATTCGAAGAGGGGTGTCAGGATTTTACAATGATGCGTCAGGTTTTAATGAATTTTCACTCAAAATATACTGTGGGAGTTTAATAATATTCTGAAAACGATTTATGACTTGGAGCAATTGGGCTTTGATTTGAAAGATAGAATTATTATAGAAAATGGAGGTTGGAGATGGGTTGGTGAGTTGGGATCCGAATTTTCTGTCCAAAACCTGAAAAGATCGTTCGTTGAATTCTCTGGGCCACGAACAGTGGCGGCATTCCAATGGTGCAAAAGTGTCCCGACGAAAGTTAATATTCTAGCTTGGAGAGCGTTACTTGATCGCCTCCCAACGAAGGATAATCTCTCTCGCCGGAACATCCTAATCCCGTCGGATGTGTGTATTTTTTGTGACAGCGGAGTTGAGTCAACTACCCATCTTTTTTCTGGATGCTCGTTCACCGATATGATTTGGACTTTGGTGGCGCAGTGGTGCCGGTTACCTCCGATTTTCGCATTTTCTGTTCTGGATTTTTTGGAAGTTTTCAAAGGCATCCACAAACTGTCTTGGAAACACAAAGCCGTGGAAATCATCTTCCTTTTGGCTTGTTGGTGCATTTGGAGGGAAAGGAATAATGTTTTGTTTAATCAAAAGCGGCCGTCGAGACAACGGGTGTTAATGGAAATCAAGACTTGGAGTTTTTTATGGTATTCTAACCGTTGTAATATCCGACCCCTTTCGTGGTCGGATTGGTTTTCTTTCCCGTTGTAATGTTGTTTTTTGCCGGCCTTAGCGTCTTGCTTAGGGTTTGGCCGTTTTTAATGCATTCGCCGTTCCAAAAAAAAAAATATACTGTGGTTTTTATTTATAAAGCTTTCCTTATCTATAATTTTCTTTTTAAAAAAGGTGTAATTTATTATTTACCCTTGCTCGGGACGTTAGCTCTTTCGGTCCAAAAATATCGAAGTACTTTTTCTTTGTTTTTTTTGTTAGTTGTCATTTTTTTATTTCAACCGAAATATTAAGAAACACATAAAACACGACTCAAGTCACCTTATTGGGAAGACGGACAATAAGTTGCGCCGCTAACTCTTTCTGAATTGCAAAACCTAGACAATAATGTTTCCCACCATGACTTTTTGGATGTGACTGAGCGTTTCCACTGCTTCGGAAGCGAGGTAGCCGAAGGTATCAAATGTGAAGAAACAAACACATGTTGATTTTCGAAGTACACTTTATCGTGTTTGTTCACATTCTCAGCAGTTGTTTTAGAGGCCGTCTGCCCAGCCCTGAACGTTTCAAGTCTCAGCCCAACCAGGGGAGATACCTCAGTAAGGTCCACACAAGTATGCTTTCTCCTCTGCCACAAAAAAAAAAAAAAAAAGAATATCAGCGAACCTGAGTGTTGAGCGCCCATCCAGAGGATCATACAAAAAATTGAGGGAGGCTTCCTTTTTAGCCGAAATCCCTGCCCTCCTGAATATGTCAAACAGAACATCCCGCACAACGTCATGCCGGTACTTAAACCCGGGGAACTCTTTACAGTGGACAACATGCTCCTCAAACGAATCCAAACACGTCTTGTTACATACAGATCACTTCTCACCAACGGAAAACATAGGGATAATTACTAAACCATCGAAGTATATATAGTATTTTATTTCTTTAATTGTTTTTAACACTAACGATTTATTTTTTTTTAACTAATTTGGTCTCTGACGGTTTAAACCTTGTAGATCAAAATGGTTAAAGAAATAAAAAGTCAAAAATTGATATGTTAAAATTTTAGTTTTGTACAGAAATATTAAATGATTCAGATCATATCATAGATGTCAAAATATTAATTTACATTTTCTTTTTAAATAAAATTGGAAGTATTTGTCTCAACCTGCTTAGGAAGCCACTATATACTTGTGACTTGTAGATGACGTCTTCTTGTTGTTACTTGTTAGATTCTCATATTTCTTAGATTTTTAACGTTTTCTTTTTTACAATATCATGTAATGTACTAGTTATTTACATTAGATATATTTTATCATTAGAAATTGGTAATCATTTACACCAAGACATCATGTATTTGTGAATATAGTCGGTGGCTCTATGCCTCTATTCAGTGAACCCACATGTTAATCTAGTTCCGATTTCCGAACTTTCAACCACTGATTTAGTTTAGAGTAATATTTAAATACATTGAGAGACAAATTTTTAACAAATCTCGGTTGAGATTTGCATTATATTGTCAATTGAGTCTCTAGGTCTAGCAGAGTTAAAATTTTCTTTTAAACACCAAGAGAATATTAGTCATTTTACTCATTAGAGGCTAAAACGTGATCTTTTATTATTTTAAATATTAATTTTAAAGAAAAAGCATTTTAGCTTCTGTGTTTTGTGTTTTAGGTCATTAGAGCATTTACGTTGTGTTCCCCGAGTTTACCTAAAGAGGGAAGGAAGAGAAATGAAATGAAAGGAAAAGAAGAGAAATGAAAAGAAAGAGAGTGATTACTTTCCTTCCAAATCCTCCCAAATCGAAAGGAAAGGAAAACAATAGAAAATGACTTAACTTTCCCTCTCATTCCTCTCCTTTCTCTCCTTAACATTGTGTTCCTGAGTTTACTTAACGAGGGAAAGGAAAGGAAAGAAAAAAAAATTTGTGTTCCCGAGTTTCATTTAAGGAGAGAAAGGGAGGGAGGGGGGGGGGGGAAGTTAGTTCATTTTATACTGTTTTTCTTTCCTTCCGATTTGGAAGGAAAAAAATCAATCCCCTTCTCTTTCTTTCTCTTCTTTTCATTTCTCTTCCTTTCCTCTCCTTTCTCTTCCTTTCCCTCGTTAAGTAAACTCGGGAACACAACGTTATGAAACTCGGGTACACAACTTTTTTTAGTTTCTTTCTCTTTCCATCCTTAAGTGAAACTCAATAAGACGAATTTTTTTACACTTCTTCCATTTTCTTTCCTTTCTCCTTAAGTAAACTCGGGAACACAGTGTTAGAGCCCACTCCCTAACCTAAAATCATGTGTGTAAAGTCCCCAAAATTTAGGGTGTGGTTTTAAGTGATTTTGAGTAGATGAGAGAAAAAAAGTTATTGTTCATCCCTATATTTGGGAAAAGAACTGATTATTTTCTAAAATTTGAGGTTTTGTTGTGATTGAAAGAAAGAGAAAAAGTAATAATAAGGGTATAAAAGTATTATTTGATTGTGGTTGTGAGTGAAAGAAAAAGAAAAAATAATGATTAAAATATAAATTATAGGGATGTGGATGGGAACGAGCTATCAATGTTCTTACATTTTAACTTATTTCGTGTTATTTTATCATTATTTTTGTATATTAGATAAATTTGTTATTATTTTATCATTGTATTTTACATATTAAAATACTAACGGTGTTATTTCACAGTTTTGACTTTCGAATCATTTTAGATATACATCATGATGTTAATGAAAACATAATAACTAGCAAAAAGACACAATGACGCATCAGAAAACACGAGAAAAAAATGTATTTTTTTAATTTTTATATATAAGAGCATTCACAACTCATTCTCTACCCTAGTGTACTATTTAGAAAGTCCAACTCTTTTTTTGTGACTCTTTTTTTTGTATCTATACAGATGACCGATCTCTAAATTTAATGGATTTTTTAATATAGAGTTGCAAATGAAGAGAGACCAAGAAATTATTGAAGATTTAATCCAGTGCGCGCCATAAGCTAGCTTATCAGCTAGCTTATAAGCTAGCTTTTTGACGTTACCAAACGAGGCTTTTTTAATAAGCTAGCTTTTTTTTAAAAGCCCCGTTTGGTAACGTCAAAAAGCTAGCTTATAAGCTAGCTTTTGAAAAGCTAGTTGGAGTAGCTTTTCAACTAGCTTTTATAATATTTTCAATTTTACCCTTCCGTAACTTATAAATAAATATCTTTATTTACATTTATGACATGTACTTTTATGTCATTTTATTTTTTTAAGCTAGTTTATCAGCTAGTTTTTACCAAACGTTATTTTTTATCAGGTAGCTTATAATTTATCAGCTAGCAGCTAGCTTTTCAGCTAGTGCGCCAAACACAGCCTTAATAGCTAATTTATTTCCGGGCATATTTACTGATTACATCCTTTACATGTGATTAATATTATAAACATGGAATAAAATATTTTTTTAACCTTTCAGTTTTTATTTGGAATTTTGTTTTATGTTATATTTTATTTCATATTTTTATATTACAATCTCGGGTATTTACCTGGGTCATTGGCTAGTTACAGTAGTATATATACTAACTTAGAGGGGCATTGGGAGACTAAAATAAATAATAAGAATGATAAAAGAAGTATATACCGGCTATAAAGCCGTTACAAACCGCTATAAAAAGTTCAGCTCATTCCAACATTCCAAACCGGTTCTAGGACCAGTTTTTAGGATCTGTGAAAACTAGTTCTGATCCGTTCCTGGCGTCAAAAGGCAAAACTGGTTTATTACCGGTTCCGCAAAAAAAGGGTTCTAAAGACGGTTTGAGTTCCAGAACCGATTTTTTTGTGCACCTCCCCAACACACGATTTAAACTAGCCGTAAAAACTGAAAAGTAAGAATACTAGCTGCGCAAACTAGCTGCAAAGTAATTGCGAGACCGACGGAGGTGTTGTGAAGTTTTGAGAGATCGATAGGTAGAAGATTGAACAACAAACGAACAAACAATCTAACCAAGAACAGAAATACAAATCTCTCAAATAAACTGAGAGTATCACGAGTCAAACTTTAAGATCATCACTATGATGATCTAAGAACAACAATTACAAGGAAAAAACACAGAAAGAAGATGAAATCCCAGTGAGAATTGGGGATTTCAACAATCCGACTATGAGAATGACAAAGAGAGAACAAGTGACGGTGAAGATTTCGACTGAACACTCTAACCCTAAATCTCTCTTTAACACCCCTTATATACTCGCAGCTGCAACCGGATGGATTCATTATCCGGGTCTTGTGTCCACAACGAATTGTACCCGAGCTTGAATCCAGCCCAATATCAGCTACAGCCCAACCTCCTTGTGAGAAGCCCAACAACCTAAAATAAACAAAACATATATGTAACAATTTGCAAAATGAATTATAAAAAATATTCTAAACATATTTTTAACACGCCCCCTTAATTCATTTGGCAAACACATCATACATGTTAAGTTTGTTGCAAAGAAAATTATGTTGAGCAACTAGCAATCCTTTAGTAAAGATATCAGCAGTTTGCTCATCAGTTTTTATGCCTACTACTTTAACCAATCCAGCTAAAATTTTTTCCCTCAGAAAAAACATATCTATTTCAAAATGCTTTGTTCTATCATGGAACACAGGATTAGCAGTTATTGACCTGGCAGCTTTATTATCACAATATAAATGCACAGGCAAAGGTATATCAACTGAAAGCTCACTAAATACATTTTTTATCCACATTAGCTCACATAAAGCAGCACACATAGCTCTATATTCAGATTCAGCAGATGATCTAGAGACTGTACTCTGTTTTTTGGATTTCCAGGACAGTAATGATTCTCCAAAAAATACACAAAAACCAGTCACAGATCTCCTAGTTACTAGACATTTTGCCCAATCAGAATCAGCATAAACAGTTAACACACATTTACTATCTTTACTAAACAGAATGCCTTTTCCAGGAGATGATTTAAGGTATCTCAGTAACCTGAGTGCTATATTAAGGTGAGATTTAGTGGGTTTATGCATAAATTGACTTAGAAACTGAACAATATATGATATATCAGGACGTGTATGAGACAAATAAATCAGTTTCCCTATTAATCTTTGGAAACCAGTAACATCAACAACCTTTTCTTCACTGTTTTTACACATAGCAGTGACATGACAGTTTTGCTCAATTGGAACACTAACAGGTTTAGCAGCAGTAAGACCAAACTCAGATAAAAGTTCTAAACAATATTTTCTCTGATTTAAACATAACCCTTTTTCTGTTTTCATAACCTCAAAACCTAGAAAATATTTTAACTCCCCTAAGTCTTTTATTCTGAATTTCTTTTCAAGGTCATGTTTAACTTTCTCAATGCCACTAGAACTGCTACCAGTGATAACGATATCATCTACATACACAAGTAGCACAGTAATTCCAGTTTCATCCTTTTTATAAAACAGAGAATAGTCACTTTTACTTTGTTTAAAGTGAGACTCAACTAATGTTTCAACCAATTTTTGGTTCCACATTCTTGGGGCTTGTTTTAGTCCATACAAGGACTTGTTTAACCTACAAACTTTAGACTCATTTCTAGGAAAATACCCTTCTGGTAAAGACATGTACACCTCTTCATTTAAACTACCATATAGGAAAGCATTATTGATATCAAGTTGATAAAGAGGCCAAGAATTTACAACAGCAAGATTCAACACACATCTGATAGTGACTAACTTCACAACAGGAGAAAAAGTCTCTTCAAAATCAATTCCCTCTTTTTGACTATACCCTTTAGCCTCTAACCTAGCTTTATATCTATCAACCTCACCAGAAGACTTGTATTTTATTTTAAAAACCCACTTACAACCTATAGGCTTTCTGTTTTTAGGTAAATCAACAACAGTCCATGTATTATTCCTATAAAGAGCTTCCATTTCCTCATTCATAGCTGTTACCCAATTTGGATCATGTTTTGCTTCATTAAAATTCTTAGGTTCTTTACTTTTATCCAAATTTGACACAAAACAAACATCAGTTTTGGACAAACCAGAGTAGCTAAGCACAGTTTCTAGGCCATATATGCACCCCCCACCACATAATCTTTAAGATTAGGGGGAGGCCTAACTGGTCTTGTAGACTGTCGTCTAGCTACACTGGTACCCTCAGGGAATGGATGACTTTCATCCTTAGAATCAGCAACTACTTCTCCTTCAAAGATGTCCTCACTAGGATCAGAAGAGGAGGGGCCACTCTTCTTGCCCTGTGTTTCATCTAAGGGAAAAGAAGTGGATTCTGAGTCACCATGGACCGTCCCTTCATCATTGGGCTTTTCACTTGAGAGATTTGGATCAAAAACAGTGTCATCAGAATCAAAAAAAGTAATCCAGTCACTAGAATTTTGTAAAGAAGAATCTGGAGTTAAAACTAAAGTTTTAAAAGGAAAGACTGACTCATAAAACTTAACATCTCTTGAGTAAAAAACATGTTTTTTATCCATACTCCACAATTTATAACCCTTTTTTTCATTTGAATAACCAATAAAAACACATTTGTCAGCTTGACTAGAAAACTTATCATTGTTATTTAAAATAGTAGAAAAACACAAACAACCAAAAACTCTCAAGTTTTCAAGGGAAGGTGAAAAAAGAAACATGATCTCAAAAGGGGACTTGCCATTAAGAACCGAGGAAGGAAGCCTGTTGATAAGATAAGCAGCAGTTAAAATACACTCAGGCCACATATTCAAAGATATACCAGATTGAAACATAAGAGTCCTAGCAACATTCAACAAGTGCCTATGTTTCCTCTCAACAATACCATTTTGTTGAGGGGTATGAACACAAGAAGTTTGATGTAAAATCCCATTTTTATGAAAAAATTGTTGCATAGTAGTGTTCACAAATTCAGTGCCATTGTCACTCCTAAAAATCTTCACAGTAGTTTTAAACTGATTTTTAACTAAGTTACAAAAATTTTCCACACTGTGACCAACTTCACTTTTAGATTTCAAAAGGTATATCCAAACAGATCTACTGAAATCATCAACTACAGTAAGAAAGTACTTATACCCTTCTCTACTAGTAACCTTGTAGGGACCCCACACATCCAAGTGTACAAGATCCCCAACACACTTTGACTTATGAAGACTTAAAGGGAATGGTTCCCTATGCTGTTTAGATTTATGACACACTTCACAAATTGAAGTAGATTTAAACTCTTTAATGTTTAAAACAGGTTGTAACAGTTTTAACACAGGGTCTGCAGGATGTCCTAGTCTCATATGCCACAAATCAGATTGACTTACAAAATTAGCACACACCTTAGAGCACACAGGAGAATTTCCATACAGATACAACCCATCTAACTGTTTACCAGTCACAAGTATCTGGTTTGTAAACAAATCCTGAAGATAACAAGCATTTTCATCAAAAATAGACCTAAGCTTATTATCCTTAGCCAACTTATGGACAGAAATGAGATTTACAAAATACTCTGGTACAACAAACACATCCCTCAGTATTACATTTTCTGCAAACTTTAGATTACCAATCTTAGTTACAGTAGCAAAGGTTCCATTGGGATGTTTAATCTTAATTCCAAAACCAGACACATCAACAGCATTTAAAAGGTTTTCTTCTGAAACTATCATGTGTTGATTAGCACCAGAGTCTATAACCCACCCAGATCTATCCATACCAGATCCAAACACATAGACACAATTACTGACAGGATTCAAACAATTTTGGTAAACACAACTATTCAAATTACCTCCAACATTAGAACTCTGAGAAGATTCTCCAGTTCTTTCATCTAATAGTTTTAACAGTCTAAACACTTGTTCAGAACTTAAGGCATTCACAGCAGAGGGAATACTTCCATTATCAACAGAGGCATTATTGGAATTCCCAGGTTTACTCCACTTATTATTGTTTCTTGGTTTATAACCTGGTGGATACCCTATCAATTCAAAACACTTATCCACTAAATGACCAACTTTGTTACAGTGAGTACACTTGACATTAGTATTAGGACCCCTATTTGGCCTCCTAGTGCTGTCAGAAAATTGACCATTTTTGGAAACAAAGCCAACAGATTGAGTTTTTGAACTACCATTTCCTGCCCTATGAGATTCTTCCCTACAAATAGTCAAATATGCAGTTTTAAGAGTAGGCAAAGACTCCCTAGTTAACAGATTAGTTCTAACAGGCATATAAACTTCATCCAACCCCATAAGAAACTGCATCAATTTTATAGAGTCATTAAATTCATTATACTTAGTTGCAGCATTACAAGAGCATGAAGGAAGTTTAACCATGTTATCATACTGTTTCCACATTGTATTCAACTTATTATAATATTCTGACACAGATGAACCACCTTGAACAGCAGAATTAATTATCTGATATAGGTTGAATATAATTGATCCAATAATTTTATCAAAGGTTTCCTTTAAATCATTCCACACAACAGAGGCCAACTTAGAGTAAACTTGCCCTACATAAAGTTCCTCACACACATAGTTAAGAATCCAGGATAAGACCACAGAATTGCACCTCTCCCACTGGTTAGCAAGAATTGCATTATCAGTTGGTTTTTCACAAGAACCATCTAAAAAACCCGTTTTATTTTTAACCCTTAAAGCTAGTTCAAGAGCACTAGACCAAACAACATAATTTTCAATGCCTTTTAGTTTGAAACTAATCAGTGAGAGGGTACTGGAGTCACTCGCATGTAAGTATAAAGGGTCACTAGCTTCAATCTTGCTAACTAGCGTAGCAGGATTGGAGGTATCCCCACCAGTCATTCTTATTATCTTCACGGTAAATAATCACAGCAATCACCAGACAAGTAAACAAACAATAGAAAAGTGAAACAGGGAACGATCTCACCAATTGCACCTGAGCTGTGAATACCTTCACTTAGGGTTTTCACAACTCAGGTCTTCCAAGCCAAAAAACTCACGATCGTTGATCTGCGCCTCCTAGCCTCCTCACCTTCACTTAGGGTGAGGTCTCTAGTCTTCGAAGCCACGAACTCAGCACCTGAACACGAACGGTCACCGATCTTTCACCGGTGTTAAATGCAGCGGAAAAACCCAGAAACACGTCAGATCTAACAAACAAACAGTTAGATCTGAGAAAAAACACCAAGATCGGAACTAGGGTTTCAGAAAACCCTAAATCGAGAAACCGGAATAACAAAACGTCAAATGACACCGGAACCGGAATCAGAGCGTACAAATAGCTCTGATACCATGTGAAGTTTTGAGAGATCGATAGGTAGAAGATTGAACAACAAACGAACAAACAATCTAACCAAGAACAGAAATACAAATCTCTCAAATAAACTGAGAGTATCACGAGTCAAACTTTAAGATCATCACTATGATGATCTAAGAACAACAATTACAAGGAAAAAACACAGAAAGAAGATGAAATCCCAGTGAGAATTGGGGATTTCAACAATCCGACTATGAGAATGACAAAGAGAGAACAAGTGACGGTGAAGATTTCGACTGAACACTCTAACCCTAAATCTCTCTTTAACACCCCTTATATACTCGCAGCTGCAACCGAATGGATTCATTATCCGGGTCTTGTGTCCACAACGAATTGTACCCGAGCTTGAATCCAGCCCAATATCAGCTACAGCCCAACCTCCTTGTGAGAAGCCCAACAACCTAAAATAAACAAAACATATATGTAACAATTTGCAAAATGAATTATAAAAAATATTCTAAACATATTTTTAACAGGTGTAGTCACGGACTAGCTGCTCCCCCCTCCCCCCTATGGGCCGGTTACCAGTATACAAAAACAGTGATGCATATATAATATTTTTCAATTAGCTTATAATAATTTGTTTTAATCTGATTAGAAGAGATTAAAATAAGCATGCTAATCCAAAGATCATAAGATACTGAGCATATGTGAACATGGTTAAGATTCCAACCAAAAATCAACGATTAAATATTCAAAGGTTTTAGCATAAACATGCAGTCGGCTGAAATTATATAGATATTTGAGTATATTATTATTTGTATTCTTAAGGTTTAACCTCTTTTGTTACCTATATACGATTTTTAAGTTATTAATAAATATCAGATAAGGTTTGCATTTTATTATCATTTGAGTCCTTTAAACAAACGGGGTTAAAGTTTTATGTTAACTCAAAAGACATTTAAGTCATTTTACATATAATTGTCAAGATATAAGATGTTAGGATTCTAGATGTTAGGTGACATCCTCTTTTGTAAAGCTATGTCAACTACAAAATCTTATTATAGTTACTGCGTTTGCAAATCTCATGTAATAAATAAGTGCAAAAAAACTATGAATAAAAACGGATACATTATGATTGTATCCAAAAGTTTTAATATTTTTTTTGTTTTTCTTTATATTTTTTGATATCGTTATATTTTTTATTATTCAAATACCTTTATAATCGAGTGCATTATGATTGATTTTACTAGCAAAAAGATTTTTTTAACTCAGTCATGCGATGCACGAGTATCAAAAACTAGTTTTACATGTAAAACACTTATCCACTTAAATAAACAAATCTAAACAATTTTTTAAAAACTCTTTTTTAAAGTTCATAAGCCAATAAACACTTTTAACAAAAAAAAAAACACTTATCGAATTAAATAAGCAATTCCAAACAAGCCCTGAGTGTCAATAAACTATATTTAGCTTTGAGTGAACAAGGGAGATGTTAAATGAGAAGTTTGTTTTGCGTAAAAAGGATAAGAAGGAATTTCAGACATTAGATCTTGATTTAATAAAAAAAGGAAGGAGAGTATTCTAGTCTTAGCCTCTTTAACTTTTTATATACTTCTCCCATTTTTTAAACATTCATAACTTTCACACACGACATTAAATTTTTTTAAAATTACACCATAAAAACGAGCGTTTTTTTAACTTTAAAACGCGTATAGTGTTGATATATAAAATTTTATTTTTTTTTTAATTTTTGACACAATGTTCAGATTATTGTGTCATTGTGTCAAAATATTCAGATTATTGTTTCATTGTGTCAAAAATATATAGAGTGTTGCCATATATAAAATTAAAAAATTACTCTTTCGGTTTTTGACACCATATGACACAATGATCTAAACATTTTCACACAACATGACCCAATGATATGAACATTTTTAACACAATATGACACAATGATCTAACATTTTGACACAATGACACAATGATCTGAACATTTTGATACAATTGAAAAAGAATTTTTTTTAATTTTATATATAACAACACTGTACGTGTGTTTAAAAATAAAAACACTCGTTTTTATAGTTAATTTAAAAAAAAATAATGTCGTATTTAAGAGTTATAAATGTTTAAAAATATATGAGGAATTTGATAAAAAGTCAAAAAATATTCTTTCATCCTTTATTTTATTTGGCTTTTTTCTTTAATTTACGCAGAAAAACTTTAAGCCATAAATTATTTTCTATTTATTTAAACTAAACTTTTCACAATATCTTCACTTGAATACTTGAATGAACCATATACCCTATCAATTTTTTGATATACATGTTTCTCGATTCATCACGTACGAAAACTTCCTAGCTATTCTATTTTCTTAACATATCCAAAACAAAAAATTATATACATGTTAAATACGATTTTTTCATAACATGAGAAAATCAAATAACCGGCATCATTATCTTCGATCTATAGTTCTATTCTATACCAGACTTCCTCAAATACGACGTCGTTATGAAACACCTGTCCTCCCTCAAGCTCTGGCACTATCTATCTATGAAACACCTGTCTTCAAGCTACCCTTTTCTCCACAGCCTTCGATTCCTCAATTATAGCGTCTCCATCTTTTGATTCTTCATTGTTTGCTCACAACCAACCGGAGGCTGTTAAACATCTCCATATATTCAGGTATAAGATTCTCTATTCTTAGCCCTTGATTTGAATATTTGGGACCGTCTTTGAATTGAATTCGATTTTAGCGTTGATAACGAAGGAACGAGTCCCCGTTATATGCGATATGTTTGATTTACGGATTCGGTTTTGTTCGACCGTGCGTTTTGAGTTTTGGAGCTGATTAGGGTTTTGATTTGTCAAGTTTGATTTCTTGTATTAGGTTTTCAATTTGTGGATTTTGAAGTTTTAGTAATACTCTATTATGTTTAAGTTCTCAACCAGATTTCATTTGCCTATCTGCATATCAAGCAAACTGTTTCATGTTAAAAATTAGTATGAATTAGGGAAGTTCTTCATATATCAGTATCCAAATGAGCAGATTTTTGGTTTGTTTGTAATCATTTTTTCTATGAATGAATGTATTTTTTGTCATTGCTATTGGGAAATAATATAGAAATATATACACAAGGTACTAAGTTCAAAGAAATGAAGTAAATTAGCAGAAATAGTTTCTAAGGTTAAGCCTTTAATAATTGTATATGACTGCCTTATTTGCTGTACACGGCTCGACAATCATAACTTTTTAGCATTCCTCGAGTTGGAGCATGGATGTTTTTCATGTCCAACCATTGTCACAAATGATGTCTATTTGTGAATTATGGATTGGTGAAATGCCTACCAGGTAAGGGTGTAAACGAGCTAAGCTGTTTGTGAGCTACTTGAGATTGACTCGCTAGAAGCTCAAATCGAGCTCGAGCTTATATTGGAGCTCATTCTATAAATGACTCGATTATGTTCGTTTATTGAGTTCTTAAATATGCATAATCTTTTTAGGTTTATTTTCCTTCAATGAATGAAGGATTTCTGATGTTTGTCTTGTTGCTATTTTAGTATAATTGGATTAATTATGGATCGATACGTCTTCTAACTTATATCGGTCGGGTTCGGTGGTGCGGGGTAGTGCACGCTCGTCTCGATAAGGTTAGGGGGTTCCAAGGGGCGGCAGCCCCTGGCGGGGTCCAAGGCGGCAGCCCTGACTAATTGTGTAAAATCGTATAGCAGTTATCCTAAATAACTGCATATACGCTCCCCTGGTGGAACGTACGATCATATCAAATTTTCCTGGTTCGGTTCTTCTTCACGATCAAAAATTTCTTGAATTCGAAAAGATCTCCAGATCGTATCCGATTGAAATCTTGAGCGAACCCTCGAGATTTTCAGTCCGAAAGTGAATCACGCTTTCTGGAGTTTCCAAGCATTCAAATTTCTAACATGTCTGCATCTTTCTAGTTTAACATCCTATAAATGGTCTCTGATGTGGATCGAATTGTACTGCTAGTCAATCTTTAGCACCTGCGTTTCTGAAGATTGTAGTGCTTCATTTTGCTATGTTCATGTCATGTAAGGAACGGTTTCTGTACATGTCATATTTATCATGTTCTGAGGTGCTTGATGCTTATATGATCAAAGAATTGGACTTGATAAGATTTGATTATTAGGTGATTCATGATCTTGATTTTTTTTTATCACTCCTGATTCAGCATTCTAGTCGGAACCCATAAGATGATTCATGCCGAATAGAGAATTGTTAAATGTTTTATACTTATATTAGCAAGTATTGGATGTCTTTTGTTATTACTTCATGTTCATGAAGTTTGATAATATATCAGTCACTGAGGTTACTTCTCATGCAGTTTATCAGTGTGATGGCTGTGGTGATGTTCCTTATGGTAAAGTCATTTCCATTCTCCATTTTTGTTTGATTGTCTTCAAGAAACCCAGATGTGGGTCGGTAAATGTATGATCTGTTAGGATTTAGCCACTACAAATACAAACAGGAAACAATTATTAAACACGAGAATTTTACGTAGTTCGGTCAAGGTGACCTATGTCCACGGGGTAACAAGGGCTTTTCTTTCATTGAGGGATAATTTTTTACCTGTACAATGAGAATATATATACAACACAATTAGGGTCAAACCCTTAAGTAGACTTAATCAGCAAGTTAAGTAAACCCATCCTATAGGACTAACCCTCTTCGGTCTTCTAATTGCAAACAAGGCTTGACCCGAATGGGCTGAACCCTACATCGAACTCAACATGATCTCTTTGTATTTTTTATATGTTTATTACTGATTTGATAAGTTAATGTGGAAATGAATTAGGTGTGTGTGATCTTGTGAAGAACATGTGACCTTTTGAACTCTTTTTGAAGGTGTTTAATTGTGTTTTGGTGTAAACATGAATCTAGATGATGATTGTTATGTTGTAATTTTGGGTCAAATTAATGTGATTTTATGACAAGTTTTCAGATTGGTTAAAAAATTTGCTTAAAGTTTTGTTTTAATATCCTCATTCTGGAGTCCTGTAATTTTGTTTACTGTAGCAGTCAAAATCAAGGTTATGTGTGGTTTTGAATGATTGGGAATATGATCTTTGTTAATGACTCTAGTGCTATTAATTCAATGATGCTGAATTATGTGTGTTGGCTGTTGTCATCCTCATCTTGTTTCTGATATTGGTCTTCATGAATTCTGATGATGTTATTGATTTTCTGTAGCAGTTTTCAGATTTTATAACAATTTATGATTATATTGTTGATAATTTTAGTCACCTGATACTTTTTGTAGATCGACATGTTTTGACCCGAACATGCTATGACCCGTTACTTGACCCACCCGTATTGTTTCATGTGCTAGGGTTTCAATTTTTTAGAATTCACAGATGGAAACTACAGGGGAAGTAGAATTCGGCAGCTTATTGGATACAATCCAGCCACCGCGTCTTGAAGATGCAGGCCTTGAGGACTGTGCCCTTCCGGCCGACTCCATACAAGAAGCCTTCCTCAAGGCCGCTAGTGCCGTGAAGTCTCGCATTTTCCACGCCACCTCAGACGATGAATCGGAAGGAGAATGTGTCAACGACCCGTGGCCCGGAAATGGATCTTCGGGTGATAAACTCGTCGGAATCGAAGCTGAAGCTGATCCTTCCGGCAGCTGTGTGCCGAAGAAAGGCGGTGAATTACCAGCGGTGAACGGAGATGAGGTGGTGGTTGGCGGTGGTGAGGGAATGACAGATAAGGTGGTGGAACCGGAGGTACCAGATGAGGCGGAGAAATCGTGTGTTGATGGATTACAAGGATTGAAGATCGGAGAGAAAAAGGTTGGCGGATCTGAAACTGCTGCGGAATCAAATGAGGGTGAAGAAGAAGATGAAGATGAGAAAAGGCCTGTGTTGACTGAAGTTTGTATATGACTAGAACATCTTTGCTGCAAGGGATATTCTGAAATCTGCTTTTGATTAGTACGTGATATAACCATGAAACCTGAGAAGCCTTTGAAGTTTGTATTTCAATGCATGATTTAACAAGTTTGGTGGTTAAAAGTTGTAATGATGAGTTGCAGAATTATACTTCTTTTGGTGTTTTAACAAACCCAGTTCTTGAATGTGTTTATGGTCTGATTTGAAACTGTAAAACCGATCACTGACCTAGTTTGTGCTGCCTTTTAAAGTATTTCGGTATTTCTATTTCCTATACTAGGTGAACAAACCCGGACGAAACCAGTTCCAGTTCGGCTTCTAGTCGGTTCTTGATGAAAAATTGTCTAACTGGTTGTAACTAGTTAACTGATTTTTATACCGGTTTAACCGGCTTTTTTGGCAACTGGTTGGTAAAAAACCGGGCTTGTAACCAGTTTGGAGTCAAAGAAGTGTAACTTATGTGTAATCGCCGGTTCGGTTTGAAACCACAACCAGTTTGGACTCTAACTGGTTTTAGTTCTAACCGGTTTTGGTTTTTTTTGGTAGTCGGTCCTACAACCGGGTTTTTTTCTCACCTCTAGCTAATACCTATCTCTCTCTAACCTTATTTTCAAGTGAAATTTTATTGTGTATATTTGTTTTTTTTTGTATGAGACTGAACTTCAAACCACTTGAGATGGAACAATATTGTGGAACAATATTGTATTATTGTGGAACAATATTGTATTGTATAACACTTGGATGTTACTAGGTCAAATACCCTTTAGTAGTTACATTACACATATGATTGAGTTTTCAATATTAGGGAGCTCGTCATTGAAGTTTTAAGTGTTGAACAGTTACTCGGGTTTCCTGATTGGATGCAATACGAACTACGCAAGACATTGGAAACAACCCGTCATCGCCAAGTTCTGGATGCAATACGAACTACGCAAGACATTGGAAACAACCCGTCATCGCCAAGTTCGAGAAAAGGCTTTCTATGTGGAAGAGCAACACTCTCTCAATTTGAGGGCGCCTCACTCTTGTTAAATCGGTCCTCAATAGTTTATCCTTTTATTTTTCTCTCTCTTTTCATGGCTCCGAATAATGTGATTGAGAGCTTGGAGAAATTAATGAAAAGATTTATGTGGGGAGAGGATCATGATAGAAGGAAAATTCACTGCGCGAAATGGTCCCAAGTGACGTTACCAAAAGACAAGTGTGGTCTAGGAATGGGGGCTTTAAAAGCTGCAAACCTGGCTCTCATCTCCAAATGGCATTGGAATTGAAGATTTGATACTAACGGACCATGGAAGAAAGTTATTGTTTCGAAAGCTGCAAACCTGGCTTTCATCCCACATGTCGATTAAGAACGGGTTGGATAGCACGTGGAAAGCGATTGGCAAAGTGGAAAGGGCGTTGTTGGAGCAGGACGTTAACTAGAATGGGCTGATTTGTGAGCATGAGTAAGTGGGCAACTGTTCGGATTGGCTTATATAGTGAAAAAAGTCAATGAGTCAATTAGTTCTTTTTTTATTATTAGCTTGTATGGTGAAAAAAGTCAATAAGTCAATGATTTCTTTTTTAAATATATTTAGCTTAGCTTATTAGTGTAAAAGCTAGTAACCACCCAAGAAAATAAGCAAAATCCTAAACAAACAAGCAATCAGTCATCAGTATGGAAGCCATCGGGGTGCTAATGACGTACCCTATGTCATCATACCTCGAACACGAACTCGATCGCCGCTTCAATCTCTTCCGCCTGTGGAACTTCCCTCACAAAACCGACTTCTTCAACGACCACGCCGCCTCCATCCAAGCCGTCGTCGCAAGCACGCAGGCCGGCTCCGGCGCCGACCGAGAATTGATCGACTCGTTGCCGGCTCTCGAGATCGTAACGAGTTTCAGCGTCGGATTAGACAACGTCGATTTGGCGTACTGTAAGGAGAAAGGAGTTAGGGTTACCAACACGCCTGATGTGCTAACCGACGATGTTGCCGATTTGGCGATCGGCTTGATTTTAGCGACGTTGAGAAGGATCTGTGAGTCCGATCGGTTTGTTAGGAGTGGATTTTGGAAGAACGGTGAGTTCAGATTGACTACGAAGGTTCGATTTCGTTATCTACTCGTATTCATCATCATTATTATTCTGTTTAATCGTTTTCGTTTTGATTTGAATGATTTCACATCTGATTAGCAAAATGTTATCATTCCTGAAATGATTTCGCGTTTCTGATTCACTGATTCATCATTCATCAAATAATCATTTTGATTCTGACTGATTTTACATCCGATTAGTAAAATGTTATGGGGCCGTTATAGTTGTGGAAAATGTTTTCTAGTTTTTCATTTCTGGTTTTCTAGAAAATGAAATGAGTTTTCCATCTCTAGAAAACACATGAAAATTTTTGAAAACGCTTTCAAATTTGAAAGATAGAATTTTCATTTTCAAAATTAGAAAACTAGAAAACATGTTCAAATCAAATGTTTTCTATTTGTTTTCTATCTCTATATTTCATTAAATTTCCGTCGACGATGCGGTGGAGCAGACGACGACGGAGGTGACGGAGGAGAGGTCGAGCGGCTGTGCGTATAAACCCTAGAAAATGAACGCCCCTTTTCTTTTGTATATATTTGGAAAACGAAAACAGAAAACAGAAAACAGAAAACAGAAAACAGTAAAAAATGTGTTTTTCAATTTTAGTTAAAATTTAGAAAACACTATTTTCTGTTTTCCTAAAAAAACGTTTTCTAAAAAATACAATTTGAACGCGTTTTCTGTTTTCCTTGTTTTCTTGGAAAACAGAAATGGAAAACACCCCCTGTTTTCCACAACTAAACGCGCCCTATAGTTCCTGAAATAATTTCGCATTTCTGATTCAGTGATTTATCATTCTATCAAATAATCATTTTGATTCTGACTGATTTCACTTCCGATTAGCAAAATGTTATCATTCCTGGATGATTTCACATTTCTGATTCACTGATTCATCATTCATCAACTAATCATTTTGATTCTAACTATTTCACATCCGATTAGCAAAATGTTTATTCCTGATTCCTGAAATGATTTTGCATTTCTGATTCAGTGATTCATCAAATAATGATTGCAGTTGAGCGGCAAAAAAGTTGGAATATTAGGTCTAGGAAGAATAGGCACAGCAATTGCTAAAAGAGCTGAATCATTCAACTGTTCCATCAGCTACCATTCCAGATCCGAGAAACCAGACTCAAAATACAAGTATTTTCCTACTGTCATTCAACTGGCTTCAAACTGTGAGATTCTCGTGGTGGCATGCGCGCTAACCGAGGCAACACGTCACATAATTAACCGCGAAGTCATTGATGCGCTTGGTCCCAAAGGGTTTGTGGTTAACATTGGCAGGGGGGCACACATAGATGAGCCTGAATTGGTTTCTGCGCTTGTGGAAGGCCGGCTAGCCGGTGCTGGGCTTGATGTGTTTGAGGGTGAACCGAGGGTGCCCGAGGAGTTGTTTGGGCTTGATAATGTGGTTATGGTGCCTCATGTTGGGAGTAGCACTGTGGAGACAGAAAACGCAATGGCTGATCTTGTTGTGGGGAACCTGGAGGCTCACTTTTTGAAGAAACCGTTGCTAACTCCGGTTGTTTAGTGTAAATCTGATGAAAGTTTTCTTGGTTCTTATTAGTTTGTTATTAGTTTTGCTCATTCAAGATTGCTTTAACTTTGTTAACTTTGTTGAAGATTGAATTTGGGTTAGTTTGGATCCGTAATATTATTAATTTTTTTAGTAAAATTGGGGCGTTAAACGAGCGAAATTGCTTGTGAGCCGTTAAAATTAACTCGCTAAAAGCTCAAATCTATCGGAGCTTAGACGAGCTTGAGTCTAATACGGCTCAAGCATGTAGTTATATATATAATTAAATATAGTAATTTTTATTTAATATACTAGATATAAGTGTATAATTAGGATATAATAACATTAAAAAAGTATAATATGGATCATATTAAAATAATTAGGCATATAGATATATGTATTTATATATATATATATATATATATATATATATATATATATATATATAAAGTAAATAAATAATAAACGAGTCGAATTTAAACGTTATATATTTTTGGCCTTGTCTATTTGTACATCCTAATACGACAAAATCTTCTATTCCTACATCCTAATACGCAGCGTATACAACAATACGCAGCGTATTGTTGTCAGCAGCCGTCAAAATGATTACGAGGTTGTCCCAATACGTGACGTATATAAATATACGCTGCGTATTAAGTTCATTCATTAAAACCGGGAGAAAACCAAATTCGGTTGGTGTATACTACTCTTTATACGGTGCGTATACTTGTATACGCTCCGTATAGGGGTAGGTAGGGTGAAATTTCAATCTCCAACTATAAAAGACATCATAATCATCCAAACTACCTATATCCCCAACAATTTTAAAGAAATTTTTCGTTTTACACCAAAAAAGAAAAAAAATATGAGCAGCAACCCTAAATTGTATTCAATTCGTTCGTCAAATGTGTATGATGACGGATTGGTGGTACAAGATGTGTACTCACAACATCCTGAAAAATACTTCACGTTAAAAAATTTTCTCGGAGGCCATTTTACATCTTTACCTGGTAGGAGGTACGAGGGCGGTGTATGTGTTCATGTTGACTACATAGATGTATGTAGCTTTACGTTTTCATACATGGATTTAATAATGCAGGATCTCGGGTTTCTTGATACGATCAACCTGTGGTATTACTTTAACCCCAAAAATCATAATAATTTTGATACGGGTTTGATGGAATTAAGGAATGATTCAGACGCCAGTTGGCTAACTAAGTACCATTCTGAAAATGATGAAAAGAGTATAAGGGTGTACGTTCTACACAGTAAGTTGGATGACTACGACGGCAAGAAGTATCAAAGAGAAAATAATCTGTTAAAGGAGTTTGAAGAACGGCTCCGACGGCTCCCACGCCCCCATGAGAGACGTTTTTTATAGTATTAATATTTAGAAAAAATGTTTTAAAGCGCATCGAAATATTATGTGGTTGATGGTGTTGAAATAATGTGTATGCAGAAATGTTTGAAGGCGTATCGAAATACTATCTGGTTAATGGTGTCGAAATGTATTTTTATTATGAAAACGCGTTAACAAAATTCTAACTTTATTTTATTTTTATTACACTACGGCCTAGTAATGTAGTAATTAATTTTTACTTATATTTATAATTTATTTTAATTTATCTTTTATTATTTTAATATATTTTTTAATTTTTTAATTTATTCATAACTTTTTATTCCATAAATGCATCCATTCATAAAAATTCAAACATCACAAAATATATCATAGATGCATCAATTCATCAAATTCAAACATCACTAAATAAAAAAGATAGTTCAAAATACATGATCAAACATAGTTCAACATACATGATCAAACAAAAGAACGAAAAGCAAAATGAGACCCTGCTAATGGTCCTCCTAATCCTCATCACCAGCCATATCATCATCATCATCATCATCTGTCGCCTCGTCCTGAACGTCGCCCTCACCACCCGGGGCATGTGGAAATGGAGGATGGTCATGGATGTCCAAACGTGAGGCAACCACCAGCATCATCTGGGCCAGCCAGTCCTGAACCTCACCCAATCGGTCTAATCTCTCCCTCACAGCACGAGGCATCCTGACTGCCCTATACCTATGACGCACCTCCTGCACCTCGTGTGCCACGTCCCCGGCGTGCACCCCATGTCCTCCCTGCACCCCGTGCCCTCCCTGAACCCCCTGGCCGGCCTGGCCACCCTCCGCCTCTGCCGGACCTCCACCATCAACCTCCGGCACCCAAATCTCACGATCCTTCCCCACCATCCGATAAAAAAAATTAGGACGTGCGCCAAACTTCCTAATGATCTTCATGCTGCTCATGGTCGCCCTGCCTAGTGTCCTCGCCGGCAGTGGTGGGGGCATCTCGAGCTGGTGCTGCTGGAGGACACCTATCGCCGATGCAATCCGTGTAATGAACGGCCCGCAAAAAATATCACTCCCAGCCTTCCTACTCTCGTGCTTCCCCAGAAATTTAGCCAGACCGTGTGCTAGGGCGGCACTCCTCCCGCGAATCAAACAGTAAAAGTAGAACAAATCGGTCTGGGTGACGTGCTCCTTGCTGAAGCCACGTGATGTGATGGAGGTACTGATGAGTTTATGGAGGTATCTAAAAAGTGGGTCCCTAATCTGTGTAGCACGGTTCTCGTCTCCACGTACCGGTGGATCGCTGATCGACTCCCACCACTGATCCTGAGAATGCTGGGCAATGGCCTTTACGGCCTGAGTGTACATCGGGGTTAGTGTCTCATCCACTGTGTATAACCCCGACAAGACCGCAAACGCACGCAGCGTGTAACCATACGCCACCCCGAAAAGTGAGAATCTAACTGCAATGGGCTCGTCCGCGAAATCCTGGACGGCCTGTGGGAAGGGACCGACAATCGGTACGTAAGCAAACGTACATAGAAACTCGAGAACTAAGTACGGATACGTGGGCAATCCGGCTGTATCGAAAAGACGCCTGAACGGAGTATCCAGCGGTACGATAGCGTCGTATCTCTCAATGGCCTCAATCTCCGTCAAAAACGGCACGTCAACCGCATCCGATGCCCTAATATCCCACGTGATGAACCTCTGAAGTCTCTCTCGTGCAGTAGTCCCCGCGGCAAACTGGAGATACGGATAATCATCTATCTGTAAACCAGCCATAACACCTACAAAAAAAAAACCAAAAACAATAAAGTTAATAATTTAAAAAGTTAAATAAATAATAAATAATAATAAATAATAAATAATAAATAATAAATAATAATAAATAATAATAAATAATAAATAATAATAAATAATAATAAATAATAAATAATAAATAATAAATAATAATAAATAAGTAATAATAAATAAGTAATAATAAATAAGTAATAATAAATAAGTAATAATAAATAAGTAATAATAAATAAGTAATAATAAATAAGTAATAATAAATAATAAATAATAAATAATAATAAATAAATAATAAATAATAATAAATAAATAATAAATAAATAATAAATAAATAATAAATAATAAGTAATAATAAATAAGTAATAATAAATAATAAATAATAAATTATGAATAATTAATAATAAATAAGTAACAATAAATAATAAATAACTAATAATAAATAATTAATAAGAATTAATAAGAAACAAGATTAGTAAAAAATATCTACAATACGCAGCGTATTATGTGTTACGCTGCGTATTGTTCATTTATGTTCAAAATATTCGCAGATTTCAGGCCCTAAAATCGGAAGATTCTAGCAAAAACGAAGGGCGAGTGTTGTTCTATGGTTCTAAGGATCTATCCTAGCGGTTTTTCTATCATGTAACAACTAAATCAAACAAATCTAACATTTCTATACAATTTATAATTTCAAACCAAAAAAGAAGATTTGGGTGAAATAGGTTACGGATACAAACCTGTATTTGTATACGGGAATTGAATCGGCGAGTATTCTCTTTGTTCTCCGGCGATTCCTTCTCCGGCGGTTCCTTCTTCTCCGTCAAGATTGATCCGGCGGTTTTTTTGTTTTTTTGTGTTTTGTTTGGTTATGGCGGCTGAAGAAGAGTCCCGTAACTTTTGTACGCACCCTAATACGCTGCGTATTGCCTAATACGCAGCGTATTAACTTTTCCTTCAACGATTTTTCCCTATAAATAGGGGTCATGTGGGTGTTAAGTTTTTGTTACAACTAACCGACATATGTCTGAAGAACTAAATCTTAGCTCTTTTCTACGCAAATTTAACTACCTTGCAATGTCTACACCACCTAGAGACGTTCTTCGAGAATACCGTGGAGGACGACGGATTCATTTTGCTCCGGCGGGTGAACAACCTCCACCACCCAACCCGGTGGTTGAACAGCCTCCACCACCCCCTCCGGTGGTTTTTCAGCCTCCACCTCCCCCACCTCCACTTGTTGTTCTACCCCCTCTTCGACGACGTCCTCTCGTAGGAGTTGAAGAAGAGGATGAAAATGCTTGGAACGAAGCACACCAGGAGGACTTGCAGGCTCTTCGAGAATACTGGGACGAAGACCAAAGAAGATTCTTGGAGGAGGACACCGGATCTGAAGGCGCCCGATGGGCATCTGACAGTGACTCCGACTCGTCTTGAAACTGGTCTTCTTAGTTGTGTAGGAGTTACAAGTATTCTGTAGTTGTGGGAGTCAAGTTGTTTTTCTAATATTCTCTGTAGTAGTGGGAGTCAAGTTGTTTTTCTAAGTGGTTGTATCTCTATTAGCAATAAATTTGTGGTGCATTTAAAGTTCCAAGTATTATATGAATAATAAATAATAAATAATAAATAATAAATAATAAATAATAAATAATAAATAATAAATAATAAATAATAAATAATAAATAATAAATAATAAATAATAAATAATAAATAATAAATAATAAATAATAAATAATAAGAATTAACAATTAATAATAGAACAGGCTTTGCGCCAACAAACCACATTGTTCTAATACATAAAACAAGAATAACAATTAAAGTTCCAAGTTGTTGAAAAGCTAATATAATACATAAAACAAGAATAACAATTAACATAATCACTAAGGCTTGGAACCAAGATCTACTCGTGTAGTGCTTTTTGTGGCTGCAATGTATCTCCTGTAGAGTTCTATACGTGATTGATACATATTTGCCCATCCTGCGGCTTCTTCGCTCCGGTATGCTTCCCAAAAAGGACAAGGTGTGGGCATGGGGTACTCACCTTCTAAAATCAAGTAGACAAAATGATTCCCGTTAATGTGTAGTAGTGTTATCACGCGGGGGTTGTCATTCATTGGCGGACCAGATTGTAAGGGAAAGTAGGTATCACATCCTGTAATTGATATGCAGATGACAATACAGTTAAACCTTGTCGCAGCTAACAGCCCCGTGTAAGGCATCAACATCCAATGCGCTTCCGGGGCAGGTTCTACCCTCATCCAGTTAAGCGTTGTGTACACATCAAGATACAAGTCGTACTGACTGTCCTGTGATTGAAGTACCCTTCTCCACACCTCGTTCGTTTGTAGCTCATTCAGAAGCTCCGATCGGACATAGGGCCATCGGGATTGTTGTAAGCCCAGACCAACAGCCAACGCACGAAACCCGCAGTTACCATCACCATCTACGTTCTGTATACGGGATATGTATATCGGGTCTAGCCACCTAGGAATCTGAGCCTTGTATCTTATGTAATTATTCGTGCTAATGTTAGGAGGAACTGCAGTCTTTTTCTCCTTTTTCTTCGATTTACGTTGGCTGCTTTGTGTGTTTGGGGCACCCGGTGTCACAAACTCGGAACTTCTGTCCGGGTCAACATTTTGTTGTGAACCCGTATACGAGCTATATCGTGGCTGCTCTGGTACGTTTTCCCGTGTGCCAGTGTATGAACTATGTCGGGCCTGTTCCTGAGCCCTCTGTTCTTTGACTTTATTTGATGGGCGACCTCTGGTATCCTTCTTCACCTCAGGCTCTTTCATTTTTGGGTTAGAGTTTCCGCGATTAAAAACAGACCTCAGCTTTTCAAAGATGTTCGACTGCATGTGTCTAGGTTTTGACTTCAGATCTTCCTTCATCTCCTCAAATGCCGCGTCATAATCAATGTCAACCCCCTCGTCAGCACACGCTGGCTTACGATAGTCCAGATGCCTCCAGAATGTGTCAATTTCTTCTATTGGAATTACGTAGTCTGTGAAAGAAACAGAAATGTTAAATAATTGTATTTTTATAGTTAAGTGCTCGTATAAGAGTTATACACACCTGGAGTCTCTAACATTGTCTCTAGACGACATGCGCATGGAATACCATAGCCGGTCTGGAGTTGATGCCCACAGGTAATATTATACAGCTGGTGTACATTATGTAACCTGTGAATCTCTCCCACTAGTAGATCAAGACATTTGTGTGACACACGACCCCTTAAACGGTCTAGCAGTCTGAAGGCCCGGTGATGATTCATGGTCTTGACCAAACTAGTCTCCAGAGATTCTTTTAGCTGGACCAACTGTAGCCCCTGTACTTCTTCAATGAACCCGACAATCTGATCCAACCTTGTGTGGGAGCTGTTTATGAATCTTTTCACGGCCGAGTGCTCGCTCTCGACCCTGTTAGTTGTGTACTCACCATAATTTCTGTTTTGATTTATCCAAACGCACACAAACTTCTGTTTATAACGGCCCAGCCACTCTTTATCCATATAGTCCAACACACCTGCCAAAACCATGATTTTAAATATAAAAAGTATAAAAAGTAAGTTGTAGGCATGTAATAAATTGTAATGTAATACGGAGTATGTTACTTACGTAATCGGTTGACGGCTGCGAGTCGTTCATATATTGTGTTTCTGTTATTCTCGTATGCACAAATGGTAGCGGAATTACACAACCGCCACCAATGTTTTTGAAACATCTTCCAGCTATATACTTTATCATTCCCAAAGGAATTTTGGCAATGTTTACTAATATTCTCATAAATGTGCCACCTACAAAGCTGGTGAGAAGAATCTGGAAATACTTTCTCACATGCGTTAACAAGAGAGAGCTCTCTATCGGTAACTATGACGCGGGGCTGTACACAACCCCGTAACATTTCCTTTACGATTTCAAGTAACCACGTATAGGTATCCTCACGTTCATTGCTTAAAAATGCATCCGCAATTAGGAACGATCGGCCAGTTGATGTCACACCAACCATTTCAACAAGTGGCATGTTGTACACGTTTGTTTTGTAGGTCGCGTCAATAAGCAAAACGTACGGGTATGCCCGCCAAACTTTGTAGCCAGTCTGGCTACAGAAAAAGATCTCTCGTGTTATTTTGGTCTCCTCATCCACTCGGATGTGGTAGACGTAATTCTTCTCAAAGAGTAAGTTCTCAAGAACTTCCATCGGTGTAGTACCTACTCTCTTTCTCGCCTTAATTTTATCTTGGGCGTTATAAATAGTTTTAAGTACGGAAACATTATCTGGAAATTTCTTCTTTATAGCAGATAGTATTCCTCTTGGCGGCACGTGTTCCTGCATTAGGTCAGAAAGTATAGCTTCTTCTGGTTCACGAAGTCTCCTGACATACGCATGACCCTCGAGATGCCTGGCCCGCCGGTGGTTATGCAGTGGGAATTGCTCAATCAACCGATATGAATGGGTCATACCATCGTACTCACCAGTCAGCTCGAACGGACAGTTTATTTTCTTACTTCCGGTTTTTCTTTGGGTGGCTGTGCTAACATATACCCCCCAACGATCACATTTGAGCCACACTTTCTGAACAAAAGTAGATTTTTTCTTCGGGTTGCTCCGCCGTGTTATAAGCGCGTAACCATTCTCACGGGCTTTCTGCTTGGCCCACTTAATCAACTCATCGTGACTTCGAAATACCTACAAATATTATTAAATTTAATTAGTTTAAAACAATTAAATAAATACTGAAGAATTATTTTAGACAGTTTAGAAAACATATCAAAAACACCTGATTCGTGGAATAATCAACGTCCTGTGGGAATATTTTACGGTGACCAAACTCGTCAAACTCGTCAAACTCATCCGAGCTGTCACTTTCACTTAAGTTATTTTTATCTGTTTGTTGTTGTGACTGATATTCATACTCAGATTTAGAAGGCCCAACATGGGGTGCACCTGAGAAATTATTTTCTTGACCATAATTGCAATCGGGTATCTACAAACAATAAAAAGCATAATTTTTTAAACTATAAATACATTAGGTACCCATAAAATATTAAAAATATTAAATAATAGACGTTCATATGGTTTTTTCTTGCCTCGTTCAAGTCGAAGA
Source organism: Deinandra increscens subsp. villosa (assembly GCA_039602395.1). NCBI lineage: Eukaryota > Viridiplantae > Streptophyta > Magnoliopsida > Asterales > Asteraceae > Deinandra > Deinandra increscens. Next base: position 58,583,110 of record JBCNJP010000006.1, read on the forward strand.
ACGGCTTTGAAACAAAGGGGTTAAACACTTTTAATTGAGAAGCATCCTATAAAAAGAAAAAAATACAGAATATTTATCAGTTTTATAAAACCCTATAATTCATTAGCACCTAAAAATAATTACATAATTTAAAAAAAAAATCATACTTGATTTAAGTCGAACACCGCCTCGTTAAACGACGAGTTTGTCCCATGTATTGAGGAGGTAACCTTCCAAATAAAATAAAATATAAAATGTCTTCATAATGTCATAAATCCAATTATATTCAAAACAATATATATGAAGTTTTTTAATTTTTACGTACGTTTTGTGAAGACGGAACATACGACGAATGTTGGGATGATGGATCCCACGTTGAGTGTTGGGACGATGGATTCCACGTGGAGTCATTAGACGAGGACTCGTCGGGAAAGAGATAATCCCAGTAAGACATTTGTGTTGTTTTAAAGCGTTTACCACCCTTTTGTGTTTACTAAAGAGTGGTCCAATAAGGTAGGACCAGAGATGTTCTTATGGTGTAAATGTGATACAAGAAAATGGTCCCGTTTATAAGGTAGGACCTTTGATGTTGTTTTAAAGCGTTTACTGTTCACCGTACTCAAAATCAAACATATGGTCGTCGAAAGTACTGAGAATCTGGCTGATAAAGACATTATACGCTGCGTATACGGTTATACGCTGCGTATTATGTTGCTTTCGCAGGAATCTCTGACCTGCCTGTAAGATTCCTGACCTAATACGCAGCGTATGTACTAATACGCAGCGTATTAGGTTACTTTCGCAGGAATCTCTGACCAGCGACTTGACACCCCGGTCATTCAATTTAATAATACGCTGCGTATTATTAAATACGCCGCGTATTAACCCAACTACCAAGATCCAAACATTAAGGGGTTTGGATGATTTAAATGTCGGGGTTCGGAAAAAACGAAGCTTTAAATTGTAAACCCGGGTCGAAGAGGAAGGAAAAATGACTACCCGCTCATGGACTGTCCGGTCTGTAAACGAGCCCAAGTTAATGCTGAGTGATGCCTACGCAAATAACCCGGGGTATTTTACTTTAAAAATCATGCATTACGGTCATTTTACCGATTTGCCGGGACGAAGATACGTAGAAGGTCTCTGTACGATAGCTGATTTCTGCCATGTTGACAAGTTCCGATTCTTTGATATGGGTCTGATAATGGCCCGTTTGGGCTATGAAAATATAAATAATATGTGTTTTTATTACAGGAAACCCGGGTTTGATCTTGACAATGGGCTTGTACCATTAAGGAGCGACGAGGATGTTGATCGTCTAATTTCTTACATCAGTGAAAACATTCGAATTTTGTACGTGTACGTTCTTGACAGTGAGTTAGGGGTAAAAACTGAAAAAGACTATCCGAAGATCCGGGTGAAAATACAGGCTTCAAGTTCTACTTCTAAAAGAAAGTTGTTTTAGAAGAGCCGGGTGAAAGTTCTGGACTCTGTTTTTTATATTTAACGTATTTGTAGCTCTATGTTTTTATTATAAATGAATAACAACTTTTATTAATGAGAGAAAATGTTATAACGAGAATTTAATTTTTTTTATTTATTATTACAAATAAGGATACATTTTAAAAATAAACTACAAACTAAAAGACGCCTAAATGGAAGGTTCAAAACGACATTGATATAATTTCTCAGCCATATGCCTACGGTAAGACATACATGTCTCCTTAAGATCACCGTCCATATTTAACGGCGTCATCTCCACTAACTTTTGCATCAACATGCATGCAACAACCCCCGAATCCGGACCTATACTGGAACAATCCTTGGGTAGATATTCTTCGTTTACAGCAAAGGTCAAAATCTTCTGACCCCGTCCTGTGTGCGGTCCTGTATACCTACGCCAATAATGTATCTCATCCAAGAGCCATCCAAAACAAATCGGCATCGGATCGAACAAAGGATCAAACAATAACCGCGAATACTCTTTACTGAACCGGTGATTTGTCCAAAACTGAACCATCTCCATTGTCTGCATGTCGATACGGCACAACAACCACTCTTTAACATCCCTTACGTGTAACGGCACATACACGTAATCGACCTCCCAGAAAGGCGGGAAAACTTCATCGGTACCGTTGGCGTATCTGGCCGTAATCTTTGGATCATTATGACACAAGTCATCTCTAAATTGAGGTGGTAAGATCGACCAACGCAATCCCGACGGCCCGTTTTTTTTTAGTAACCCCTGTCTGCGAAGCATCATCCTGTTAACCCAGGCTTCAATGTGCTGTAAAAAATGTACAAATATCAATCGGGTAAATATAAATTAACAACTATACAAAATATAGAAATCAATAAATGTAGAACTCATATAAAAGATTAATACATACATTTGCTGTTAGTTCACCGTTTTCTTCATACCCAAGGAGAGCACCCCAGAATCGACCGTCTAACTTTGTGTTACCGAGAAATTTAGAATAACAAAACGGAACATCTCCGTTGTTGTAGAAAGTGTGAACATTCTCGGACCACCTATCAGAGTTTCTGTTTGGAAATATCCATCTAGGTGGATTACTTTTATTTTCCACATCTTCCACCTCTTCTCGTCTGTTTGAAGATTCCTCACCGGTTCTTCGTGGTGGTCTCCATTTTTGTAAAATCCACTTTGAAGCTTTCGGGGTAGGTTGTGAATGATATTGATTGTCGGTCATCTTGTTATCGTGGCGTTTTGACATTTTTTTTGTGGGAGTGTGGATTCTAGAGAGAGAGTGAGAGAGATTAGAGAGAGAGTGAGATTTGAAGAAGATTTGTGTTAAATTTGTAGGCTGAAAAATGAAAAGTCCCAATACGCCGCGTATTACATAATACGCGGCGTATAGGGTTTATGATTACGTAATGATTGCTAATGATTAGTTGCCAATGATTGGTGTAAACCTCATACGCTGCGTATTGCCTAATACGCAGCGTATAGGGATGTATGAATAGCAGCACCCATATTTTTTTGTTGAGCTCAGTTAGAATATCGACCAAATGAACTATGTTAAGCTATACAAGTCAAATTTAGTTTACACGATAGACTTTATCACTTGTTTACATCCCAATATTTTTTATAAGTCTTACCTTATACTAGCTATTATATTTGACAACTTATTCGTGTTTGGCGTGTCATAAGCTAGTTTATAAGCTAACTTTTTAACGTTACCAAACAGAGCTTTTTTAAAAAAAAACTATTTTTTTTAAAAGCTTCATTTGGTAATGTCAAAAAACTAGCTTATAAGCTAATTAGAGTAGCGTTTCGACTAGCTTTTATAATATTTTCAGTTTTACCCTTCCCTAACTTATATTTATATTTTGTTTTTAAATTTTAATTTATTTACGTACATGTATTTTTTATGTCATTTTATATTTTTTCAGCTAGTTTTTATCAAACGTTATTTTTTATTAGCTACTTTATAGTTTATCAGCTAGCAGCTAGCTTTCCAGTTAGTGTGCCAAACACAACCTTACTCTTTTCTACAGTGCTTTCAGTGCCAACATATTACCTATTACATTTGATATATCCATAACATATAGATAGTCTTTTCATTCTTGTTTAACGTTTTTATATCCTGTACCACTATAGCTTTTCTTTTTCTAGAAACATGAAGAAGCGAGTAGGTTTCATATCTATTTTTCAAGTGGGTTTTTCAATGGACTTTCATTTAAACAACTTTTAAATCAAAGGGAAATATTTAACACTCTAATAAGTTTGTGGTGTAACAAATGCACTTATGCACTCATATAACATAACTTTTAGATCACAACTCAATACTTTAAACATTCGATCCCCGTGGCAATGGTCTCCGCCGGCAATACATGGGTTTGAAAATCTTGTTAAAAAAAAGTAAAAAACAATGTGATTGAAAATTCCGTTATAATAGACGGAAGTGTGCACTCACGTTAACTCAAACTCCTCAAAGCTCAGCTTCATTTAATTTTTTTAACTAGCTGATTTTGGATATTTTCTGAGTTTAAAAGTTTTGATATTTTTTTTTGTGAGTTTTACTTTTAGTGATACGTATGGCATATATTTACCTTTTAACAAACTAATAATTTCCTTTTGCCTCTCCTCCTTCCATGCAAACCATCGTCCTTCCACCCATCTTCCTGCTAACAACCATTTCCATTTTCGTTTCCAAATCTTGTTTGCAGAAATCAATCGAAATATAATTAAACCGGTTCGAATCGCGCATCTCTCCCTCTTTTTTGCCATCTAATTCAGAAACCAATACTAAGAAATCGGTTTGTCTTCATCTTGGTTGTATAAACCTCGCTGCTCGAATTCAAAATGGTTCGAGCAGCGGAGGAGGACGAACAAAATGCAAATTCTGGATTAGGTGATGAAAGCACCGCCAACAATGCCGATAAAAACTCAGGTAACTGCCATATTTAACCAACATTGTTCTTACTTCGTGATTTGGTGATCTGATGGCCCCTTAGACCTGCAATTCTGTCGGATTGATTGATTAAAGTTGGTGAAATCTGAATTTGAAATTTCAGATTTGGAGATGATGAAGGAAAAGTTCGCGAAATTGCTTCTAGGCGAGGATATGTCCGGGGGAGGGAAGGGAGTTACATCCGCTATGGCTTTGACAAACGCCATTACAAATCTTGCAGGTATGTAAAGAATACTCGGATACTTCTGAATTCGTGATTATCACTTTCAGATTGAAATATTTAGGTTATACCAAATTCTCAATCGGATGAAATCAGAAAAAACCGACAAGTTTTCGTATGTATTGTTTTTGTGTTCCTGAGAATCTCGAAAAAAATACAGATTGAATTCAAATTAGGGGATTTTGAATTTTGAACAATTCATGTCAAATCGAGTCAGGGGCTATGTCCCTTGGACCCGGCTTCCCTGGGGGGCGGACCCCTTGGATCCCCCGTTAGTCTCGACGAATTTCAAATAAGTGTGCACTCTTGTTTGACCAATATCAAATTACACTAATATATCCAACATTTTAATCATCGATTTGATGATTTCAGCTTCTGTTTTCGGGGAACAATCGAGATTAGAACCCATGCCACCGGAAAGACAAGCCAGGTGGCGGAGAGAAATGGATTGGCTATTATCGGTGACTGATCACATTGTCGAATTCGTGCCCTCAAAACAAAACAGTAATGGTGTAAACATGGAGGTAAAAATGTAGAACACTCTCTTTTTCTGCATCTATATGCATTTATCTTGACTGTTTAACGGCATGAAGGGATTTGATCATATTTAGAATGCGAATAGGTTATGGTTACAAGGCAACGGAGCGACCTGCACATGAACATTCCTGCGTTAAGGAAGCTCGACGCCATGCTCATTGTAAGAACGTGGGTAGCAAGATGATTTGTTCACCAGTCACCACCAACTTTATCATTCACACCAGTATCTATAACTCTAAGGAAAATCATGAAAAAAAAATGTTTACTTTTTTCTTGAATTATCATTTTGACTATTACATATGAAATGTGGTAATATCTGCGCTAAAAGGCGCAAGATTTGCGCAAATAGGTGCAAAAGGTGGTTAAGTTTTACGTCGATTATAACATGTGTCAATCTGCTATATAGCTGACAGGAATGTGTGGGTGAACAGGAATGCCTAGATAACTTTAAAGGTGATCATGAGTTTACTTATGCATCTAAGAATGACAATGAAGCAAAAAGCATGAAAAAGAGGGAAGAAGATAAATGGTGGTTACCAACTCCAAAGGTTCCTCCGGACGGTTTATCAGACGCCACAAGGAAATGGTTGCAGTTTCAAAAGGATTCGGTTCACCAGGTGCTCAAAGCAGCCCTGGCCATTAACGCCCAGATTCTGATGGAGATGGAGGTCCCAGAAAGCTATACTGAAACCCTCCCAAAGGTAATCTATAGAGGTAGCAAGATAGGCTGACCCAGAAAACAATTTCTCTCCAGTTTTTTTAATCTTTTTATAGATAATCATTGAGTTGATTATGGTTATAAAAATAATACAATATTAATCCAAATCTTTCTGAACCATTTAACCCATTTCCCTTGTTATTTTTTCTATTTGACCCATTTGACAATAATTCGAAATTGCCTTGTTATCTTGGCATGTTAAATGTTGCCTCTCCCCTGTGGGTCAAAGGTTCAAGTTTAATTGTAAATTGTGGAATCATTAGGAGTAGATTAGATTAGTGTGTGAGTTTCAGTTAAAAGAAACAGTGTTGTAATAGAAAGATTGAATCTTGATGATTTTTGTGGCAGAATGGCCGGGCAAGCCTGGGAGACTATATTTATAAAAGTATAACTGTTGAGCACTTTGATCCGGATCAGTTTCTTTCATCTATGGATTTAACCATAGATCATAAAATTGTGGACCTCAAGAACAGAATCGAGGCATCTGTGGTGATATGGAAACGGAAGATGACTGCTAAAGATGGACGGTCAGGATGGGGTTCAGGTGTGAGTTTGGGGAAGAGAGAACGATTTGAAGATAGAGCAGAAACGATCTTACTAATACTTAAACAACGTTATCCTGGGATCCCTCAATCTACACTAGAAATCAGCAAAATTGAACACAATCGAGTAAGAAATTCTCTATATGTTTTGGGAATCATGGAACTAGTCTAAAGATTACTAAACTAATCCTAAAATTCATGTTTTTTGTTATTTTCTTGATTTTGTAGGATGTTGGACATGCAATTCTTGAGAGCTATTCAAGAATACTAGAAAGTTTGGCACATAAAGTGTTGTCGCGTATAGAAGATGTGCAACACGCAGATGCGCTTACACAAAATCCACCTTCTCAAAGTTTAAAGCTTAACTCTCTTAAAGATTCATTAAAGATAGAAGCATCAGGTAAATTCCCAGATTTGTAAAGCTTAACCACATGAATTCATACTTGATACTTGATTCTACACATCAAACTGTTGAAAAATGAAAGTAGTCTTGGGAGTAGAACCAAACATACTTACAAGTTGTGGCAAAGGTACATTTGACACATACTAAATTTGGGTGTTTGTTGTTGATCAGATTAGATTTTGCCACGTGGACCAAGCTTCGGTTTTTGTTGTGGGCCCTTCACGATTGGTAACACGTCCCCTGTGGCGGTGGAGCTGAAGTAAGCGAGGGTGGAACCACCTCCCAATATCAGGAACTTGAGCAGCAATCCTCTCTTGGTAAAGGGTGCAGCGAATGTCTCGAAGAACTTGCTCTGTAATCAAATTTATCAAAATGTAGATCTTTAGAGAAAGGGATTCATGTGTGTACAGACTACAGACTATAACTATTCATATACATAGTGTACAAAACAATACAACCAGCAAAAAGAATGGTTATACAATCTTTGTCAATTTTGCTTCTTTTTACACTAGCAAAATATACAAGCCTCACCAACTCCAGGTAAACACAGTTTACACTAAGACTAGGTGTCGTCATAGAGCCCCTGCATGGGGCGTTAACTGCCATGTGGCAGCCCAGTCAGCAAGGGGCTCCATGGCTTTAAGGTGTTTAGTGTATAAAGCCCCTTAATTATTACCTAATTATATTATTTTAAAAAAATCAAACGGTGAGCACCAATCAAAAAGGAGAATTTTCAATGGACCAATCAATTTTTTCAACACAAGGCGCTACGGCCATCGTGATCCTTCCGTTTTTTTACCCATGCGCTAGCGCCCCGAGTGCCGGGAGCGGTGTTTGGGTGCTATGGTGATGCTATGGGGGGCTTCACGCAGCGGCGAAACTGTAATGGTGCCACCTTAAACTCATACGCAAAGTGGATTTTTTTTTATTTTTATGTACATGTGCTAGCCCTTAAAAAACCATTAAACCGTTATAAAACAATAAAAAGTTTGAAGAAAATTATAGGTCAATTAGCGATGAAATTAATTTCTTTTCATTAGACAATTTAATCAAAATAAAACAATAACAAGCTCGACCCCAGTCAGGAGCTTTGCCCCTCTCCCGAACCCCGTCAAAAAATTTTTTACTACCCCTTAAAAATATTGCAGTTCCGCCCCTGGCTTAAAGCCCACTACAGCCTAATCTTTATCAATTGTGTAAAAGCCTACTCAAAAGTACTAACAATTTTCAACTTATAACTCCTTTTTTGTCAAAATTTCCAAGATATGATGTAACTAGCTACTCATTAACTAACAGTGTGAGGAGTAAATTGATTGAGGCATTAGGTCGAATACCTGGAGGGGGTTGTAGGGTGAAGGAGCATCAGAACCATACACATCCCATTCACCAGTGGTGTTCCCCAAATCTTCCAAATCAAAGTACACACTTTTGTCACCGTATTTAGCCACCACCGCCCCACCTCTACTCATTCAATATAAACCCAAAACAAATGCAAATCAATCTTGAGTTCTTGACATCTCTTATGAAAAAACTAGGCGAAAAATTGGGTGTGTAATACTGTAATTCGTACCTGAAACCGGTGGGTTTGAAACTCTGGCGAGAAGGCCTCAGGTTAAGCTTGGTTCCGGTGAGGGAACTGCCACTAAGGCCTTTAATGGCGGTGGTGGTGGGTGTGAAGGTTGCAAGAGACGCCATTGCTCCAGAAAGAAAAGAAAAGAAAAAACAGAAACTGAACAATATGTGGTTGGTGATTATGTGAAAAATGAAAATACAAGTGTAATATACAGGTTTGATTTTCGGGTATATTAGTTGCATGGATGTGAGGATGCCACGTGGAAATTGGTTTGATATGGTATGAGCTCAAGATTGGTGGAAGATGGATAAGCCTATCTCGTTATCATGATTTTTTATAACTTCTTGCAGTAGATTTTATTAGTTGATTACTTGGTTTCTTTATTTTTAACGTTTTAACGAATCCCGAGAAAATCAGAGAGTATTTATATAAGTTGTTTAATTCATTTTAGAAAAAAATCATTTCATAAATGACTAAATGATAAAACCTGAAAGCTGAGAAATTGAATTTATAACCTATCAGTTTCAAGTCTCTCATTATTGTCAATAACCACTAAAGAGTCCTAGTAGTTTAGTTTGAGTTCTAATATATAAATTTGATAAATTTATTTAATTAACACAAATAGAGTAAGTTATTGTTTTTTTTCTAAAGTAATATTTAACATAAAATACTAATATATTAAAAATCAAAGTTCTACATTCCACTTAATATAATCAAACTATCCATGGTTTTTAATTTTCACATCAAATTCTTTTCACTCGTAATATAGTGCGTTGTGAGAGTGACACTAACGTAGTTAAATATATAAAGATAATATATGAGTTTACTTTATTCTGATTTTAAATATTTAGATATAGAAGGAAAAAATACGTTACATTAGTATATTCGAAAATTACACAAAGGTTACGTTATTGTAAAAATTAACATAAAACATGAAAAATGAATTTATAAAAAGAAACCGTATTATAAAGATATGAAAACACACTTGCACACCATATTTGGCCGACTCGTTTTTGAAATAAAACTTAAGCTAAACATAGTTCGACTCGTCTCTTAATAAAACTTATAACAAAACATAGATAAAAAGTAAATGTCCTGATGGTATATTCATAATTTAAGAATACGTTATAGATTATAATAAAACTGTAAAATTGTGAGTTAATTATAGTTAAAGAATAGATTTTAAAACCCACGTGTTGCCACGGTAATAACGCGGTAACAAAATAATTTGCATTGGTACAAGGGCATGTAAACAAAACAGACTAAAAACGCGTAACGACTCAAACACTTAAAGTATCATCTACGACCTAAAAACTATGTTACACGATATACATATTATACCACTGAGTCCTTTACCAAATTTGATGAGACTGAAAATAAAAATTAAAGAAAAATTGATGCTACCTGACTGTGTTAATAATACTACCAACTCAACATTACTAAACGGAAACGATTATACCTATTAAACCATCAAATCATATGTTAAATTTTTTACGCTTAAATAAAAAACAAAGATAAGAAATAAAAATAATTTAATTTTTCTCATGCCACGTGGCGTCACCAGAGACCGCCATGTGACATGGCGTCAATGGATCACCAAAGTACTGTTCCTATTAAGTTTGTCTTTGTTTTATATAGTAATCGTAATAATTACAAACGTTTTAAAGAAACAAAATACAAAAGTTTGATGGTGAGTGAGCGTTTGACTTTAATAACAATAGTGATAGGCCACGTCCGAACTCGCCTCCGTGTAAGGAGGTGGTGATATGGTTGCCACAAAACACACAAAGAGGTGATGTGTGAGTTCTTCTACTAGCTTGGGGTGCATGAAGCACAAAACACCACCCCGATAATGTATAGACTCGACATGATGGAAGGACGAGCGTGATACGTGGGCGTCCTTAGGGCTGATGTGATAGGCCCGTCTGAAGGGTTGTGGTGGAGATAAACGACTGTCGGAATCCCTTGGCTAAAGGCGGTTGAAGAGTGGGTCTCACATGCAGTTTACTCTTTTTCTTTAAGTCCATCGACTATATCTAATTTAATATATATATATATATATATATATATATATATATATATATATTTATATATATAGGGGAAAGTTATAATACAAAGGACGATTTGCGTGCGAAATGTGCGAAGGGATATCATCCACTCATCTCCGCGTTTTTTTTATCCGACGGCGCTAAATTGTTTACCATCTTCAGTGTTATTTTAGACGCTTAATTAATAAATAAAAAAGACACGGAGTCTTTAACAGGGGTATTAACGTCCTTTTACCTTTAAATAAAAGACGCATAGACAACATTAAATACGCATCAACAAAATACACGCATACCTCAACCTTTACACACAAAATAACGCATAGGTTCATCGGTTTAACGCAACTTAAAAAAAACCACTCAGCTGAACATAATCTAATTACGCATCAACAAAAAACACGCATACCTCAAACTTTACACACAAAAATAACGCATAGGTTCATCGTTTTCACGCAACTTAATAAAAAACCACTAAGCTGAACATAATCTAATTACGCATCAACAAAAAACACGCATAACTCAAACTTTTATATAAAAAACACGCATATGCTCAACTTGTTCACGAAATTTAAACGCACAACATTGAAAAACGTCATAATCACGCATTAACTCGTTTCTCACCGTAAAATCAATGACTGACATCAGAACAACAAATATAACGCATGCTCATTATGATAATAACGAAAAAATCAAAATAAAATCATTCTTCATTAAAAACCACTTCGTAAAATAAAAGACAACATCATCTGAATTACACCAAAAAGATCTAGACAAAAGATGTAAGAAAATTCATCTTCAAATCAACAGAAACTTTAATCAGCTGCATGATCTTCCAAATAGTTTGAACCTGGTCCTCATCAGCTATAGCCAGATCAGCCAAAAACAAAACAGAAATATCACGCAATGACGAAGAAGGCATAGCAAGCAAATGATCCATCATTTTGTCACGATGAGACACACCAGCTCTTAAAACATTCAGGTGTTGCTTGAGAACATCACTAAAAAGAACATCCTTATTTAAATGCTTCATAACTTTATCACGGACTTTCTGATTCAGCATATCAGAAGAAGGTGGTGTCGTTGATGACGAGGACGAAGAGGCCATCTTCAAAGAATCTATTATTCTGAATTTCACTCAACTTACAACACAAAAACTGTAAAAAAACGCAAAGACACTATATAAAGAGGTACAAAACCCTAGTTCTAAAATCGGACGGTCTAGAATGAAAACATTAAAATTATTTTTAAAAAAATATATTTAAAAAAAGTAAATAAATAATAAAATAACGCACCAGGTATATAAAACAGAGAAATGAAAAGGTAAACCCTAAAACCACCATTTCTATACTGTAAACACAAAAACCACCAGAAACACAAAACGATGGCTTCTTCTTCATCTCCATCACAAGCAGAGAAGATCGTGAAGACTCTTCTAAAAATAAAATTGGAGATGAAAAGCTAATGGATCAAATATCAAGGAACTCCCTAGGGATGCTAACAATCCTGACTTCAAATTACGTCATGGATGATATGAACCTCATTAGCGAGCTCATTCCAGAAGATACAACAGACATCATTGACAATACTGCTGCCTACATTTCAGAACAAATTAGGCTGGACACTGAGATAGCTGAGAAGGTCAAGGAACTGCTGCATCAAAACACTGGAAAAATACAAACGCAAGCAAAAGGGATTGAAAGGGATCGACAATTTCTAGTGTAATGCATGTTTAGTTTCCATTTTCTTTATTTTCAAAAAATGTAATGATTACTTCTCTAATGAAATATATTGATAACGCTTTACTTTCAAGAAACAACTCCTGTTGAAAATTATGCAAAAAAACATACCAAAAAAATGCACCAAATTCTCTAAGAAAAAAGACAAAACGTAAAAAACAAAAAAAAAATAACGCAACTATTATCACAATTACGCATTTTGTTATTACGTATGCGGTATATAAAAAACGCAACTTGTAAAAAAGCATAATTGAATATTCAATATCATTAAAAAAAAATAACGCATGTTGATTACGAAATTACGCAACTAAAAAAAACCATGTTATTTACAAAATAATGCATTGTATCTACTGTTCATCATCCCTATCATCTGAACCAACTTTTTTAGCTTTACATGTCCTTCTATCATGACCAGGGAGCCCACAAATCAAGCACTTCCTGCTCCTTTTACTAGCGCGGCTACTCGTTTGTTCCTTCTTTGATTTAATTATTTTATGAGAGCCACGACCTTTGTTTTTAATACCACCAGGAAGTTTTGTGCTTCCATTAACAGGCTGGTTGGCTCTTAAAATCTCAGCAAATCTATCTCTGCGATTTTTAGGAACAATTGGTCGATTCTCCTCATCAACCTTCTTCGCCACTTCTTTCATTTTATCCCTCATAGAGCACAAGGCCTCAAGGTCTGGAGATAGGCGATTAATTATATATTCATAGGAAGACATAATATCACGCAAAACCTTGTCTACTTCATGAGCATTAGCAAAATTAGAATCACTGTTCAGGGGCATTGCTTTTTTGACTTTATTAGGTGCAGCTTCCTTGGTCCAACGCTTCATGATGTACTTTTGAGGAATTTCGAGTACCTCAAACATCGTCATTACATAAAACACATGAGAGCACAACAAACCATAACGCTCAAAATGTTTACAGCTACAGTTACATGTAATATCACCATCAATCCTTGTAAAGTCAACCTAAAAAAATGAAAAAGGACAACACATAAACACGCATAAAACACGCAGTCTTCATTTTATAAAATAACGAAAACATATATTACAAAATCACGCAAAGCTATAATATTACTTACTTCCAGCAAACCATGGCCAATTGCAGCAAGATCTTTAATAAAAACCTTTGCAGTGTTATCACCAGTTACGATTTTCATGCCAAAACAGTTCCTGGTTCTGCAATATATCTCATCTTGGACGTCATTAAACATAACCCTCGTGTATATTCGTGCAGCTTGTTCCTCAATGGAAAATTCAGTCCACAGGTCAGGAAAAGTGTATCTGGAGTCATGATCATTCTTCTGATGGGTGTGTCTTTGAATCTCAAGTGAAGATTCATAATGGTTAAAAAATTCCAAAAGCGTCGTTTGCGAATTTTTAACCTAAGAGAAAAAATGATTCTCACTCTCTGATCTAGAGGTCGTGCGCATGAGACCAGACATCCACTCATCTCGAAAATACGCAGGAATCCACATTCCTCTCATATCAAACATCTCATACAACCACTTGTTAGAAATCAGGTCATAATCATTCATGATTTTTAGCCACTCCGCATCAAAACATTCAGGATCAATAGAATCCGTCCACACAATGCTACACATTGCCTCTTTAAACTCCTCATCATTACACAACACAGGCCCAACCTTCATGAGACATAAAAAAAACACAACACATAAAAATGTAAACACTCATGAACTGAACATAAAAATCTCGCAACAGTTAAATTAATTACGCATGACATTATAAAATCACATCAAAACTAAAAAACTACGCAAAAAAAAAAAATCAAAGCTTATCAGCAACTTTCTTCATTATGTGCCACATGCACAGTCTATGACGACACTGGTCAAAAACATTTTCAATTGCAATCTTCATCGCAAGATCTTGGTTTGTAACTACAACCTTGGGTTGACATCCAAGAGCCTTCAAAAACTTTTCAAGAAGCCACATGTATGACTCTGTTGTTTCGGATGACAACAGACCAACACCGAAAGAAACATTACGAAAATGGTTATCAATTCCAGTGAAAGGAACAAAAACCATCTTGTACCTATGGTATAAATCATATTCAACTTATCACGCATTTGATTAATTATAATCACGCATTATATAATAATAAATAACGCATGTAGTATTCATTATCACGCATAGTGACAATAAATGAAAACCATACTTGTTTGTGTTGAAGGTTGCATCAAAATAAATGCTTGATAGTTTGCCTTACATTCACCATCAGCCCAGAACATTGCAGTAAGTTTCCTCTCGTCATCAACCGTGTACTCAAATGAATAATCAGAAAGGAAATATTTATTGTTCAGCATCTTTCTAACAACAATCTCAACATCATACTCACCAATATAACAGTTCAGGTCCCTTTTAAAGTTCTTACATTCGACCACAGTCGCTCCAAGTTTCTCAAAACCTCCATATTTTGTCCTCATCACATTAAACGCTTTAACAGGACCAAGGTTAACAAAAGATAATTCATAAATCTGAGATTCCTGAACTCTTGTCAGATGCCTGTTTGAGCGAAGAAAATGCATGTCTTCTTGACCAACAAGGTAGTGGTTGTGCCCCGCGACGAATTTATGCACTTTGTAAGATAAACCATCCATCGAAGTGTACACAATATGTGCAAGGCAAGCAGTACGGGTAGAATACTTCTTCCTAGGTTTTACTTTGTTTTTCCCCTTTCCATACACGCTACTCGAATCATATTTCTTGAAGGGTTTGTTACCTTCTTTGGAACAAACAAAATGCCTCCCCTTAATGACACCAGACACCTCATAAACAGATCATTTCCTAACTGTAAATCCAGATTGTTTAGCATACTCATAGTAGAATGTCTCAGCTTCCTCTAAAGAAGTAAATATCATGCCCTCTTCAGGTTTAACTGACACCGGAACGGATGGAATGTGACATTCTTCACTTCTCAATTCTGTAAAAATAACGCAAACACATAATAGGTAATCACGCAAACAATATTCATCAAAAATACGCAAGTGTATTTTTGGTAATCACGCAACAATACAATATAACAAAAATAACGCAACCTATGAATAGTAATAACGCAAACTATTTCTCTATACAACTTTGCAATAAATTTAAAGAAAATAATAACGCAATTTAATTAACAGAAACGCATGCAAAAACATACACCCGATACAAAAAATCACGTAAAAACTAAACTAACTTCAATAAACTGGATCTACAAAACAACTACACCAGTTAAACATGCATTGTAACGATTACAAACATGCAAACAATAAGTAATCTAAAAAATCACGAGAAAATAACTTCAAAAACGACTTCGATCAAAATCAAATCACGTAAACCAGCTTCGAGCATCATTACAACAGGATTTCGCATAAAAATAACTTCAAAACCGACTTCGATCAAAATCAAATCACGTAAACCAGATTCGAGCATCATTATAACAGAATTACACAATAACGAAACACAAAAACTAAGATATGAAATACAAATCATACCAAACGGACGTTGTTCATATTCAGGTTCCATGATCCCTCAGAAAACGCAAAATAAAACTATCGCAAATTTTGAATGTCGTTTACGAGATCTGAATCTCTTAATGAATTAATATATATCGCAAATGATATTCTACGTAAATATATGAGGAAGATAACTGCTTCCGGATTATTAGCGCGTATGAAATCACGCAGAAATATCATTTAAACATGTAAAATGACGAAAAAGTCATCCGCGTAAAACTTAAAACATTCCACGTGTCGGCCTCCCCTTGCTTCGCATACTTCGCACGGAAAAAAGCCTTTGTATTTGAACTTTCATCTATATATATATATATATATATATATATATATATATATATATATATATATATAATATATAATATATATATATACAATATATATATATAATATATATAATATATATATAATAAATTTAATTAAATATATATTTAATAAATTTAATTAAATAAAAATATTAATTTAATATATAAATTATTTATAAAAAACTTTATTCTAATTCCAGCGACTAGATCTAATGGCTCCAAACAAAGTGCTAAGAGCGGTTAAGATTGTTATTTTTAAGATTGGTTCTAGTATCGTCCTTTATTTTTAAGTTTCAGTTTATGTTATTTTACTTAAATATTTTAATTTTAATTGTCTCTATTTTTATTTATTTACTTAAGTTAAAAAATATTACTTTATAAATTAATTGTATTATTATATAACCAATAATCTCTAGCCCAATTGGCTAGAGCGGAGGTACCCAAGACATTATAAATGGGAGGTCTTGGGTTCAGTGATCCAAATTTGCCGTTAAAAAAATTATATTATTATATAAATAAAAAGGTTTATATATATTAGATAAAATATATTTATATAAATATAATGAATTAATATCTTGGATAAAAAAAATGATAATGTGAAAATAAAGAAAGTTTATGAGAAGGACTATTAAAAAACAATATGTGAAAAAGTTGAGAAGTGTTAGTTTCATCGTTATGAAAGGTCTGAGTTAGGTGAGTCAGTTACCATAACTTTGGCTAATGACGTCTAGCTCAACTGGAGACCTGGGAAACCTAGTTTCGTTGCTTGAGTCAACCAGGTTTTACCGTTAATTCGTCGTCGTGTCCACGGCCGGACGGGTTTAGGGGTTTTCCCGGAACTGGTGTAATATATGGCGCTTAAGGGCCGGTACGGATGGTTTGGGCCAGCTGGCGGTGACTTTTTACCATTAAATCATCCCGTACGATGTACCTGAGCAATTTACGCTTGTTAACCGTTAAAAAAAGTAACCATAAGTGAAGTGTAACTCTGATTATTTTCGAACGTCGAGTTACCATAAGTGAAGTGTAACTTTGATTATTTTCGAACATCCAGATCGTAACAAAAATAAACACGTAGCACCAGAACACAACACACGGGTAATGGAATGAACGAGTGAATGTAATGAGCGAAGGAATGGAATGGTGGAGGAAATGAAATGGATCATTATCATTCCATCGTCATGTTTGGTTACTATGTAGGAATAGAATAAATCATTGCTTTGCCTTGTTTGATGGTGACAACAAACGAAGTAATCGAATAGAATTTTACTAATATTTCCATTTAAAATTGGTATATATTTATATTTTTGTTTTCTAATGTTTTAATTTTTATTAGTTTATATTTATAAAATAATTTAATTTATATTTTTTAATTTATTTGTTTCTAGTTCACTTTTATTTTTTTTCTAGTTTACTTTTATTTTTATTATTATTTTTTTGTTTTTATTTATTGTTTTATTTTTTTTTTTATTATTTTTCCCTTATGTTTTTTTTAACTTTTTTTTTGTTTTTTCCTTTTTATTCTTACCCTTTTTCCATAAAAATTAAAGAAGAGATCTTTTTTTTTGAACGGCTAATTTTTATTTTTTCTCCACATTTTCATCATGCCAAGGTTTGAACCTTGGTCTTTCCCCAAAGGAGCTTTGCCCCTTACCACTAGGCTACAACCTAAGTGGCTAAAGAAGAGATCTAATTGGAAATGAAAATTTCATTCCATTCTTTGAGGGAATCGAAAAAAACACCCTCTCCTATGAAATGAAAAATCTTTAAAAATGGAAGGAATCTCATTCCTTATATAATGGTCAATTCCATTCAATGTGCAACCAAAATGTCATTTTTCATTCCCACGTAATGACTCAATCCATTCCACCATCCATTCCTACATACATGTCACCACTATAACTTTGTATAGGTCTATACTAGCGGGTTTTATGAAAACTACATAACCATATCGTTGTTAAACATATATTTTTGTTTGGAGGTGTTAATAAATCTTCAGAATTTAACGAATTGGGTGCAAAACACGATATGTAGGAACAAATTAATCTACCGAAAGAGTAAATGGTCGTCAATAACATTTCGGCAAGCGAAGGATTTCTCGGAAGCTCTGTCAATGAGGTTTAGAAACTTGAAATGTTGTGTTGGTTTGAGATCCTTATAAAGTAAGAATTTATCGGAAGCCTGTCAATGAGGTTTAGAAACTGAAAATGTTGTGTTGGTTTGAGATGCTTATAAAGTAAAAATGAAAGTTGAGTGAAAATGAAGCTGAAAGTATAGTTTTTTAAAAATTACGGATATAAACATTATGAGTAACCGCTTGTAAATGTAGTTTTTCACTTTGGGATGATTACCTGGAAGCATAGTTCATTTTAACAGTACCGGTGGAGTTCATTGTTCCCGGCTTCCGGTCTACCCACCTTAAAAAAAAATGAAACCAAAATCCAAATTAGTGTCGGATCCAATTCTTACAGTATTTAAATATTCTGATTTCAACTTACATGAGATAACTTTTTGAATTGGGCATATAGATCTCTTTCAATCGTGTGATCAATAATCCCATCAACATTAAAGCTAAGTCATGCAATAACAAAGTTACTACTGACATACAAATCTGTTACTGATGCACTACGTTGACATGAAAGCAAAAAAATATTTTCGACTCACGGATGGCTTTATTGAAGAAACAAATTATTTCATCGATATAAGATAGAGAGATGATTTGAATATCTAGAATGTAAGAGAATAAGATAGAAATTGAGCAAATAAGAACATTTTAAAATAAGTAATGTAATGTAACGATGAAATAAGTAATGTAATGATGAAATAAGAACATTTTGAAATAAACACCCTACACCTCTTTATTTGATGTTTATTTATATAATCATATCCCTTATTTATTTGGATGTTCAACAAATCCAATGAGCATGCAAAACTTGTTAGCACCGACTAGGTGAGTTTCTCCTTTTCCTTTCCTTTGCTTCCAATCGAATTCCAGCCTATACTTGGAATCATCATCGTCTTCATTTTTCTTTATGATCAAAACTTCACTTTCTTGATTACAACTTTACATTTCGAGCCAATTTCCCCCCTTCCCCCTTGCAATTCATTTCTCAATTTTTATAGCTGGATACAATTCATCGACTTCGAGATTCGTGTTCATCGCCGCCGATCTGATCTGGACACTTGTTTTCTTACAGTAGAGTTAACGGTCACATCCTCCATCAAATCAGGCAGATTCATCTCGAATCCACAGAGATTCGTTCACGATTCGAACCGAAAGTACGTATCCAAATCCCTAGTTTACAATCTAAGTTATTGAATTAGTGAAACAAAACCTAGATCCGTGCGAAAATTGTGCTTTCTATTTTTCTGTCTGGGATTCAATGTTACAAATGGTGGTTTAATTTGTAGGGTTTTTGTTGGTGCATTTGGTCTGTGTAGCTTCCAGAATTGCAGAGATTTAAGTTATAGATTAGGTGATGGATTGGTTTAGTGGGAAGGTTTCATTAGGGAACTTTCCTGATTTATCTGATGCCGTTAACAAGATCAGTGCCGGCGTTAAAACTATCGAAAAGAATTTCGATAATGCTCTTGGGCTGGAAGATAATCCTGATGGTGCTTCTTCCACTTCTGAAGGTAAATTTATTTACTCAGTTTCGTTTTTAGCTAAATCGTGTACATCGAAATTGCATTGTGATAATGATTTTTGAAATGTTGAATACAAGTTAGTTTAGAGTTTTGTTATCAAGTATCAACTGCTTGTTTGTTTCCAGCTTCAGGGTTATGGTCTACAGATTTGATGTCTTTTATTGGTAAGAAAGATGAGAATCAAGATGAATCTTCAAGTGAAAACGGTGAATCAAATGTTAAAACATCCCCAGAAAACGAAACTGATGTTCATATTAAGACTACCAGTGAACATGGTGAATCAAATGTTAAAACTTTGAATGCCGAACAGTATCAGGAAAGGGACAATATAGTTTCGGAAGAAGAAGAAAGCAGGGCTGAAACAAATATCGTTGATGATCTGGCACAAGAAATTGCTGAAATCGCCTTGAAAACGAGTAATGCACAGAAACCAAATATTGGAATATCTGAAGAATCAAGTGTAGAAGCAAGTGTAGATCATCCGGACAAATTAGAGTCTCATAAACATAATTCAACAGAACATGTGTCCACAAGTTCTGAAGACCAAGGTACTAGTACAGTCCCCGAGTCAAGTGAGGTGGCCCGGACTCTTGATTTACAAAAGACTGAAAATGAACCAAAGAAACAAGAAGAGACTGTGGAGGAAGTTTCTACAATTGAGAGGGTGGATGTGTCAGCTGATGTGGCTGGTGAAGTTAGCAAACCAAGTATTCAAGTTTCTGATGACGTCTCTGAGATGGTTACTGAAGTGGTTTCAAGTGATGGTAATACAAATGCTAGTGGACATGAAACTGACATTAAAGAACAACTGTCAAGTTCTGGAAGAAATTTGTCTGAAAACGCAGATTCTGAGCTGGAGAAGGTGAAGAAGGAGATGAAGTTGATGGAGACTGCACTTTTAGGAGCTGCTAAACAAGCTCAGGTACATAAACATGAGCAGTTGGTTTCTAGTTTCGGCTAGTCAATTTTGCTTACTAGTTCAATAGTTATTGTTTCTTTTCTTGTTTATAAATGGTTTTTAATTGGCTGAGATATGTTTCCAGGCAAAAGCTGATGAAATCGCAAATCTTATGAATGAGAATGAGCAGCTGAAGTCTTTGCTTGAGGTACAAGTTTATATTTATCAGAGTAGGATCTGCGATACTAACTGAATCGTTTTTTCGATAAATACCCTGCCATTAGTGCATCTGTGTATGTGTATATCTGCATGTGATTATGCATGATTACATGTTAATATTCTCTGTGGGTATGATTTGTAAATTTTAGTTCACTACATTATGAACTTCATTAGCATTGCTCTTTAGCATATCCCCCTTTAGAGAATGTTTTGGTTCGAAATACAAATATTTGGAACTTTTCCTATTACTTGTGCTCTTATTGTTGCGTTATTAATATTTATATTTAACAGAGAAAATCAAATGAAGCTGAAGTCGAGTCGCTAAGAGAAGAGTACCATCAAAGGGTCTCAACTCTTGAAAGAAAGGTAAAACTATTTTTATATTCTAAAATCTAAATCCTGTTTCAAAATATAATTTTCTTCTTAAAACATTGTGTATTAGTTGCTAAATATGAACTCAAAGCTATAAAATTCAGGTTTACGCCCTCACGAGGGAACGGGATACACTACGCAGAGAGCAAAATAAAAAAAGTGACGCTGCTGCTCTTTTGAAAGAAAAAGATGAAATCATCACTCAGGTTATGGCAGAAGGTGAATATTTTAAATGCTATATTAATGAACTACATTTTATTTTGGTATTTGCCACCATTGTAATTTTTTAATATATAATTATTATCTTGTTCCTTTTTGTTCATTTAGGTGAAGAGCTATCAAAGAAACAAGCTGCCCAAGAATCAACCATTAGGAAACTACGTGCACAGGTATAAAGTTAAATGAACTACTACGTTTCTGTTAGAAGCCAATCACAAGCCAAAACTTGTCACTTATGATTAATCTTTTCTTGGGGTGAATGCTAGATCAGAGAGTTTGAAGAAGAGAAGAAAGGGTTGATAACGAAGCTACAGGTAGTTACATTCTCAACTTATATTTAACAAAATTATATCCTCTGATGAATTTAATTTCACAAATATTTGCCTATGTGGTTTGTTCTACTGATTTTCACCACTCTTTCATTTACTTCCATATTACCCACCATCTTCGTTTTTCTTGGAAATCTGTTGCAAAGCTTCTCATCGTTCTGATATGTTATCCGTCAAAATTTTGTAGATTGTTTTGTGCGGGTCAAATGGGTGAGGTCTAGTTGACTTTAAACACTTGTTCCATTTTTTTGGATAGATTTTATATATATTTGTTCTAAATGATTTTTATGCATAGTATGATTACCACAAAAATGTTATAATTTAGCACAAAATGATTTAGAGGTTATGTACTATATATACTTTCTGGCCTACTTCCTACCCAGACATCATCATAATTGAACAATTTATGTGGAAATGGGTTGAAATTGTCACCTTTAACTTGTTAGGTTGAAGAGAACAAGGTAGAGAGTATAAGGAGGGACAAGGCTGCTACTGAGAAGCTGCTTGAAGAAACTGTAGAGAAAAACCATGCTGAGCTGGCAACTCAAAAAGAATACTATACAAGTGCTTTAAGTGCAGCCAAAGAAGCTGAAGCATTAGCAGAATCACGGGCGAATGATGAAGCCAGAACTGAACTAGAAAGCCGCCTAAAGGAATCTGCAGAACGTGAAGCTATGCTAGTTCAAACCCTAGAAGAATTAAGGCAAACTCTGAGCAGAAAGGAGCAGCAGGTTTACATTTCAAATACCGATTTATTTATTTATTTTTTGGTCTGTAAATTTGCTTAAATTTATTAATTTTTGTTGTTGCAGGCAGTTTTTAGAGAAGATATGCTAAGGAGAGACGTCGAGGACCTTCAAAAAAGATACCAAGTCTGTCCTTTTACTAAATATCTAAATTAAAGCTCTTTTCATCTGTTTTGTTATTAATTAATTTACTTCTCTAACATTGGTCTCCAGGCAAGTGAGCGTCGATGTGAAGAATTGGTTACACAGGTTCCAGAATCTACTAGGCCTCTTCTGAGGCAGATTGAGGCTATTCAGGTTTTTATTTTATTTTACACATAGTTTCACCTTCAATACACCTTTCATTAAACTTTTTTTTTTTTCCTATCTTTTAGGAAACAACTGCTAGAAAGGCAGAAGCCTGGAATGCTGTGGAGAGATCACTAAACTCACGGCTTCAGGTCTTACTCCTACATATAATAATAATATATATAGTTTGCTATTCTTCTTCCTTTTGTTGCGGGTTTTTGTAATACTTAAAATTCACAGGAAGCAGAGGCCAAAGCTGCTGGAGCAGAGGAAAGAGAGCGTTCTGTTAACGAACGATTATCCCAAACATTATCTCGCATAAATGTTCTCGAAGCTCAGGTGGGTACTCCTAATTGGTTGGTTAGATGATTATGATTAATTTCAGTCTGGTTGGGTCAAAACGGGTACTTTTTGTATGGGTCAACTTGGGTGGTTTGACCCAAGACACTTTACATCTACATATTTTTTTGTCTTACAATAATAACTTAATAATTTGTTGTAGATATCATGTTTGAGAACTGAGCAAAAACAACTAACAAGGTCCCTTGAAAAAGAAAGACAAAGAGCAGCAGAAAGCAGGCAGGATTACCTGGCGCTAAAAGAGGAGGCTGATACTCGTGAAGGTCAAGTGAGTCAGCTCCAACAAGAAATAAGCCAACTCAAACAGAAACATAAGCAAGAGCTACATGAAGCATTGACACACCGTGAACTTCTGCAGCAGGTATCATTAAATTTAATTTAAAAATATTAAATAGTTTCAAAAAAATTAAAATCGTGTAATTATGGTTATGATGATTACAGGATATAGAACGTGAAAGAACCACACGTTTGGAACTAGAAAAGGCTGCTCTTGAGCAAAATAAGATAGCCAGAACAACATCCACAACCGAGAATGGTAAAGTAATTTATGCGTATAAAATGCGTTATAAATTCTTTTTGTTGCTATTCTCTAATTGTTGAATTTTTTTATTTATTGTGGACTTTCATGTGCAGGTTTGACTCGCAAACTCTCTAGTGCGGGCAGTTTGAGTAGTATGGAGGAAAGCTTTTATCTGCAGGCATCTTTGGACTCATCTGATACTCTCTCGGAAAGGAGAAATCCTGGGGAGACTTCATATTATTTAAAAAGCAAAACACCAAATGCCTTTGAAGCTGCTCTTAGACAAAAGGAGGGTGAACTTGCATCTTATATGTCTAGATTGGTAACTTCACGTCTTTTATGAACTTCACTAAACAGTTTTTAATTCAAAAACATGTTTAACATTACAAATATTCAGTTTTGTTTAATACTGGTATCTAAAGGTTGCAATTTTGAGCCATTTACTTATGGATGGGTTGGTCAGGTTATGTTTTATCTCTAGGGTCAAGCACGTATAAATAATAAATAATACATAAACGAAAAAACTGGTCGAGAGTCGTTTAAACTTTAAAGTGTATTTTTTAATGCATAGAACCTTGTAAGTTTTTGGTTATTACTGAAAAGGTATTATTTTTATGGCAATATTTGCTGACACTGAATATTTATAAAGAAATTGGACAAAAAGGTGTTTCTGGGCGACCAAACACAATGAGCCCGTTTCAACATATACATATTTTCATCCCGTTTTACCCTGACATTGCATTTTTCCACCTTTAATAATATTTTCAATTTTTTAGGCATCTATGGAATCTATTCGGGATTCTCTTGCTGAGGAGTTGGTTAAAGTGACTGGAGAGGTACATTTCTTGATCTATTTTTTTTAAAATCTTTTTTCACATTCTGTACACCTAAATAAAAATGAAAAACAAGTGTTAACACGTTTTAACCTTCATTTTGGGGGTAATTACTTTTGTGCAGTGTGAAAAATTACGGTCAGAAGTTTCTCAGCTGCCAGGCATGAAGGCAGAGATGGAAGCATTAAGACGTAGGCACTCTGCCGCGCTTGAGTTGATGGGCGAACGCGACGAGGAGGTACATATACGCGGTTTGGGTGAAATGGGTTTTTAAAAAAAGACAAGTTGACTCACAGACACTAACATGGCCATTTTCTTAATCTTTTTTCGCAAAAAAATATCTTAACTAGATTACAAAAAAACAGTATTATTACAACATACTTGGGTGACTTCCAACTTGTTCCTCTTTTTGCTAATTATTATAATTTGACCTGTTTGTGAGAAAATACAACCCAAGTTAACTCCTTCATAAGTAGGTGGGTCAAATTGCCACCTCTACCTCTTATGTATTTATACATGACCCGTATCGTAAAATTCTGTATTTTTGTAGCTTGAAGAGCTTCGAGCTGATATTGTGGACTTGAAGGAGATGTACAGAGAACAAGTAAACATTCTTGTAAATAAGGTATTTAATTTTGCAATCAAGGTTAATTATGACATTTACACTATACATCACTAGTGAAAAGGTGTCTGATTTTCCCAAAATATTCATCTTTTGTAGATCCAGATTTCAAGTTCATCAATTGGTGGTGCTTAGAGGGGATGTCATTTTTTAAGGGGGCAAAATATACTACAAACCATTACAGGAAAATTACTGTTTTACCCTTGGTGAAAGATCTTGTTTTAAAGGATACTAATGTATTGTGATACTGGCTTTTTGAGAAATTCTCATATTTTCTTTAACTTGAATTGATTTAAAATGCTGAATAGTATAAGATGAAATGTTTTGTGGTAAATTTGAGCCCAGACCCATTTTATTTTCCTTATCCTAAACCTGTTTGGCTGTTGACTTGTATATGTTCCTGTATTTTGCTTTAAAAGAAAGATGGTTTTTATGAATTGTCTTCATCATCAAACCCCCCTACTATATTTAACAGTTTTTTCCATGAATATGCTTGTTTTTTTTCAGGTTAAGATGAATTATCTTCATAGAAAGTTATTTATATGTTTTAAACAATCCAGTCGTTAGAAATTTATATGGAAGGTAGCGTTATGCATAAACACAAATAATATAGAACTTCTTTCCAGTTAAGAAGCTCGACGAGGTGTGTAGGATTTCATCTAATTCCAATTTTTTCAAAGAACATTCCGTGAATCAACGTCTTTGACCTGATGAGCGGAGGTTCTGGATCGCAGCCGATCCCTCCTAATCACAGACTCTAATAGTACCAATTGTTAGAATACAACTGGTAGCAGGTAAGAACATGGATAATTTGTGGTGAACAACCACGACTCTTTTCGTCTTTATTGATAACGGAATACTGAATGCAAAGTTACAAAGAACCTGCCATCTATTACAATTAAACAAACCTTCGGAAGACTAAGCTATCCGAGCAACAGAAACGCCTAATAAACAACAGGAAATAAAGACCCCATAAACAAGTCACACACAACCAAATTAACCAACATCATAGGAAGGATTCAGTTACTGGATTTGCACCATTCTTCAAGTGTTGGAGCTGCTACTCCAATATTTTTCATGTCATAAATATTCGCTGATTAAGACAAGATTAAATTAAATCAAGTTAACAACTTTTGATTTATAAGCATAATAACAAAAACGATGATACAAATACTTTCCTAGTAATGAAAAAAATACATTTAGCTGGTTGCATATTATTACTACTAGTTAGTAGTTACCACTTACCACTACCACCACTTTTACATTAAGGCCACCATATATTGAAACCATATGTTATATCACCCTCAATAGTTCTATACAATGGTATTATTGTCTTTTTAGAAAATGTAAGGGCATTTTCGTCATTATGCATGTTCTTGGTCAGATTTGGTATTAGATGAAACTCGACGTATACGTAAGGGCTTGGTTTCCTATGGCTAAAGTGGCGAAGCTTGGGCCGAAAGTTAGTTAGGGCCGGAAGTCAGGGGACCAAAAAGGATGGGACCGAACTAAGTAAAAAAAAAATTCGGACTGAACGGGTATAAAATTATACTACGGAGCAAAAAATCAGATGGGGTCCGTGTCCCGTCTGGCCCGGGTTAAGCTTCGCCCCTGTATGGCTATATACATTCACTTGTGATTATTAATCAATTAATCACAGCCAGTAGCGAAACTTGAAAGAAAACCCCAAGGGGCGTGACTCAAAATTATTATCGAGAGAGCGATAATCAATACATATTTTTTTTACATAAAATCGTGAATATCAGTACTTCTGTCGAAAAAACCGCAGGGCGGTCGACCCCTCCGGTCTCTTCAAAGCTTCGCCCATGATCATAGCGTCTTAATTTTCTCTAGTTTTCCCAACAAAACGTCAGTAAATAATCAAATATGTATGATACTTGATACCCCTCTTGCACGAAATACGTACATCATGCCTAGGTGGCCTGACACACCCCAGACCCCGCATATGCATATGCAGAGGAGCCTCTTGCACTGGGTTTGCCTTTTATATTATACCGATCTTCATTAATGAAGTCAATTCATCAAAACAGTTTCAAAGCATTAATAGAAGAGGCCAGATTGATTTTAGGGATAATCACGAAAATGATCAATTTTAATCACCCTTTTACTAAAATGATCACCTAGATTTTGTCTTTTTAAAATGACCATTGACTACTTTGACCAATAATGAAATGACAAGTCAGCATTCGACGGCTAAAAACATATGCCACCTTGACGGAACGAGCCACTAACGTGCCACCACGTAGGACCTCCGGCTAATGACGACGAGCTTGGGTTTGATGTGCCATTCCATCCAATGATTGATAATTCCTTGGTCCCACCAATCAATCAATCATAATCTGCCATGTGTACTAGCCGACTAAATTTTCCCCCGACAAATTTTGCCTTCTTACCTTTGCCACCCAATCATATTTTGACACGTGTCCAAGAAGGCAAAATTTATCTTCTTGAACACGTGTCAAAATCTGATTAGATGATGTGTGAGTTCTAAGAATATTCAATGATTGGGATTTTGCCTTTATAGATTTTCACGTCGGCAAAGTTTGCCACCTTGCCTATGTGGCGACTTGTTAGTGACTCTTTTGGGACACGTGTCTGCTTTTTATTGGTCAAAGTAGTCAATGATCATTTTAAAAAGACAAAATCTAGGTGATCATTTGGTAAAAAGATGGTCAGAGTTCATTTTCGTGATTATCTCTTGATTTTATTAGAAATTAACGGTAAAGCAAAAATAATTAATAAGCACACACACATATATATATATATATATATATATATATATATATATATATATATATATATATACCAGCATGCACATTGGGGGTGGCAGCGGCTGTGGCATCAACAATAACAGTAACAAACTTGTAATCGAGTGCTACAGCATCAAAAACAGTCTGCCTTATGCAATTTGGAGTTTGAATACCTGTAATCAGAATATATATACACCTAGCTAATATAAACTAATGATAATAACATAACATTAAAAATGATATTGGATTTTAATAAGCTCAGTTATTGTCTATTGGCCGATATTAATCTTTTTTTTTCATTTTTCCCTACAAAAAACCAGTTTTTAATCATGGTAGAAATAAACAGACCACCGTTAAAATGAAACTAACTCCATTAAAAAAAATCAAAATTTGATGATTGAGCATTAAAGTGGCGTTGTATGTGTTCTTTTTCTTATGACTGAGTTCAAATACAGAGGTTTTTAAAAAAATTTTGTATGCTTTGATACTATGAAAATTTGTTTTTTTAAGGATTTTTTTATAGTCTTTTATTATTATTATCATGATTAGTTGTTTTTTTGAAAATTTTTCTTCACACATAAAAAACATGTCACATAAGACGTTACCATGATGTCCAATCATCAAAAAGTAAATTTTTTTAACGGAGTTAGTTTCATTTTAAAGGCGATCTGTTTATTTCCAACAGACAATGATTGAGATTATTATATAGTGAGCGGATTAATATCGAGATTATTAAAATCCAATATTCCTATAAAAACAATCCTTTAATTACCAACAACCACCAAACTATCAATCCCTGCTCCTTGTAGAAACGAATGAAGGTTTGTATCGAAAAACGAACTAAAGCGTGTCTTCACCACCTTATAATCCTCTTGTTTGATGACCAGACCATCAACCAATTGCGCACCCTTGCTCCCTTTCGACGTCGGTTTTGGTTTTCCATTGGCGTAAAAAGGTCTCCTAAACAGCTCAACGTCCCTTCCCAACGGGTCATGCTCTCGTACAACCTGCATGATCAAGAAAACTTACATAAACATAAAAACATGATACACACATGCAACTTAATATAATATTGAAATACGTGTGTGTGATGATTTAGCTGTTAAAAAAATAAAACTACCCAAATAATTTGGAGGCCTCTCCGTCTAGCAACGTCAACGACATTGATAACGTTGGGGACGATGGCTAGACCGCCGGCAAGACGTATGGGGCTGTCTTCCAGCAGGAAATCATTCTGCATATCGATGACAAG
Source organism: Deinandra increscens subsp. villosa (assembly GCA_039602395.1). NCBI lineage: Eukaryota > Viridiplantae > Streptophyta > Magnoliopsida > Asterales > Asteraceae > Deinandra > Deinandra increscens. Next base: position 58,612,198 of record JBCNJP010000006.1, read on the forward strand.
AAGAGCGGTAGTGTTGTTAACTGCCATTGCTAATCGTTAGATGATGATCAAATGATAGAAAAGTATCCAAATTTGGTTGGGTGCTGAGTGGGAATGAGTTTTTAAGGTTGTAGACAGAAGTGGAGTGGGGGGTCTTTTTTAGTCTTCTTTTGAAGGTGGCTTGTGTGGTGTGTGGATGAGACTTGAGGATAAATCATCCACGAGATTTATTAGAATAACACCAAGCTTTGTTTAGATATTTTTTAGAAGTTAAAGGTTTAGAGTTTCTAGTTCTAGTTTTAGTTAAAAAGTTAGAATATCTCCGAATATATGCATCACCCTTTCTTGGCCACCCAATAGGCCGTGTTAAAAGGTGTGGAGAATGACAGATTGAAAATGACCCATTTTTTCTAAAAGAGGATTAAAAAATAGAAAAAAAAAAAATCAAAATAGCATTTTTCAGTCACTTGACAAGTTTTGTTCTTAACCATAACCTGGGGTCGCATGACCGTCTTTTGAGCCAATTAGGATATGTCACGTCACCATATACGGTTTTTGAAGACTCTATATTTCCGATCACGATCGTCCTTTTCTGACGACCATCATGATCGTCAGCGACTATCTGACCCGGTTGTCAGGGTCGCCGATGACCGTACTTTTTTTTTAAAATTCAAAAATTAAAGAATGGATTTAATTAATATGCTATAAAAAGCCCTTAATAGGTTTCAAACCTATGACCTCTCATATATTAGGAAAGAAACTATTCAAACTAAGAGTATTCAGAGCCCATTTTTTATAAATGGTGTGTGGGTAAAAGTTAAAATTTGAGGTATAGTTATGAGTGGTTGTGAGTAAAGGAGAGAAAAATATTTGAGGAAAAATTTATTGAATCCTAATATTTGATGAGAAATTTGGTGAATCCCTAAAATTAAAGGTTTAAAAAGAGAGAAAAGCTAATGATAAAGATATAAAATAAATATTATTTAATTGTGGTTGTAAGTGAAGGAATAAGAAAAAATAATCTATATCTATATATCTATATATATATAATAAAAGAAAAGTTTTTGGCATCACAATTTGCCATGTGGCACCACCACATTATTCTCAACAATTTTTCCCGCCAATTCTCTTAATTATGGAAGTGATTTATATTTCTAATTTTTTATTTATTACATTCTAAATTATTTAATAACCAATTATTTAATTACTAAAGATATAAAAATACATAATTGTCTTAAATTATGATTGTATTTATAGTTTTTTTTAAAAGTCACCCGTGTAACACACGGGGATAAAAAACTAGTGATAAATATAAAAATTTACTAAAATACTCTTTCAAAATCTACCATTCCATTTAACAGAGAGTTGTGTTATAATAACATTTTAAGTTTGGAAAATGTTTTAATTCAAAACAATGTTTCAAACTTTGTGATTAAATCTGTATTTAACTTATTTTTTCTTTTTCAAAATTTGTTTCTTTTTTAACAAAGAAATCGTTATGATATATTTTGAAATATGTATTTTAATTTCTTTTACCTTTAAAATTTGTTTCTTTCCTTTTTTCAAAATTGTTCCTTTTTTAGGAATTAATTCTTTCACCTTTTTAAAACTTATTTATTATTTCAATTCTTTCACCTTTTTAAAACTTATTTATTATTTTGTTTAAAAAAAAGTGTATGAAAGGAAATCTTTTTAAAACTTATTTCTTTTTAGGAATCTCTTTACTAGAGAGATGTCCGTATATTTGTCAAGCGTCAAGTTAGAAAAAGATATAGGTTATTTGATTGTGGGCAGTGATCAATCAAGAATCAAGTAATTAGCGGCGTGAGATCTCAACAATTTCGCCACCATTAAGAAATCACCGCAATACTATTTAAGCTAACTAATACTATTTAAAACCGAATGTATTTAATTAATTTTCAAAGGATTCCTTATTATTTCCAAAAAAGAAAAAAAAATCAAAATACATATCGTAATATGTTCCTTACTATGTCTAAAAGAAACTAGTCTTATACCCGTCCCAGTCTGGGTAACACAACTCAACGATGGATTTTTGAGTTAATAGAAGAAATTGACACCTTTTGATACTAATTGTTTAGAAATGTAATGGAAAAAGGGTTGACTTTTACCCTGAAATGAGAGCATGATAATATCAAATCTCTTCAATATTACACAAGAAGACATGTAGATATAGTGGAGCTTATTCCTATTCAATATTACACAAGAGGACAGGACATGTAGATATAGTGGAGCTTATTCCAACATTCGAATACCGTAAAAGAGAATCACATTCATAAAATTAGATGTTTTTTACATAGGCATTATAGTAATCTGGATAACATAAAAATAAAATGTAAATGTTGCACCCATACAAAGTGGTAGCCTAGGTAAATTATAGAGCATAATAAACACATTGTTATACATCAAAATGAAGGCAAAGATGTAATATTTTATTATGATATAGGATACTGATTACAAACACACAAACAACACCTATATATAAGTCTAAAGTGGTGATAAAAACGTAGGCAACAAGTCAATAGGTTAAAGAAGGAAACAATATAATGAGAGGATATTGTGGAGGGAAAAATAGGTTGCCATCTTTACTCCCCCTCAAGTTGGAGCATGGGGATCTAAAATGCCCAACTTGTCAAGTAAGGTATGAAACCGTTGTGTTCCCAAAGGTTTTGTGAAAACGTCAGCAACTTGTATCTTGGTTTCTATTTGCATTGGTAGAATTTCATTGGATTCGACCCGTTCTCTAACAAAAAAACAATCCATTTCCACATTTTTGGTTCGTTCATGGAACACCGGATTGTTAGCTATGTGACGAGCCGCTTGGTTGTCACAAAATAATTGTGTAGGACCAATAGGAGGCAAGTCAAGCTCTTTTAGTAGCCATCTCATCCATAAAATCTCACTTACCGTCGTTGCCATAGCACGGTATTCTGCCTCCGCTGATGACCTAGAGACAACCGATTGCTTCTTTGATTTCCAAGATATTGGAGCTCCGCCTAGAAGTAATAGGTATCCGGTTCTCGATCTTCGTGTAAACGGGCACCCGAGCCAGTCTGCATCACAATGGGCCGTGAGACTTGAACCTCCTTCTTTGGGAAGCAAAATACCTTGACCCGGGGTACTTTTTAGATACCGTAGGACACGATTAGTGGCTTCTAAGTGGCTTTGTCTTGGGTCACCAACGAACTGACTCAAGACGTTTACAGCATAGGCTATGTCGGGTCTCGTTGCTTGAAGATAAAGAAGCCTACCAACCAACCGACGGTATTGGTTTGCATCAACCCGTTGTTCTTCATCACATTTGTCTAACTTTAAATTTTGCTCCATTGGAAAGGCACTTGGACGACATCCCATCATTCCCGTATCCTCCAAAATGTCGAGGGTGTACTTTCGTTGACTCAAGATTAATCCTTCCTTTGTTCGAGTGACTTCTATTCCGAGAAAATATTTTAGGATTCCGAGGTCCTTTATGCTAAACTCATTGTCAAGGAAAAGTTTGGTCTCTTGGATCCTTGACAAGCTGTTTCCAACGATGATGACATCATCAACATAAATGAGCGCAGCAATGAACACATCTTTTTCCTTGAAAACAAACAGCGAAGGGTCGGATCTTGTTTGCTTAAAACCGATTCTTATTAAGGAAGTGGTGAACTTTTGGTACCAATTTCTAGAAGCTTGTTTGAGACCATAGAGTGATTTCTTTAGTTTGCAAACCCTCTTTTCATTCGGCCTCTCAAAACCTTGTGGTATCTTCATGTAAACGTCCTCATGCAAATCTCCATGTAGGAAAGCGTTATTCACGTCGAGCTGGTGAATATGCCACCCCTTTTTAACAGCAACAGCTAATAATGTGCGAACAGTGACAAGCTTTGCCACTGGTGCAAACGTTTCATGAAAGTCAACCCCTTCCATTTGCGTGAACCCCTTTGCAACAAGACGAGCTTTATATCTCTCCACGTCACCGTTCGGCTTGTATTTAATTTTGTACACCCACTTTGAATCTATGGTTCGCTTTCCCTTTGGTAACTCTTCCAACGTCCAAGTCCCATTCTCTTCGAGAGCTTTGATTTCTTTCTCCATGGCTTCTTTCCACTTTGGATTTTGTACAGCCTGATTAAAGTTCTTTGGCTCATTATTTGCGGTAATGGCCGTCAAGAAAGCTTTGTGAGTGTCAGTAAAATTTTTATAGGAAATGAAATGAGCTAAGGGGTGTACCGTTGAGGACTCTGAATTGGAAGTGGGTTGCTCAGGGTCTAAAGATGGAGGGAGATTGACGGTATAATCTTGAAAGTGCTTTGGTCGGCTTCTGATCCTTTTTTCACGTTGATGCCCAACGTTTTCTGAATTGGATTCGGTAGTTTCTGGAACATGCCCAAACTGTTCTTCACTAGCAATCGGACCAAAATCATTTTCTTTGGTCACCTCATCTTGGATATGAGAATCTTCAAATGGTCCATCAGCTTTGCCTCCCTCTCGTTGTTCAAAAGATATGCTATCTAGGCCCACTTGAATTTCATTTTGTGGTTGCATTGGCCCATCATTAGAATCGGGTGCGACTTCATTGACGTGTTTCATTTTCTCATCATCCCAACTATCAGGACAATTGAAGACCTCCTCTTCTACTCCTGTTGTGTCTATTTTGGTGAAAGGGAATACATCTTCAATAAACTTAACGTCTCTGGACACAACAATCTTGTTGTGTTCAACATCAAAAATTTTATACCCCTTTGTTCCACTTGGGTATCCCATAAAAACTCCCGGTCTCCCCCTTGCCTCGAACTTATCTCCCTTTGTCTCGGTACTTTTGTAATAAGCTAGGCAACCGAACACCCTCATACGTTCGTATTCAGGCATTTGATTATATAATATTTCATATGGTGTTTTATTTTCGATTACATCGGATGGTAATCGATTTATGATGTATGTGGCCGTGAGTATGCATTCCCCCCAAAATTTTGTGGGTAAATTTGCTTCAAACTTTAAAGCTCGTGCCGTTTCTAATAAATGACGATGCTTCCGTTCCACTACACCGTTTTGTTGTGGTGTATGTGGACACGTTGTCTCTAACATAATTCCCTCCTTCGTGTAGAATTCGAGCATTTGCTTTGATGTGAACTCTCCCCCATTGTCACATCTTACCCTTTTTATATTTTTCTCAAATTGGACTTGCACCATTTTATGAAAATAAACAAGACAAGTGCTTGCCTCATACTTGTGTTTGAGAAGAAAAACCCATACCGCTCGGCTAAAATCGTCGACTATTGTTAAGAAATAGTTGGCTTGGGTTAATGATGGTGTACGGTATTTGCCCCACACGTCGCAATGAATTAAATCAAAACAAGCATTTGTTTTAGTGGTGCTAATAGGAAAAGGCAATCTAGTAAACTTTGCTTTAACGCAAGAATCACACAAGTCTCTTGTTTTTAAAGAAACATTCCTTAGAAAACTAACATGAGAAAGTTTAGAATTTGAGGCATGACCTAGTCTCTTGTGCCATGTGTCAACGGTTGCCATCATTGCCTGCCTCTTATCTTTCGCCATCCCCATCTTGTATAGACCATTTTTGCATTCACCCACTCCAATCAACGTCCTCGAACGTAGGTCCTGCATAACACAAAAATCAGGGAAAAAGGTTATGGCACACTTGAGGTCCCTTGTAAGTCTGCTAACCGATAATAGATTACACTTAAACTTTGGAACATGAAGCACATCTTTAATTAAGGTTCCATTGGCCAAGGAGTACTCCCCTCGAGCTTCAACTTCAACTGAGTTTCCATTTGGTATAGTAACAGAGGGCTCATACTTTCTTTGAGACTTATTTTTGAGGAGTGAATCATCGTAGATTATGTGCTCGGTCGCTCCCGAATCAATGACCCACTTTCCTTCATAATTAAAATTACCCGCCATGTTGGCAACATGATGATTGTCTTTCTTAACGGTCTCGTCTTTGTTTCCAAAAAACTTTATGAACTGTTGATATTGGTCCTCGGTGAGCATCGGTGCATGACCCGTTTCTCCTTCCACACAAGGAGCCCTTGGCTTCGGTTTTTCTTGCTTACGCCACCACTCTGGGTATCCGATACGTTTGAAACAACCATCACGGTTATGGCCTTCTTTACCACAAAAGTTGCACTTCTCTAATTTCTCCCCAAAATTTGGCTTTCCATCTCTCTTGGGGAACATGTTCTGTGACGAATTTCCTTCCCTTTTTCTAGGAACGTAAGCCTGAAAAGCCGCAGCATCGCCTTTGTTTCCCTTACCTTCATCTTTGCCGTTAGCCATGGAGATTAGGGTTCACGGGTTTGGTTTTCTTAATTTTGGTGAAGGATTTTTCTATAAATGCTCTGATACCATAATATTTTATTATGATATAGGATACTGATTACAAACACACAAACAACACCTATATATAAGTCTAAAGTGGTGATAAAAACGTAGGCAACAAGTCAATAGGTTAAAGAAGGAAACAATATAATGAGAGGATATTGTGGAGGGAAAAATAGGTTGCCATCTTTAAGATGGAAGCATTAAGACGCAGGCACTCTGCTGCCCTTGGGTTGATGGGCGAACGCGATGAGGAGGTACATATACGCGGGTTGGGTAGAAAGGGGTCATTAGAAAAGACAAGTTGACTCGCAAACACCAGCATGGCCATTTTCTTAATCTTTTTTCACAAAGAAGTATCGTCTTAACTACGATTATAAAAACAGTATTATTACAACATACTTGGGTGACTTCCAACTTGTTCCTCTTTTAGCTAATTATTATAATTTGACTTGCTTGTGAGAAAATACAACCCAAGTTATCTCCTTCATAAGTAAGTGGGTCAAATTGCCACCTCTACTGTTTAGGTACTTATACATGACCCATATCGTAAAATTATGTATTTTTGTAGCTTGAAGAGCTTCGAGCTGATATTGTGGACTTGAAGGAGATGTACAGAGAACAAGTAAACATTCTTGTAAATAAGGTATTTAATTTTGCAATCAAGGTTAATTATGACATTTAAACTATACATCACTAGTGAAAAGGTGTCTGATTTTCCCAAAATATTCATCTTTTGTAGATCCAGATTTCAAGTTCATCAATTGGTGGTGCTTAGAGGGGAGGTCATTTTTTTAAGAGGGCAAAATATACTACAAACCATTACAGGAAAATTACTGTTTTACCCTTGGTGAAAGATCTTGTTTTAAAGGATACTAATGTATTGTGATGCTGGCTTTTTGAGAAATTTCTCATATTTTCTGTAACTTGAATTGATTTAAAAATGCAGAATAGTATAAGATGAAATGTTTTGTGGTTAAATTTGAGTCCAGACCCATTTTGTTTTCCTTATCCTAAACTTGTGAAGGATTATGAACAATTTCAAATCCTACAACGCACAAACTTTGATATACAATGTGATTACTTGTTTACTACTTTACTTGTATATGTTCATGTATTTTGCTTTAAAAGAGAGGCAAACTTTTCATGAATCGCCTCTCTAGGAGAGGTTTCTTAATGACATGAGATAGAAGTAGCGTTTGCATCATCAAACCCCCTACTATTTAACTGTTTTTCTCCATGAATATGCTTGTTTTTTTTCAGGTTAAGATGAATTGTCTTCATAGAAAGTTATTTATATGTTTTAAACTATCTAGTCGTTAGAAATTTATATGGAGGGTAACATACACATGCGTTAGAATACAAATGGTAGAAGGTAAGAACATGGGTAATTTGTGGTGAACAACCACGACTCTTTTTGTCTTTATTAATAACGGAATACTGATGCAAAGAACCTACCATCTATCACAATTAAACAAACCTTCGGAAGACTAAGCTATCCGAATAATAGAAACGCCTAATAAACAACAGGAGTAAAGACTATAAAAAAGTCACTCAAAACCAAATTAACCAACATCATAGGAAGGATTCAGTTACTGGATTTGCACCATTCTTCAAGTGTTGGAGCTGCTACTCCAATATTTTTCATGTCATATATATTCGTTGATTAAGACAAGATTAAATTAAATCAAGTTAACAACTTTTGATTTATAAGCATAATAACAAAAACGATGATAAAAGTACTTTCCTAGTAATTAAATTTTTTTTTTTTACATTTAGCTTGTTGCATATTATTACTACTAGTTACCACCACCACCACTTTTACATTAAGGTCAAGGTCACCCATATATTGTAACCATATTATGTCTATACAATGGTATTATTGTCTTTTCAGAAAACATAAGAGAATTTTCGTCATTACATATGTTCTTGGCCGGATTTGGTATTAGATGAAACTCGACCGGTATGCAAGGGCTTGGTTTCCTATGACTATATACATTTACTTGTGATTATTAATCGATCAATCATAATGTCTTAGTTTTCTCTACAGTTTTTCCAAAAAAATGTCAGAAAATAATATAATATATATGATACTCCTCTTGCACGAAATGCGTACCCTTGGGATTTAGAAGTAATGTTCGAGCTTAAAAATGTGCCCCGTAAAAAAAATTGCATATAGAAAAAGTTATTAAATAAAACAAAAAATAAGTTATAGCAACAAACATAAGAAATTATAGTTTTAAAATGACATTATAAGTAGTTAACCGACAAATCGGATAATTAAATTATATTTTAATTGAAATTAGTCCTAAATGCCTAAATATTAAACAACTAATCGGGCTATCTTTTTTAGATTATATTATTTTATTAGTTTAAGTTTTATTTAAAAAGAACTATATATATTTATATACATATATTATATATGTAATTTTTTTTTTAAAATATGACTCCTAAAATGATGGGTCATGTTCCGTCGCACCTTTGACACATACATCATGCCTATAGGTGGCCTGGCACACCCCAGACCCCGCGTATGCAGAGGAGCCTCTTGCACCGGGTTTGCCTTTTATATATATGATACCCATCTTCATTAATGAAGTCAATTCAATGAAAAATTTAGATTGGTCATTGTTTCGTAATCATGCTCAGTATTTGCTGTAACTTGTCTTTCTTTGTACTTCTTTTCTAGCTCCTCGCTAGTTTTCTAATAAACTTTTGACGTTTAAAAAAACTTACATAAACATGATACAAAATACATAATTTGTACAACCTGCATGAATTGAATAGCTCAACGTCTCTTCCTAGCGGGTCATGCTCTCGTACAACCTGCATGAATTGAATAAAACTTACATAAACATGATACAAAATACATAATTTGTGATGATTTAGCTGTTAAAAAAACTAACTACCCAAATAACTTGGAAGCCTCTCCGTCTAGCAACCTCAACGACATTGATAACGTTGGGGACGATTGCTAGACCGCCGTCAAGACGTATTGGGCTATCTTCCAACAGAAAATCATTCTGCAAATTAACATGACCAGATGAATTAAAGAAGTGAAAATGTGAAGGTGTATCATGTATCTAATAGAACCAAGGGTAGAAAGAGAACCTGCATATCGATGACAAGAAGAGCAGTGTTGTTAACTGCCATTGCTTATTGCTAACGGCCGTTAGATGATGAAATGATGAAAAATGTCAAAATTTGGTTTCTCGTATTGAATTTTTAAGGTTGTAGTATTAGACATAATTTAGATATAATAGAAGTACAGGGGTCACTATTGTAACATTGAGTATTATATATACTCATTCTTGTAATCTTTGTTTGACACAATTCACGTACACAATAATACTTGGATTATCTTGGTATCACAGCCAGGATACCCTTGCCGCCAGAAACCCTACCTCTGCCGTCCACCACCCTCCGCCTCCCATTCTTCCTTCTTTTTTTTTTTCCGATGGCCCTCCTACCAGCGTTTACAACCCAAGAGAAGACATCTCATAATTCTCACAAATTTGCATTCACCCTATCTCCTACCAACTATGGGTTCTGGAAAACAATGATTCACCCATTCTTGGTCACGAACAACATGTTCGGTTATATTGACGGAACCATACCATGCCCTCCACCCACCATCACAGTCACAGCCCCTGTCTCGCCATCGACTGGTGATTCTACTGTCACTGTTACGTCCTCCACCACAACAAACCCTAACTACACTACTTGGCTTACCAATGACGCTCACGTCCGCATGCTTCTCATCTCCACTGTGTCGGAAGCATCGTTCCATCACGTCCAGGGTGAAACATCTCGTGATCTGTGGCTAACTCTAGAACGCGCTTATGCCCCGTACACACAATCACGAGAATATACTCTGAAGTCCCAACTCCTAAAAATCGAGATGAAAGGAGACGAGACACCGACTGCGTATCTTGCACGGGCTCAAGAATACGCTACTGCCCTCTCTAACATCGGTGAACCCCTCAAAGAAAAAGATGTTGTCATGCTCGTCATCTCCGGCCTACGTGAAGAATACAATGGCCTTAAATCAAATCTCCTCGGTAGACAATTGCCGATTGCCTTTAATGAACTGCAGGGACTTCTAGCCGACCATGACTACATGATTAACAAATCTCACACAATGAGCAGCCCCACTCCACAAGCCTTCACGGCAGCTTCATCTTCGGCTGCCCGATCATCGCCGGCCGAACCCCTTCCCACCCCACAGATTCAAACTCTTCAACAAATGGCGGCCCAACTTGGATTTCAACTCACCCCGGCACCACTACCCCAGGCAAATTACAGCTCTCGCAACAGCAACAACAGCAACCGTGGTCGCTACTCAACCTCCAACAGGGGTCGTGGACGTGGAACTACAAGAGGTCCTTTTGATTGGGCTTCAATTACTAATACCGTGCATGGTACGTGTAACAGGTGCGGTATTGGACACATCCCATCTATGTGTCCTAAGCGGGATCCGGCAACCATCAGGAACCGACCTCAGGCTAATTATGCCGATGCGCGCTCCACTGCCTCAACTTCTTGGTTCCCAGACACTGGAGCAAACAGTCATGTTACACCGGACTTGTCGAGCCTAGGATCCTCTGAAGCATATCATGGCGACGATGCCCTTCATGTTGGTAACGGTAACAGTCTACCTATTCTCCACATTGGTTCTACCCACATTTATTCACCTCACAAAACTTTTTCCTTAAACGACATTCTTCATGTTCCACAAATTAAACACAACTTACTTTCAGTTCAAAAGTTCTGTCTTGACAACAATGTATTCTTTGAATTTCACCCATATTTCTTTTCTGTGAAGGACATATCTACACGCACTACCCTACTCATGGGTCCAAGTAAAGATGGCTTGTACTCGCTTGCTCTTCCCCAACTTCAGTCCCTTCACAAGTTTGCCTTTTCTGCCACTCGAGCTTCTACAACTGTGTGGCATCAACGTTTAGGACATCCTCATCAACGCCTTTTACGTTCTATGTTATCAAAATATTTACTTCCTGTTTCTGTTAAACAATTTGATTCCATGTGTGCTTCTTGTCAGATGGGAAAATCATCTAAACTTACTTTGTCTCCATCATCGTTTCGTAGCAATAAAATTCTTGATTTAATATTTTGCGATGTTTGGGGTCCTGCACCCATATTGTCTTTGGATGGCCATCGTTATTTTCTTCTGTGTGTCGATCACTTTACTAAATACATGTGGCTATTTCCTCTAAAACAAAAGTCTGATGTTTATCCCACATTACAAAGTTTTGTCACCATGGTAGAAAGACAATTTAACACCAAAGTAAAAAATATACAAACCGATTGGGGGGGTGAATTTCGTAATGTTTCCACCTTTTTTAGCTCTCTCGGGATAATCCATCGACGATCATGCCCACACACAAGTGAGCAAAACGGCACTGTTGAAAGACGTCACCGACATGTCGTCGAAACCGGGCTAACCCTTTTAGCTCAATCTGCCGTTCCACAACGATTTTGGCACTTCGCCTTTGACACGACCGTCTACCTAATCAACCGAATGCCATCTCGATCCAACTCCGATGTGTCTCCGTTTGAACTTGTTCACAAACGCATACCTGACTACTCGTTCCTACGTGTTTTTGGCTGTCAATGTTTTCCCTACCTTCGCCCCTACAATCCTCACAAGATGGACTTTCGATCTACTCCGTGCATTTTTCTCGGGTACAGTCCCACCCATCATGGCTATCGATGTTTTGATCCCAAAATCGATCGCGTATACATTGCCCGACACGTGCGCTTCAATGAGTCCTGCTTTCCATTTAAAACCGACAATCAACCCTCCACTCCCACAACTCCAAATAATCCATACACCACATTTATTCCAACCCCACCATTCGACTTTTCTCCATCCAATCCTCCACCCCCCTCTAACACTCCACCTACATCCACTCCACACCCCTCCTCTCATTCGGCTGCCACAACAGCTCCATCCACCACCTCTTCCACACCCACTTCGCCACCAACAGCCACGGCCTCCCCACCCTCCACATCACTGCCACCAGCCTCGGCATCTACAACAGCCGCGACACCACCACCCCCTCCTCGCCCTCGTCCACAAAATCTCCGTCCTAACCCGAAACCTCGGGTACCATTCGATCCGTCTGCCTTTCACACAACTACTGACCCCGCTCCAAACCCCACTGCCAACACAAACAACCAACCCACCAACTTACCTAAGCCCCTCAATCCAACTCCTCCACTTGACACCGAACCTACCTCGTTTACCGTTGCTAACAAACATCCTGAATGGCGTCAAGCTATGGCTGACGAGTATTCTGCTCTTATCAGGAATGGTACATGGTCTCTTGTCTCACCGGTTTCTGGAACTAATGTTGTTGATTGTAAGTGGATTTACAGGATCAAACGAGACAAGAATGGGGCGCCGTCTCGTTACAAGGCGAGGCTCGTTGCAAAAGGCTTCACTCAACAACCCGGGCTCGATTTTCATGAAACTTTCAGTCCAGTTGTCAAGTCTACGACAATTCGGGTGGTCTTGTCTCTTGCCGTTACAAACAAATGGTCCCTAAGGCAGTTAGATGTTAAAAATGCCTTCTTACATGGCGACCTTCAAGAAACAATTTATCTCAAACAACCACAAGGATTCATTGATCCCGACAGACCGAATCATGTTTGCAAACTTCACAAATCTCTATATGGTCTTAAACAAGCTCCACGAGCGTGGTTTGCTCGGCTATCTACTGCTCTTCAAAGACTTGGTTTTCGTGGCTCACGCACTGATCCGTCATTGTTCATTTACAATTGCAGAGGCACTCTTATTTATTTTCTTGTCTATGTAGATGACATAATTGTGACAGGGAATAACCCTACTGCAATCAACAAGGTGGTACAACAGTTAAGTCAGCAACTATCGTTAAAAGATTTAGGGGATCTGGACTATTTTTTGGGTTTGGAAATTGTTCACAAAGGCAATGACATAGTCTTATCTCAAAAGAATTACATTGAGGAGCTCCTACAACGAGCCGGCTTATCCACTTCCAAACCGGCTCCGTCACCGATGAGTACATCCATGCCATTACAACTTCAAGACAGTGCCTCGTTCTCGGATCCTGTCAAATACCGTCAGATTGTTAGAGCTTTGCAATATGTCACCTTATCCCGACCCGACATCACCTTCGCTGTTAATCGGGTTTGTCAGTTCATGCACGCCCCCACTGAAAATCATTGGTCTGCCGTCAAGAGAATTCTTCGTTACCTTCATGGAACATCGCATTATGGCCTCCTCATTCGGCATCAATCCGGCTCCACACTACATGCCTTCACTGACACACATTGGAATGATGTTCAGGCCTTCTCTGATGCAGATTGGGCCGGGTGTCCGGTGGATCGCAGGTCCACGGGTGGTTATGCTATTTACTTCGGCTCTAATCTTGTTTCTTGGGCGGCTCGCAAACAACGTACTGTTTCTCGGTCCTCTACCGAATCGGAGTACAAGGCACTCGCGGACACTGTTGCTGAGCTCATTTGGCTTGAAGCTCTTTTACGAGAACTTGGTCTACCTCCACGGACGGCTCCCACATTATGGTGTGATAACTTAGGAGCCACTTATCTCTCTGCTAATCCCATTTTTCATGCGCGCACTAAGCACGTCGAGGTTGACTTCCATTTTGTGCGAGAGAAAGTGGCTCAGGGAGGCTTACGAGTACAGTTCATTTCAACTCATGATCAGATCGCTGACATCTTTACCAAGCCACTTCCTACAGACAGATTTGTTTTCTTGAGATCCAAGCTACAGGTCGTAACCCGGCCTTAGCTTGCGGGGGAATATTAGACATAATTTAGATATAATAGAAGTACAGGGGTCACTATTGTAACATTGAGTATTATATATACTCATTCTTGTAATCTTTGTTTGACACAATTCACGTACACAATAATACTTGGATTATCTTATAGACAGGTTTATATGGAGTGTGGGGTCTTTTTTAGTTTTGTTTTGAAGGCGGGTGTGTGTGGATGAGACTTGACGATAAGTTATCCACGTGATTTATTAGAATAAGACCCAACTTCCTTTAGATATTTTTAGATGTTGAGGGTTTAGAGTTCGTAGTTCTAATTTTAGTTAAAAGTTAAAATCACCCAATGCGTCACTGTGAGGCTTCGATGACCATTGTAAATGGTCCAATTTCTAGAGGGCCCAAAAAATTTAGTTGAGGTATGGTATACAACCTTTTTATAGATAAACAATTTTTTTTTTTGGAAAATTGGATTTTAATAATCCAAGTTATTACCAATTGGCCAATATTAATCCCAATTTCAAAATTGGCCTATATTAATCCCAATTATTAAGGTGTTGATTTCATTGGACTACCGTTAAGTTTTCCTTAACTCCGTTAGTTGTTTGCTGACGTGGCATCCTACGTGGCTTTTATTAATCAGTGCCACGTCAGCAAAAAACTAACGGAGTTAAGGAAAACTTAACGGGGGTCCAATGAAATCCAACACCTTAATAATTGGGATTAATGTAGGCCAATTTTGAAATTGGGATTAATATTGGCCAATTGGTAATAACTTGGATTATTAAAATCCAATTTTTCTATTTATTTAGAATTTATCTCTAAATCCGACTTCATAATATAAGCATGCATAATATAGCATGCATTATGAAGTCGGATCTAAACATACACAAAGTAGCAAACATTAAAAGGGGACAAACCCAAGTAAAAATAAAAAGTATCTTGTAAAGTTGAAACTTCCAAAAGCTTGAATTTTAAATATTCCGACTCTCTTCCTGACCTCTCCTATAGGGAAAAAAATTAATAAATAATTGGATGATGAAAATGAAGAAAGGTCCCTATTTATAGGATTTAGAGAATTAGGGTTTAGGGAGGTTTGAGGCGGCACACGGGCGTGTAAGCCGTGTGGTCTACTCAATCCTGGTGACACACTACTAAGATCTCGGAAACATGTTTTTCATCTACTTTACTATTATTGATTCCAAGTCCAAAGAGAAGAGTTTATAGCATGACAATTCAAAAGAGACCCTGAGTTTTTTTATTTGTTTTGGCCCCACTTACAACTTTTTAAAATGCTCTGGTGACTTTTAGAATGTCAAGAAAATACATGGCTGCTGAATGCTAATGTAACATATGGCATATGGGGAGTCTTAATGGTGCAACAGATGTGGTGAAGTTGAAGTTTACTTTGTTGACTGACCATTTTCTCTCATAAGCATACATAAACTACCCAATATGGCAGTAAATTTGGAGCTCATATTCACCACCACCACCACCATCATTTACTTGAGAGTTTGCTACATAAACTACACACAATGTTTATCAATCTTTACATATACTAAACAATTTGTATTCTATGCAAAATAGAATGTATCTAGTATCAATCTGCGTATGCTTCTATGCCATACTGTTTATACCATACGACATACAATTTACAGATGCGAATACGCCCCTGTTTTGACCAATCCTGCATACACCAGCTCATAAGCAAAACATCCTAGGAAGGATTCAGTTACTGGATCCGCACCATTCTTCAAGTGTTGGAGCTGCTACTCCGATATTTTTCATGTCGTAGATATTCGCTGATTGAAAAAAATATATATCAAACGAAATCAGTTATCAAGATTCGGTCTATAAGCATAATGACAAAAAGGATGATAAACATAAACATATTATCCTAATAATGAAAAAAAAATACATTTAGCTGGTTCTAAGTGATTCAGTTAAGACAAGATTATATGGTCATTATTACTACTACTGCACCACCACCACTTATTGCAATCCAAAGGGGTCTTCAAATTGATATTCAATCACAGCAAGCTCTCTGTACGTGAGATACAAACAAGAACATATTTTTCATCTTAAAAAGTATAGAGCAAAAATAAAAAAAAACCATAACGGCATTCTGCACAATATAATAGAATAATGTTATGATCTAGGCTTACTTTTAATTATGCATGTGAACGTCTCCTAATTATTCAACTTTATGACGGAATTAATGTATGGGAAGGTCTCCTAATTAATCAACTTTTTGCATTAAGGACGCCTATATATTAAAACCATATTATGCCATCCAAGTATGTACATGTTGGAGTATTGTAAAGACAACAACACACTAGTCTTTCTTACACTGAATAATTGCTTATTGATACCTCGATACAATGGTATTTGTTGGTTATTTTAGTGTTATCAATGTCCCTTTAGTATAACTAGATTTACTTATGACCAAATGAGAAACTAAAATATAGTGTGGAGTACTCGGAGTGCCTACTCATACAAGAATATTCTAAAGTGTTCTTATGGGCGAAGCCCCTAAACCATGGGGGGTCTCACATGGCAACACTGCTGGTGGAAGCCTTATTTTGAAAAGTTTGTTGTACATTGAAAGTTGCTTAGATTTGCTAGAAGAATGAAAAGTTACTTGAAAATAGGTTCCGGTAGCAACTAAAAGCTTCAAAAGAAACTAAAGCATCGGTAGCCACTATCCAGCCATCAGTAATAACTTTGTTCATTGGTGGCAACTTCCGTCTTCGGTAGCAACTTTGTACATCAGTAACAACTTGTCATCCCAACTTATAGCAACCTTGGTAATCAGTGGTAACTTAACTATATCAAAGTTACAACTGAATGGTTACTAACTGTTCACATAAATTTTCCCTACTTATAAATGTTGAAGTTTGGCTTCTAAATATTAGAGTGATATCATTAACTTATTTTGTAGACAGATTTAAGTAATTAATTTCCAGATAAGCATTAGTCAAGGTTTTATGGTAAGATTATCAGCTCAAGATATTCCTAAATTAGGATAGAACGTGAAGTAGTTATTGATTAGGCTTGGTTTCCTATGGCTATATATTCAATTGTGATTATTAATCAATAAAACACAATGTCTTCGTTTTCTCTAGCTTTCCCAATAAAACGTTAGAAAATTATCAAATATATATGATACTCATCTTGTACATATGCAGGGTAAGGATGCATACATCAAGCAAAAGTGGCCCGAAAACCACCAGACCCTCACATGCGAGAGCCTCGTGCAATGGGTTTGCACTTTATATGTTACCCATCTTCATTAATGAAGTCAATTGATGACCATCTTATCAAAAGGGTATCAGAGTAGTAGAAGAGGATGAATTTTATTCGAAAATTAGCATTAAGCCAGTAAAGCAGGGAAGATAATAAGCATACCAGCATGCACATCGGGGGTAGCAGCAGCTGTGGCATCAACAATAACAGTAACAGACTTGTAATCAAGTGCTACAGCATCAAAAACAGTCTGCCTTATGCAATTTGGAGTTTGAACACCTATAATCAAAGATACACATAAAATAATTAAACTAATGATAATATCATAATATTACAAACAGAATAATCTAAAGAAATTAATAAAGTTGATTTAATTACCAACAACAACCAAACTATCAATCCCTGCTCCTTGTAGAAATGAATGAAGGTTTGTAGCAAAAAATGCACTAAAGCGCGTCTTAACCACCTTATAATCTTCTTGTTTAATCACTAGACCATTAATCAGTTCTGCACCCTTGCTCCCTTTCGAGGTTGGTTTTGGTTTTCCATCAGCATACAAATGTCTCCTAAATAGCTCAACATCTCTTCCCAGTGGGTCATGCTCTCGTACAACCTACATGAAAACTTAGATAAACACACAAAAAAAGGAAATGAAAGCTAACTTTATGAAATGCAGCATTACTGTCTTTACTCGGTATTCAGTAAAGAAGGTTATTCGGTAATATCTCACTCATAGAGTAGGTTTGGGTAGGGTGAAATCAAAGCAAACCTTACCTCTCTCTCATCAGGAGACATAGAGGCTGCTCCCAAATGAGACCCATAACGCAAAAACCTTCCGTTTTTTTTTTCTTTCAATATAGAATACAAAAACGTAAAATGCATGCTAGTAGTAGAAGGGATCATGATTCTCGCTTTGTTGGCCCTAACCAGATATTTGAACAACAATAGAGTACAAATGGAACTTAAATTGAATGGAAATTACAAGAATCTAAATATCAAATACGTACATTCATATGTTCGACTTCTGGGTTTTGACATCGTATATATGTATACACATCTAAGCGTTACGACTTACGACCCTTGACACCAAACACTTACCTAGTTTGTAACTTGACACAAACAACCCCTATAAAATTTACATAGATTCAGTGATTGCTTAGTCTCCTTCTGTTTGTTGTTCTTCCATAACTCCATGATGTATTGAATGTGATTTAGAGTGAACGTAAATATATATATATATATATATATATATATATATATATATATATATACGTAGGGAGAGGATCATTTGAGAACCAATTTGATTTGAGAACTAAAAAGAACTAATTTGAACCACAAGTTTATTTACATGTATCCTCCCTCCCATGAATTGTAGTGGTCCCCCTGAAATTTGTGGTTGAGATTTAGTTCTCAAAAGTTTTCATTTGAACCTAACCCTATATACGTATGAATCAAGAACAGCAAATATAAAACACAACATCACACTTGCATTCAAACTGACAAATATAAGAATGATCTACAACATTTCTAGACTTTGACTACGACAAATATACAGCCTCTAATGAAATGACGCATCCCTTTAATCACGTTGTTACAGTTTCCGTTTGGATAACTTCCAAACTGCTTATGACGTTAGGGACTTTGAACTTTACTAACTGTACTTCTGACCCGACATCAAATTGGACTAAGGGACTAAACTAGGCTGCATTGATGTGGGCTTATTATTTAAAGTTCCAGCCGAAACCATGGCCTTTGGCCCAATCGAAATGCAGCAAGACTTTGTTCATGACTCAGACAAATATAATGTAAATTAACACAAGATGTTCAAAGACTAGAAAATAATAAACCAATGCTCCTCCCTAGTCTTTGACATCTTCAACTTTAGCTTCCCTCGATCATGCTTCAATGATGGGTAAGCCTTGCGCTCTAACATCACTTTCCCTCTAGCTTTCCATTCAGGTCTTGCTTACCCTCCGACACTAACACAATAGCATCAACAAACAACATGCACCACCTAAACGCCTCCCGAATCGACTTTGAAAACTCATCCAAGATTATTGCAAAAAGAAACAGACTCAACGTAGATCATTGGTGAAGACGCACCTCCACATGGAAGATGTTTTTATCCCCCACTGGTGTCCGAACGCTTGTCTTAACACAATCACACATATCCTTAATTATCTTGATATACCTCCATGGAATCCCTCTTCCTTCATGACTATCTTAAATTACATGTCAAGATACGCTATCATAAGCCTTTTCAAGATTGATGAACACCTAGGTTTTAAATTATGCAATGCACTCCGATGCGTGATCTGAGTGCATCATGTATGCTATATGTTCTTTATACAAAAAATATTAAAAAATTATATATACATAACAACTTAGAAAAACATACTTCAACTAAAGAACTCATGTCAAAAGAAGATAAAGCATGTTAAAATATAAGAACAGCAGCAACAAATAGTTATCTATAATTCTATATACATCAGGTAATAACCAAAAAAAATAGCTGCATAGCAGCATTAAAACCAGCTAAAAAACAACAGCAGCAAGTTAGTAATCCAAACAGCTGGTTATGAGAACACAACGGCAACAACATTAACGCAGTAGTATTCTAAATTCTGAGAATATAACAAACATTAAAACAGTAGCAGCATTAAAGCAGGTACAAATTTACAATACCAACAGCAGGTTAGTAATCCAGAAACACAAAATATACAATATCCAAGAACACATAATTCTGATTTGTCGAAGATGAGAGAATACAAAATATAGTCGAAGATGAAAAACAGGAAGAACCAACTCTGATCTATATATATTACAATGTTACAATCATATCATTAAGAAAAACCCGACCCAACTCAAAAAATAATGAAAAAAATCTCTATGTTGCGCGCATCTTGCAACCGTCGCATTATGCGTGACAAACTCGCACAACGCATCAGATATAGCGATGCGATGCAATCAGCGCAACAGTGCATCACGTAATACACACGCATTATGCATGGCTGCATGCAATTTAAAACCAAGATGAACACCATATGCAAATCTCGTTTCCTCTCCCCTTACTCGGTGAACTTCACTCTTTACATAATATGTTGTTTATTCTACATCTATTTGGGCCTAGTTGAAACCTAAAGACTTGCACAAAGAGAGATTAGACCAGTCAACCAAAGAGAAGCCATGGATGTTCAACTGTTCAAGTTTTACTCATTGTATACCAAAAGAAACAACCCTTGAAAGTCAAATTAATCCACCATGGTTCTACACTAAAATCCGTTGTACGCCACCATTAACTACTAAAACTGAGTCCTGCTAACCCAACCCCTCTATTGGCTGTGAATTCTAGGTACCATTGACGGCATATTGATCTTATTATAAGAATTGCAATATAAATAAAACGACAACAAATTACTAAAAAGAGGGGGCATTATTATTATTATGTAAATATAGAAAATTACCCAAATAACTTGGAAGCCTCGGCGTCTAGCAACCTCAACGGCTTTGATGACGTTGGGGACGATAGCTAGACCACCATCAACACGCAGTGAGCCATCTTCCAACAGAAAATCATTCTGGAAAGCAAAGCAGAGAGATATCGAAGTCAAGTTGCAAGGGTGATCAAGTGATTAATAGTAGTTAGTATCCAACAGAAGAAGAAGAAGAAGAAGAAGATCGAGGAGAGAAGGAGAACCTGCATATCGATGACAACAAGAGCGGTGGTGGTGTGATCAACCGCCATTACTAAAACCCCCTCCCAAACTTCGTTTTCCGTTTATGGAACGGTAGGTTTTTGTGGATTTGTGGGTTGTGTGGTGTGACCGTGTGGGGGATAAAAAAAGTATAAAACATTAAAACTCATTGACGGTTGAGTTAGACGATAAAACTTTGGGAAAAAGACGAAAATAGCCTCTTTAATCAAGTTTGGGACGAAAATAGTCCTATGAAATTTTTTTCTTAACTTTTAGCCCTACCTTAACGGTCGTTAACGACCTCCATTGAAACCCAAAACGACCGTTCTTGATGACCAACCACGGAGCGACATGTGTCATCCACGGTCGTTAATACCCTGGAAAGGTCGTCGACGACCGTCGTTTTCCGTCAAACGACCGCCGTCATTTTTCGTCTCCAGGAATCTTGGAACATTGTCTGAGAGGCTTGTCGGGTGTGTGTCGACGTTCTGAGGTCGTAACGACCGTGATCGACGACGACCACAGTTACAGTCGTAACGACCGTTATCGGATTTAATAATTTTTTTTAAAATTTTAAACTAATGCATGATGCAACAATAAAAAAATCACTAAACTTTTTTTTTCTTTTTAATTATTTTTCCAGAAATAAAGCTAATAAAATTATAGACTTTTTGGTGAAATTATTTTTAAAAATTATCAATATATGAAGAAGTTATAAAGAAAAAAATGTTTGGTTTTTTGGTTTTTTCACTTCTCTTTGGTTTTCTCTTGATCCCTCCCCTTTATAAGATTCGAACATATAATCTTATGCATTGGTTGAAAAATAATAACTCTTTCACCAGGGATAAAAATAATAAGTGGTGTAGAAATCAAAGTCGAGATCTGGTCGAACGAATTGAAATGGACTTCTAGTATGTTTTTCAGACCACTGATGTCTGGATCTTAATCGTAATCTTGGATGGAGACTGGAGCAGCAACTGGAGAAGAAACATGTACACGTAACAACGCGTTAAGGCATCACAAGGAGAAAGTTATCCCTGTAACAACCCTTCAGTGCGAGAATCGGTAACTCAAACATAGAATACGAGAATGTAAGAGCGTAGAGAAGTAAAGTACCTCAACACGTTTGTATTTACAGTTATGGGAATTAGGGTTTAGCTTCGTCGGTATGACGTCAGTGCGCGTATATTACCTTGTTGATAGGGGTTATTCCTTATTCACATTGGAGTTTGATTGGTTGTTATCTCGCATAATCCGGATGTTAGTTATACGAGATAACTGTTTAAAGGGGAATCCACTCTTTACGAAGACTCGGCTTGACCCACCGGAAAAGTGAGGTATAGGCCTGACCCGGCCCGCGAAAGGCCCAGTGTGGATAGATTTGGTATCTATCATCTTCAAGCGGATTTTCATACCAAAAGACATTTAGCTCAATGGTATCTGATGTTTATACTAACCTAAGTAGTGTAAGTTTAAATCCCACAAAGTAATAATGAATGAGTGGATTTTAATGATGTGTTTGCTTTTAAAAAAAAAACTAGAATTTTCATAAGAAAAGTTATTTTTTATTTATTTAATATTTTTTTAAGGCAAAGGAATAGAACTAAAAACGGGGGAGGGTAAGACTAAGCTAACGCAACACCTAAACAATTACAAGGAAAGTAAAGCGTTTCTAAGCCAATCAATCCACGACACATAAACCTTCTTATTTCTAGTTACAATTCAATGAAAGAAAAATAAACAATGTTATCGTAGATGTGAGCCGTCTTCAAGTCGTGCTTCTAGTATATTACTTCGTTTTGATGCTTCCATAAAACCCACCACATACCACACCACATAAAAAGAAGTTACTTTAACATCTTCTTTAAAGAATTCCCTTATATATCATTTTGAATGTGGTGGCAGTCTCACATATGAGAACTATTTCCTACATACGTTTTCTTTTTATTTGTGGAAATGGGCGGTGGCCCATGAGTCACTACCTATTTCTCTCTCTATTCTACATGTTTAAAACCCTGGCCTCTCTCTCTTGAGCACTGTGGTTTTCTTCTCTCTAAAAACCCTATCTCTCTTTCTCTTAATCACCGATCCAGCCTCTCTGCTCGCCTGTCCAGTGGTTGTGGGTGGTTCTGAGCATTTTATGCTGCTGAATGCGGCGGATCTCCGGCCACTGTGCTCGCCGTCGTAAGCGGCGGCTTTGAGTACTATGTGCTGCTTTAGCAGTGGATCTGAGTATTTTGTGGGATCTCCGGCCACTGTGCTCACCGTCACAATTGTTGTGCCATTGTTCACCGGTGGTTAGCGGCAGCTTTGAGTACTATGTGAAAACCCTGATTCGGCGATGATGAATGATGACCTGTCGTTGGGGTCATGCAAAAACCTAACTTTACCTATAGACAGGGTAAGTCGGGTATCGTATCCACGAGGAGCACGTGGTTAGTGTTATAAATTTTATCTGATTATTTATACTAAATTATCTAGGAAACTACGAAGTGTAAAAATTGATTATTTGGTTTGGTTTAAATTGTGAAAAGACTAAAGCTAGCAAATGCTGAAGAATGTAAATTTGAATTGAAATTAGGTAATTTGTAAACTTATGGAGGAAAGATGATTCTCTCCGGGTTCAAGCTTATGAAATCTAGATTGCATTTGATTGATTACTAGGAAGTCCTTAAGGGGGACTGTGCGAAGGTTTAATCTTGTGAAAATGTGAGAACTAACTTAATTGGTCAGAGCGTGCACATCAACAAATCCATTCATAGTTAAAGGCTATGACGTGTGAATTCTTAACAATGAGAAAACCAGACTTGAATTACCAACTAAAACAATCCTAGAATGTTAAACAATCAAGAAACAATCCTTCAATCAATAAACTCTACACCCGGAGAGAATCACGGGTGGTTTAGCTACTCATGTTCATGATCCAAACAAAATCTATGATCGAAACAAACAATTGAAATATGAAAACCTGGTAATCCGGAAGTGTTCTCGGTGCCAAAATCGCCTCCTAAAACCCTAAAAACGGCTGGAATCAAAAGTGTTTTCGAAAACCTAAAAGTATGGCTTAAATACCAATGAAAAAAAAGGAAAAATCCGGAATTGCGTCGAGGAGGGCGCACTGTGCGCCCTATAGGGCGCACTGTGCGCTCTGTCTGAAAAATCTGGAGGTTAGCTTGCTGATTGGCGCCCCTGCTTTGCCCATTTACACACAGTGGAGGGCGCCCTGTCTTGAATTTTTCCCAATTGCTTTCAAACTTCGTTCTGAGCTTCAATCCTAACTTTTAAACATCCCTTTAGCTCTCATAATACATCCAAAATGTTTCCTTTTCTGCATACGAGACCTAAAATCAATCACAAACTCAAAGTACCCATATTTCATATGCTAAAACACATAAAAACAAAGTATTAATCATATTTAAACGCTCTCGCTCAACCTCTCATCAATGAACCCTTAGGGTTTGAGCCGTTTCGTTTTTGGGGTTTTTAGGCCGGCGGTTAACCGGAACTACGATGTCTTTTCTTCTGATGGGTTAGTATATCGATCTTAATGCTTTTGTTACTGGTGGGTTAGTATATCACCCAGATTCGGCGATGATATAAACTTTAGGGTTCGAGCCGGATCGATTCTGGGTTACTCTTATGTTCAGTGTTGTAGAAAGCGCTAGGCGGTAGCTAGGCGGTCGAGTACCGCCTAGCATTTAATCGGGATTAATCGGGATTAATCGGGATTAAACGGGATTAATCGATTTGCAATTTTTTTAATTTATATATATATATACACATTTATATGAAAATAATACTTTCAAATCCACATTAATACTTCATAATTCATAGAATTCAAGCTTAGTTATAACAAAACAAGTACTTATAAATCCATTTTTTCGATTTTGACCGATTTTTTTCGATTTTGACCGGCTTTGACCGATTTTTGACCGGCTTTGACCGATTTTTGACCGGCTTTGACCGATTTTTGACCGACTTTACCGATTTTTACCGATTTTCTCCGCCTAGATATTCCACCGATTAATGGACCGCCTAGCTAAAAATTCCAAGAGAAATGACCGCCTAGCGATTAATCGCCGCCTAGGCCGATTTTTTACAACATTGCTTATGTTATGGGTTTTCAAGAACCCATTTGTCAACCGATTTGTTAGTTGTTCCCGTTTCGTTGATGCTACATCGTTGGTTTTTGAAGAAATTTCAGATCTGAGACGAATATGGGTTTATATGGGTTTTTTACCCTTGGCGTTTACAGATCTGAAACGAATATGGGTTTATATGGGTTTTTACCCTTGGCGTTTTCATGTGCACGGGTTAATATTCCCTTATATATCATTTTGAATGAGGTGGCCGTCTCACTTATGATAACTATTAACTGTTCACTCTCCATGTGATCACTTTTCAAAAATGTGATTGGAATTTATTGTTTTGGTTTGCTGAGCAATGATGATTCTTTCTTTTTTCCGGCTTCGATGGTCGCCTTTACGGCGTGGCGATAGACCCTTTGTTTATCGCAGTCGTGGGTTTGATCTCAGTCTTCTATCCCATCTTAGTCTTTAAGACTGTGATGATCTTTAAGTATCTGAGCTCAATTTGATTAATGATCTGTTATGTTTCTTTCTTTTTACATATTTTTTTTTCTATTTTGTGTTGTTAAGGTTGGTGTTGTGGTTCAGGGGGTTTTAGTTTGTTGTTGGTGGTCTAAGTATTTTTACATTTTAAGTATTCAAGGTACATGTTTCTCAAGCTGAGGAACAACTCAAATTTCCTCCACTAATACCTATTTATGCACAAAATTAGAATTAGAAGTATGGTAAGCAGTGTAGATTACCCATTGAGTTCCTTTATTAGTTCAGTTAAAAGATGCTGCAGTGCTTCCTTTCAGAAGAAAAATGGTTGACAGCCGTTGCCCCAAATTCAAAGTAGTTGCTAACATACAGAGCATCTTTGACTTCTTTTTGATATAGATTAACAGACATAGGCTTTGGCTTTCTTTTTTTTTATATATATATCATCAATATACATTTTACAAATATAAAGTTTTTGCTTAAAAAAAATAATTAAATAAACGCTTATTGATTGATTGTCATAAGAAAATGAATTACAAATATAAAGTTTTTGCTTTAAAAAGAATAACTAAATAAACTTAGAGATTGGCGTTAATACTTAATAGCAATATAACAAAGGTGATTTCTTTACCTACTAAATTAGGTAATTGTAATTTTAATAATTAATAAGTTTTAATCTTATTAATGTTATTTCTTTTTGTGGTAACTCATTCATGATTAGAACTCATTCGTGATTAGATTGGTCATATTATTGTAGTTTATATTTACTTGATATTTCACGTGTTGACGCGACGCAACGCGCACGGGCGTTTATAACTAAACACTTACATGAACTAATGATAAAGATTTTTAACCAGGCGCGTGATGTGGCGGCGTATACGCAACACTCATAAAAACATAACGAACATGATAACACTCATAAAAACATAATTAATATGATAGCCCACCGTAACACGCTGACATACAAAATATCTATCACTATGATCAATATTTTTGTACTATATGCATGTATGTTGACAAAAAGTTTCAACCCGCAGCAACGCGCGGGTCTTTAACTCGTATCTATTAATTTGATTATTTAAATCGAGGGTAAAACAAGAATATTAATTACGAAATTAATAACTCTTCCATAAATTCATCCTTTTGAACTTTTGAGAGGGATGTGTAGGAAAATCGTTCGTAACTTTAAATTAAAATAAATACTTTTATTTAAGTACGATTACAATAAAAGAAAATCTAGTTTATTACAATACAAGGAAATGAAATTCTACTCCTACTACAATTACAGGGAAAATAAAATGATTACAAATAACTAACAGTACGATTACAAATGAAATAAAATAATGCTTACAAGAGAAAAGACAAAGGAAAGAAACATGTAAATAATATTTAATTAAGAAAGATGAATAGAAAGTTTTTGATAACGGGTCTACCGAAGATCCGTTTTGTTTCCCAGAGTACAATCGCCTAAATCGTATTGTACGGCCGAGATAACTCTAAGCTTGAAGTTACCTTTGAGTTCTCGAAGTCTTGACGAACAAGATGAAGATTGAGAGAGTAAGAGAAGAGAAGAGATGAAGAATTCTTGTGAATTCTGGTGTGTTTAGCCTCAATTATCTTAATTAGCTCAAAACGCGTTTACAGTTGTTATCCCGGAGGAATCCTCGCGTAACAGTTGTTTTCCGGAAGAACTGATCTCCCGGTTCAACTCACATTCCGCTTGAACTTCTCCGCCCGGACCACACAGGTCCGCTTGGACTTCAATCGGAACAACTTTCGGTTGAACCCAAAAACAATAAGGCGGCTCTCAAGCGGCTCGCGACGATGCAAAGTGCGCCATTAAAGCACCACATTGCGCCCATACACCCACGTCACGCGCATGCGCGTGTGCGAGTACGAATTACGGGTGCAAAGCACCCTTAGGGTCCAAGGGATGTGTCTTACTAAAGGAAATAATAGTTGGTAATGTTCCCACCTTATAAACCACTTTTGGTTTCATTCCCCAACCAATGTGGATGAGTTAGCATGCTATACATAGCATTTTCCTCTCCAATTTTCGCAGCTTTGACAGCTTCGAACCCTCAACTTTGAGCATCGATAACTCATTCATACGAGTTCGGATTTGGACGTGGTTTGATGCGTTGGAAAGCCCTCACAACGTACTACATAAACCCATAAAATACAGAGGCAACAATCTATGTTATCTGTATTTTATTTTAGTACAGAGTTGGTGAAAAACTCATTTTCACACTTAGTGAAAAAACTCATTTTCCACTAGTTTTTCTCCCAAAATTCCAACAGGTTGTGTATTTTTTTTTTTGAAACCGAACCTGAATTATTCGAAATTCTAAACATGAAGTATTTGAGATTTCAGGTAACTAAAACTCTAATCAATTGTTATTAAGTTATTGACTTATTGTTGTTGGTTTAAAATAAAAAACTAAAGAACTTTAGTTTACATTCTGCGAAATTTACAAAGAAATCAAAAAACTAATCAATTGATTGTTGGTTCTTTCGCATTATCTTCATTCAGTTCCTTTATCGTATTCATCTTCGTTGCAGAATTCTAACATTTTTATTACTAGGCCAAAATAAAACAAAATGGAGTTAATATATGTAATTCTATTACGTAGTAACATAGTCATGTTTTTGTAATAAGAAATTTATCATATATGTAATAACATGGTTACATAAGGGTGGGAGGAGCGGGTTCTAAGGGGAACAGTAAAAAACCGGAGAACAACGGAGAACTGGCTCAAACAAACTTCAATTGAACTCATTCTAGCATATTGGAATTGGCTCGTAAAATAATTATTGAGTTTTTAATAGCTACAATAAAATCCTAAAACTAAACCCTAGCTATAGCTAAAACTTTTTTAACTCATAGAACAATTCAAGTTGTATTCTACATTATAACTATATTAGATTATATTTTCGTATTTTTGTTTGTATTGTAACTTGGCCCATTACCTCGATGGTTTGTTAATAGAATTTTGTTGATCGTTAAAAAAAAAGTATATTAGATAAAGTTCTCTTTTATTAGATATATCTAAACTAATTGTTATTAATTTTAAGTCATGAAGTGTTTACTAGGATGTCAAATCCAATGTTAATATGTCATACAAACTTTAAATGATATTAAAATCTTAATATGAAAGTGTGTGCTTTTAGTTGCTACAAATGAACTAGTAAGTTGTTTATAACTTTTTACTCTTTTGATTTACAATGTTTAATTAACTAGTCTAGTATAATTACCTTTTAACTAGATGTTACGGTGCGTTGTTGCGCATGTGTGAAAAAACCAAACAATCAAAACAAATGAAAGGTGTAAACTACATTATCAACTTTTTATAAATAATTATATTTTCCTTTTTAAAACTTGAAATAGTGTTAACTATAAAAGAATGCTATGTACATAAATATTTGCTTTCTATGAAATTCGGTTTTGAATTAATTTTCTTTATCTGTTAACCTAATATTTTTTTTAATGCTAAATTTCACACCAAATATACCACTTTGAAGTTTTATAATTGGGTCTCCATCAAAGAGGATATTCCCTCTTACTATTACATTTGAATTTTTTAATGACCCATAGACTCAAATTCAGTTGATTTATTGTCATTTTTGGTTGAGTTGCATGTACATAGTAGACAATTAAAAATATGTATAAAAAGTTGATAATGTATAAAAAGGGACTTGTAAATCTAGATCTATAAGTTTATTTGTTTATAGAGTGAGATAATATATTTCATTTCAATACAAAAGATACAAATTAATCAATAATAAATAAAAGGATTCAACAACAATTAGCATGAAGCCAACTTAAACCACTCCATAACAACAAAAACGCCTCTTGATCACTTTTCTTAAGATGGTCGGTGGAATTTGTGGCCCAAACTTGCTCATTGTGTTCACCTCTTCTCTACCTTTAAATCTTTAATGATTAGTTGCATGTTCTTGAAAGAAGACAAAAATGGCATTAAAAACATATTTATTTGCTTTAAGATAACTTTTTTAGATAAATATTACTACTTTTAAATTTTAATATACCTAACTATACATCCTAAACCGTTTTCAGCGAGACTCATAAATTATACTACCTTTAAATTATACTACTTTGTCAACTGGATAATTTTTAGGAAAATTAAATTTTGATAATCTCGACTATTGCATGTTGGCCGATAATAAGTCATACTTTGTTTTTTCCCTACAGTTAACCTCCTTATTAATCATATTGAAAATAAACAGATGCTGTTAAAATGACACTAAGTCCGGTAAGATTATTTCATTTTCTGATTACGGGCATCACAATGGCGTCTTATGTGATATGTTTTTTTTTACTAAGCTCAAACACATAGATTTTTTAAGATGTTCATATGTTTTAAGGGTATGAAGAAATGTTTTTATCCATTTGTAGAAGAGTTTTGTGTTTGGATGTTGTTTTCTAAAAACTTTTCTTCACAAAACATCACAAACATGTCACCTAACACGACACCGTGAACTCGTGAAGCCCAATCATCAGAAAGTGAAATTTTCTTAATGGAGTTAGTATCATTTAACGGCGGTCTGTTTATCTCCAACATGATTAAAAAGGGGTTTATTGTAGAGAAAAAACAAAGTATGGATTATTATCGGCCAATAGCTAGTAGTTGAGATTATTAAAATCTAATTTTTCTAGATTTTATAGCCCTTGATAAGGAAGACAAAGTTGTGAATTATTTAAAAAAAAAATTAAGAGTTTTAAGTGGACAAATTTATCTTTTAAATAAGGAATTAAAATGAGATTTTTAATGAAAACTCAAAAATTAAACGATTCATTCAATGATCATCGACATTTAATAATGTTATATAAGTAAATTAAATAATAAGTCAAATAAAATTATCTTTCATATACATATACAGAAACGAATATCACATCTCATAGATATAGATCTATCACATATGATAGATATAGATCTACCAGTTTATGCCACAAATAAATCTCATACGCCAAATTACTTAGCCATTCGATTGAGATATAGCTTTACTTTGTTAGGTAAAAGCTTTATATTGGGTTCCATAGGATAATAGGAGTGGTGAGAACACTTTTCATAGTTAAACTTCTTTGACACTTTCTCAATATAATGAGACACCAAATAGTTATACCATCGTTCTCAAACATATTATCTACATATAAGCAAATTATAACTCCCTTATCAAAGTTATTAAAGTTGCTATATATACACTTGTCTACTTGATTCAAGTTATAACCATTACATACCATAATGTCAGACACGACCTGTTAAGACACGACATGATAAGACACAACACGATTGGTCTCAAACACGAACATGACACGAAAACTTTTCGTGTCTAGTTTTAAAAACACGAACACGACATGTATTCTAACGGGTCGACACGATAAAACCTGTTTAGACACGATATTTTAACTAATCGACGGTCGACAAGATAAAACTTGTTTCACTCAACCTGTTTAGACAAGAACACGACCTGTATTTTGACGGGTTTAAGAAATGAGAGATGTATGAGTGTATGTTACAACATAAATGGAATGGAATTTTGAGAGACGTCACCTAATAATCTAATTCTAATATATCTTTAATATATTATTTAAAATATTTATATATATTATTAAAATATAAACGTGTCTTAACATGTTAACAGGTTTCGACTTATTAAGACACGAAAATTAACAGGCTTTACCAGGTCGACCTGTTAACGACATGAAACATGTTAAGCCCAAACATGAAACCTGTTAACATTATCGTGTTTCGTGTCATATTTTCGTATTCGTGTAAAAATTGTCAGACCTACTTTCGATGCTACTTTTTAAATGTTTGTTTTAACCCATAAAGTTATTTAATGAGTTTACTCACTTATGCTCATTAATAGGCATAACAAAACTTTCTTGTTGCCCCATGTATATCTCCTCGTCTAACTCATCATTCAAGAAGGCAATTTTCACATCTTTTTGATGTATATTGGATATAACTGCAAAAGTTATTAATAGCCTAATTATGAATATTATAGCAACATAAGCATATGTATCAAAGTAGTCACTACTCTCTTCCCATTTAAAACCTTAGATGACCAATCTAGCTTTAAAATTGTCTATTGTACCATTTATTTTCATCTTTCTTCTTGAATATCCATTTGCAACCTAATGGTTTACATATATAGATATGGATTATATATATTAACAATTAGAATTTCTGGGTCTGTGAGTTAATTTACTGTACATCATTTTGGCTAATAAAGGCGTGCCATGTGTCCAGTTGGCCACGTGGTGTAAAATTGTTTAATTATTTTTTTCTTTTTGCGTCTGTGACATAGGTTATATTTTAAGTTTCTATTTTCTTTACCAAAGCTTGAAGTGTCCGGGTGGCATGTACCCTAATCATTAACAAGGATAATCATTAACAAGGATGTCCAGGGTTCGATACTGCCTATTACCGGTTTTTTGCGCAACCTTCCTTTTTTGCCTTTTTTTTTTTGTTTTGTTTTTGTTCTTTTTTTTTGGTTTTGTTTTGTGTTTTTTTTTTTTTTTTTGTCATAGACACATTCTAATGTTACTCATTTCACCTAACCTTAGTACATGTATCTATTACCGGTTTTTTGCGCAACCTTCCTTTTTTGCCTTTTTTTTTTTTGTTTTGTTTTTGTTCTTTTTTTTTGGTTTTGTTTTGTGTTTTTTTTTTTTTTTTTTGTCATAGACACATTCTAATATTACTCATTTCACCTAACCTTAGTACATGTATTCATTTCACCAAAATTTAGTACATGTATCCAGTTAGATAAAGATAACAATTATATATATTTCAACTTTAGTGATTTAAAGACACAAGAAATTATATCGAACCTCTATACAAAATTAAAAAAACGGGGAGTCCGTGTAACGCGCGAACGATATACTTTGGTTTAACGAATCGGGTTCTAGCATGTGTCCGTTTGGTACACGTGGCGTGATTGTGTTCATTTTTTTTTTACTTTTGCGTTGGGATTGAAAGTTATGTACTTAATTTTTCTCCTTTGACCTCAAAAATTCATATGTGCGAGTGGTATGTATTTTGTCTTCTAAGGAGGAGGTTCCAGTTTCGATTCTCATTTAATCCGCTTTTATATACTTTATTTTGTGTTTTAACTTCTTTGTTTTATTTTATCTTCTTTGTTTTTTAGGTTTTATTAACTTTTGTATGGTGAATTGGACATCTTTTATTATCGGTTATTTATAAAAATGTAAAATGTCATGTAACGAAACAACACAAAAAACTAACATAAAAGAAGTGATCCGCCGTAACGCGTGGATAGGTCAATTTCTTGTTTTATAATGCAAAATATGATTTCCTTTTTATAAAGATTTAGACTTTAACCTCAAAATCAAAATTATACTTTTAATCTCCTTTTTTTTCAAATTAAACGATTTAAAATATATTATCCATTGAGATATAAAAGTGACAAACATAAGAGGCCACGTATAAATCATATAAAATATGATTTCTAGACACTTCCATCTTAAGCATGTTATTGACAGCCAGGATCCCACCCCCACATATTTGCATCGACGACATTATATTCCTTTCTATCTCTAAAATTCTTTTATCCATATTACTTTATTGAAAAATAGAATAATCTACATGGCATAAATATAATTAATTGTTTTGACTTCTAGTTTGATTGTTACATATTATAAATTTTTATCGGTCGAATACAACAATAATAACCAGTAACGTCGTATCGAAAACATAATGCTATTAGTAGGGTCTGGGAAGGGTGGGATATAGGTAAACCTCACCTTGAAGGATATAGAGACTGTTTCTACAGAGACCCTCAGCTCCGAACCACAAAGTAACACACCCGCGAAACTGAACAACAAAAGAGAAATGAAAGAAAACCACACGCGCACGCACACAATAAAAATAAATAAATAAAATAAAAACATAATAAATAAAATAAAATAAAATAAATATAAATAAATAAATAATGTTATAATAATAAATAAATAAGCAAACAAACAAATAACTAATACTAAATATACAACATAAGATAGTAATAGTAACTATCTACTCTAGGGTCCTTAGTCTGAATCCTAGATCTCCACGATATCTTTCTTGATCATGTCCTCAGAAATGTGAAAATCTAGCAAATCAAGCCTAATATGTTCACCCCACGTCAATATAGGTATACCTCTCATTCTCCTCCCCTAGACCGTGATATGATGCTATCAACCGAACGAACAGGAGTCGTCAACTGCCTCCTCTTCATGTGACCAAACCATCTTAATCTTCCCTCCCGTATTTTCCTTGAGGTACTCGCTACCGCAAATCTCTTCCAAAAGACCTCATTTATAATACGGTCCAACTTAGTGTGCCCTTATCCACCTCAACATATACACACAGATTAAAAGGGTGTATGTGCTATGCGAGGTGAAACATAACACACTAAAACAAACATTGGTAAAGTGCTTGAAAAGTTAATTTGGTGAAAATCATATAGATTTAAAAAAATCTAATAATTTTTTTTTTTGAAATAAACTAAATATGAAATCATATAAAATAAAAACGCTTTTGAAAAAAAAAATTAATAAAACAAAAAATTGATTATTAGATGATTATATTTCTAAAGTAATTTTCTTATTAATTGTTATAACTAAAAAATTAAAGTTGCAGTTTAAGTAATTATGATACCTATACTTAATATTATTGAGTTATAATTTATGTTTAAAGATAATTTTTTTAATTAATATAAAAATATACAATTCATATCAGATTCGTATCTCTGACACGAATGTAAAAAAATTTCATTACAAAGGGTTTAAACTATCAACTTATAAACACGATCTATTTTTCAATAATAATGTATTTGATTTCCGAAATAAAATATCAATTAAATTTGTTACTTCACTAAGAATCATTACAATAATAGTAACTATAATGATTATGACACCGACCCTTTCTTAATCCCTTCTTAATTGGGTATTTTTGAAAATAATATATAATTAAATTCATTATTTTGTCATGTTTCAAAACTATATATTACTATTATAATTCAAAATTCTCATTATATAAAGAGGCTTTAGTGTCATTTCAAAAACACCCACTCCCAATTCTCCTCATCTTTTCCTCACACTCTCCATTTCTTTAAATTAATCAATTAAT
Source organism: Deinandra increscens subsp. villosa (assembly GCA_039602395.1). Taxonomy (NCBI): domain Eukaryota; kingdom Viridiplantae; phylum Streptophyta; class Magnoliopsida; order Asterales; family Asteraceae; genus Deinandra; species Deinandra increscens. The sequence continues at coordinate 58,646,982 of JBCNJP010000006.1, forward strand.
TTTTCTTTTTGAAAAAAAAAATGCCTGGAATTGCATTTGGTCGTTTTGATGATTCCTTTAGCTTGACCTCCATTAAAGCTTATATTGCAGAGTTCATCTCCACCCTCCTCTTCGTCTTCGCCGGAGTCGGATCCGCCATAGCTTACGGTAACTATCCATATATTTTCTCCACTTTTTAATAATAAAAATAATAATAATAAAAATAATAATAATAAAAATAATAATAATAATAATACCATAATTCCCCATGCAAATTTACGTACGTAGTTTAAGTGTTTAACTGTTTTGTGCAGCCAAGTTGACGGCGGATGCCGCCCTTGATCCGGCGGGTCTGGTGGCCATAGCGGTCTGCCATGGACTTGCACTCTTTGTTGCAGTATCGATCGCTGCCAATATCTCTGGTGGCCATGTCAATCCAGCTGTCACCTTTGGATTGGCTGTTGGCGGCCAGATCACCATCCTAACTGGCATCTTTTACTGGATTGCCCAACTCATTGGCTCCACCGCCGCATGCTACCTTCTTAGCTACGTCACCGGAGGTTTGGTAAGTTAAAAACTTGTGTAGATCGATTGAAAACTAACTGCAATTGGCCTCCGTGGAGCTTTTTCCACAGTGGTGGACTTTCTCCTGGACTGGTAAAATAACGATGATGTGTGCTGGCTGATGTACGAGCTTCCCTTGATTGGGGACATGCCAGCCAATCGACTTTAACAGTTTAAAAAATTTAAAAACAAAATAGCTAGGGTTGTACATTTTGCATGTATTCTTATACATTATGTTTCCTTTTTCAGGCTGTGCCTACCCATGCAGTTGGTGAAGGTGTAGGAGCTATCCAAGGAGTTGTGATGGAGATCATAATCACATTTGCGTTGGTGTACACAGTCTATGCCACCGCTTGTGACCCCAAGAAGGGGCCCTTGGGCACAATCGCGCCTCTTGCCATTGGGCTCATTGTGGGTGCCAACATCTTGGCTGCGGGCCCTTTCTCTGGGGGATCAATGAACCCGGCCCGATCCTTTGGTCCTGCGGTGGCCAGCGGTGATTTCTCTGGCCACTGGATCTACTGGGTCGGACCTCTCATCGGCGGTGGCTTAGCTGGAGGCGTTTACAGCAATGTGTTTTTGCACCATGACCATGCTCCCCTTTCCAGCGAGTTTTAGATTTTTATTGTGAACCCGGGTCAATTTGTTATTGTAATAAAAGGAAGGAGAGCAATTTATTTGTTTTTCTTTCTTTTTCTATTTGTTTTCTATTTATGAAAATTAATGGAGTATGTGTGTTTTGATATGTGATATTGTGATGAGCTTTTTTCTTGATTTTTTTAAAAATGGGTGAAGTTGGTGGAAGAAATATTGCATTATGGTTGGTAGTGGTGGGCTCATTTGCTTTATCAGGCCTTTTTGTTTGATTCTTTATCCCAGCATGAGGTGGGTGGGCCATTTGTACCAATCAATGCATGTGATTATATGTGTTTGTTGACCCACTGTGGCTCAGTCCCTTCAAATATAACGAATATTGATGTAATTTTTTTTTAACAGCTAAAGAATAAAACTCGGCTACTTGGTGTAAACCAAGTGAAAACTCATATCCGCAAACGGTCGGATGGTAAACCTGAAGGCTGATCGAAATAACAACCATTACAAGATAACAACTAGGACAAGCCCTCATGGTTAATATTGATATAAACTAAAGACTAAATTATACGGTGAATTCGAGTTCGTGCATGTTGTTTATCTATTTTTAAATCTACATCACTTTGTTGATGAGAACACACATCACTTAACCACTTGATTATCATAGGTATAGTTGGTAAAGTCATAATTTTACTTTTAAATAACTATTCCCTGTTTACTCATCTGTCACTTCTATTAGTTCTTGAAACGTATGAACGGTAAACGAATCTGTTAAGTTCTATTAAATTACCAGTTTACCCGTAACAATGAAAGTAAAAAATTAATACTAAAAAATATACAATTCTAATCCACAGTTGGTGACTAGTTCTTCCCCATCTTTTTTATAGGTAAAATAGGTAAATGACAAAACTTTATGTTTGTATTTGATAACTCTACCAATTCGTCCATTTTTGAGGAAATTTTTTTAAAAATGTTAAAAAACTTCGAAAGATATATATATTTTTAGTTTCTTCAAAAAGACCCGCGGGACACTGGACAGTTAAATACTTTAAAGAATAAATTTTTAAAAGGTAAAACATAAAGGATCTTTTATGGAAGTTACTCTATTTAAAAGAAAAAATATTAGGTACAATTTTTGTAATTTTCATATTTTTTTACTTATACAGAGCAATTTATTTTTAAAAAAAACTAACGTCGAAAACAAGCTCATCCATTTGAGTCATAAGCATGACCAACGTTTTAAAAACCGGTTCAACTGGACCGGCTCAACCGGTCCGGTTCAACCGGTTCAACCGCCAACCGGTCATCATACCGGTTTTTAATCCCCGGTTTTTTGGACATAACCGGACCGTTTTGAACCGGGCGGTTTTTTCCGGTTTTTTCCGGTTCAACCGGTTTTCTGACAATTTTAAAAAAATATATATATTTTTTTAATTTATTGTTATTTTTTATTATTTTTTAAAGTTTCAAACTTATATATTCTTATGAAATACCTATTTGCTATTATTTTTTAGTGGATTATCATTGTATTTTAACTATTTTTCGTTGTGGTGTACAAATTTATTAACATTTTTATAAAAATATAGATATAAATCTCCTAACCAGTTCAACCAGCCGGTCTAACCGGTCCGACGTGTCGAACCGGCCCCGGAAAGTTTTCCGGTTCAACTAAAAAACCGGTTTTTAAAACATTGAGCATGACAAGTGAGCTAGTCATGATTGAATAGGTAATTTTTTATATCTATCACTAAATGTGACATTTTAACATACATCATTAATTCATAGTAGTCATTACATTAAAAGAAAAATTAAAAAGAAAAAAATCAAGATAAATGTCATTTCCATTTCATATCAACCAACACTTAGTTAAGAAAAAACACAACTGTACCATTCTACAGGGGCTATCTAATTTAAGGAACAAAACAAGGGGAAAACAACCTGTGTTTTTTTTTCTTCTTTTTTGGAACTTCAAAACTAGATCTGCAGGGGATTGACAAAATGTTGACATAAACTCATGTAACCTCAAATTATACATCAGCATCTATTTATATACAAGTGTCCGAACATGACGAAAAACACCACGGATGGAGCATATTCTGTGACCCGTCAATTACTACGGCACTGTCACTGAGAGACCTTTATCTTCATTTTCTTTACTAGTTTCTACAGCCCGACCCGTATCTTCACTAGCCCATGATTCGACTTCCATCTTCTTTGTTCTTTCTAGTTGCTTCACCAAGTTGAGCCGTTTAGATGAATATGGAGAAGGAATCTGTGAGAGATGAATGAACAAAAAATGTACATTTAGTAACTGACTGAAACATAACAGGTCAAATTAGGTGTGTAAATGAGCCAAGATTGACTTGCTAAAAGCTCAAATCAAACCAAATATAAACGAGCTTGAGCCCAAATCCGGGCTCATTAAATGAACGAGCCAGTGATTCACATACCGCGCTTTACTAGGCTTGACAAGCCTAAATGAGTATTATGATAATTTTTATTTTATATAGTAAATAGATAAATACATGGTAACTACTATTATTTATAAAATTATATTAAAAATTAACTAAATAATATATATTTTGTTATATATATATAATATTATAATATAATTATAACTATATATAAATAGTTTAATTATATATGTATATACAAAAAACGGAGAAGGATAAAATGAAAACCTCTACGAGTTGGAAAAACCGTGAAAACTAAGCTAAAAAATTCGTTTTTTGTTCCGATTTTTTTTATGGTGACTCTCTTACTTAAAAAAACACCGTTTATGAAAAAAAATAAAAAAAACGCCGAGTAAATTTTTTTAAAAAATATATTTAAGAACCGATTTTTTTGCAAAAAGAAAGTTAACCGGCCAAAAAAGACGTTCAAAATTTGTTATTTTTTTTTAGATGTATTTTTTTATAGATTCTACATTCATTTTTGATGGTTTTGGTGAAAAAAAAATAAAAAAGCGCCTAGAGATTTTTTTTTAAAAAATATTTACAGATTTT
>JBCNJP010000006.1:58651620-58667415 GCA_039602395.1 Deinandra increscens subsp. villosa
ATTGGAATATAGGATTAGGTTTATGATTTACTATTATTAAGGTTGAGCCCACGGGCCCAGTTAAGTTTCTAGGGTTCTTTATGAACTCTATATATTGTAACCTAATCTTTAATAATATCATTGAGTCTTCTATTATCTTACATGGTATCACAGCCAACGATTCAAAATCTAGTTGTCGCCATCACGTTCAAACCCTAGACAGGGCGGTGTGCCACCACCGCCGCCGTCCTGTCCCAACATTGTATTGCAGTTAGTTTTTCTTTTTCTTCTATTTTTTTTCTTTCGTTTTAATAAAGCTTCGTTTTCAATTCAAGATTCCAACCGCTACTCTCAACGAAATCCTATTGTGACATCGTTTTATTCATTCGTAACCTAAAACCAAACGTGAACCAATTTCTTTGCCGTTAAATAAAATTCTTGTCATTGTCAAACAAAAAATTTTGTTGGCATCGTGTTCCGTTCATAGTATTGGACTACGGTCCTTTATGATTTTTATGATTTGGAGATCCAGTTGATTAAAAAAAAATCCATTAGTTTGTCATCGTAATTTACGAATCGAATTCAATAAGTTTTTGTCAACTAGCAATTTGAAGATCCAATTTGGATTTGAAATTCCATCGATTGTAATTAGTCCTCAGAGTAATTTACAAATTACTTTCATTATTTGGAAGATTGACTTCCGGACTAGAGCATAGAGAATGTTGGCGCTGCTATTTGTACGGTTTATCGTCATGCCGTCTGTCGGACTACGGTCTACAGTCGCGCTGTCTTTCGGACTACGGTCGCTTCGCTCGTGCCGCCTTTCGGACTACGGTCCTTCGCCGCGCCGCCTTTCGGACTACGGTCCTTCGCCGCGCCGCCTTTCGGACTACGGTCCTTCGCCGCGCCGCCTTTCGGACTACGGTCCTTCGCCGCGCCGCCTTTCGGACTATCCGGGCCTTCCGCCTGCGCCGCCTTTCGGACTACGGTCCTTCGCCGCGCCGCCTTTCGGACTACGGCCCTCCGCCGCCCCGCCTCTAGGACTACGGTCGTCCGTCGCGCTGACCTTTCAAGCTACGATTCTCCGTCGCGCCGACTCTAGGACTACAGTCCTAAATTACCGATGCAATAATGATTTTTCTAGAGGACTACAGGATCAATGATATCGAAAAGTATAAGTTGGCACGTTCAAGTACACGGTGGATTGGTTGATAGAAGATTGAGATTTGGAGTCGAGAACTGAAATTGAAGCTAGTTTTTTTTAGTTATCATTATCTTTATGTTTTATTGTTTTTCAGTCTTTAGCGTCCGATTTTCTCCCGCTCCGACTGCGGGGGAGTATTGGAATATAGGATTAGGTTTATGATTTACTATTATTAAGGTTGAGCCCACGGGCCCAGTTAAGTTTCTAGGGTTCTTTATGAACTCTATATATTGTAACCTAATCTTTAATAATATCATTGAGTCTTCTATAATCTTACAGTATAATTCTGCAACTCATCATTACAACTTTTAACCACCAAACTTGTTAAATCATGCATTGAAATACAAACTTCAAAGGCTTCTCAGGTTTCATGGTTATATCACGTACTAATCAAAAGCAGATTTCAGAATATCCCTTGCAGTAAAGATGTTCTAGTCATATACAAACTTCAGTCAACACAGGCCTTTTCTCATCTTCATCTTCTTCTTCACCCTCATTTGATTCCGCAGCAGTTTCAGATCCGCCAACCTTTTTCTCTCCGATCTTCAATCCTTGTAATCCATCAACACACGATTTCTCCGCCTCATCTGGTACCTCCGGTTCCACCACCTTATCTGTCATTCCCTCACCACCGCCAACCACCACCTCATCTCCGTTCACCGCTGGTAATTCACCGCCTTTCTTCGGCACACAGCTGCCGGAAGGATCAGCTTCAGCTTCGATTCCGACGAGTTTATCACCCGAAGATCCATTTCCGGGCCACGGGTCGTTGACACATTCTCCTTCCGATTCATCGTCTGAGGTGGCGTGGAAAATGCGAGACTTCACGGCACTAGCGGCCTTGAGGAAGGCTTCTTGTATGGAGTCGGCCGGAAGGGCACAGTCCTCAAGGCCTGCATCTTCAAGACGCGGTGGCTGGATTGTATCCAATAAGCTGCCGAATTCTACTTCCCCTGTAGTTTCCATCTGTGAATTCTAAAAAATTGAAACCCTAGCACATGAAACAATACGGGTGGGTCAAGTAACGGGTCATAGCATGTTCGGGTCAAAACATGTCGATCTACAAAAAGTATCAGGTGACTAAAATTATCAACAATATAATCATAAATTGTTATAAAATCTGAAAACTGCTACAGAAAATCAATAACATCATCAGAATTCATGAAGACCAATATCAGAAACAAGATGAGGATGACAACAGCCAACACACATAATTCAGCATCATTGAATTAATAGCACTAGAGTCATTAACAAAGATCATATTCCCAATCATTCAAAACCACACATAACCTTGATTTTGACTGCTACAGTAAACAAAATTACAGGACTCCAGAATGAGGATATTAAAACAAAACTTTAAGCAAATTTTTTAACCAATCTGAAAACTTGTCATAAAATCACATTAATTTGACCCAAAATTACAACATAACAATCATCATCTAGATTCATGTTTACACCAAAACACAATTAAACACCTTCAAAAAGAGTTCAAAAGGTCACATGTTCTTCACAAGATCACACACACCTAATTCATTTCCACATTAACTTATCAAATCAATAATAAACATATAAAAAATACAAAGAGATCATGTTGAGTTCGATGTAGGGTTCAGCCCATTCGGGTCAAGCCTTGTTTGCAATTAGAAGACCGAAGAGGGTTAGTCCTATAGGATGGGTTTACTTAACTTGCTGATTAAGTCTACTTAAGGGTTTGACCCTAATTGTGTTGTATATATATTCTCATTGTACAGGTAAAAAATTATCCCTCAATGAAAGAAAAGCCCTTGTTACCCCGTGGACATAGGTCACCTTGACCGAACTACGTTAAATTCTCGTGTTTGATAATTGTTTCCTGTTTGTATTTGTAGTGGCTAAATCCTAACAGATCATACATTTACCGACCCACATCTGGGTTTCTTGAAGACAATCAAACAAAAATGGAGAATGGAAATGACTTTACCATAAGGAACATCACCACAGCCATCACACTGATAAACTGCATGAGAAGTGACCTCAGTGACTGATATATTATCAAACTTCATGAACATGAAGTAATAACAAAAAGACATCCAATACTTGCTAATATAAGTATAAAACATTTAACAATTCTCTATTCGGCATAAATCATCTTATGGGTTCCGACTAGAATGCTGAATCAGGAGTGATAAAGAAATGAAAATCGAGATCATGAATCGGTATTTCAGAGGCCAAACTGCATAATATGATATTAAACACTAAAATCAAATTTTACCAAGTCCAATTCTTTGATCATATAAGCATCAAGCACCTCAGAACATGATAAATATGACATGTACAGAAACCGTTCCTTACATGACATGAACATAGCAAAATGAAGCACTACAATCTTCAGAAACGCAGGTGCTAAAGATTGACTAGCAGTACAATTCGATCCACATCAGAGACCATTTGTAGGATGTTAAACTAGAAAGTTGCTGACAAACATCAGAAATCCTTCATTCATCGAAGGAAAATCAAACCTAAAACGATGATGCATATTCAAGAAATCGATAAACGAACAGAATCAAGTCCTTTATAGAATGAGCTCCAATATAAGCTCGAGCTCGATTTGACTATTTGAGCTTTTAGCGGGTCAATCTCAATTAGCTCACAAGCGGCTTAGCTCGTTTACACCCTTACCTGGTAGGCATTTCACGAATCCATAATTCACAAATAGACATCATTTGTGACAATGGTTGGACATGAAAAACATCCATGCTCCAACTTGAGGAATGCTAAAAAGTTATGATTGTCGAGCCGTGTACAGCAAATAAGGCAGTCATATACAATTATTAGAGGCTTAACCTTAGAAACTATTTCTGCTAATTTACTTCATTTCTTTGAACTTAGTACCTTGTGTATATATTTCTATATTATTTCCCAATAGCAATGACAAAAAATACATTCATTCATAGAAAAAATGATTACAAACAAACCAAAAATCTGCTCATTTGGATACTGATATATGAAGAACTTCCCTAATTCATACTAATTTTTAACACGAAACAGTTTGCTTGATATGCAGATAGGCACATGAAATCTGGTTGAGAAATCAAATTACTAAACATAATAGAGCATTACTAAAACTTCAAAATCCACAAATTGAAAACCTAACACAAGAAATCAAACTTGACAAATCAAAACCCTAATCAGCTCCAAAACTCAAAACGCACGGTCGAACAAAACCGAATCCGTAAATCAAACATATCGCATATAACGGGGACTCGTTCCTTCGTTATCAACGCTAAAATCGAATTCAATTCAAAGACGGCCCCAAATATTCAAATCACAGGGCTAAGAATAGAGAATCTTATACCTAAATATATGGAGATGTTTAACAGCCTCCGGTTGATTCAGTTGTGAGCAAACAATGAAGAATCAAAAGATGGAGACGCTATAATTGAGGAATCGAAGGCTGTGGAGAAAAGGGTAGCTTGAAGACAGGTGTTTCATAGATAGATAGTGCCAGAGCTTGATGGAGGACAGGTGTTTCATAACGACGTCGTATTTGAGGAAGTCTGGTATAGAAGTATAGATCGAAGATAATGATGCCGGTTATTTGATTTTCTCATGTTATGAAAAAATCGTATTTAACATGTATATAATTTTTTGTTTTGGATATGTTAAAGAAAATAGAATAGCTAGGAAGTTTTCGTACGTGATGAAGCGAGAAACATGTATATTAAAAAATGAGTAAATTATGGATTTAATCTCTATGGTTTGTATGAATTTCGGGTTTAGTCCCTAGGTTTTATTTATTACGGATATGGTCTTAAACGTTTGTCAAATCGTATCGGATTTAGTCCCTGAGCCTTAACGCCGTTAGAAAATTATGTTATGTGAGTGTGAATTGACTATTATACCCCTCTCCTTTAAAAATATTAAAAGAAATTAAATAAAAAAGAAAACATAAAATAATCTAAAATTACAATTATACCCCTCACTCTAATAATCCCCCCACCCCACCCCAGCGGCAACAGCACCGTCATCTTCTCCGACAATCTCGGTGACACCAGATTTTGATACAATTGATGAATTGTTTTAACGCCGCCATCTTGAATTGAATCGATGTTAAAAGTCCAACTATCTGGTTCAAAATAAACCCATTGCAAAAATCGATATTCATTCATTGGTTTTTTTTCTTCTTGTTAATCGGGTTTATCAGACGAAGGGTGAACACAGTAGTTTGCGAAATCGATATTCATTCATCCAATCAAATCATGTAGTGTATGATTTACCAGAAATTTTGATCCGTGGAGTGATTTGAGATGATGGTGGCGGTGTATGGAAATGGTGACGGTGTACGGAAATGGTGGCCGACGGTGGAAGTATTTAACATTTTTGTTCAAAAGCAAGCAGCAACAGAAATGGTGATGGTGTACGGAATTGATGTGGAGATCCGGCAGCGGCCACTCCGGTAAACATGCTGATGAACGGGGTTGAACCCTTGAAGTGATGGTGGCGGCTGCCTCAAAATCCTTTTAGGGTTGGGGTTAAACAGGGAGGGGTTTATAAATTGTTTTTTATTTAAATTAAATAAAAAAGGTAGGGGCAAAATAGGAATTTTAAAAAACTTAACAGGATTTTTTAACTGAAATTAGACGGAAGGACGAAATACGCAACGGTTTGGTAAACGTTTGGGACCATATCCATAATAAATGAAACCTAAGGACTAAACCCGAAATTCATGCAAACCACAAGGACTAAATCAGTAATTTACTCTTAAAAAATTGATAGGGTATATGGTTCATTCAGGTAAAAATATTATAAAAATTTTAGTTTAAATAAAAATAATAAAAAAGAATCATAGTCACTAAATCTTCAATTAAATGAAAATCTAATTATATGTGGCTCAAAGTTTTTTCCTACGTAAATTAGAGAGAAAATCAAAATAACATAAAGGATGGAAAGACATTTTTTGACTTATTATCAAATTTCTCATATTTTTTAAACCTTCATAACTCTTAAATACAACATTTTTTTTAATTACACCATAAAAACGAGCGTTTTTTTTATCTTAAAACGCGTACAGTGTTGATATATATAAAATTTAAAAAAAAAATTTATTTTTTCGATTATATCAAAATGTTCAGATCATTGTGTCATTGTGTCAAAATGGTTCAGATCATTGTATCATATTGCGTTAAAAATGTTTAGATCATTGGGTCATATTGTGTGAAAATGTTCAGATCATTGTGTCATATGGTGTCAAAAACCAAAAGAGTAATTTTTTTATTTTATATATAGCAACACTCTATATATTTTTGACACAATGAACCAATTATCTAAACATTTTCGACACAATGATCTGAACATTGTGTCAAAAATAAAAAAATTATTTTTTTACAAAAACTTTATATATCAACACTATACGCGTTTTAAAGATAAAAAGACGCTCGTTTTTATGGTGTAATTTTTATAATAAAAAAATAATGGCGTGTGTGAAAGTTATGAATGTTTAAAAAAAAAAAGTTGATAAAAAGTTAAAAAAATGGCTAAGACTAGAATACCTTTTTTTTATTACATCAAGATCTAATGGCTTTATTAGATCAAGATCTAATAGCTGAAATTCCTTCTTATCCTTTTTACGCAAAACAAACTTCTCATTTAAACATCTCCCTCTTCACTCAAAGCTAAATAAAGTTTATTGACACTCAGAGCTTGTTTGGGATTGCTTATTTAATTGGATAAGTATTTTTTTTTGTCAAAAATGCTTATTAGCTTATAAACCCTTAAAAAAGAGTTTTTTAAAAATTGTTTGGATTTTTTTATTTAAGTAGATAAGTATTTTTATATGTAAAACTATTCATTGATACTCGTGCATCGCACGGCTGAGTTTAAAAAATCTTTTTGCTTATAAAAGCAATCATAATGCACGATTATAAAGGTATTTGAATAATAAAAAAATTAAAGGATATCGAAAAATATAAAGAAAAACAAAAAAATACAAAAACTTTTGAGTACATAATGTACCCATTTTTATTCATATTGCATGAGATTTGCAAACGCAGTAACTACAATAAGATTTTGTAGTTGACATAGATGTATAAAAGAGGATGTCACCTGACATCTAGAATCCTAACATAGTTTTTTTAAATAAAATATTTTTTTTTATTTTTGTCACAATGTTCTAATCATTGTGTCATTTTGTCAAAATGTTCAGATTATTGTTTCATTGTGTCAAAAATATATAGAGTGTTGCTATATATAAAATAAAAAAAATTAATCTTTCGGTTTTTGACACCATATGACACAATGATCTGAGCATTTTCACACAATATGACCTAATGATCTAAACAATTTTAACACAATATGATACAATGATCTGCACATTTTGACACAATGACACAATGATCTGAACATTTTGATACAATTGAAAAATATTTTTTTTTTAATTTTATATATAACAACACTGTGCGCGTTTTAAGATAAAAATGCTCGTTTTTATGGTGTAATTTAAAAGAAAAATAATAATGTTGTATCTAAGAGTTATGAAGGTTTAAAAAATTATAGGAAATCTGATAATAAGTCAAAAAATGTCCTTCCATCCTTTATTTTATTTGGTTTTTCTATCTAATTTACTCAGGAAAAAACCAATGTTTTAAAACCGGATTTTTAAACCGGACCGGTCTTGTCTAAAAAACGGTTCAACCGGTTGAACCGGGTTGACCCGGACGGTTGAACAAGATTGACTATTTAAACCTGTAAATTTACAATATACGTTTTATAAACTTTCATCCACTACAAATATAAAAAAGAAACTTCAGTAAAGTCTAAAACAATCATCCAAAATAACATCAATACAAATTACAATACCCCAAGTTCGTCGATTGTACCCTGGTTAATAACTTCGATTTCTAGCCGATCACTTCGAGAATCTCATTCAAGTTCGTTAATTGTACCCCAAGTTCGTGGATCGTCCCCCAAGTTCGTGGATTATGGGGTTTTTGTAGCGCCTTTTTGGTTTCTAGTGGAACGTGAACCGTGAACGTAACCCTACTTTTTTGTAACGCCTTTCCTGCCTTTTCTTTAGATTAATTTAAAATATAAAAAAATTAAAGAAATTAAAAAATAATAATAAAAAAAATTTAAAAACCAAACCCAGTTCAACCCGGTTCCGGGTCCGGGTTTTTACCCGGTTGAACCGGAAAACCCGGTGGTTCACTTTCTGACCCAGTATTACTAAAAACCGGTTATAATCGAACCGGAAGACCCACCGGCGGTTGAACCGGTTGAACCGGCCGGGTCAATCCGGTTTTTAAAACATTGGAAAAAACTTTGAGCCACATATAATTAGATCTTCATTTAATTGAAGATATAATGATAATGATTCCTTCTTGTTATTTTTATTTAAACTAAAATTTTCATAATATCTTCACCCGAATGAACAATATACCCTATCAATTTTTTAATATACATGTTTCTCGCTAATCTTTTTGCTAATAAAAGCAATCATAATGCACTCGATTATAAGGGTATTTGAATAATACAAAAATATAACGATGTCGAAAAATATAAAGAAAAACAAAAAAAATACAAAAACTTTTGAGTACATAATGTACCCGTTTTTATACATATTGCATGAGATTTGCAAACGCAGTAACTACAATAAGATTTTGTAGTTGACATTAACCTATATAACATTACAAAACTTTTGTAAGCTTTATTGGGTTGTACATTACAAGTCTCTTATGCATAATCTTATCTTACTCATATGTGTGGATGTGAGGAGCTGTCGTGTAAAACCAAGCAACAGAACAGCAACCTCATCTTTATCTCTGCCTTTCTCTCTGCTCAATCTCAATAAACGCCCAAAATATTTGCAGCTCATCCCTCATCTCTGCCGTCTCTCTCTATCTCGACTCAATAATCGCCCAAAAATGAACCACAAATCGACTGGGTTTTTAAGGAGTTCGATTGCAGGCTCACCCCACCCAAGCCGCTGCCGTCATTGTGGCGGAACCATAATAGGAACCACGGCTGTCACCGCCTGTCGTGGTCGTCGATTCCGACGAAGATGAAAACAGATTCGCTGCAAAGGTACGTTTTAGCTTTTCTTTCTTCCATTGTCTATTTCATGGTTTGTAAAAAAAACAGTTGGTTTTTTGCGTTGTTTGTGTGTTGTATACGCTATCGCTGTTACTCAGCTCCTACTCAAGGTATATGTGTCTGAATTTGTGTGTTCTTAGCCTCTGTGGTTCACCGATTTGGCAATTTGGTTGTGGGTTTGGAAGATTCATTGTTCATGATTGGACTAATTTAGGGCTTCAAGTTGTGTGATTTTGTAGTTTGTATGGGTATGTGTGGTTCCGTCGTGTTTGCTTTGATTCCTCTAGGTATAACAACTTATGTTTTCTTATTTCTCTGAACTTCAGGTGCTTCAAGTTTCATCTTTGTTTTTTGATCTCAAGATTCTTGGTCTCAGGTAATGGTTTTTGCTTTGAACTCAAAGGTATCTAAAATGGGTGTGCTTTGAACTCAACTGATTCACCTTTCATTGAAAAACTTAAAAAGCTATCCACTGTTGTAGACAAGATTTCTAATTCTTTATTTTGAATTTGGTTGTTTTGTAACTAGATATTCTGTGTTATGTGTGATTGAAGGTAATATTGCCATTTATATAATAAATTCTCATGTCTCCAACCTTATATTGCTTCATTTGTCCTAATTATTGCTCCTATTGGGTTGTTTTGTAACAACTGTTTGGACGGTGTGTGGAGTTGAAGGTAACTTTCAACTTTCAGATTTTTTAATTTTTACAGTATATTCACACCCTTTTGTTCCTTTTCAATATGTTTCATCGGGGCTAACTTATGGTTTGAGGTCTTTAATTGCTCTACCAGACTTTCACTTATGAGACTTACTGATCATACAAATCTTTTAGACGCGTTAATCTATAAATGGTTTTAGTTTAAATGCATGTTAGTTTATTACAGGATCTACTATATGTATAGCCCATTCTTCCTTTTTAAACATATTTTAAATCATAACTTCTTTTGTATCAACTAATGTTAATTAGAGCAATTAAAGATCCCAAACCAGTTGATAATTGTCATGAAAATCAAAAAATGAATTCGGCTGGAATGCCAAATTAGCAACAATTTAACATCAGACCCATAAAATGACACACATAATCAATCAAACACACTAACAATTTATGTACATATTGAAGCTGCAACTCTTTGATTGGAATTCTGAAATTGTTATGCGACTCTCCTGGGTGTGTTTCGAGTTGTCCGAATCATCGTCTTTTGCGTTCCCTTCGATAGTTCCCGACAAGTCTTTAGATGTTTCGAGTAGTCCGAAATCACCGCATTTTTTTGTTATTTTTTTTAGGCTGAAAAATTCAATTTTTTTTTGATATTTTTGTTGCAGCAATACAGGAAGAATCTGGGAACACATAGACCCTCATCCACGGTTAACATCACGTGTCTGCACAATATAAGTAACCCGTCTTTGAACTTAGTGGAACATTTCACTAATAATCATGTTTGTGTTGTTCTATATGCAAATTGTCCTTTTTGTTTTTCAGATGTATAGAACCATTAAACAACTGATAGAGCAACATCTTCTTCAGGTTAGTTGATCACTTCTTTTGACTTTCATTTTCAATTTCTGCTGACCAACTTGGAAGGTTGGAGTATTATTCATTTATAACATTCAAAAAAATGGTTTCTAACCTATATATATATGTATATATAACCTGGTAGATGTCCATGAAAACGGGTCATCCCAAGAAATCTGTGATGACATATTGCTTGACATGTAAATATTAAAGAGGAGGGGCTCACCGCATGAACATGGACGGAGTCCTAAGGTTCGTCTCAGAAATGTTAATCGTTACGGGCTTTGGAGTAACTCTTCAAGGTTAGCATGCACTGTATTAGTGAGAATACTTAAATCACACGTATAATTCCTCTTATGTTAATTTCTTATTGGAGTTTTATACTCATAATTCTTGACAAAACTAATATTCAGTGCTAACAACGTTGTTCATATATAGTAGTTTAATACATGGTGCATATTACTTCGCATATTTTTTGTGGTTCTATGTACTTTGTTATTTGTTATTGAAAATGCTTGCAAACGCTCTTTGTTTGGCATTGATGCTTTGTTATTGCTCATGCAGAATAAAGCAGCAGTGTTGCACCTGTGGAAGCTACCAACGATGGTAAAATGGTCAAGCTAAAAACAAAGCTAAAGCAAGAGATGTAAGTTGTTGTGTAGTTGCACTACCTAACGCCTATTAGGAAGCCCTTTTTGAAGAAGGTACGTCTACGCCTGTATTAACAACCATTTGCTAGAAATTGGTAATCCCAATAGGTTAAATAGTATGTATGTTTTTATTTTGGTGTACGGTTCTAGATTTAGGCCGCCAAACACTTTAGTCGAGGGTTCTCCCCTTCTTGGTTTGAGCTTCTTAGCATGCCATCTACTTCGTGTGTTGTTTGTATGTATCAATTGTTAAACGCATTAAGCGTAGTGTGTGGCATGGTTGCCGTTGTGCTTATTTTGGTGTAAAGTAGATATATGTCAAATGTTAAGCTTAGTTGCGTCCACTTATGAGTGTTTGTTTTGTTACGTGTGTCAAAACCGCTAAACCTTTGTCATTCCGGCCGCAACGCGCCAATTGAAAAGCTTGTAGCTTTACAAAAGAGGATGTCACCTGACATCTAGAATCCTAACATCTTCTATCTAGACAATTATGTGTAAAATGACTTAAATGTCCTTTGAGTTAACATAAATTTTTAACTCTGTTAGTCCAAGGGCCTCGGATGGTAATAAAATGCAAACCTCATCTGATATTTATTAATTTAAAAATCGCATGCAGGTAATAAAAGTGGTCAAACTTTAAGGATACAAATAATAATATACTCAAATATCTATATAATTACCAAGGGCATTTGTCCCAATGGTATGGGAATGAAGGTTAGAGCTTGGGGACCTCGAGGTCTCAAGTTCAAATCTGATTCAAGGGGTTTTTCTCAAGTGTTGAGTTTCCTCCTTGATAGTGTTCCTAGGTGAGCCAAGTCTGGAGTGTCAAAATCAGTATGGACGGTTGCAATCCCGTCTCAGGAAGGCTCACTCGGGTATTGGAGATTTGGGGAATAGTTCCAAACGCCGTTAAAAATAAATAAATAAAATATCTATATAATTTCAACCGACTGCATGTTTATGCTAAAACCTTTGAATATTTAATCGTTGATTTTTTGTTAGAATCTAACCATGTTCACATATGCTCAATATCCTATGATCTTTGGATTATCATGATTATTTTAATCTCTTCTAATCAGATTAAAACAAATTATTATAAGCTAATTGAAAAATATTATATATGCATCACCGTTTTTGTATACTGGTAATTGACTAATTGTAGCTAGTTTGCGCAGCTAGTATTCTTACTTTTCAGTTTTTACGGTTACTTTAAGTCGTGTGTTGGGGAGGTGCAAAAAAAAAACAGAGATTCTACTTGGACACCCCATTTCTCCAACTCAACACTCTAAACTGGTCCGGATCGGTCAAACCGGACCGGTTCGAATCCGGACAAAATCCTGTACACTGTGACTGCTGTCAACCTCGTACGGCGATAAAGTGAACCGGCCCGGTTAGAGCGAACCGACCCGGTTTGAAATTAAATCCATCGATCTCCTTCACTTTTTGTATTGGAGACCATACCTACCCCCAAACCGGCCCGTTTTAAACAAACCGACCCGGTTTGAATTTTTGTCCTTTTTTCTTTCTTGATTTTTTTCCGGGTTGTTATTAAACCTACCACCGAACCGCCCCATTTTCAATAAACCGCCCCGGTTTGGGCTTTTTTTACCTACCACCTCCAATTCTTATATATTGAACGAAACGTTATATTACAAAACCTTATATTTATCTTTCTCTATTCAAAACCTCCGATTAACCTTACATTTACTGTCAAAAAACTAATGGCATCAAGCACGCGACGTTTGTATTCGATTCGTTCTGTTAACGATTACGAGGACGGGTTAATCGTAGATGATGTCTACTCACGACATCCTCAATACTTCACGCTAAAGGTTTTTCATGGCGGTGAATTCACGGCTACACCTGGTTGGGCGATATGTCGGCGGAGTTTGTCATTACGTCGATTACATAGACTTCTTGACGTGGTCGTTTTCTTACATGTCGTTAATTATGCAGGACCTCGGCTATGATAGTAGAACCGAATTTTGGTTTTACTATAAGGGTAGGAAAGATGAGGATCTTGACAGGGGGTTGGACTTTTTATACGATGATGTATCCGCCCACGGCTTAACTATGTATAGAAACGACGATTACAAGTGTATACGTGTTTACGTTTTGACGAAGTCGCTGGACCAGTTTTGAGGAGGCTGTTTCTTTAATTTTAGCAATTTTCTGTTTTATTTTTTTTAATATTTGTAGCCTTTATTCTCATAATAGTTGTAATGAGTATTGACATGTTAATGGGTCGTAATCTACTTTTTCAATCTTGTATAACGTATATTTGTAATTTCATCTTGAATAACGTATATTTTAATTGTTTAACGTATATTGATTAATCGCAACCGTACCATCAAGCTAATGTCTTCAAACCACACAAATTACAACGAACCTACTTACTATAGATAAATTTCCAACAAAACCATCATACTAGAAACAAAATAACATGTCCGACAAAACAGGAAACAAAATAACATATCTGACAAAACAAGAAACAAAATAACACATCCTCAATCAGCATCCTCATCATCCTCATCATCTCGTGGTGGACGTGCCGGTGGCTGACCATATCCACCCAAATCCAAACGAGACGCCATCATCATCAGCAACCCATTTTGCCAATCCAGCACATCGCCAACGTGGCGAAGGTCCTGCTCAACAGCACCTAGTCTCTGACCCAAACGAGGCGGCATCCTAACAGCCCGGTACGCATAGCGAAACTCCCGATCCTCATGTGCCACGCCCCCGTCGTCATCATCATCCTCATTTCCACCATGACCAGCGGGACCACCCTCATCTCTGTCCTCATCATCATCATCGCCCAACACCTGGGCCTTGAACCTATATTGTGCATTCCTCCCCGTCCCGGATCTGTCAAGCAGACCCATGGCTATCATGGTGTTCTTCCCTAGTCTCCTTGGCGGGATCGGCTCCGACATCATCTGGATGTGATCATCCAGCACCCCCAAACTCATCGCAATCCTAGTAACGTACGCCCCGCAATAGAGCGTACTCCTCTGCTGTCTACTCTCTTGTTTTGCAAGAAATCGTGCAAAACAATGCGCTAGGGCACACGGAAGCTGGTGGACCATACTGTAGAGGTAGAACAAGTCAGTGCTGGTGACAAGCTCCTGGCCCTCACCACGTGCTGTGATAGAACACGTAATCAGCCGATGCACGTAGCGGATCACGGGGTTAGGGACGGATGTGATCTTCCCACTGTTGACCCCGAATCGACGCCTCGCGATAGTAGACCACCAGGTCTTCATGTTGTCCTCGTCGGCGGCAAGAGGGGCGGCAGTGTAGAAGGGGGTGCGGGTCTCATCCTCCGTGTACAACCCTGAGAGAACAGCGAACTCACATAGGGTCAACATGTAATCGGTCCCAAAAATAGAAAAGGCAATCCGCTGGCGCTCCTCACGGTGAGTAGGGGGGGCCTGGGTGTAGAGGCTAGATTATGAGGCTTGTAATATTAAATAAGTTGGGCTGGGCTTAGAGGGTTTCATTAGAATCATAGGCTAGTTTGCTATTGTATTTAGGCTAGTTTATGATTGGGTTTGGGTTTACTATTGGGTTTATGATCCACAAGGGGCCCAATAGTAAACCCATTGGGTACCTATATAAACCCCATGTGGTTCTCCATTGTAGGGGTTGCTGATTACGATTCTTAGAGAGCAGCCAGAGGTGTTTACGATCTAAGGTGATTACGATCGTAAACCCGACAAGAGAGAGTTTACGACTTCTGTTTTGTACCCGACAAGTTTTCTTGTGTGCAAAGATCAAGTCTTTATTGCTTAATCATCGTATTCTCGTGTTCTCTTCATCTTTATTCTTGAATCAATCACCTACGAGGATTCCGCACTCGTTTGTGATATCAATATCGTGTTTCGGGAGTTTTTCGGACCTACAATTGGTATCAGAGCCAAGAAACAAGGGTTTCGAGGTTCTCACGGTATTAGATTCAAGCTTTTTCTGGAAAAGGTTCGAGTTTTTGAAGGTTCCGAGGCTGTTTTCTGCGTTTACGACCAGATCTGCTGCTGATCTAGGTGTTTACGATTGCTTTCTGGGCTGATTTGGGTGTTTACGACTGGTTCATTTGAAGATCTTCATCATCTTCGAGTTTACGATTTCAAGAAACGATTTTTATCGTGTTTACGATCCGGAGTTGTGTGTTTACGATTGTACTTTGATCGTGATCGGTGTTTACGATCTTTTCTGATCGTAATTGGGTGTTTACGATTTTGGTGGATCGGAATCAGTGTTTACGACTTTTTGGATCGGATTCGAGGTTTACGATTTTAGTCAATCGGAATCGAGTTTACGATCTGTGTTTACGACCTGGAGGAGATTACGATCGGAAACTGGATTTGCGGCAAAAAGTC
>JBCNJP010000006.1:58667915-58780746 GCA_039602395.1 Deinandra increscens subsp. villosa
TTTACTTTCAAATATCTATTCCCTGTTTACTCATCTGTCACTTCTTTAGTTCTTGAAACGTATGAACGGTAAACGAACCTGTTAAGTTCTATTAAATTACCAGTTTACCCGTAACAATGAAAGTAAAAAATTAGTACTAAAAAATCCACAGTTGGTGACTAGTTCTTCCCCATCTTTTTTATAGGTAAAATAGGTAAATTACAAAACTTTATGTTTGTATTTGATAACTCTACCAATTCGTCCATTTTTGAGGAAAATTTTTTAAAAATGTTAAAAAACTTCGAAAGATATATATATTTTTAGTTTCTTCAAAAAGACCCGCGGGACACTGGACAGTTAAATACTTTAAAGAATAAATTTTTAAAAGGTAAAACATAAAGGATCTTTTATGGAAGTTACTCTATTTAAAAGAAAAAAGATTAGGTACAATTTTTGTAATTTTCATATTTTTTTACTTATACAGAGCAATTTATTTTTAAAAAAAACTAACGTCGAAAACAAGCTCATCCATTTGAGTCATAAGCATGACCAATGTTTTAAAAACCGGTTCAACTGGACCGGCTCAACCGGTCCGGTTCAACCGGTTCAACCGCCAACCGGTCATCATACCGGTTTTTAATCCCCGGTTTTTTGGACATAACCGGACCGTTTTGAACCGGGCGGTTTTTTTCCGGTTTTTTCCGGTTCAACCGGTTTTCTGACAATTTTAAAAAAATATATATATTTTTTTAATTTATTGTTATTTTTTATTATTTTTTAAAGTTTCAAACTTATATATTCTTATGAAATACCTATTTGCTATTATTTTTTAGTGGATTATCAGGTATTTTAACTATTTTTCGTTGTGATGTACAAATTTATTAACATTTTTATAAAAATATAGATATAAATCTCCTAACCGGTTCAAACGGCCGGTCTAACCGGTCCGACCTGTCGAACCGGCCCCGGAAAGTTTTCCGGTTCAACTAAAAAACCGGTTTTTAAAACATTGAGCATAACAAGTGAGCTAGTCATGATTAAATAGGTAATTTTTTATATCTATCACTAAATGTGACATTTTAACATACATCATTAATTCATAGTAGTCATTACATTAAAAGAAAAATTAAAAAGAAAAAAATCAAGATAAATGTCATTTCCATTTCATATCAACCAACACTTAGTTAAGAAAAAACACAACTGTACCATTCTACAGGGGCTATCTAATTTAAGGAACAAAACAAGGGGAAAACAACCTGTGTTTTTTTCTTCTTTTTTAGAACTTCAAAACTAGATCTGCAGGGGATTGACAAAATGTTGACATAAACTCATGTAACCTCAAATTATACATCAGCATCTATTTATATACAAGTGTCCGAACATGACGAAAAACACCACGGATGGAGCATATTCTGTGACCCGTCAATTACTACGGCACTGTCACTGAGAGACCTTTATCTTCATTTTCTTTACTAGTTTCTACAGCCCGACCCGTATCTTCACTAGCCCATGATTCGACTTCCATCTTCTTTGTTCTTTCTAGTTGCTTCACCAAGTTGAGCCGTTTAGATGAATATGGAGAAGGAATCTGTGAGAGATGAATGAACAAAAAATGTACATTTAGTAACTGACTGAAACAAAACAGGTCAAAGTAGGTGTGTAAATGAGCCAAGATTGACTCGCTAAAAGCTCAAATCAAACCAAATATAAACGAGCTTGAGCCCAAATCCGAGCTCATTTAATGAACAAGCCAGTGATTCACATACCGCGCTTTACTAGGCTTGACAAGCCTAAGTGAGTATTATGATAGTTTTAATTTTATATAGTAAATAGATAAATACATGGTAACTACTATTATTTATAAAATTATATAAAAATTAACTAAATAATATATATTTTGATATATATAAATAATATTATAATATAATTATAACTATATATAAATAGTTTAATTATATATGTATATACAAAAAACGGAGAAGGATAAAATGAAAACCTCTACGAGTTGGAAAAACCGTGAAAACTAAGCTAAAAAATTCGTTTTTTGTTCCGATTTTTTTTATGGTGACTCTCTTACTTAAAAAAACACCGTTTATGAAAAAAAATAAAAAAACGCCGAGTAAATTTTTAAAAAAAATATATTTAAGAACCGATTTTTTTGCAAAAAGAAGTTAACCGGCCAAAAAAGACGTTCAAAATTTGTTATTTTTTTTTAGATGTATTTTTTTATAGATTCTACATTCATTTTTGATGGTTTTGGTGAAAAAAAATAAAAAGCGCCTAGAGATTTTTTAAAAAAAAATATTTACAGATTTTGTTACATATGTAACATGACGTAACGTCAGATTTCGGAAATTTAAAAAAAACTACTAGGCGTTTTTTGATTTTTTTTCACCATAGGGCTTGTATTAACGCATATAATCACTACAAAAAATTTGAAGAAAAAAAAATTGTTTTGTGCTTGTTTCCATGGTTTTTCCAACTCAAAGTGGTTTTCATTATATCCATCCCCTACATAAAACAATTAAATATTTGATAATTAATAGACAAGCCGCGCCTAAGCTCAAGAAATTATTATCAAGTCAAGCTCAAGCTTTAGAGATAAAGCTAGAAACATGCCAAGCAGAAGCTCCCGCTTAGACGAGCTCGGGCTCCGCTCATTTGCACCCTTAGGTCAAATGATTTAAAAAGGCGGGGGTGTGTTCAAGCCAAACCGCCCGCCCAACCATTTTGCAACGTATTAAAGTTTTAAAAAACTAATTAAAAATAATGGGGAGGCGTTAAGGAGATGTACCAATGATGGAATGTACTTTTTTATTGCAGCTAGCATTGCTGCATGGCCTACAGCTGATACCTGCTCACATATGGAAACAATTGTAAAACTTTAATAAAATGCATGGGTCAATTCAAGTTACGTGAAATCTATGTGAAATCTATAACGGTAGAAATAATGTTAGGTGAAAACAAGTTAAAAATTTGCTAAAAAAGTGAGACCTTTTTATGCATGATGTGAGTTGTATATGTTGTATATATTAGTTCATAGCCCATGGTTTCATCATGCAGTTATGGGGGTTTCTCCTTTATTTCTAAGGGATTCAGATATTCTATCATTTCTACATTGTTTCAGAACTAAGGCTTTAGGTTTGAATTTCCATCTCTGGTTCAGTTCTAGTTACTGTTCAGATTCCGACCACCTCCAGAAATCCTTTTTCGGCAAGTCATTATATTACACTGCCATCACCATTGCCCTCAGAATACCACGATTAGAAAACCCTGAAAATCCGCTACTCATACGTCACCTGATGCGCCTCCACACACCACCGTTTGCCCCTGATTTTTCTTCTGTCGTTACGGAGTGTCCAAACCTCTCAACCGGCCTGAAATCAACTTGTTCGGTTGCTAAGCTTCAGAATTATCTACTTCAGCCCTGTTCACCACCGGTTTTCTGCTCCCGACTCGTATCTTAACCCGTGCTATGATTCTTTTTCAGTTCCAGAACTCCTCTCCATTGTTGCCGCAAACCACAATTTGCCACCACTAGTTACTGGAATCAGCCTTTTTTCTTCGTGTGGGACCTGCTACCGCCACCATTATCATTTCAGAACTTGATTCTACCCCGCTGCTTGTTCGCGACATGAACCATAATCATTTATAGGTGACGAAAAGAATTCAAAGACTGTTAGTTTGTTACCACTCGTACCTACACATTAAGCAAGGAGAAGTATAATTGGCTTCGACACTTTACAATCATTTGATCGCTCCTTCTCCGCAAACCAACTCAGCACACACTAAAGTACGTTTTCTAACCTTGACTCTTCATAGGTGATTGATTCTAGAGCCGCACATCACATGATTGGGAATCAAGGTATTATTTCCGGCCTACAATACACATCTCACGTACCCATTCGACTTGTTGATAGATCATTAGATCCCCATGTCCAGTTCCCGAAATTGGATCATTCCGTGACTCAAAACACCTAAATCTTGCTTTTTTCCTTTTTCCTACATTTCTCCTTTGTTCAGGTAGTCAAATTAGTAAACAAACTAACTATTCTATAACGTTTTATACTACTAACTGTGTCTTTCAGAAACTGGATACAAACCATGTGATTGGAACCAGTTTTGAATCAAGGGGTCTCTATAGTTTATCCCATTGTTGCCTCCAACAGCTAACATATGAGATTCCAGTATTAGGGAATCATTCGTCTACAGCCGTTCTAAAGCAAATAAAACCAGACTTCAACGTTCTTTCCGATTTCCCTTATTAGTCGTGTCAACTTAATAAACATATATGATGTCCCATCTCCTAACTCTCGTGATGAAACTGGTTCAATCTTTCGTGAGTTTCATTCATATATTAAAAATCAGTTTAACATGTCAACCAAAATTTTACGCACTGATAATGCCAAAGAGTATTTGTCCACTTAATTTTCTGCTTATTTGAGAACACATGGCATTATTCACGAGTTTTCATTCGTGTACATACATCAACAAAATGGCATAGCTAAACATAAGAACCGACATTTGTTGGATGTTACATGCACAATCATGTTTCATTCTCATGTCCCTTATCGTTTCTGGGCGACCTTGTACTTATTGCCGCTTACTTGATAAATTGTATGCCATCATGTGTCTTTAGTGGTTGAACCCTGTTTTCTGTCTTTTTCTCCAAAGGAACTCCTTTTCCACACCTATCCAAAAAACTGTGGGTGCGTTGTGTATGTCCATGATCATCGTGTCACTAAACTTGAACCTCGAGCCTTATGTTGTGTTTTTCTTGGTAATTCACATGTCCAGAAAGGGTATCGGTTTTACAGTCCTACCCTTCATCAATATTTCCCAAAGGTGGCCGGAAAGGGATTTTCAGCCTCTGCAATTTCTTGACGTGGTGAACACCATGGTAAGCTCCATTCTTCTTGGATCCTTTCTTAAAATCGTTTTTAAAGGTCAAAATCGTACACAAGAAAGTTCTCTTAAAAATGTAGATTCATCCACTGTTGCGCAGTCCTAAAGAACTTGTTACCGGATATCTAATCGTTAGAATTGCACCATTTTTAGATATGATGGTCTCAACTCATGTAAATTCAACCTGACTGGAGCGATCGTTAATCAAAATGCCAGATGTATGTGTTTTATAGCCTCAAATATGATCGGAATTTCATCACGGAAAACGCAGTCCCAAAGAATCGTCGATTCCTGATGATCAGACGGTCAGATCATCACAATTTTTGAAATGTAGCTTCTTTATTCATATGAGCACTAAAAGGGTTTTCCGATCAGAGGTTGGGAAGTATATATAATTTTATACCAGATCAGTTTGTACCAGAATGTTTGAACAAAACAAAGTAATGTTTTGGGTATGAAATGGGCTTCTCACCTCCAGATGATGACATGCAGATGGGATGTTCATTAGTTGTGTTGACTGAGGTGTGCCAGTGTGCCATCAGAGTACTACCAAGAGGATAAGCCGCCATGTTTAGGTAAGTATATGTTTTTATTACATATGGTACGAGTTGGTTACGCATGAGAACCGGGTTTTTAGACTAAAACCGAGTTTTAAGAATTTTTTAGGATGAGTAACAAAAGGTTAAAACTCAATCTAGTATAATCGGTCATCTGGAACCAAACCCTAAGCAAAACCGTAATAGTCGAAATCCATTAAGGACATTCGGCAGCAGGTCGATGCGGACTTTTTTCTTCTCTTTCGTCCCTTTTTTTCTTTAATTAAAAAGAATCCAGATATCTCCCCGATACGAGAAGATAAAGACTTTTTTCTACGGCGAGCTTTCTCTCGTAAAGCCAAAGACGCTCCAATACAAGTTCCAACAGGAAGGGGACATGAGCCTGCATATTCGTGGAAAACAACTCGTAGCAACTTAACGGGAAGTGGTTTAGAAATGACTTTAGAATCGCCCAGCGAGAAAGGCCCTTACCCTGCCAACCAAGTAAGAAAGTGAAAGTTCAGTCCTCACAGTTTCCCTATCCCACTGCCAAAAGAAGGCAACAACAATCTAGCTCCTCGTACTACTTCTCTCAGTAAAAACTACTTTCAACGTAGACCCGGGGACGGATCTTTCACTCACTGACAAAGTGAAAACCTGTGACTAGATCGTCCTAAAGACAAGGACGGATGCAACGGGAAGAAGTGGCATTTGAAAGTGTTGTTGACTTAACCTTATGAATAGGTTAGCTCGAGTTATCATCCGAGAAGAGTGAAGAGAGAAACCTTCAGAGCTCTTCCTCTATCGACGGTCTAGTTTTGAAAGTCAAGAAAACGGTTCGCATTAACCTAAGTGAACTATCTGGATCACAATTCAATGGTTTAAGTTAGGGTGTCACATTTTCCCCGCTTTGTTGGAAATTTTGTCATTGAAATTCAATTACCCTTGCTTAAACAAACTCCTGGTATTTCTTTCGTATGTTGTCTGCAGATTCCTATGTGAACTCCAGACCACGGCATGTGTTCCATTTAACCTTTACAATCGGAACATTTCCGTCTTAACTTTTTCACTTGTCTTTCCATAATCTTAACAGGCTTGTCAACAAAGCTCAACTTTTTGTCTACTTAGATCTCATCCAATGGTTTTAAGGTTGGAACTAGAAACACATCATTAATTCCACTCAACTCTACACGCAATTTCAGATGCTAGGCAACAGATCCAATTCCTGCCAAAATTTCAAATGGTCCAACATACCGAATGTCAACTTACCTCACTTTTCAAACCAAATAACACCTTTCCAAGGTGGTACTTTTAACATAACCTTATCACCAACCTGGAATTCCAATGATTTCCTTCAGTTGTCGACGTAACTCTTCTTCCTATCCTAAACAGCCTTCCATAACCACCTAGGTTCCGGATACTTGTCCTTCCCCCTCTTGGCTAACAGAGTGGAGTTCGACATTTTCTACCATACAAAGCTTCAAACGGAGCGGCCTTAATGCTTGTGTGATAGCTATTATTGTAGAAGAATTCCATCAATGATAGGTGACTATCCCAGCGACCACAAAATTCGATCATACATGCCCGAAGCATGTCTTCAACGTCTGAAAAGTTCTTTCACTTTGACCATCGGTTTAAAAAAAATTTGCAAAAATGAGAAGTAAATTGATTGTCACGATCAAACACAATGGATAAAGGCACTCCATGCCTAGAGACAAGTTCATCGACATAAATCCGGGCTAACCGTTCCACACTGAAGTACTAATAGTTTCTTTGATAGCCAAAAATGAGTTGACTTGGTCAATCGGCCAACTATTACACAAATGGAACCATTTCTATGATTAGTTCCGGGAAGTGAGCGGACTTTTCTTTGATAATTACGTTTCTTTGATAGCCAAAAAATGAGTTGACATGGTCAATCTAGCCACAGTTGAAAAGATCATGGAAAGAGGTTTGTCGTCACACCTTGATGTCCGTATCTTTCACCACAACACGTCTACTCACTCTTTATGAACTTCACTACTCCTAGATCCTGACTTTATCACTACTTGGCTTATGCAATCTTATACATGTCGTTCTCCCGCTCTTTATTATCCAAGAATTTATACATCTCACCATATGCAATGTTTTTTGCTTCAAACACCGCTTCTTTACCTCTCGTTTGGCCTCATTAGACCTCTCACTCAATCTCACTCTCTCGTCTTCCTCATTTCATTACAAAAATAAAATATAAAAAAAACTCCCAAAGCGCTCTTTCGTTACAGTCACATCACGTTCCCATCATTAGGACTTCTTATGCCTGTCAACCTTTACCGGTGTGATCCCAAGTGTCTCGTTCACTACTAGTGTAACGTTGTTCGCCATAGCCTCCCAAATCCGGTATGTGTCCCGCACCGACCAACGTCCCCCCTCAACAGAACCTTATCTCTGAATAATGTGATCTTTTTGCCTTTCAAATAGCGCCATCTAATCCCACATTTATCTTTTCCCTTCCCGTCCACAGCTTCATTCACATGACAGTATTTGCTACCAATAATCGATGATGAGCCACCACTGTCTCCCCTAAACTGACCTTGCAAAAAGGTTTTGAGTTAACCCTACCCGTTTAAGGCATTACAAAATTACCCTTTTTTACTCATTAGAAACATGTATTAAATACAATAAAAACTTGTTGGTTTAATAAGAGATCCTACATTTTGAAGAATTGCTTATATTTAGATACTTACAGGGATTAGCATCAGGATTGTAATTGGAATAAGAGTGGCAATATCATTAAGTGTTCGGTATATCTTCCCTCTTTCTCTATTTGTAATCTTGTTGCCACTCATTTGCTTCACAAGGAGCCCGAAAGCATCCCTTACATCTATAAATAGCAACCGAGTGCCCATCCATATATTCTAAAAAAAATGTAGCAATTAATTACAAGTAGCCTTTTAAACTAATAAACGGTTCAATTCGAACTTAAAAAAATAATAATAACTTAAAACAAACGGGTCAACGGGTTGATCCGGTCTAACATTTAAGATCATATTTGATATACTAATTATTTATTAGAAGTTTGCAAACAAAAAGTGTTCCATATAAACCCAACCCCGTGTTCTTTGACTTGTAACCCAACCTGTCCAATTTGCCATCTCAGTAATTAAATAAACAAGGTCGGAGAAAAACTAAAGGTTCTTGAGGACTTACATTACTAGCAGTCACCAACTTCATGGTGAATTCCCTCGCTATGCGTTCATACAAGGGCTTTGTTTTAGTTTTTATAGGGTTAATACCTGCTAAACTAGCGCCCTGAAAAATGGATTCATATAAAATATCTAATCTACCCTTAAAAGTATATTTCAAAAACTTCAAAAGATAACAGAACCTATATACCTTCCTAATTGTAGATCCATCTTGAGCGCTTCTCCTTTTCATCAAATCAACCGACTTTTCCAATAATATAGATGAGTTTGTCATCGCTTTATTACTTTGAACATATGGTTGTGAAAATTTCATTATTTCACTGCAAAAGGTAAACAAATACAAATGTATAAGTGCTCATACTTGTTTAAAAAATATGGTAAATTAACCAGCTTACCCTGATTTATCATAAGCAGCCCAATACTCCTCGAGACAATAAGATAATAGAGTCTGACTACAAATATGAAAGCAGATGCAACTTTAGTAGGTGCAATTTGAAATTAATTATTAAAAAAATGAGAAGAATAGCCCGTTTATGCAAAAAATAAAAACTGATTATCCCAATAATCAGATAACAGTTTCAAAAGCGTATCCAAGCACCCCCTATGATAGAATTGGTAAGCAACCACCTATACCTCCGAAGCAGAAATGAAAGCAAATTTGCATCCATGGATTGTTGAGAAGAATTGCTATAGTGGGCATATCCAGAAAAAACATCATAGCAAACTGTAAGAACGGTATACAAAATAATTTCTTTTTCTGCCTGGATAGCATGTTGTCTTGATCTTCTTCCATCATGATGGAATTTGGACCTAAGTGGTGCATAAAAATCAAGCCATCCAATTTCATCTATAACCACCTGTGATAAGAATATGATTACATCAGCGGTACAACTGGAAATTCAACCATTTATGGGTGAATGTTCAAAAAGCATAAAGCTCCTAAGCCGTTATATTTGAAAAATTAGAGTATCATTGTCATAATGCAGTTTTAAATCATATTTAAGCATTATTTATTGGTAACTCAAGAAAAGATAAAAGGTGCCGTGCACGTTGAACCGATGCCCATTTTGCAATCTCTTATCAACATGATTCAAAAGTTACATTCATATGAGAAATAAAGCATACAACCAACCTCAATGAAGAGTTGATACTTAGGTAGGGAACTAAATTGAGGACAAATGTACAGACTGCCACACTCCATATAACTGCAAATTTGGAAACTTTCAAAATCTGTTAGAATATTTTTAAGTTTAGGTACAAACAATTGAGCAATTTACCTAAGGAAGTCTTTGATCTGCTCATCAGGATCCTTTATGTTCATTTCTGATAAGAATAATCTTGTCTCTCTCCCAAGGTATGCAAATATCCCAAGAGTAGCTAAAGCAGTCTCTTCGGTCTGTATGAGCATATGGCATTATTACAAAAACAATGTAACAAAATATAAAAATATGGATTGAAAATTGTATAGATAACAGTGGACATGAGCTATGCAATTTGCAAAATAAGAATCACTACAGGATACCAATGAAGCTCCAATTACAGTCTGATGCAAATAGCAACAAAAGCAAACTAAAGGACAGACGAATTTCTCTGCTATTAAGTTTCAGTTCATGAAACTCTGTGATTTTACTAATGGAAAATTGCATAAAAAGGTAACCTACGTTGGTCCAATTTCCGTTTCAGCTAATAGTGTAATACTAATGGGCAACGTAACAATTGCATATAATAATAGGTAACCAAATTTGATCCAATCTTTTTTAAATCAACAAGAAGGAAATTTAAATTTTAATGATTTGATATTAAAAAAAAACCTCAAACATTCAATTTCTTTAATCTAAGGTAATATGCACACACAAT
This sequence comes from Deinandra increscens subsp. villosa, assembly GCA_039602395.1. Taxonomy (NCBI): domain Eukaryota; kingdom Viridiplantae; phylum Streptophyta; class Magnoliopsida; order Asterales; family Asteraceae; genus Deinandra; species Deinandra increscens. Next base: position 58,678,378 of record JBCNJP010000006.1, read on the forward strand.
CAGGCTAAAAAATGATGTTGTGGCAGCTAAAGTGTCTAGAACTATCAACTGTCACTATGTTTCCATTCCCTGACATGAAGTCTGAAAAATGGTTAAGGTTAAAAATAACCTTCAATCAATATTTTGAAACTTTGATGGATTCTTCTTCTGGAGTAAGAAGGTCGGTAGCCAAAAATAGAAATTTGATCAAAATTTGAAAGATAAAGACTCTGTTCTTTGTTGGGATTAGTAGCTTGGCTTGTACTTCACTTAGGTTGTCTTTAGGTGTATGTGTAGATTCTACAGCTTCTTTCTAGACTTGATTTTAGTACTAGGTGGGCTTAAGTGTGTCTTTAGTATTATGTTTTACTGTTCTATTATATGTTTTTATCTGCTTATGGTACAGACTTTTATGCTTTAATGTTCTTTTATGTGCTTACGATACATGATAATCTTCATAATTGGTACTAGTTTTTCTTGTATGTTTTCTATGATCCTTTTAAAAAGAGTCTTGACTCGGGGTCTCTTTGGGGCGGCCACTCTATCCCATGGGATAGATGTAAGGTCTATCCTCATCTCACCCTCCCTAAACCCTACTGGCTTAGATTTTGTTGGGTATGTTTAACCGTTATTTGTTTGTTTGGTCCTTTTTCCTTATTTATGTTTACTTGTAACTTCATTATAAGTTCTGATTGTTACATTTGGCTTAACACAACCAATTTAGAATGAAAGATTTATCGATTTTTTTGCTATAACTTTCCTTAGAAAAATGGTAAGAAAAGATGGAGTGTGATGCAACTGACCTTATCATTGAATGTCTGTTTGTCAGTAATTACACTTTCTCTGTGAAATGCTAACAGAAGTTTTTATTGGACCAACCCAATCCAAAATTCCACATCTTCGATATTCGTATTTGGCAAAACCTTTTTACCAAAATGCAACAAAAAATCACTCTCAAACCCTGCCTCAAATGCCAAATGATGCAACTTATCAACTGTAACAAGACTGCATGATAAGTTCATAAGCTCCAGCAACACATCATCAATTGACTCGGACACTGAAGCACAAGATGAAAGGTCTATCCTCATCTCACCCTCCCTAAACCCTACTGGCTTAGATTTTGTTGGGTATGTTTAACCGTTATTTGTTTGTTTGGTCCTTTTTCCTTATTTATGTTTACTTGTGACTTCATTATAAGTTCTGATTGTTTCATTTGGCTTAACACAACCAATTTAGAATGAAAGATTTATCAATTTTATTGCTATAACATCCCTTAGAAAAATGGTAAGAAAAGATGAAGTGTGATGCAACTGACCTTATCATTGAATGTTTGTTTGTCAGTAATTACACTTTCTCTGTGAAATGCTAACAGAAGTTTTTTTTGGACCAACCCAATCCAAAATTCCACATCTTCGATATTCGTATTTGGCAAAACCTTTTTACCAAAATGCGACAAAAAATCACTCTCAAACCCTGCCTCAAGTGCCAAATGATGCAACTTATCAACTGTGACAAGACTGCATGATAAGTCCATAAGCTCCAGCAACACATCATCAATTGACTCGGACAATGAAGCACAAGATATACGGCTCGATCCTAACTTTCTCACAGCAGCGCAGCAACTTATAGCCAGGACAACTCCTGCAACACCACTGAATAAATTTGTTTTGGTTATAATACTAAATTAATTATTAGAAATGATGAGTTTATTTGCATACCTTCCAGCATATTCCACAGACCACTTTTTAAATAATGGGATGAATGATCCTGCAATGCATGGAAGCTCCACAGTTCTAAACCACTGCACCAATTTGGGGTGTTTGGCATTCAACTGATTCTCAACATGCTCGCAAAGAAACAATGTTTTAGCAGACAGCCTAAAATAGAAACATAAATACAATGTTACTATTTGATTTTCAACATACTCCACAAGAAGCAACTTTTAGCCGACAAACTGAGATAGAAACATAAATATAATGTTAGCCCACATGGCTGTTTGCAACGGTGGTTGTTAAAAATGAGATGAAATCTTACGGATAGCATGAAGAACTGGGAACAAATTGTATAGTCAAGAAAAATAAAGGTGCTTACAGTTCAGTGACAGGACTGCTGAAACGCTTTTGAGAAAGAAACAGCTCCACTTCTATTGCAGCTTTTAATAAAGCATATACTGCTACCTATAAAACAATACATATGATTTATGTGTATGTGATGATTATATTTAATATAAGGAACATGGTCATATTGCTGAACTTTAAACTCAATCTAATGCTTCCTCAAAATCATACTAAAAGATCAATATCAAGGTTTGATTATGGTGTTGTCTAAATATTAGATGATTAACATTGTTAAACTATTTCCAGAATACCTGATATGCCATGCGTTTATGCCATGCATGCACATCTACTCCAACCCATGCATTTGAAAGCTCGGTCCCACTTTTAGCAAAATCCAGAGCCTGAATTGCAAGGGAAAAGCTCCTGGCAGATTCATGCAATACCCATACAAGAGAATTAACACGATTAAATTCCACTTGATCAGTATTCGTTATACCCACTGAAGGATTATCCTCAACAATGATCTTATCTCTGGCCAAACAAGAGATGGATGACAGTGATCTAGATGAAGACAGACATAGTGTAGTATTTTGGGATGAAATGCAATGTCTGAGCAGGAACCCATGCAAAAAGTTATTCGTTGAATAGCTATCATTCTCTTTTCCTTTCACGTTGAACTTTGATCCATATGATGCATGAGCTGTGAGCTTTCCACTTTCTTCTGATCCAGCAGATTCCCTATGGCACAATGAACAATTATTATGCATCAGCCTTTCTGATATTGATTTCATGATAATTGATAAGGAACCATATTTCCAAAAAAGATTTTAGCAAACATTCACCAGGTCTAGAATAATTAATATTATTATATACGAAATCTTGAACCTAGAAATTGATGTTGTTGGCCGCTGCATATAAGCAATCAGCATAGGTGTTCAGTGATGTGCATGTGGAAGAACAGCTGAGAGAGAGTCAAGTGAAGAGAGAAAGCTCAGTTTGAATAGGATGGGAAGTGGAGGATTTAAGAAAACATTTCAGATACCATTTGACGATTAAAAATAGAATCACACTAACACAGAAGAGGATTTGAAGGAGAAGATAACTCGAGGATGCTGTAAGTTAGAGACGAACACATAATACAACAGTAACGAGAGCTATAGAAGATTATACGGAATAGATTAGTGGTCCATGAATCCATGATTGCTAGCTGCACAATGGGTCAATATATACCTGCTACACTATTAATTAAGAGGCTCAACTGACACTCACAGTCGACTGCCTTCTTCGTTTGTCAGATTCATTTGAGAAGAATCAATGAGATTATACTTCATACGAGCATGCTTATTAATTGGTGTGTATGTGCATTGTTATTTAAAACACACAGAGGCAACTTTGGTAATAATAACTAAGGTTCTATTCCTTTCCTTCTACAACGCCGTTGTTGCGTCGCGGTACCAGTCAAATCAGCCTCATTGGCTTACCCCTTCCGCGCCTCACCAACATTCAAGATTCATAATCAATTTGAGACGCTATTAGTTCGTCTAATTCACCATTTCATTCATCAAGAAGCCATCAATCCTTTACTGAGAAACATCATCCAGTTTCCTATCCAAAGTTATCTCTATAGTCAAACACACAAACTATCAGATAAAAACGTACTCACCGAACGCCAAAATTAACTACAGCCTAATTCGATTCTCCACCACTACTTCCAACAGAACGACCGAAAAAAAAACGATAATCAACGACTTAAAACAAGTATTCAGTGTAGCAATCAAAATAGGTTGCAGAAATCAGTAACTTCATTACGCTAACATACAATTCGCTCGGAAATCATGCAAGTTCATCAAGTAAGTTCGAGAGAAATCAAATGAATAATAAGAGAAATGCGATAATTAGGGTTCGTGAGAAGGAGATCTTACAAGTGGCAGGATGAGAAATTGGCGGATTGAAACAGAAATCGGGAGGCCATCGGAGAAGAAAAAGGGGGAAACGGGGGGAAATGGGGGAGGTTGATATAGAGGAAGAAGAAAGGGGGGTTTGGTGGTTGGTGTGAAGCGAATCCATCGAGGCAAGGCAACACGCAGCGAAAGACGAAGCCGTCTGACAGATTGGAGGTTTGATTAATTTAATCTTTTTTCTTTTTTTCTTTTTTTCTCTAGCTGCTACGATTAAACTTTATAAAAGTAGTCCCTCCAACTATATCCAAGGTTCTCGATATACACCATTAACGTGTATCATGCTCTTGAGTAAAAAAGAAATTGTGGAGTTTTAGGGTAAGAAAAAGGGATAAGAAAAAACGGTATCATATGTAAAAGAAAAAGAAAAAAGCATAGTTGTTACTAGATTCATATCTCACATACAATGACTCAATTCACTCTCGGGTTACATAACATTTACCTTCACTCAATCTTATCGCATAAGCTCTCATACATACATTATTACACTTCCTTACAGGTTGTCTTATAGAGTAGTTAAACGGTATATTTTTAGACTACAATACTATCCGTTATAGAATATTATTTCATTTCTTTACTCAGTGTCACTGTCATGTCAATTTTTTCTTCATCTTCTACTCCACTCCGCTCAATCACACTTAGGTTAAACGTTCTGAGACGTTAAGAGGGCTCATAGCGCCGGAACATCGCCCCTCCGGTCGTGACAAAAAAGCCGAAAGGCGTTACGTAGATGGTGCCTCATCACCTCTGTCAAAAACCAAAGCATCAGGCGCCATGGGCGCTACCACCACCAAATCCTTTGGTGCCATGCGGCGTTATTAAGGGGGTGGCATTGCACCAGTATGTTTAGCATTATGGACTACTCACTCACTCTAGGGTTAGAAATGAATATTTCAAAGTCAAAACAAAAATATTAAATCCGCTGCATGAGGTAAAGGGTAATTTTCAATTGATAAACTGAAAATACGGGGTTGGGGTGTGCATAGAAAAGTCAACCACGCGTAATGGCCTGAGGGGGGAGGTGTTTCGTGCTTGTTATGCGACGTAAAGACGTCATGGCATAGACCATATCGGGTAACATGTACACTTTCAGTTGACTAATATGATAATAAAAGAGTAAAAATAGTTAGAGTAATTAATTCATTTATTAAACCATCAAAATGTATGTTAAATTTATTACGTTTTAATAAAAAAAAATATATCTATTTCATTCATGTCACCTGACCGGCTATATATCAGTCAAGTAGACTACCGAACCATGTATGTCATCAAGAAGTTATTATTACTATGAAATTAGTTAACTTTGTTTGTATAACATGAATTTATTAAGTTTGATATCTTGGTATAAAAAAAACCAATGTTTTAAAACCCGGGTCGAACCGGCCGGTTCAACCGGTTCGACCGGGGACCGGCCACTTTTCCGGTTCTTTAATGTCCGGTTTTTTGGGTTGAACCGACCCGCTTCGAACCGGCCGGTTTTCCGGTTTTTTCCGGTTCAACCGGTTTTTTCCGGTTCAACCGGTCCGGTTCAACCGGTCCGGTTCAACCGGTTTTTTCCGGTTCAACCGGTTTTCTGATTTTTTTATTTTATTTTTTTTAACTTTTTTTTTTATTTTTTATTTTTTTTTAAGTTTAAAACTTATATTTTCTTATGAAATACATATTTGATATTATTTTTGAGTGGATTATAATTGTATTTTAACTACTTTTGTTGGGGTGTACAAGTTTATTAGCATTTTTATAAAAAATATATATATAAATCCCCTAACCGGTTCAACCAGCCGGTCTAACCGGTCCGACCGGTCGAACCAGTCCCGGAAGATTTTCCGGTTCAACTAAAAAACCGGTTTTTAAAACATTGAAAAAAACTAGATATGGTAGGCTGGTAGCCTGTTAAAGTGTTAATTATCATTTTAAAACGAGTCATTATAAAAAGAAAAGGAAAAGTAGGCTCAGGATCACTAACACCAAGACCATAGCCCCTATAAATACTCAACGCCCACTTCATTTTCATTTTCATTTCCCATCTTCAAACTCCACCAATGCCACACCCCCCTCCACCTTCCGACGCCAAACCTCGCCTGAACCCAACTCCGGCGACCACCAAATCCCCTCCCGTCTACCGATGGCGTCAGAATGCGCAGCTGGGGCAAATGGGTGTCGGAGATCCGACAACCTCGTAAAAAATCCCGCATCTGGCTCGGCACCTTCTCCACGGCGGAGATGGCCGCCAGAGCTCACGACGCCGCCGCCCTCTCCGTCAAAGGAAACGCCGCCGTACTCAACTTCCCCCAACTTAAACACCTCTTCCCGCGCCCCGCGTCTGTCTCTCCACGTGACGTCCAGGCCGCCGCCGCCAAGGCCGCCACCATGGAAGAAATTAGTTCGGAATATTCTTACTCCTCCGTGCCGCCGCCGTCGACGGCGGATGGGTACATGTTTCCCGGTGATGAACGGGCTTCCGTAATCAGCCCGGGGGATGGACAGGGTGAGCTCGCTGAGTTGCCGAGTTTGGAGTCGCCTGAATCGTTGACCGGGGTTGACTCGGTGGATGGATGGATGTGGTCGCCGTGGGCGGTAGCTGACGTCGATGGTTTTCCGGCGGAGTTATCCGATGAGGTGGTGGAAGATTCAAGTTTTCAGACGATCATGTGGGACGACTGTTAAATTTATCTTATAAATATATACATATTTTTTATTTTTAAAATAAAAATAAAAAATATAAAACTTAATATATGCGTTTTTAATAATACCAATTAATGAGGTAGGTGCTTATAATGAAATGCCGTTAGTTGAACACTAACGGTGTTAGTAATTTGCTGACGTGGCAAATGTTGAGGGACTCTTTTGTAATTTTTTAAAATGGAGGGGCTTATTTGAAATTTCTAAAAAATAATTAAAAAAAAGAAAAGAAAACAAAACAGTCGTTCTCTTTCCCGACCAACTCCGGCGAGCAGTCCGGCGCCGGCGAAGCAGTCGTTAATTTTGGGTGTTAGCATGCTAGGATGTATTATCACATGGGTGTAGCGAGGTTAATTTTGTGCTGCTTGGGCAGAACGGCCAGCTGGAAGTATGTGATAATACATCCAGGGAACAACTGCGATCCCGACCAAACTCCGGCGACCAGTCCGGCGCCGGCGACCAAACTCCGGCGACCAAAGCAGTCGTTCTCTTTACCAATTAATGAGGATGATGAGATCCAGATCAGTCGCTGTTGCTGCCGGTGACAGTTTCAGTCCGGCACCGGCGAAGCGCCGGGGATGGCATCTCCCGAGTCCGATGAAGGCGTTCCGGCTAACATTTGTTAACTGCTTCTTCTCTACCTCTACGAACTCTCGATCGTAACCATCTCCGATCGGAACGCCGGAGCACATGGTGGTTGGTGGTTGCCATGGTGGTCGCCGGAGTTTGGTCGGGAAAGAGAACGACTGCTTTGTTTTCTTTTTTTTTTTTAATTATTTTTAGAAATTTCAAATAAGCCCCTCCATTTTAAAAAATTAGAAAAGAGTCCCTCAACATTTGCCACGTCAGCAAATCACTAACACCGTTAGTGTTCAACTAACGGCATTTCATTATAAGCACCTACCTCATTAATTGGTATTATTGTATGCTATTTTTGAAACTCGTATTATTATCCGCCAATGAGGAAAAACTGGTATTATTAAAATCCAATTTTCCTTTTTTTTATATATTTCTACCAAAGAAGAAAAATGACTTAATACTTACTTGAAGCATTAGAGTTCACGACGAACTATCGAACTATTATGGATTGTGACGAATCCAAAAACTTTTATTACAATAGCAAAAAGTTCGATCATGTAGATAAGACGAGTCAAATTAGAGAGGGTAACAAAACACATAGAATTATGATAGAATAACATGAAAGTCAAGTATCACATGTGGTTTAGAACTTTAGATGGCTTCAAATAGGAGGAGGAGCCCTAAATACTAATGTTTGCTTCAAATTGGAGCATCGGATATACTATGTGTGAATGGAGGATGAAAGGCGGTATTGCTCGGACCTGTAGGCTACAGTGGTCGTCGATGGTTACAACCGGCGATGGAGGGTGTGCGAGTGGCGTAGTGCTTTGAAAAGCAATTGAGAGAATGACGGGCCGTGGTGCACTAGTGGTGCTTGTTCCTGCACGAATGAAGAATACGATTGTGTTTAGTTTATTGTAACCCGAGTTCACTTAAGGGGGGAAAGGAAATGAAATGTAAAATCTTTTGTGTTCCCGAGTTTCACTTAAGGGGAGAAAGAGAAGGAAAGTTAGACCAAAATCTTGTGTTTTTCTTTTCTTTCAATTTGGAAGGAAATAAAACACTCACCTTCTCTTCTTTTCATTTTTCCCCTCTTTAAATAAACTCGGGAAATGAGGCTAAACCTTTTGTAACGATCAACCTAAAGTCGTCAATGACTTTACTGGTATATATTTTTTTTTATTAAATTACCTCAAATGCCTTTACCTAATTAATAAAAAAATTAACTAACTCTTTTTAAAGACTTGTCATCGCCAATCCCTTTAATCTCTTTTTAATTTACCTAATAGATATAGAAAAAATAATAAATTAATAACACGGATGCTACGACTTGTCATCATCAAAGATTTTCAAAATCACGCTCCGCTTACTCTTTTGCGATAACATGTTGTCACAAACATGCTTGATCAGTTTTAAAATCTGAAATAACATTTTACTATGACATGTTGTCGCAGAAAAAAAGAAAAAAAAACTCTTGGCAATGACAAATGTCGTCACAAAGGCCTTAGGGTAGGGGTATACCTTCGGTATACCCCTCGGCAACGGCAAAAATTCTCGGCAATTGTTCGGCAACTCATTCCCTCCTCTTCGGCATTGCTTGGCATCGGCATAATTCATGAGTTTTCGGCATGTTTTTGCCGAACATCGGCGAGAAGATTGTGTGTGTTTGGGTGGTCCCCACATCACAAAATAATCAAATTTATACCTACAAACTCTCTACAATCATACCCTCTATTTCTACATCCATCTCTACAAACTTCTTCTCTCTCCTCCCATTGGTTGAAAAGTTTGATTCAATTTTTTTTAAACAACCATACCCCCTACCCTTAGTTGGGAAAAGTTCATTTTCTTGTAGTGTGCAGTGCCTTTAATGGATGGTGGAGTGCCTCTAGTGAATGGTGTGAGGTGTTAATTTACTGCCAAATAATTTGTTATGACTGTAAATCTTGATTTTCTTATTAATCAACCCTTTGTATATAATTACAAGATATGATAATATTTACCATTAATATTCTTATACACTCTTAACCTAGTCTAGTATATCCCTTTGGTCTAAGGAGAATGATCTCGGATACTTAGAGTGGATCGAAACTCATCAAAGAGAACTCTTGGTAAGCCCTTGGTGAATATGTTTGCAAACTAATATCATGGGGGAACGTGAAGGATGCGAACGTGCCCTCTCTGAACATGTTCTCGAATGAAATTGTCACACATTGTAAAAATCCGTGTCGGGCGTGAGCGAGATGGAATCACAGTCAAGGTTACACGAAACGACCTCTAGATGGTTAAACAACTAGAGCCGTTTAAGGAGTCGAAAAGCATTTCATTTCAGATTTTTGCAGCGGAAATTAATATAAGTTTCATTGTTTACAAAACAAGTATCCAAAAGATCTAAAGACATGACACTGTTAGGTGTTATGTAGTACAATATCCAAAATGACTAGTATGACCAGGACTCCATAAAGATACGACATGTCCTAATGATATGTACAAAAGAGAGTTCCATACAAGCAAGCGGCCTATCAGGTACCTTAGAATTCACGAACTAAAAGGTCAACATAACGTTAGTGAGTTCACAGGTTTAAGTAAAATCGGAACTGTGATTAACAACAAAGTTTGGCATAAGTTTATCACATATTTGACAATTTGTTAAGATACTATAAATTATTATTACCATAAACCTTAAATTCCAAAATTAAGTGATTACCCACTCATGGTATTCTATCCAGGATTAGCAGATGGCGATTATAATTGTATGTACCCTATTAACTATAATAACGGGAGTCAGGATTGGAGCACCAATCAGGACAGGGGTGTTAACCCAATAGATCTATTCACTAGTCATCGTTTCTTTTAAAATTAATCGGATTCAATTAATAGTGGGGTTTTCATCATAACATGAATACGACCAGATGGACGAGTAGCTCATGTAATCAATAATGGTAACAAATTATCTACTTGTCAGACATGATATAAGTTATATGAATTAGTCCCCAAAAGCATCTAAAACAGTTTAAAGAGGGGTTGTGAAACTCACTTGAGTTCGCCAGTTTCCAGATAATACAAACAACAGTGATAAGATAAACCTAGCAGCCAAAAATCAAGTATAAGACAACTTATGGTCTATGGATTGGATTGACAATTAAGTCACTCCCTATTAGGTGGTCAAGTCTTGACGTCAGGGTGACCCGATAGTTCAGTTGATAATGGATTGGCGTAAGGAATTATTTATTAACAATAAATAATTGAAATTACGATAACATTCCGGAAAATAAGGAATTATATATTATCAAAGTATATAAGGGTTTCCTATATTATATAAATGATTATGACCAATATTTAATTCAATAAATATTATTTCAAGTTATGGGCTCAAACATGTTTATAGAAACTGTTAACGGTAAAAAGCCCGAAACGCGCAGTTTTATCGGTATTTACCAATACGCGTTATTTTCCAGTATCTTTAGAAAATATGATTGTATAAATAAAAAACACATCTATTTTCATCAAATGATCTCAGAAAATACAAGTTCAAGTATTTAAAATCTTAGAGGTTTTGTCGGTACGCGCCCGGTTTTGACAGTTTGTCCCTGCGACTCGTTTTATGACACGATAAGTTATCAAAACGCTTTGTAAACATATCCAAAGTCATTTTAGGTCCACAAAAGTGTTCCCAACCAGGTTTGACCTATTTTACAAAAACGAGGTTTCTGGATCCGTTAAATACCCATTTTTAAGCCGGGTTTTTCCTACGTTTAGTACTTTTCTAGAGGGATCAATCTAGCAAGGTTTTAACTCAACTTTTTATGCCAAAGTTCACTGTTGGAGGTCCTAAAGGGCATTTGGGCTCTTTCCGAGGTGTCGGTTTTCGGGTTTTAACACTTTATTTTGGGGTTTTGGAGGTTCTAAACCCACTTCTAGCAAAAATGTCTTCACAAAAGTTTTTTTAACATTTCAAAAATGGTACCTATGGTTTTGGATATGTCAAATTCGGAATTTGAGATTTTGGTCAAAATCTAGCATGATTATGAGACTTAAAACATGATTTAGACTATATTAACCATTATATGGCCATGGATCTATGTGTTCATACAACATAACATTTCTAACATGATCTACAACATAAAACATCATAAAAAACGTGGATCTATGTTCTCATGGCAATACTAGTTAGTTAACTAAACAAGATTAACAAATATTTATGTTTTGTTAGACTTTTAACCACCAAAGATCATCATAAGTTCAAGATCTGTCAATGATGGTGTTTTTTAACCAATTATTATCATGTTTTCATATACACAGCCCGCACGTCAGTAGGGTTGTCGCTTGTGAAGGTGGCGGAGTGGGAGCTGCTGCTACGGCGGTAGCTGGTGCGGGGAAGCGAATGGCACATAATGTGTGGGGACGGTGTACGTGGCTCGATGAGAGATGCTACATGCTCAAAGGCAGAGGCCCAATAAAAAGAGTGAGGCTGGCGGACCGGAAGGCAGGTGAGCCGAAAAACCGGATTCCCATATAGAGGGGTATGGATCCGAGTTAAGGAACTCGTATGTGGGTGAAGAATTGTTGAGCATAGAGAATGGATATATGGTCTTGTCAAATAAGACGATGATTTTGAGGGACGATAAGTCATAGCACTTATAGCTCCGATGATTTGATGGATGCCCAAGAAAGACACAAGGTAGGGAGCGATTTGTAGTTTATTAATGGTGGTGGATGGGAAGAGTGTGTAAGAGAGGCACCCGGAGGTGCACAGATTTTGATAAGAAGGATGTTTTTGAAAAATAAGTGAAGTAGGAGTTTGGTTTTGTTTGACTTTGCTAGGAAGTGTATTGAGAAGATGCATGGCCATTTAAAGTGCGTGATGCCTAACGTAGAGGGGGCATAATAGTGTGTAAGGAGGGTTCGAATGATGTTACAAATGAAACGGATTTTTCTTTTATTTTTCCCGTTCGGAGAGGACGTGTGAGGTCACAAGAAGCGAAATTGCATGCCATGTGGGGAATAGAAATTGTGAAAAGATTTGTTGTTATATTCAGTTTCGTTTTCACATTGAAAGCATTTTATTGGATGTTGAAATTGATTTTGGATCAAACGTTGAAAATTTAGAAAGATAGAAAAGACAGGATTTGTTTGAAAAAGGGTAAGTCGATAGGTGGTTTGTGTAGTTATCGAGAAACAAAATGTAATATCGATGACCACCCGAGCTACGGACCGGGGAGCTCCATAGGTCACTGTGAGTAATATCAAAAGGAGTCAAATTATAAGAAACAAAAGGAGTCAAATTACTAGAATATTTGTCAATATAAATATTGTCATGTTTAATAGTTTGTAGTGTTATATTTAACCAAACTTCTCATTTTAACGTTCTTGCCTTCTTTTTTTTTATTTCGTTTTCTTTATGTTACGTTTTAACAAAACAACTGTGTTATAAACCATTTTATACATTTGGCAACACACTGATAGCAAATTTGGATATGGTTCCAGAGAAAACTCTTTTTAACCAATCATAATTTTTCATTTTTAATTCTTACTTTTTATTTGAAAAGGTTAATTAGGTAATTTTAACATCTTTTAGTTTTGTTGTTTTTAAACTCCTGATTTAACTCCTTATCGTTTAATTTATTTGTTGACCAGATTTATTTGTTGACTAAATTTATATGGTAAATCTTAGATTTTTTTTCAGAAATGGGTTTTTTACCCCAAAAAACATCAAAAATAGGTGGAGATTATTTTTTTTATATAAAAGGGGTATTTCGCACTTGGCAAGTGCGAAATCAGCTTCGTATGCAGCTTCGGTTCACGAAAACTAGGCTCGGGACTGGGAATCATCTCTGGTGGGCCCTTTTCGCACTTAGGAGGTGCGAGATTCCACTTTCTAAACCTATTTCGCACCTGGGAGGTGCGAAATGTCAGCAATTATTTTCTATTCAAATCAACCGAAAGATTTATCTATCATACCTACCATCCAACATATTTTTATTGAGCAAAATTACTATCATTGCCTACCATCCAACATTTATCTATCATACCTACCATCCAACATAATTAAAGCCTGAGAATACAAACAATAAACCTGCAAAAGCTATCCAGAATTAAAGCCTGAGAATACAAACAATAAACCTGCAAAGTTTATCACATGCAAAGTGTTGATGTTACTATACATGTAAAGCAACCTGTAAAACACTATACATGCATTCATTACCCATTACAGAATTGATTGATCATATACTTTTATTAAAGTTTATCACATGCATACAGTATACATCTTGGAATTCCTGTAAAAGCTTGGTTGTAAGCTAACTATACCTCTATAAATGAGGAATATGGAGACACAAGCAAAATCACAAACCATATCAACTGAACGAACCAGTTCCAAAGCTATCCAGCCCTTTCTCATCTTAATATTTTGAGTATTTCACAATGTCTTCATTCACACCGTTTCTCTTAAGAATTTTTTGGGGTGGTGAAATATATTACAACCAGGGTGTTGTTTCGTCTGATGAATCAACCAAAATGTCCACATTACCTATACGTGAAAGATTCTCATTTGAGCAGCTTGTTGAAAAAATATATAGCCTGGTTGGTGTAAGTAATGAAGAGTTTAGTGTGTCCATGTTGTTGTCCTACGAGTTTAATGGTGTACGTGAAGCTTCTCACATCCACGATGACGGCAGTTTAGAGTTGTTGTTTTTCTTGGCTGAAAGACAACCATGTTACAGGGGTGACATTTATGTTAAAATGGAGGCGGTAATTCCAGCTGGTGATTCCGGTTATATTAACCAAGAACCCGAATACGAGACATGTCCGGCCAACCAAGACGAAGGCGGTGGCTTTGATGTCTCTGATGAATACATCTCTGAATCAACGTCTGTAGATGATATCGAAGACATCAGGTTCGAAGAAAATTCAAGCGATGAAGACGGGTACACTGAACCATCTGCAGAATTTCAAGTGGGAATTAATCAAAGCCTATCACAAGTACCAGTGAATCAAGATATTGACACTTCGGTGTTACGAGAACTAGAAGATCATGATTTTCAAGAGGAGGAGTACATGCACTTTTGGAACGAACAAACAAATGACATTCGAGCAGGTATGTATTTTAAATCGAAGAAGGATGTTAATTATGCTGTTCGCCAATGGAACATTAAGAATGGTAAAGAGATCCATGTTGAAGAAAGCAGACCTAAGAGATTCAAAGCAATATGCAAGACAAATGCTCATGACTATGTTAGTGCTACGCCAAACACTCAACCATGTAACTGGATGGTCTCTGCAACAAGGCAAGGAAATTCAAGTTCAAGTTTGTGGAGGATTGTTAAATGGGTTGGTGGACACAACTGTTACGGGTCAGCCATTCGTAACAACAACACCAGTCTTACAGCAAAGACTTTAGCATCGTATATACACCATGCAATTGTTGCTGATATTACATATCCTGTTAAGCAGATCCAGGCCTACTGTAAGGAGACACTGAGTGTTGATGTTACTTATATGAAGGCCTGGAGAGCTCGCAAGAAAGCAATTGATAATATCCATGGCAACTGGGAGTCCAACTTCCAAGAGCTGCCTAAGTATATCAATGCATTGAAGCGGGCAAATCCACGTACTGTTGTTGAGTGGCGTCATCAAGCGGATGGGTCATCTAGTTCGTTTGTTTTTAAGTATGTATTCTGGGCGTTTGGGCCATCCATAGAAGCATTTAGTCGATGTAGACCCGTTATAAGTATTGATGGCACACATCTGAAGGGTTCTTATAAGGGAAAAATGCTTATTGCTGTTTCGAAGGATGCCAATGGGTACATACTTCCGGTGGCTTACGCTATCGTTGACGAAGAAACGAATGAAAGTTGGAGCTGGTTTCTTCAACAGTTTGGAAGGCATGTAAGATCACCTGCTGCCCATAAGAGTCTTTGTGTGATTTCAGACAGACATAAGGGAATTATAAATGCTATGAATAACCTTGAAGGCTGGAAGGAGCCAGATGCATATAATCGTTATTGCCTACGTCACATTCGTAGCAACTTTATGTCTAAGTTCAAGTCAGTTGAACTTAAGCAGTTATGCTGGGGAATTGGCTCCACGTTACAGCCGAGAAAGTATCGGGCTTTGGTGAGAGAGATGAAAAGTAGGAATCCAGAAGCTTGGAACTACCTTTATAAAATTGGTTTAGAGAAGTGGACTTTGTATCATGACGATGGGCATCGCCGTTGGGGTAACCTCACAACCAACATCTCTGAGAGCATGAACAATGCCTTAAGGGGTGGTCGGTTGCTACCAATAAAGGCTGTTATTCAATACACCTTTGACAAGACCGTCAACCACTTTCGAAAGCACAGACAGATAGCTGTTTGTTGTAGTACTCACTTGCCCCCTCGCATCTGGGGATCTTTTTTTATGAGCAGTGCGAAGGCTAGGGAGCACACTGTGACCGAGTTCAACCATGATCTTGGTACTTATAGGGTCACATCAAAGGTGCACCCAAACGACGACGGTGGCAACGACTACACAGTCGCATACAGGCAAAAAACATGCAATTGTTTTAAGTGGCAAACACAAAGAATTCCATGTTCACATGCAATTGCAGTGTGTAATTACAGAGGTGAAGGTGCCGATGTGTCTAAAATTATCCATAAGGTTCATAAGACATCAACTTATCGCCATCAATACGAGAGTGATTTTTTCCCACTTTCACACCCAGATACGAGAGTGATTTGCGTTGGAAAATCAAACGGGTTCCATTGGCTAGCCAAATGGGACGTTTGATAGTCCAAGTGATGCTGTGCACCGGCAAGATTCAAATATTGTGCCGCCAGCTGTTGAACCCCACCCAGTTGATCATTAAGATTATACAGGTTATCTTGGTTGGACATTCGATGCATCTCACCAAGAGCCTGACCCTACAATGTTATCCAAGTAAACAAGTTATATTTTTTTTTAAATAAAATATATATATATATATATATGTATATAAGAAATAATAAAGACTTACCAACATTTCAAATCTACCACCAATATTTCCGTCCCTCGTGAAGGTTCCAGTTTGGGCACTTGGATTCTGAACAAAAAAGGCGGTTCTCTCCAAGAACCATGACATGTACTCCGGGCTAGCCTTGTATTCACCACCACATGCTGACCCCGTTACTATGTTGGCCATACGATTAACCCAGTGAGCCACAAAATGTTCATGGTGTTCCTTCCAGTCTTTCGAACCGGTTCTTCCCGAGTAACTATGTAATGTGTTGTGTTGCTCGCGTGTTAGGAGAAGGTTTGTGGGGACTGTTTGAAACAGTCCAAACTGTCTCATAACCCTACTGGGTACGTATGGCTCAACAACCTCAAAATATATAAGATACGTGTCACACTTCCAACACGCACTCCCCCTTTTGTATCTCCGATTAATCTGGGTTTCAGCATTTACATACGGCATCCAAATAAACTATTCAAAAAAAAATATATTAAAAGTTAATATAGAATATAATAATTTGTAATAAAATTTGTTTATTACATTTATTATAAATAACCT
Source organism: Deinandra increscens subsp. villosa (assembly GCA_039602395.1). Taxonomy (NCBI): domain Eukaryota; kingdom Viridiplantae; phylum Streptophyta; class Magnoliopsida; order Asterales; family Asteraceae; genus Deinandra; species Deinandra increscens. Next base: position 58,695,162 of record JBCNJP010000006.1, read on the forward strand.
GGTCGGTGTTTAAACACTGAAACACAGAACGATAATGAGCCATTGAATGCTTTGCTACCCCAGACCAGCTTAGGCTACCACGCCACCTGCAAAGCATTAATATGGAAGTATGAAAGTGTTAAAACTTAATAGTAGATAAAAATGATAAAATATTTTCACACAAGTTGTGATTAAATTACCTTCCACCAAGTGGTCCATCAAACTGGAACGTCTCTTTAATTTTTGGTGCAATTTGGGGTATTCTTTCCCATGCCCAAAGTTGCAGCAACATTAAAGGGCCACTAATCTCTTTGGCTGAGGGCTCTGCGACTTTACATAAATTCCTATAAAGATAGGCGAGAGCTGCACTACCCCAGCTGAGCTTTCCACACTCTTCAAAATTTTCTAAGTTTTGCAAATGGTAATAATACACGGTACTCCCTGAATGGTCAGGAAAAACAGTACCACCTATTAGGTGGAGTACAATGCATCTTGCCATTTTCAAGCACTCTTCATCTCCAGCGTCGTTTCCTGGCCAATCATTCACTATTTTTTCTAATAGAGAAGACAACCTAAGAGTGTTGTTGGTAATGTCTACCCCCCGCAGTGACAGCCCAAGTAGACGTTGACAACGTTCCTGTTTTTCAGGTGCCTCCCACCTGTGATTTGTACCAGATATTACCTGGTCACCAAGAGGTAAACCCCATAGCATCTGAACATCTTGCAGGGTTACCGTGACTTCACCAAACGGCAAGTGAAACGTGTGTGTTTCGGGACGCCACCGCTCCACAAGTGTTGTTAAAAGATGTTGGTCTATCTTGTCATAGTAGCATTGCAACACCCCTCCAAACCCGGATTTTTTGATGTATTTCATCAACTTTTCTGGGAAATTATTGTCTCTAATTTTTTGGATCAAAAAATTCCAAAAACTTTGATCACACCGTCTAACTTTTAGAGGCTTATCTCTAAAAGTTGTAGAGTAATATAGATGGTAGGCTCGGTGATTAGTTCCCAAAAATAACAACTCGTCATTTCGGGGACCTGGATATATTTGTGCTCCTGCCATGGATGATAGATATGCTATGGATTTTTAGTTGTTGAAAAATATATTTGTGAAGGTTGGTTAGGATGCAGATGAAAGAAGAATGAAGATGAAGTAATTTGTGAAGTTAAAAAAATGTGTCGGGTTTTTATAAAATCATTTGAAAGAAAGGGGGTTGGGAGAATTGATGGTGGTGGGAATTGATGGTGGTGGTTGTGGGCAGTATTTGCATGCGTTTCTGCATGCGGGAGTTATTGTCGCTGACAATTCGTAGATACCAAATGCGAAATAGGTCAGAGAAGGAATCTCGCACCTCCTAAGTGCGAAAATGGCCCACCACACCAGCCCCTCCCAGTCCCGAGCCTAGTTTCCCAGTCCCGAGCCTAGTTTTCGTGAACCGAAGCTGCATACGAAGCTGATTTCGCACTTGCCAAGTGCGAAATACCCCTTTTTATAAAAAACAATCATTGATCTCCACCCATTTTTGATGTTTTTTGGGGTAAAAAACCCATTTCTGAAAAAAATTCTAAATCTTACAATCTTCCCTAATTAGCCAAACACTCGTTGAGGCGTGCGGCACTATCTTTTTTCTTTCTTGTTGATTTGATTTTCCTTTCTATTTGATAACAAGGAAAGCCCAGATGAGGAAGCGAACCCCATAACGAAGATGAATTTGTGAAGGAACATCCGAATTTAATTTATGTTCAGGAACATTCAGTTTACATTTTGGAAGGAACATCTGACTTTTTTCTTTTTGTGTGCATAAATAACTAATAATTTAAATTTGTATGTTCTTCGAAGCATGATGAAGTATGTAAAAATTGAAAGAAAAAAAAAACTTGCTTGATGAATAGATAGGAAGCGAAGAAAAAACAAAGCCCAAAGATAAATGGGATTGCTCATGTCACATCTTCACTTAACATGAATTGAATAACTTATAATTACACATATCTAACCTCAATTTGTTACGAACATATGATTATACATATGCAATCATAGTCTTTCAAAGGGTTTGTTGCGAACTTATGATTAAACATATGTAACTTTTGATTACATATATGTAACCTTAACTATTTTTAATGTCAATTTGTTTGCAAACTTATAATTACACATATGTAACAATTTATTACATATTACATATATGTAACCTCAGTTTGTTACAAACTTTTGATTACACATGTGTAAACTTAGATTGCATATATGTAACCTTAATTTTTTTTTTTTATCTAAATTTGTTTGTGAACTTATGATTACACATATATTTGCATATATGGGGTACCCTGCATATATGTAACCTTTGTTTTTTTTAGTTTGTTGCAAGCTAACTTCTGATTACATATATGTAACCACATTTGTAACCTTCAAATCTTCACTTGTTCTGTTTTTTTTTAATGTAATATTCAGTTTGCAAATTGAGAGAGCGTAAGAGAGATAGAGAAATTTTAGGAATTTAATTAATTGAAAATTTAGTTTTTTTTTAATGTTTTGCCTATTTTACTCTTTTATAATTACTTTTTAATTCATTAAATGGTTAGTTATTTATCAAAATGACATCTTTTAATCTCAAAATGACATCTTTTAATCTTAACCCTTGAATGATTTGATAAATGGTTAAAAAAGAGTTTTTTAATTTCTTTAAAAAAGAGAGAGTTTTCTCTAGAACCCTTCCCTAGCAAAATTAATTTAGTTTATTAGTTTATTAATTAAAGACAACGACCTCTCACATTTGGTCCAGTTGGTCTGGGTTTGTTCTCTCATACCATAGGTTAAGGGTTCAAACCCGGTCTTTCACAACTTTTGTAAAAATTCCATACGGGCTTATTACCCGGGTCAAATTGGTGGGAGAGGGAGGTTTTACTCTAGCGGGCAGGTCCATGGTAAAGAGTTTCGATACTCTACTAAGGTTTCCTCCTTGAACCGCAAATGCCAGAATATGATCAGGTATGTGGTGTAATAGTAATACCTCCGTCCGTGATTTGAATTCACCGTTAAAAAAATTTAAAACAACATCCACAGTCCGCACGGGTGTCTAAAAGTAAAACCGTTATGGTTAGGTGGTTCCGTAAAGACAGCCGTTGATTTGGAGACAATTGACACATAAAATCAGTTTAAAATATAAAATATAAAAAAATTCAAACTTTAAGCCGCCCCCACAATGCAATCTCCAAAGTGCGCCACTAAACCCGGTTTGTTGTTTTAAGGCAATACAATGTATTATATTAAAGTGTAGAGGATTTGAAACTTTGAATCCATCTACAAGGCGAGATTTAGTATAAATCACAATGTTAAAAATAACTAAAAATGAAAACGGGTCATGTTAAAAGAGTTCGAGTCATAAAGCAAGGTTGAGATCCACTAGATCGAACCAAAGAGACGGGACAAAATCAAGCTATTAGGCCTATAACGAATACATGTGAGGTCTAAAATAGTAGACACTGGTCCATGGGACCGCGAACAAGGTTGTTATCAGGTCACATGAGAGTTGGGAGCATCTGGCGAGAAACATGGTCTAGACACTATCATGATCAAAAAGTGCAACAAAAAGCTAGGCAAATGGAGCAAATTTAATGGTGTCACGCACGATTGAATACATAATGTAAGGGTGTTATTCGGGTTGTGTAATTGGGTTCTTTGGTTTTTTATATAAATTTCCAACTCGAAACTAGACGCTAAATAGGTTTGGTTTATTCGAAGTTTGAGCCTCGGTAATCGGGTTAATTTGGCTTATTAAGTTTGGGTTGATATGTATGTGAACAGGGGCGAAACTAGAAAAGTTTTTTAAGGGGTCCACAATTTTTTTTACGGAGTCATTAATTTTAAATGTTTCAGTTTCATATAAACGTACATAAAGAAATTTGGTCTATTACTTACTAAATAGTTTTTAATGCAGGCGCGATTTGCGACACGACATTGCGAGTAAAGAAAAAAATAACCAATTAAAAAAATCTACATGATTTGATAAAAAATTCTATACCGTAACATTGACAACGATATAATAGTAAAAAAAAATAATGATAAATGGCTAGAAATGAAGAGAATAAAAAGTAACGCGTGAAAAAAAATAATATGACAAAATGTTTGCCTATTAAAAAAATATATTTTTATATATTGTAATATTTCATTATAAAAGAGGTTTAGGATGAATGTATTTAAAAAGAATGGGTCTATAATGAATGTAAATAAAAAAGAGGTGGTACCCTCATGACCTCATTTATTCTCCTCATTTATAACACTAAAATAAATAAAGTAAGGTAGGAAAAAAAAATGTTAAGCACAAGATTTGAACTTGCACCGCTTCAAAATCAAACAAGGGATCTTACCACTAAGCTAGTTGCTTATTTTCTTTAATTTTCACAAACTAACTATTTATTAACTCATCTTCACAGACTTTTCTTTATAAAAAACCGTTCACATAATTTTCATTTTGTGTACGAGGTTGAGGGGGTCCACGGAGACCCCCTAGGCCTAATAAGGGTCCGCCCTGTATGTGAAGTGCACTAAAATCATAGAAGCAAGATGGATTTTTTGATTCAATGCAAATCAAAAGCATATCATCTTTTAACTTGTTAAATTTCAAGCTTCTAATAATTTATATCACAACATTCAGAAGATACATAATTCTACTTGGTTTGTAGTAAAAGAGCTTTTGGTAAAACAATTAAAAAAATCACTTCATAAGTGAAATTAAAACCCTAATGGTAAATGGTGATGATAAGGAAACTTATAGTCTTAAGGTTACGAGTTCGATTCTCGGAACCGACAGGTTTTCTACCGGGCCGTTCATGACTTTGTGGAGACGATTTTCCCTGCAATGGGTTGATTAATGGGCTTGGAGGCCGAAGACAACCTTTTGTCATTGGGCTTCCCGGTTCGGCCTAGGTTTTATTTATTTGACAGTTTTAAAAAAATATGTAGGTTAACCAGAATATTACGTAGGTTTCCTTTTAGTACAGTATACTATATTATGCTTAAAGTTAACTTCGCTTTTGGTCCCTAAGGTTTGCTGATTTTAATACTTTTAGTCCAATTTCAGATATTATATAATTTCAGAGCCTGAACTTTCAATTTCTTAACACTTATGGTCACTTTTTGATGCCATCCAAAATCCCCGTTAAAAAAAAAGGTTAAAACATTGATCACTCACTTAATCCATTCATTTGTTCCCACACCTCCTGGTCCCCCCCAAAAAAAACCTAACACCCTAACGCACGATCATGGAGGTTTAACCCTTCACGCTGCTCGTTTCCACGCAAGCTTCAACCATCTGGGCTCGTTTCCACGGAAGCTTCAAGCTTCTAATCGCTAATCACCATCGTTCTACGATGTGGGTTGTTCGAAAAAACAGGAGAGGTGTTCGATCCTTATGAAGTATACGATGAGCAAAATCATATAAGTTTCAAAACACGAGAGGTGTCCGATCTAGGTCTCTTGGGAGTGTTTATTTTACTCAGTTTCATGTTGAGGTCTTATTTTAATGGTCATAATGGTCCGAATGTAAAGATCATAATTTATGTGCATTTTCATATATGCAGGTTTTAATTTATTTGCATAATTTAATGGTCATAATGGAGTTTATCATATGAAGTTTCATGTGCAGGTCTTAAATATTTAATGGTCATAATGCTTAGTATGACCAACAGAAAAGTGCACCAAAGTGGGCAACAATGGAAACGCCGTCCAGGGTTAGCAGCAGTTCCGAAGATTCGTATGATGGTTCGAGATCCACAGTAGCAAATCACCATTTCAAAGTGAAGTTGCGTTGTTCTTTTTTAAGGATTAGAGAATGGTAGCCAGGGTTTCTTTTCCTTCTTGGAAAATATGGTTTAGAAGAAGACAATTAAATAGGGAAAAAAATCAACTATACCTTAAAAGTTGAGCAATGGTCCAATTGTGACACCATATTCAATGCGAAATCATAAATACGGTTTACTTCAAAGCAAGCAATCGGTACAACATTGTTAAGCATGGTGTTTAATGAAGATCATGGTACATGTCCATGCATCATCATACATGTTCATGCATCATCATACGTACTCATAAATAGCAAGATTAAATATAAATAATTAACACTAACCCTTCAAATTTCTTCCAACTCTTGAGTAATAAATTACTTAATAATTAGCATCATAATAATCATCATAATAATAGTAAGCCTTTCGAGTTCTTGCAACTAATAGCTAATAAACAACACCCTTTGGAGTTCTTGCAACTCCATTTTAATTAATTGATCACACTTTTATGATCATATATAAAGGCATGGAGGTCTCATTTGTTCATCCCCCCCCCCACCCGCCATCTCCTACACCGTGTAAGTCTTTTATCTTTTTTGTTTATGTAATCTTCATTGTCGACCCTCTCCTTGGTTCCGGCGGGAAGAAAATGTACCGCCGGAACATTAGACTTTTGTTGCTTTGTCCGACGTGAATAAAATGTAACGTCGGCGGCAACCGGGCTGTTTTTTTTAAATTTGTCTGTTTTGTTATTCTACTCTACTAAATGTTCTCCGTTTTGCATTTGCAGGTTCTTACTTCGCATCTCTTACTTCTCAATGGATTGTAACAAAAGTTCTTAAATGTTATATAGTGTAATAGAATATTATTAGTATATGTATTAGAAAAAACAGTTACGGTCGTTCCTTTTGAGAAATGGAACTTTTAACATACTATAGCAGACTTGCACATTTCTTCGGTATGTAATATCATGAAACATCACTAAACAGCAAAATTACAATACTAAAATCAGGGTCATACTTAAAGGTGTATAGATTTCAGACAAATTACCTCCTTCAGGAATTGTGAATGCCACAGAAGTGGTGGATGGCCTTCCAGTAGCCAAACTACCTTCAATTTTCAAAGATCTGCATGGCTTAAATGATCCTAGATTCGTCTGTCGAAGAAACCCACCGACACCATGTCGTTTTGGGAGGAAATTAGATTCCTTAATCGACATTGGCTGTTGAAGTGAGCCCATGATAACTCCAGTACCGGTATGCATACTGCTTAGCATGTGTAAAATGAATATTATCCAAAAGTGTCTATATAATTGCAAACCCTGATATCCCTAATCTAATTTCTACTTCCACTACATCCTTATCCAATATTCAAACTGCTGAAAATCTGCAAATTAGGTTCTAATTACTACTTATTCCTTTGTTACAGACTTTCATTTCAGCGTTCGAGGGCACATCCAGTAAAATTTAAGAAAGAAATTTAGATGAAGAGAATACCATAACCGCCGCCGGAACGACCCAACCGCCGCCATTAAAGCCTCGCGACCACCATCAACCACCATCTTATGCGACCCCGTTCGCAGATTGAAAGAAGTAAAAAAAACCCAGAAAGAACGAAGAATTATCGCAACATTGCGTATAGAATTTGCGAATCGCAGAAACCCAAAATCGAAACCCTGTTTGCGAGATTGAAGCCCTAGCCCCGAACTTTTCCCACCAAAACTATCGAAGACAAAAAGCCCCATCAAACCCTCGCACCTATTCGAAGAAAGCAGACTCAGTTGTTCGAATCTCTTGAAACCCTAGAACAATGTATCGAACAAGAATTTTTTTTTTTGAAACATCTGCACTACCACACCATAATCCTATTTTGACATTAAAATACTTCTAAAATAGTCCTTCCACTTTACAAATATAACAAAAGTAACCAAAAATAATTATTCGTGCCTAGCAAAAATACCAAAGAAGTTTGATATTCTACTGTGTCACTAATTTTCAATTTCCTATCTATAAGTTCATATTTTGTTATTTTATTGTTATGCTAAGTATAAGTTCATATTTTGTTATTTTATTGTTACGCTAAGTATAAGTTCATATTGTAAAATTAATGGTACAATTAATTGAAATTCTATTGTTACAATATTCAAATTAAATATATATGCAACGTATTTAAACAAATACCATATTTGGTATTCTATTGTTGGATTAATTTCTTACCCATATACATATATTAACTTTGGTATTCTACTATTGCACTAAATACACGTCCATAATACATATATTGATGATATAATTAACTGAAGCTCCATCTACACGTAATTGTTGCTTATTCATTAATGATTTTCAAATTAAGTATGTAACATTTAAAATGAATATATTTAATTTCTATAAATGTATTTATAATTTAACCACGTAATAAGTTTGTGGTGTAACGGTTGCAATCGTGTAACATAACTTTTACGGCATAGGCTCAACACTTTGTTCATTCGGTCTCCACGGCAATTTGTCTAAAGAAGTAAAAAAAAAAAAAAAAGAACTTAATGAATTTGAGACTACAATTTTGATAGCATTCTAAACCCTTCAATTTAATAATCTCACCACATAAATGTTGTAAATCAGTGCTCACATACCATTTCCCCTTAATCCATTGAGGGTCAGACTGTCAGAGAAAGCATACCTCCTCAAGTAATTCTTCAACTTTATATAGCAAAACAAAAAAAAACAACGTTAACGTAAAATAAAGCCAACACTTAAATGCTCATTGACATGCATGTTTTAGTTGAATTTAGGAGAGTAGCTATATACATTATCATGAATGAAAATCTAAGGGCCAAAAGTGGTTACCCAAACAATGAAAATTCACTAAGAAGTACCTTTTAAGTCTCTCAGTTTACTAATGAGTCGCCATTAAAAAATGGATCAACTTTGCAGACAAAACTACCGGCGATAAAAACTTCCCCATATGTAGCCTCACCTACCTTGGTTATACTTTGGATGTCACTGCATTTACAAGAGATTCATTTGTAAATTTTGAAAGAATGTCCCATTTAATTCAAGGTGATATGTCAATATTTGCTGGGATTAGAATTAGAGGCAATTGCAACCAAATTACCAAAAAGTAGAGTATTAGGGGTTATGTTTTATCCTAAACGGGTCAAGTAATTTGTACTTAGCTAAAACATAAATTGTTATTTGGCTCGGATAAATGTGTATTTTTAATGCATCCAACCTTCATAATCGCATTAGTATGGTCTTTACATAAAGTGATAACCTATAAAGTTGACCATCTGACTCAAGAACAAAATGTAAAAGCATTAATTGCGAGTCCCTCACTGACATACAATTGAACAATAATGTAAAATGCAAGAAAAAAGTGTTTATGCCAGATCCATTTGACAGATTGTCCTAACAATAGCAATGAACTGGTAATACACCAGCAAAATCTAACACTGATCATGACAAGTAAACTGACTAAATTCCTCTAATAATAATGCTAAATACTAATAGCATTTAATAACTGTTAAGGAAAAAGATTGAATAAAAGGAATATACGAAAGAAACATACAATTTCAAACTTCCTGCGATAAATATAAACTAAAAAATTGAATGAAATATTACAAAATTTATGTTGGAATGCCAAGTATAGCGAAATGTGCAGATAAGAAGAAAACGTAAACAGTAAATTTAAACTTCACCAATTTAGTTCACTTGAATCAATCTTTTCAATTTATCATATAGTGCGATAAACACAAACTACAGAATCAATGAAACCAGATTACTGACCTTCAAGAAATTGATTGTTCAGTTATCGACTCAACCATCGATGAGAAGAGGCCTCCGATGGGGGTTGCAAGATAAAAACAGGATACCCTAAACATCAAATCGAATGGAGGTAGTTTAGAATATTGATGTGTTGAACATAAATCTTCAACATAGACAATATAGAATACACAAAAGCAGTGAAAATTAATAAAGGATCGATCATTCATATCAGCGATTATGTCGAAATTGGTTGGAACGCTGAGAGAGAAATAACCTGGTGAATGAGCGGCGATTAAGGAAATTAGGGTTTAGAAAGAAGAAAAAGTGGAGGAAGGAAGCGTCGATTAAGGATGGATGACCGTTATAGTACGGGTTAAAAAAACCGGAAAACATAAATGGGTCAAAAGGATCCGCGTGGGTTGTAGGCATTTTCTTAAAGTTCTTTTTTATCAAAAATTTGAGAAAATGACACATGGGCACAATCCTAGGTGGCTTAATTTTAAAAGAAATACTAATCCTAAGTGACACACCTTAAAATGTGTCACATGTCCCTCAAAAACTTGCGTTTAATATGTATATATCGATATCGATGTTCAATAGTTTGACCTAAAAAGTCAAATATAAATAAGATCTGCAATTTTTTCCAGCAGTTTGACTAAGATAGTTAAAGGGAAGTAATTTGTTAACTCATTGCAAAAAGGTAGCCTAATGTTTATCCATGGCCATGTATCCAAACAGGTTTGCATGGTGCCGATGGGTTATATTTAACAGGCATCAAAAAATAATAATACTAACAATAAGAACAATCATAATAATAATCCATACTAATCTCCCTAATTTATTGATTAATCTTAACCATAGTAATACTAATCAATCAGATAAGCTTGAAGGGTTCCTAATTTAAGCCGTATAATTTTTTTTAAATATTTATAGTTTATTTTCTATCGTTTCAGTTTGTTAATTATTAATTCCACCAAACTGATGCCAATAAAAAAAAGGCAATTGCATATACCCCCCTATAAAGTTTAAAAATTGCATATATAACCAACCTAAAAATTTAATTGCATATATCCCCTATAAATTTTTAAAAATTACATATATACCCATTTTACTTTATTTTAATAAAAATAAATTATAGAATTACTATTCTACCCTTAAAGATGTACAATTCACATGATAATGATTTGTAATCTCTTCAACTATATCTTCAGCAAAGTCGTATGCGTATGTGTCAGTGTACATACATTTTTGATATCCAAAACAGTATTATTTCCTAGATGAGTTTTTAGCCAAATGAAAGTAACCTTTGTATTATAATTTTATCTAACCTTAGCCATGTTCTCCCATGTTGATACATCTATAGTATCCACATTTTCCATATTTGTCTCAAGCGAATTACCCACATATATAATCCACATTTTTCACATTTGTCTACATATTAAATCAATTCAAGCAAACTATAAAAATAAGATACAATCTGTCTAAAAAATTCATCAAGCATCTTAAGCTTGCATTAAGATTATTCTGCCATTTGATTATGATTATTTGAGGTCAAAGTGATCAGATTCATCATTTGTTAACATTAATGATCGAGTTTTTGTACTCTTTGTACGAGAGGCTACCCATTAAGATTTATTTAAACATCAACCATATTAAGCTTTAAGATTCTAATATTTGTATGAGAGGCTACCCATTAAAATTTAACAATAAGATTTATTGAACTTAAGATTCCAATATTTAACTTGCAAGAAGATGATGTTAAAAGTAAGTAAATCGAACCAGTTGGTGATGAGAAGTTCGAACCTGGAGAAGACGATTTCGTACTAGGTTTTGCAGGGGGGGGGGGGTCAGTTGGTGCATGATGGTGATGCTTTTGAACCTGATTCGAAGATGGTGATGATTTTAAACCTGCGTGATGAAGATGAGCAGCGTAAGATGAATCGTCATGGTCTTCAGCGAGAGAGAAAGATAGAACGTCGTATGTGGGTTTTGTTTTCATGAAACCCTAATAAACAATTGAAGGATAAAATAGTCATTTACCTACCAAAGGGGATATATGCAATTTTTAGTTTACTATAGGTAAATACGCAATTAGAACAAAAAATAGGGGGATATATACAATTCACCCAATATATTTGGTGAACTTTTTCCTACTTCATTTGATATTGTTTCTCCACAATAAACATCTCCGCTATAGGAGATATATTCTTTAACACAACAAAGTAGTTAACTTTAACTTTAGCCAAAATGTAATGTAATTTTATATATGTTTTTAGGTTATCTTAATATACATCTAAATTCTCTTAGACAAGTTTGTTTATATAGACGCAGCAACACGCGGACAAAAATTATTGTATTAAATAAATTATAAGTTGTTGGTTAATAAATCTGAATATTATATTGTTTCCCCGCATTAGCCCCATCACGCTACCATCGGCGTCTCCATCTCCCACAATCGCCTCTTCCTACCATCCTTCAACTCCACAACCACTGTCGCATCCGTTTTCCGAAGAGCACCACTTCCAAATCGTCACAACTCTTACAAATACTATTTAGTGTCACTTCCGTAACCCTCCGATAACCATCTCCATTCCCACTCCTTCCTTCATATCTATTAATGTGTTTTTCCAATACGGTTGCGTCATTTCTGTAGACAATTGCTTCTTTTTCTGAATCCTACATATTTATTTCTTCACTATGTTTTGCAAATATCCAACACACCATACTCACCAAGAAATAACTCGAATATGAATCTAAGGTATGATTTCGTTTATTTTTAAAAATTGTATCCATCTATGTGTACATTTTGTTGGGAATTGCTGATGTTTGGGTTTCATCTCGGTTTGCATATCAAATTCGGTCGCTAATGAATCGAAAGGTTCTGCAAAGTTCAGACACAATTTCACCAACGTCATCCTTGACAAATTTGGATTCTCCATCAGGTAATAATCACCATAGAACCTAATTCAATTTCTGCCCTTTATTGACGTGTTCTTCATTTTCCGTTTGTTTCCAACCATCATTGATTTTTTTATTTGTTGCGTATTGAACACAAACTATACCAAATAAACCCTAATTTATCACCCCTTTTTTCAAACTAATCTTACCATTCTTTTCATGTTTGCATGCAATAAATAATGGGGCTTCCGCAAGATCTTTTACTACGATGAATTCTCTATTCAAAAGGAATCCATCAATTTTTATTGTTTTACATAATTTCAGTCGCTTGAATATATTTGGTTAAATGTACTACCCGTTATTTGTACATGAGGGCCCTGAGTTGGGTAATACAAGAAACTTCTGAAACATTAGTCATTCTACGATCATCACAAACACATGATTAATTAATTTGAATTAGCTCCATTTAGATAGTGACTACAACCAATTTTTATTTGCTATAAATCATTTTTGATAGTGGGTCACATGTATAAGACTCAAGAGTTGGATTAACGTTTCTTTGTGTGTCAAATGTAAATGGAGCTTTAACAACACTACGAGATCTACAAATCAGCCTTATTTTCCATCGATAATGACTATGTAAACACTCCCTGGAAAATGATAATTTTTATTAACTTTTGTTTCTAAATACGTATGTTTGTTTCTTAAAAATAATATTCACATTATTATGTAAAAATAAGGATGTCATTAGATTGAGTACTAATCTGAATACGGACTCATGTAGTGATTTAGTCCTTTTAGGTAGGGCAATTAGTGATATGAAAAAGACAAGTTACTCGAAGTAAGCAAATGAGCTTAGATTATAAGAAAAAGAGCTCCCTAAAGACCTTCCCATAGGTGATTTTCTATAACATGTAAATTCATAAAAAGTCGAAGCAACTAATGTTGTTTTTAAGAAAATGAATGTATTTCTTCGATATGTATTTGAATAAATGAAAGTCGACAATAACTCATTTTGGAATTATATGCCTGAAACATTATATATTTTAGATTTGATGATTTTTATTGTGTATTTATGTATTTGTCGACATTAAAATCCAAATAGGTTTTTTTATAAATAAACTAATGGGTATACCCGATACCCACGGGTTTACCTGATAGACACCCGCTGGGCAATGGGCCAGGTATGAGAAACATTTGGTATTTCGCATATCAGATGGGGATTATTAATACCCGTCCCATCCCCGTTGCCATCCCTCCGAACCATATTATCAGTTATAGACATCAAGGACATACAAGATAAAGGTTTACTTCACCAGATAAAGGTTTATTAAAGACTTCAACATTCTGCCACTATTATGTTGCCCTTTTCAGTCAGTTGCTAATATTCAACATTGTTAGACTATAGATTTTACCGATACAGTTTACTCAATGGAGGTTACGAGGAGGGGTAAATACAGTTAAACTTCATGCGGTCAAACAAGATGCGGTTGTCGATGTGCTTTCGGAACTCGATCCAGAAACACAACAGGAGGCCCCAATAGCATTCACTGGTCGAAGCTGGCCCCTGTTCTATATTGAGAACAAAATTAAACCTCACAGCTGGCTTATTTTTACAGACCATGGGAGTGTTGAACATCATCCTTACAACTGTGGAGTTATTGTATTCACCAACTCTGGTGTTGCACTACACCAAGACCCCGAACATCATTGCACCCTCTCCCTCGCAACGATCTCAAACGATCTTAGCCCACACTACTTCAAGCGGCTGATAACCCACAGCCTGGAGAGTCAGCTACTGGTATTTGTACCGTAAAACAACTATTTACCTATATCTTTTAATACGTAACTATGATTAACGGTTTACTTATTTCTTATAATAATAACTTACTCTTATAGTCCATTCCTAAAGCGTTGTTTCGAAACCACAACATGCATGTTTACAATCAGGAAATTCTAAGGTTTGGACTGACAGAGTTTTCGGGGAAGATACTATTGACCGGGCAGGATGGCATCCACCCTCGATTAATGATGAAAGTAGACTAGGCCACATTCTTCCAGACAACGGGCCTTCCTTAAGACAAGGTGTTGCACTTCCAACTTCACGAGGAATGTGCCCAATAGGATGAAACTGCCCTATTTGATGTCTGTTAGTATTTATTAGTTTGCTTTCATGAAACTGGTCTACTTTGACAAACTTAAACTATTTCTATGTTACTTCTACACCGTTGGAGTAAGAACGCAGCTTTCTATATAAGCCTATGTTTTTATTAATATTTGTACATCTCCTTTTTTGGTATTTCTATGTACTTTCGTATGTCTACCCGTTGTTTATAACTGGTTATGGTTTATGAAAGAAAATAGGATCCTTGGTTCTAAATGATTATACGTTTCGTCACCACTTTGTGGAAAAGCCTTAGATATGAATATGTTAGATGCCTGTGACTCGATTGCTGAAATAGTATCTCTCCCCCAAAAAGCATGTTCTTTTTTTACCGACACACAATATAGAATTCCGATGGCTTTCTTTATCATGAAATTTAATGATCACCAGTTTACTTGAAACCAAGCGCTTGGTACTACATGCTTAAGCATTGTGTTTAATAAGATCATCATACATGTCCATGCATCATCATCATGATGGTGAATGGTTGATTAAATATATCACAATAAATAAATTGCTTACACTTATTTCAACCAATACGAATTCTCTAACCCCTTATCATAACTCACCAATAAGTTTTAAACATAGCCAGGACTATGCTTGGGCTATTTGATATAGTAAGTTAGTTAGATATGGAGTGTAGGACACATCTCATTCTTTGGTTATCATACCATTTGTAAGCTTTCGTCTGTTTATTTACAAAAATATTCTTATTTAATACCAATTTATCGCTTATACTCGGACAATGATCTTTCAAATCAAATTTTCAGTTAATCGAACAGAGGATTTGATGTATCGATTTCTAAAGATATGAAATCCAGCAAAGCAAATACGCGGGTAGATACGTATTATGATCATGTAGGCACCACATGAAAGATCATTGTCAATATACATTTATCAAAATGACAAAGTGGTAACAAGCAAAAAGAGCTATTACACCTTACACAGGTCTATTATGACGACTGTGTAGTATATGGGCTTCAATGGTAGCTGAGGCAATAAAACAAGCTGAAAAGAAAACATTGATTGTTAGTATGCGAAAATATTAATGCAAGCATGGGTAAATGATCTATGTGAAGTTGTACTTCACCGTTTTTTTGTTTGCTTGCTCTTTACCATAACAGCTTCTACCTGCTACGTGATCCCAAAAGTTGGATAATGGCATGTTACCTGCTCCCAAAGTTGCTTAAGTTCCTATGATTTTATATTTTACCTACATATGTATGACAATTATAAGATGTTTAGGATGTAATGTTACAATTTTTACAAGTAAAATGAGTATACTTAAAATAAACTTCAATATTTCATTTTTCATAATGATATAGATCTAACACCAAATTATTGGTAAGTGTTCAATTTTTATAACAATATGCATTATTATGAAGCTATGTCAAACTAAATATACAGGCCGTTTCTCCACATGGCCAGATGAACTGAAAATTTGATTTGAAAGATCATTGTGCGAGTATAAACGATTAATTGGTATTAAATAAGAAATATTTTTATAAATAAAGGGACGAAAGCTTGGAAGATTGTAGAGACCTAGATATTGAGGCTTTTGCATTAGATGTAGAATGAGATGTGTCCGGCACTCCATATCTAACTAACTTACTATATCAAACAAGACAAGCACAGTCCCGGCTACAACCACATGAAAGATCATTTTCAATATAAATTTATCAAAAAGACAAAATTGTAACAAGCAAAAAGAGCTATTATAGCTTACAAAAGTCTATTATGACGGCCGTGTAGTATATAGGCTTCAATGGTAGCTGAGGCAACAAAACAAGCTGACAAGATAACATTGATTGTTAGTATGCAAAAATATTAATGCAAACATGGGTAATGATCTATGTGAAGGTGTACTTCACCATTTTTTGTTTGCTTGCTCTTTACTACATCAACTTCTACCTGCTACCTGATCCCAAAAGTTGGATCATGGCATGGTACCTGATTCCAAAAGTTGCTTAAGTTCCTATGATTTAATATTTTACCTGCATATGTATAACAATTATAAGATGTTTAGGATATGTAATGTTACAAATTTTACAAGTAAAATGAATATATTTAAAGTAAACTTCAACATTTCATTTTTCATAATACTATAGATATAACACCAAATTATGGGTAAGTGTTTAATTTTTATGACATTAGTCATTATTATGAAGCTATGTCAAACTAAATAGCAATATTAAGAGTTATTCTGACATTTACCAGTCCTAACATATGAACTCATCAGAAGCGTACAAAATGACGATTACAGAACCAAATGCATACAAAACGAGGTTTTAATACAAAAGCAAATAAGCCATATGAACTCCTTAAACCATGCAACAAGATTGGACGCATATGTATGATAATTATAAGATGGTTAGGATGTAATGTTATAGGTTTCCCAAGTAAAATGAATATAATTAAAGAAAGCTTCAATATTAAAGGACCTAAAGAACGACTTTGGGAATGATAACACAATATAGAAACAGATCTCATTGTTAATTCAAGTGTCCATCATCATAGTAATCATCGAATCCAAATGACCATATTTGGGGTTCAAGCCTATAAAGATCAAGTCTTTTTTTATTTATTCGTTTTAATACATTTACAACTGGAGACTGTTGATGTTTATGAAATGAGCAAAGAGTGTTGATGCTTACAGATAAAGAAACACTGCAAGTTAATATGAGCACCAGCAACAAATGCACCTGCAAATTAAAATGAAAGGAATAAAAACTGAGTTTACAACTTCTTATACAAATCTCTCAAGAATGGCAGTCATGAAAGACATGAACAGATTGATCGATATGTGTTTGCATTAAATAACACTACTTCGATGCTAATTGCTCCTTCGATTAAACAACCACTTAAATATTAGCAGCCATTGGTTCCGCCCGTGCATCGCACGGGCCTGCCGACTAGTAAGGGTGAAAGTACACAAATACCCTTCATAAAAGTCAGCCCTTAACGGCTAATTCTGACAGATTCCAAAAAGTGACCATAAATGTTAAGAAATTGAAAGTTCGGGCCCGGGAAATGATATACTTTATGAAATTAGACTAAAAGTGTAAAATTCAACAAACCTTGGGGACCAAAAATGAAATTAACTCTTATGCTTATGTTTGAATTGTGTGTAGTATGATGAATATCTATCATACATGCAAGTATCAATTTTCTATCCCTCAACATTTGGTAGAGTTGATACCTCTTTACCTTCTAATGTCAAAGTCTAATGATTCAAATCTCACCTGACACAAAATGTAGAATATGGGTTAGAGGTGTACCCCAATGGACTTTTGGGCGGTGAGTTTCGTTTAGGATGAATGTGCAACATAAAAGGTCCTAGTTACTCGCATAGACTGTGGTCTCAGCGTGTCGTGAGTAATATCGTTTGTCATGATAAGACCCTCACTTAACCAGATATTGACAGTTAAAAAAATATATCAATTTTCTCTTTCTTTCACTGTCACACTCATATATGACACACATAATTCTTTTTTAAATTAACTTATTCGGGTTATTCAAGTTAACTCGATTCTAAATTAATTAACTCAATTATCGAACTAAATACGGTATGTCGTGTTCGGATTTTCAAATACATCTTAATCAAATTTAGTATAATTCGGGTCGGGCTTGATAAGGGTTTGATAATTAGATTAAAAATAAAATAAACACTCCTAATATAATGGGTTGAAGAAAAACTCCAATAAAAAAAAGTTAAGAAAAAAAAAACATAGTGGCCCTTGATCCGAAAGTTCAGTTAGACCACATGTCATGAATGGGATGTGGCAAAGGATGGCCCCGGTTTAAAGTGTTAAACAACAAAATACCATACCGTAAATAAAGGCATCTAAATTGAAAGATTAGATGTTTAAGAGACAACAATAAAATGAAAAAATAAACTTGTCGATATGAAAACAATCCATAAAGGTAGATGTTAAAGTCGTTTGCAAAATCTTTAACCGGCTAATTTATTTATTTAATAGTATCGATAAACAACATTTTATCTTATCTTATCTTAATCATAATAAATCACTAAAATTTTGTCACATGTCTCATTTATAAATGGTCCACATCATCATCGCCACATGTCAAGTTCACAATCAATTACCAATTTAGTAATCATCAATTAAGATTAATTACCAATTTTATCAAAACTCAAATATTGTTTTAAAATTTTAATAAAATTAATGTAGATTTTATTAATTTTAAATGTTATAAAAATTTTATATCAATCATAATTTTCAAATTTATTAATTATTATCTTTTTCTTTTGTATTTATCAGATATTATTACTCTCTATTCAGCCCGTGTATTACACGAGTTACTAACCTAGTTTGTTACAAATAAATGTGTTCAACCCATGTGTTGCGATTGAGATCATGTCTATACAAAAATAAAGACATGTATAGTTTAAAGGGAAATTGGTTTTAAATAATACAAACTATTAACAATTGGCAGATAATAATCCCAACTGAAGAATTGGTTTTTAGCACTCCCAACTTTCAGACTATTTTCTTTCAACGAGCCTTTTCTAACGGAACCCTAACTCCGTTAAAAATTTGGTGACGTGGCAGCCTAGTTGGGTGCACATAAATTCTTGACCGTAGATAGCAAAATGAAATAAAAGTAAAATAGAAACAAAAATATACTCTTGAAAAGAACATCAGAATATGCTTTTGAACTAAGCACCTCTAAGTAGAGGTGCACATATTGGTTAACCTGTTGTTTAATCTCTTTTTGGAATAAGTAGTCGAAAAAAAATACACTAACCGTTTAATTAAAACCGGCTTTTGGAGCCATGAAATCCTAACCGGTAAAACCGGTTTGCTTATAAACTAAACCGGTTAATTATAGATTTCTAAAGAACATACTTACATAACAAAATGTTATTAATTAGAAAGATATAGAAAAGAAAACTAAAAAGTATATAGAGAATAAACAAAAAATAAACGGTAATTTTTTTTTCTGGATAAAAAACAATAACGTAAAGATTCAAAAGGGTTATAGGAAAAATGAGACGGAAAACTGCAGGTCCCAAACAGGGAGATCTCACAATTGGACTCTTATAAGCATACATAGTTCTTAAACTGAAATTCTATTTAAATATAGCAACGGAAATTCATACATAATAATCTAATTCATAAAATAACATAATAATGTCTAAAAGCAACACAAACTTCTTAACATAGATGCCCGTCTTGGATAAAGGGTGGTCTTCGATTTCATTGACAAGAGTTTCTTAAAACATAATTATAACTTGCAATTAACCTGACTAGTCGCTAGTCGCCTTAGCATCTTTTGGTGCACTCCGGCGAGCCTCCTCAGCCTCCGGCTAGTCGCTGGCCGCCTCCTCAGCCTCCGGCGAGCCTTGTCTCAGGTACGTACAGCCTTCCTCCCCACCTGCTTCCTCCCCTTCGCCTCCCCTGCCGCATCCCTCCTCCCTCCTCCCTTCGCTGCCACCCCCAGCCCCCTTCCTGCGCTCCTCCGCCCTCCTCCTCTCCCCCTCCTGCCTCCCCCTCCTGCCCTCTCCCCCTCGCTTCTCCTCCCTCCTCCCTCCGCCGCCCCCAGCCCCCCGCCTGAGCTCCCCCCGACCAACGGTCCGCCGGACCAGTTTGAACTGGTCCGGGTCTGGTCCGCCATTTCTGGTCCGCAGGTCGCTGTCCACCTCTTCTGGTCCGCCAGACCTTGCCTGCCCGCTTCTGGTCCGCCGGTCGTGCTACTGTTCTGCCGGATCTGGTTCCCGGGATCTGGTCTGCCGGATTTGGTCCGGAACTGGTCCGCCGGTCCGCTAGTCGGCTGTCTCGGGTCCGGGTCTGGTCCGCCAGCTTCTGGTGCCGGTATCTGGTACGCCGGCATCTGGTACGCTGGCGGGTGATACGCCGGCTTCTGGTGGTCCGTCCCCGCCGGTGCGGGGGTTGATGTAATTTTGCCTTTTCGGAAAACGGGATTTGCCAACCCTCTGTTGGTTCTCCCGGTGGTGTTTTCTTAACACTTTTTCCTCCTCGCGTTTCTTCTTGAACCGCGTGTTCCTATGGCTTCCTCCTCGGAGCCGTCTAGGGGTTCCGTTCCGTGCCCCTTACGTTCCTTCCACTGCTGCCCCGATAGTGTTATTTGCTCCAGGGGGATTTCCCGCCTCATCTCGCATCTCAAGACCTTTCACCTTTCGTCGGATGAGCGTCGCGACACCATCCGGGACGCGCTGGCATATGATGCCGGGGCTTTCTCTGCTATTAAGGACGCCTTAAAAGGCTGCGGTTACTGGATGTGTGGGCGGTGCATGAAAATTAATGCCTTAAGCCGTGGCTGCCACCACCCTGACGAGGTTGTCCGGTTGACTGCCTCTAGTGATGGTATCATTTGCCACATTTTGGGGATCCCAAGGCCGTCCCCCCTGCCCATGTGCCTAATGATCCTTGTTCGTTTCCGTTGGATATGGGGCTGCTCGACCGGGTCTTTAGGGCCCGTGTTTCTACTGTCAAAAGCATTCCCCACAGTTGCCGATTAGCCTTCTCCCAGGCCCTTAAATTTGCCCTCCTTCGAGTGGCAGCTCGCCCTTGTTCTGATGACGCCTGGGTTCGGCTGCTTCTCCTCCCTCGGTGCACCTTGCAGGTTTTCCGACCTCAGAATCGGCAGGATTGCCGCTCCGGGAACCGGAAGGCTCTGCAGTGCAGGGCCATCATGGCTTCCTTGGCCACTTGGGGGCCTGAGGGTGGTTTTGAACAGTTGATTAAGGGTATCCTTGACAATCCTGGGGGGGGGGAGGGGGCTAAGAGGTCTTCCGGCGCTGTTTCCGACGATAAGGGGGACCATGTGCCGCCCAACGTCAAGCGCTGCATCCGGAAAATCGCTGACGGTCACTTCACTGCTGCCGTGAAGGTGCTTTCTTCTTCTGGGGTGGCGCCATACAACGACGAGACCACGCGTGCCCTAGAAGCCAAGCACCCGCACCTCCCGTCACCGTCCATGCCCTCGGCTCCCTTTTCCGAGCCTCCGCTTGTCACGAGTGGGGCGCGGGTCCTTGAATGTATAAAATCCTTCCCTAAGGGGTCGTCGTGTGGTAGGGATGGATTGCGTGCCCAGCACCTTATGGACAGCTTGTGCGGGGAAGGGTATGCCACTGCTAGGGATCTCCTTGACGCTATTACCACGGTCGTTAACTTGTGGCTTGCGGGGCGGTGTCCGGTCGGCTTAGCAGAATTTGTTGCTTCGGCCCCCCTAACGCCGCTCCTTAAGCCTGATAATGGGATTCGCCCTATTGCTGTTGGCACTGTCTGGAGGCGGCTGGTCTCCAAGGTCGCGATGCAAGGGGTTTGTAAAGAAATTGCTAAATACCTCGGTGATTTCCAGTTTGGGGTTGGGGTTTCGGGTGGCGCTGAAGCTATTCTCCATAGCGTTAACCGCCTCGTGGAGGAACGACATCTTGATGGAGGGCTCGCTATGCTTACGGTCGATTTCTCCAATGCCTTCAACCTGGTTGATCGGTCGTCCCTTCTTCGTGAGGCCAGGCTTAGGTGCCCGTCCATTTCGCCTTGGGTTGACTTCTTATACGGGCAGCCAGCCCGTTTATACCTGGGGGATGATCATATATGGGCCACTACTGGGGTTCAGCAGGGTGACCCTTTGGGGCCCCTCCTGTTTGCCCTCGTCCTTCACCCGCTTGTGCATCACATCCGTGACAAATGTCATATGCTGCTCCATGCGTGGTACTGTGATGATGGAACGATTATTGGCGATACTAGGGAGGTTGCTAAGGCCCTCGGGATTATTAACGAGAGGGGGCCGTCGTTGGGATTGACCCTTAATATTCGGAAGACGGAACTCTTTTGGCCTTCCTGCGATGGTGAGAAAGTTCGGCCGAGCCTCTTCCCTGCTGACATTAGCAGACCCACCAAGGGGGTGAAGCTCCTTGGGGGGGCTGTTAGTCGGGATGGCCCGTTTATTCAGGGGCTGGCTGCGAGGAGGGCCCTTAATGCTGCTAATCTTATGCGCATCCTCCCTGCCCTTGACGACCCACAATGCGAACTCCTCCTGCTTCGTTCGTGCATGGGGCTCGCCAAGCTTCTCTTTGGCCTTCGAACTTGCCCCCCCACTCATATGATGGCAGCTGCGGTTGGTTTCGATAAGGATTTGCGGACGGCTGTCGAGGACATTGTCGTGTGCGAGGGTCCCTTCTTTGGGGACCTGCAATGGCGACTTGCCTATTTGCTGACTCGGCATGGGGGTCTTGGGGTTTATTCTGCGGTAGAGGCGACGTCGTACGCCTTTGTGGCTTCGCGTGCCCAAACTTGGACTCTACAAGACCATATTCTACGGGAGTGCGGGGGTTGCGGTATGAGCCCCGACTACGAGAATGCTCTGGCTGGTCTTCATGACATTTTACCGGGCTTTGATATGAGCGGTTTCACCAATAAGGACACCGCCCCACCAAAAGCTCAACACATTTTGGCGAATGCCCTCTTTGGTAAAACCACTCTTGAGATGGAAGCAACTTTTGAGATGACAGTCAGGCAAAAGGCCGTTTGGGAATGCCTCCGACAACCACATGCGCAAGACTTCCTCCACGCTCTCCCTATTGACGGGCTGGGGCAGCACATGTCGCCTGTCGAATACCGGGCCATTCTCAAGTATCGCCTCATGGTTCCCCTGTTCCCCGTGGATGAGAAATGTCCCGTCTGCAACAAGGCATGTTTGGATTCGTTCGGGGAGCACGCCGTCCATTGCAAAGAGCTCCCGGATTTTAAATATCGACATGATGTGGTTCGGGACGTTTTGTTTGACATCTTCAGGCGGGCTGGGATCTCAGCCAGGAAGGAAGCTCCTGTTAACTTCCTGTCTGACCCCCTGGATGGGCGTTCAACTCTCCGGCCGGCCGACATACTCGTCTTTGGGTGGCAGAACGGGAAACACGCTTGTGTCGATTTAACAGGGGTTTCCCCTCTTGTGGGTCTTAGGGCCAACTCCTTCTCAGCGGGTCAGGCGGCGTCCAGGGCAGCGGCTGGAAAGGTTAACAAACATGAGAAAGCTTGCATTGAAAACCAACATGTGTTTGTTCCTTTCGCCTTCGATACATTTGGGCATCTTGAGTCAGAGGCGGTGGCCATGTTGAACCGGATACAAAAAGTCATGCGCGGGAATAGTGCAACTTCTAGAATGAAGAATGTTGTTTTTATACGGTTGGGTTTTGCTATTAAAAAAGGGTTGGCGGCGCAGCTTGTTGCCCGCCTTTCCTGCGTGTTGACTTAGGTCATGTTTGTTACCTTGCGGTTTAATTATGATGTTTAAATAAAAAAAATTATTAATATTAACCTGACATATGAATATTAAAAGTCATCTAACTTTAAATGAGTTCTAGTTTACATGTAAACACACAATTCATTATTTGAAACTTTCATAAAGAGTTTTTCATCAAGGAAGCTGTCGGAAGCATAATCAAATATTCACTTTCGTGTTCGTTCCATACACAAAGTAAATAAACTCCCAGCCATAGGCCACTAAGTGTCATTAGAGGTCCTTTCCTTGGCTCCCAACTATCATCAAAGAACTTTAATCTTAGTACCTTTCATTGTTTCAAAACATTCTTTTATATCCTTTAAAACGTTACAGTCGTACACTTTGGTTTTTACGAAAAACATAACAATTAATCATAAAAACTATATCATCTTTGCATAAAACACATCAGTAGCGAAGCTTGACTTAGAATTTTACGGGAGCAATAAGTCACGGGGGCGATTCTCTCTATATATAATTTTTATTTTTGAAAAAAATTATGAAAATTAGTACTACTAGACGAAAAAACCGGAGGGGCAATCCACCCCCCCCCCCCCCCCCCTTCCCTCCCCTTCACTAAGCTTTGCCAATAAAACACATCATACCGTTCTTTGTCAAATTCAATTATGAAATCGAGAGCACAATCAAATCATACTTTAACACATAAACAAAATTCACACCATATCATATTTGCATGCATGTCAAACCTAAAAATTTATAAAAACATATATATTTTTAGAACTAATGCATGTCAAACCTAAAAATTTATAAAAACATATATATTTTTAGAACTCACCTTAGGTTGCTATGATGGATCACAAAAAAAATCAACAAGCAAACCCTAGCATTCCTCTTGGGACTTTTCAGCCGAAACCTAGATGTCCACAACAATCAGTGGCACAAATTTTAGGGGAGGGGGGGGGGGGGGGGAGGGGGCGTCCGACCCCCCAAATATTTTTTTTGCGATGTAGGGGGTATATAATTTTCGTGTAGAAAATTTCGATATACTCCAGTTTCGACCCCCATTTACCCAAAAATTGGCGTTAGGAAAAAAAAATTTAGATCCCGACCCCCCATTTGATTATTTCAAGCTTCTCCACTGTCCGCAATCAATTCTTATCAACCTTTAGGTGATATTATAACTCGTTAATTATTGTATTTGAAAGTATACACGGTTAAATGGCGTGAAATATTGAGAAAACGACGAATTAATTGATAAAATATGTTATCCAAGGGCTTTACTGACAAAGATCGTGAGTTTTAGGTTAAAATGGATGCGACATGAAAAATGAGACAAAAGATAGA
Source organism: Deinandra increscens subsp. villosa (assembly GCA_039602395.1). Lineage (NCBI taxonomy): Eukaryota > Viridiplantae > Streptophyta > Magnoliopsida > Asterales > Asteraceae > Deinandra > Deinandra increscens. Next base: position 58,720,305 of record JBCNJP010000006.1, read on the forward strand.
AAACTGATGACTTAATCGAACACGGCCGTCTACGGTTTTACACGACTAAAGCCCAAACCATATGCCAGAGGAGGAAGTCAAGACATGTCATATTCAAGTGGATCAAGTCGTGTTACCCACATTCCTAAGCCACATGGCTTAGACCCAAGCCATGTGCCCCCAAGATAAGCCGTGTGTCTTAGATCAGAAGCTAAAACGTCAAGAACAAGATAGTCGTGTGAGCCACACGACTTAGCCATGTCGTGTGTATCCTCACATGACCGTGTGGATGGATGACTTCAGTTATAAATAGAAGTTTTCCTCCCTTCATTTTACACATCCCATTCCAGAGAAAGAGCTTGGAGATGGAATTCAGAATTCAAGATCCAAATACTTGAAGTAATAAGAGTCTTGCCGATTCAGTTCGTGATATCTTTCATCATTCAATTCGGATTGTTACTTTGTTATTTGTTGCAATGAATTTAGTGCTTTTCATCTTAGTAACGTTCTTATGATGTCAACCATGAGCTAACTCATCTTTAGTTTAAAAAAAAAAGTTTTTTTTAACATTATAGGAAAATTGGAATTAAATAATCCTAACTTTTAGGTATTGGCCTACAATAATCCCACATTTCAATATAACAACGGTCCCAACTTTTCACTTAATTATTTAAAATGGTTCCACCGTTAAAAAAAACTAACACCGTTAGTTTTTAATCCTACGTGGCGCTGACTTGTATTTTCTATTTTTTTTGTTTTGTTTAATCTTGTATAAAGCCACGTTTCTACCTGTTCCCTTTAATCACTAATCACTTTAGCAACCCTAATTTTGAGTCACCCACAAGAACAGAACGCTAAAGAGAAATTCCACCAAAATCATGACCAACAATGGACACCTCTCTCTATTTCTCTCTCTCCACGGTGGTCTGCAGGGGAGACGGCCGAAACCCCCCCCCCCCCCCTCTCTCTCTCTCTCTAGATTACTGATTAATTTGTGACGCCGAAAGGTAAAACCCCACCCAACGCCCACACACTCAGCTCTGGTCGGCGGACAACTCATCTCTCCTCCGTGTGTTTTGTATTGACGCCTGCCAGCTCAACCGAAATCTAGGGTTTGTTGACTTGTGGTGGCGGTGGTGATGATGACAGGCTGACTTCTAATTTTGGTTCAATTTCGAAATGGAGGGTGAAAATTTGGGAGTAGAGAGTCAAATTTCTGATAGGATTCAACCGATTGGTCATGGTTCGAAGGTGGTCGGTGGTGCAGTGGATGTTGTTGAGATAGCTGCAGATGGTTTGAAGATGGAGGAGTTAGGTGGCGGTGCTAGCGAATTGGTGAAGAGGAAGTGAGGGCGGTCAGCTAAGGCTCAGGCGAAACCTCCGGTTGTTACACCTGCGGTAACTAAACCTCTGCCTGGTAAGAAGATCAAGGAGGAGGATGAGGATGTTTGTTTTATTTGCTTTGATGGTGGAAGTCTTGTGCTTCGCGATCACCGGTATGTGTCGATTCCGCGCTTGATTTAGGCATAAATGTTGACCTAAAACTTCAGGTAGAAACATGGCTTTTTACAAGATAAAAAAAAGAAAGAAAATACAAGTCAACACGTCAGTGCCACGTAGGATTAAAAACTAACGGTGTTAGTTTTTTTAACGATGAGACCATTCTAAATAAATAAGTGAAAAGTTGGGACCGTTGTGGGTTATATTGAAATGTGAGATTATTGTAGGCCAATACCTAAAAGTTTTGGATTATTTAATTCCAATTTTCTAACATTATGATACCTTTTTACGTTTTTGAAAAGCGAAAAAAAAGAACAAAAATTATTATGTCCTGGGTTAGTTGGTTAAAAAAAACCACTTCTTTCTGAGCAATTGTTTATGTTGGGTGTTTGTTAGGTTTTTCTTTTTTTGGAACGACGATGTTTGGTCACTGTGACAACCCGTCCGAATCAGGTCAAACCTCTCTCCGTTGACTTTCGTTGACTTTTAAATTACGTAATAGTTATGTGATTTACTACCTTAATACATGATTAACCGTGATAGTTAAATGATTAATCAACTTCGATTCCACATTAAACTAAATATATACGTACGTAAAATATAACGTCCATCGTATAATTAAATGTGGAATTTCAACAATAAGAAAATAAATATAAAATTCGACATTTTATATTTTATCAAACCGTTATACAATGATAAAACGTTTTACGAACTTCAAATAAGTGTTACGTTGTCAAGACTTAGCCGATATCCAAACCATTTAGCCTATTGGGCCTGGTAAGCCCATTAAGCCCAAAATAACTCCGAACGACCCGAAAATTTAACCGAACACTCGTGACAACTAGTCGAGTAAAACCCCAAACTCAGAAACCCGACCCGAGGCCCGAAACCCATTGGGCCGAACCGGCCCAATTCCCCTTTTCTTTTCTTCGCGGCCCACGAACCAAGAACCGGCCCACCTGCCCCTTTGGGCTTCGGCCCGGCCACTTTCCAAACCAAATGGGCTCCGGCCCATTCTCTTCACTTGATTCCGATTGGGCTTCGGCCCAATCAAAAACAAATTGATAATTTGTTTAAAAGCCCACTAAAGTTTTATAGATTTTATAAAACTTAACCAACCTATCAACCCACTAATATTTTTATAAAATTTGGGTTAACAATGTTTATAAAAATAAAAACCACCTTTCAATTGGATAAAACATAATTGGATTATATTTTAAAAAGTTGAGATTTTTATAAGCTCCTAACCCATTTATATTTTATAAAAGTGATTGAATTCTTGCTAAACACTTACAAGTTTATAAAAATTAACCCAAAAAGCTAGAGATTATGTGTGTTTGACAACACATAATTATCCATGGGATAAAAACCATAATCATGATTATAAAAGGGAGACACCATCCCTTTTGGTCTCCTTACACCCAACACCCCAAACCACCAAGACCCTCACTCACACTCTCCCTCCCTCCCTTGTCCGACCGGCAACCACCACAGCCACCGGCCGCCGCCGCTGCTCCGCCGGCCAGCCACCGCCGGACCGCCCCTCTGCCACCGCCGGACCACCGCGAAGCCGCCGCCCCTCCTCCCTTTCTTGCCGGTTTTAATCTCACACCCTTGTGAGTATTTTTAACCCCCCTCTACTATATTTCTTACATGCTACCACCCAAGAATCACCCTACAAGTCTTGACAACTAAAAACCACAAACACTTATGTTGTAATCCTTTAATCTTTTGAATGCTTGTTTGCAAATGACTAACTCAAGCTCTCTTCTTAATCCCCACTTCTTTAAAGATTCAAATGGTGAAACACAATGGTGAAACCTTATGGCTAGTAACCTTGTGCACCTTGATCTAATGAAATCCATGGATTTCAAGTTAGTTGTTGCAAATCCAAGCCCCTTCATAATTAATAAATGTGAATGTATATTGAGTTAATCACCAAAGTCTCTTCTTAAACCTCCATTCTTCTTATGATCTTTAAACATTTTCATGGTGTTCTAGGAACTTAAAGTAGCCAAGAAAATGAGGTGAAACACTTGAAGAAATCTATGGAAAGTATTCAAGTGCACCTAAGATCAAAATGATTACTCATATGCAAATCACTTAAACATCTAATATTACATGTTTACATTATAAGTCCTAACACAAATGTGTTAGTGATTGTTATTTACATTCTTTGTCCTAACACAAATGTGTTAGTGATTGTATTTATTTTTCTTGTCCTAACACAAATGTGTTAGTGATTGCACTTAATTATATATTTGGTCCCAACACATATATGTTGGTTGATGATTTATTAATTCATGTTATTTATTGAAAATGTTAACTAACTATATATAAACCATGTTATATTATGTTAACTTGTTACATGAAATGAGAATAAACAAATATATAAACTAAGAACCATGGACTTATTTAAATAAAAGTTACATATGTAACCTATGACTAAAACAAAAAGAATATACTTCTTAAAATAAGTCAAGTAACATATTTAATGTGTTACTAATGATTAAATGATTGGACAAAAAGAATAAAAATAAATGCTAGATTTGATAAGAATAATATTTATGTCAAATGATTAATTTGACATAAATACTTGGATTTATTACAAGTTTTAACCTTTCTTGAAACTTGCTAGAAATGGACATTTTTATAAAAAGTCACACTTGAAAATAAATGTTTTCATAAAAGATTTTTATAAAAATAAACCAAGACAAACCATTTGTTTAAATATCTTCAAAGGCTTTTAATATTTCTTTGATAAAAACAAAGTATCCAAAAACGAACCGACGTTCGTTGGGGATTTTAAATAAAAGACGAGTTTATAAACCAAATGTTATAAATCCAAGCGTCGTCGTAATTATTCTTATCAACGTTTTCTATTAAAATATTTCATGAACTTGAAATATTAACTTACCTTTGAAAATGATTAAACGTTTAAAACCTCAAATATTTTCCTTAAGGATCTATGTTTTATAAATAAAACAAACGTTAATAATTATTTCGACAAATAATTATTTGCAAAGACTTAAACCTTGTTTTATTCACCAAATAATTGTTAATCGTAATTATTTAAAATAATTGTAACTTGCAAGATTAACAAATCGAATAAGTAATTATTTCATTAAAATAATTATTCGAACTCATGAAAATAATAATAAACATTATTATATCTTTTTACTCAATGTTCAAGACTTGATTGAATTATTGAAAATGATTATTTGTTTATATTTATTGGACATAAATATAAATAACCATAAGTGTATTTAATAAATAAATACAAGATAACGAGTTTTCGATAATACAAACGGACTTAAATCGTCAAGACTTGACCGGTATCACTTGGGTGACTATGTTACTCAAATGATCATAGACCTTATGCATATGTTATTTAATTATTTAGGACGTTACGTGCTACCGTCCTTTGCTGCTTAAATACCGCTTACCTGCTAAAACTGTGAGTTTCACGGCCCCTTTTCCTTTTAACTGCTTTATACTTGGGGGAGAAATCATGAAAACTGATTAAATGCTTTTTACTTAATATTATGGTTTACTTGTTAGCCGTATGACTACTTGTTCTCTTACTGATTGCCCAACTTGGTACATTATCGTTATAAACGTTTGTACAACCGAAAATCCCATCATTAATTGATTTCAATTAGTTCTGTACGAAACGATAGCTAGTGAGTAGATCTATTTGGGTTGACAACCCTACCCTAACTGGTAGCTCCAGTTCTGACTCCGGATTGTCTGGGGGTACACGTCAGTTATTCTGCACTGTTTAACATCTCTGGGCAAGAGATGCCGGGTGGGTAAACTGTTAGTATTTGAAATCAAGGTTCAGGTGAGATCATACAACAACAACAATAAACCCTGATAATATTTAAGTATACCAAAACTGTTTTACAACTGTTTACAACTGTTTAACTATCGAGTCCTAAACCTGTGAACCTCACCAACTTTACGTTGACCCGTTTTATATTCATGATTTCTTAGGTAATTGACGAGACATCCTTGAAGACATGCAAATGGAGCTCACAAATGCTAACGGGCCTGTCCCTGGAGTCATAGTCCTGACTATCCAACTTAACTGCTTTAAGCTTTTAATAATCGTTTAAGACTTATGATTTTAAATTGTAAAACATTGATGTTTCCACTACTCTTTCCGCTGCAATGAAACGAATTAATGTTTTATGAAGTTTTTAAATTATTAGAAGTGTTCTATGTATCCTCGACTATGATTCCATTCTCGCTCACACCCGAAACCGTTGACCGGGGTGTGACAGTCACGATGGGTTAGGACATCGCGCACCTATCCTACCTCCGTAGAGGAGGAGATGAGGGTCCACCCCACAGACAGCCAGACATGAGTGTCCTAACCGTGCCTCAGCTGGGGTCGTGTGGGGCATATGGACGTTCCCCGGGAAAACCATGCGACTGTCTAGCAGGCCCACATGGGACCTTCGTTGAAACCCGTAGGTTTCAACCCAAGCTTAGACAGTTGCAAGCCTCCACAATAGCAGAACTATCTGGAGTAACCTGCGTGCTGGGTAAAACCGGTCGGCATCATGACTCGAACCAAGGTTGCCCTTGGTCATCAATCATTTGCCAACAGTGAGGTTTGAACCTGGGTTTCCCAAAAGTCCAAACAACACCGGTACCATTGAGACAATGCTACAATGGTTGTTAGGTTTTTCTAACCTCCACGAGTTTATTATATATCTCTTTGTCGTTAAAAAAAAAAGAATAAATTTTTTTAGCTTTAATAGTTATACTGCATATATGCACTACCTCTAATATGATATATTATCACTATTAGCGCATATATGTATTATATTACATATGTATAGCAGTATCACTATTAGTGCGACAATAAAAAAAGTTATTAAAAAACAAAATAAAAAATATAAAAATTCTTGACTTTTTGACTTAATTAGAAAAAATATTCTATTAAAATTATAAATAAATAAAAAAAACAAATAAGAAGCTTTTATATATATCTTACTATCTTAGCATCGTGATCTCCTTGGATGTCATATAACACTATTTGATGGTCAAATTCTCGTTAGGAGTGATCCCAATATAGTTATATATAGAGTTTGGTGACCTAAATTTGGGTACTAAAATAATTGTTAAAGGTTAACTCACATGGCACTAGCTTCCCGTCTACCATGCACTATCCCCAATTTGCCCAATTTGATACATGTAATATACATATTTAAATCATTATAATTTTATTCTATTAATTAAAATTAGTCTTAATATAGCTCGAATAACACCACTCACCCTTTTTTTTTAAGGGACGTGATAAAGACACGAGATTTTTTGATTTTTATACAGGATACAAACGGTCGTTTGTAGTTTTTTTTAATAAATGTTTTAAATTATTTAACTTTAATAAACATTAAAAAGGTTTATTTACCATATCTGATAAAAAATACTTAACGAACACAATAGTGACTTAAAATAATAAATTTTGAGACTCAGGCTGTTTTTGGCGCGTCATAAGCTAGCTTATAAGCTAGCTTTTTGACGTTACCAAACGGGGCTTTTTTAATAAGCTAGCTTTTTTTAAAAGCCCCGTTTGGTAACGTCAAAAAGCTAGCTTATAAGCTAGCTTATAAGCTAGCTCATAAGCTAGCTTTTGAAAAGCTAGTTGGAGTAGCTTTTCAACTAGCTTTTCAACTAGCTTTTATAATATTTACAATTTTACCCTTCCCTAACTTATAAATAAATATCTTTATTTACATTTATGACATGTACTTTTATGTCATTTTATATTTGTAAACTAGTTTATCAGCTAGTTTTTACCAAACGTTATTTTTTATCAGCTAGCTTATCAGCTAGCTTATAATTTATCAGCTAGCAGCTAGCTTATCAGCTAGTAGCTAGCTTGTCAGCTAGCTTATCAGCTAGCAGCTAGCTTTTCAGCTAGCGCGCCAACCACAGCCTCAGAGTCTTTGCCGGTACCGTCTCGATGGCATCTCGACAACTATTTTCCGGTGTTGGGTCCCCACAACCCATATTATTTTTTTTTTTTTTTCAAAACGTTTGTTGAGAATAAATCATTAAATTTATCAGGGGTAAGGGAATACCTAAAAAATATGTTTTTTAGGTATTCCGTTACCCCTTATTCTCGACAAACGTTTAAAAAAATTTTAAAAATAAAAAAATCATGGGCTTTAGGGACCAAACACCGGAAACGACTTGTCGAGATGCCATCGAGATAATACCGGCAAAGACTCTGAGTCTCAAAATTTATTATTTTAAGTCACTATTGTGTTCGTTTAAGTACTTTTTTAGATATGGTAAATAAACCTTTTTAATGTTTATAAAAGTTAAATAATTTAAAATATTTATAAAAAAAAAAACTACAAATGGTCGTTTTTGTATCCTGTGTAAAAATAAAAAGCTCTTGTGTCTTTATCCAGAACCTTTTTTAAACATAACAACCATTCAAGTTTTATTTATTGTTACATTAATGTTAACTTTCTCTTACAAATTTTTTTAAAAAGAATAAAATTAAGTAACTTAAATAAAATATCTATATCTATACTATATTATAGTAAATTTAACGAGAATAAACTTGTCATTTACTTAAAAATTAAAAGTTTAAGAGGGTAAAATCGTCTTTGTCCGTTATGTTATTAACTACAAAAAAGTAACTAAATAAGTAACTAATAGCAAAATTAATTTAGAAATGTAAATATGTAACAATGTTTAACTAAATTTTAAAAATCGTTTTTATTTTATATAGACATAAATTTTCATCAATCTATACTTACGTTATTTTAATACATTTGAGAATGCCAAACTTATCCTTTACTTAAAATATTAAGAGTTTAAAAGGACAAAATTATCTTTGTCCATTATGTTAGTAGATATAAAAAAAAGTAAGTGAATAAGTAATTAAAAGAATATTATATAGCTCTAAAAAAATGCATTTTGTCCTTTGGATTAAAAGAATATTGTGGTCTTCTTATCATGTATGTTTTTATAATACCATTGTCTCCTTCATTATATGCACTATTTGCCTATTTGGAAATTTGTTTATAACCGGGAATTTTGTTCTTTAATTTATATCATTTTGGAACTACTGATTTGGTTAAAGACCCATGTAGGCTACGAAAGAAAATACTTTTGTATATTAACATTATTAATTAATGATATCAGTTAAATAACTTTCGTCTAATCTCTATTAGCTCGCTGCAACACTCGGGATGTTTTTCTCATTTCAATTCTAATACACATAAATATTTATCAACTCACTCTCAATTTCAAAAATATTTATCAACTTCCTCTCAATTAAAACATATAAAGATGTTATCATCATCAATTTCTAATGAGGTGGCCAAACTTTTTGTAAATACGACAAAAGGCAGAAAGTTCAAGACTGCTGCCAAGAGATAGTATTAAAAGAGATCGTGAAGTGGCACACAGTTGTCGAGTTGCCGACTATTTTTCTAGTAACCCTGTACATAATGAATGAACGTTCAAGAGGCGATTTTGTATGTAAAGGTCTCTGTTCGAGTGTATAATCTCTGAATTAAAAAGAGAAGCGATATTTTAGGTTAAAGTGATATACCAGAGGTAGAAGGGATTTGACCCCTTTACAAAGTAAACGCCTGCTCTCTTTCAACTAGCATGCGACATCGGATCCAACTCTAGGGATGAGTATTTGAAGATGGAAGAAAAAAACCTCACATGATTGTCTTTACAAATTATGTAAATATGTCGGTGAACTGTACAGTAAAAAATACTTGCACATCGACATGAGGTGACATTACACAACTACACGAGACACAAGAAAGTATATATGGCTTTCCCGACATGGTTGGTAGTCTTAATTGTATGCATTGGGAATGGTCAAGTTGCCTTATAGCTTTGCAATCACAATTCATGTGAGACGATCATCCACATCCAACAATAATGCTCGAAGTACTAGCATCTATTGTTCTTTGATTTTAGCATGCATTCTTTGAAGATGTCGGGTCGAACAACGACATCAACGTACTTAACCAAACCCCTTCTTAAATGACACTATTAAATAAAAAGCACTTTAATCATCCTTTAAAAATAATGATGTGGAATACAAACATGGTTATTATCTTACTTATGGAATATATCTTGAGTTGTCCATGTTTGTAAAACTTATACATGTCCATTTACTCTGAATCGAAAAAAATTCACACAAGCTTATGACTCGACAATGAAAGATATATAATGAGCATTTAGAGTTTGCAAGAAAACAAAAATCACATTATCTAAAATTTGGCACAAACATGGACAAAAAAAATTACTACCATCATAAATACGTTCATAATATTACATAATATAATTCTCGAGGATGATGGTAAGAAAATTTGTCAAATACGATGAAAATGACGTCCAACCACCTTGCTTGAAATTTTTTTAAGAGAAAAAAGACGTTAATATTTTGGTAATCCATAATCATAAAACAATTCATTGTCTGAGTGGATTTGATGGAAAATATCTGTGTGGTTCGACATTACATTCCAAACGATGGAGATGAAGACTAAATATACTTGAAGAAAAAAAATACATTAAATATACTTGACCTTTTCACATACAACACCCATAAACAAATTGAAAACATATAAAATATTTTTAAAAATAATTTTCAATCCATTTGACCCCACAGTTTGTAAAATTGTGTTCATCATAAGGGTTGGCCTGTCCTGTTATCTCAATTACTTGTTTGGGAGTGTATTAGTACCAAGTAGGCTTGATGCAAATGTGCCAAAAATAACCACCACTAATCCACTTCACTTTATGTCATCTTTTTAGGCTGAGCATGGGCTCTATTTGAATTTTGAAACCCACCATATGTCAAGTGCTATAATGACATAATGGAATGAAAACTCATGATACTTAACCACATACAAACACTTCCTAATGATCACATAAACGATTGCACAAAGGGTGTGATTAACTAGTTTATACCGATAAAAAAAATTCATCATCATCATCAGCATACTCAGTAAATCCCACAAATAGCAAAGCTAAGGTAGGGTCTGAGGAGGGTAAGATGTAGACAACGTTACCTCTACCCCGTATGAATAGAGAGATTGCTTCCAGTGAGACCCCCGGCTCCGTAGTTTTGCATCAAGCCTTGGACATAAAACACATAACACTCGATCAGCAAATCGGGATAAAGAACGATTGCTGCATGTACACCGTGTCTTTCGCCTATCAACTCCACCACATAATGCATGATTAACCGTCCAACACTTTTAACGTACTTCCACGAAATTAGTAAACTAACGTTTAAATTAGTGCAATTTCACACCCCCCGCCCCCCTAAGGCCCTACACACATATATACATTATATATGCACGCTGTAAGCAGGGCGTACAGTCCAATCGATAAATAATTTGTGGATGCTAAACTGATTGACCGGTCGAATCCAGCTATCAGGTTTGATCAAAACCCAACCTAATTAGCTAAATGCGTTCATAGGTTCAACCTCAACCTTAAACTTAAACAAACACTCGAATTTCATGGTAAGTTTGTGTCGTGTTAAAGTTTGTGCCCTATCGAAAAACAGGTTTATAAGAAAACTCCTCAAATAAACTCATTTTATTGAGAAAATCATTCTCAACCATATAACATGGTTGATCAATATATCTAACTAGATTTGCTATTCATGCATTGCCACTAGGATAACACGGGTGCACGAAACGTTTACAGTGCTATAACGTTATGTAAAGAAAATGAAAATACAAAAACTATAAAACAATATTAAAATTAGAAGTCAAACGCTTAAAGTATTGAGTCCTTACACGCTATTATGAGATATTATTACACCCTCTATAGTTGTCACACATCATCGTGACATCAAGTTACAGGGTTGGGTTCTATAGAAAACCAATATTTTATAAAAAACCAAAAAACCAAGGAAAAAAATTATTTTATTTTAAACTTTTTTTATATGTTTCTTTCATGATTTTAAGAATATTGGAAAAAGAAAAAACTTTAAAAACGTTTTCGAGTTTTTTTTAAAAATAAAATAAAATTCGAATTTTAGCTTGAAATTAATATTGCACTATGCAACAATAATATAAAATTGGTTTATGAATGTCAATTCTTTGTTTTTTACATTATTCGCATAAACCACATTCATATTTAAGTTAAGTCTCTTGTTTTTAAGTAGTTTTAATTATAATGCATTATGCAATACTATTGGTACTATTGCATGATGCAATAATAAAAAATCACTAAACTTTTTATTTTTTAAATTTTTTTTCCCATAAATAAAGCTAATAAAATTATAGAATTTTTGGTGAAATTATTTTTAAAAAATATTAATATATGAAGAAGTTATAGAGAAAAAAAGGTTGGTTTTTTGGTTTTCTGGATAATTATTGGTTTTCTATAGATCTTTCCCCTCAAGTTACAATCATGTAAATTAATCATCTACATAATATATATCGATTGAGTATCACACCCGCATTCGGAGGTGGCTCAAATCTTTAACATCATATGTGGTATTCCAATGTAGAAATTAGGGGACCGATGTAATATTACCACATAAATGCCACATAGCATGATAGCAATAACAAAGATCTAAAATAAACCAAACAAAACTAAAAGATTTTACTTCAAATATAAATAACATAGAGGATTTAAACTATTAAAATCCAAATGAACAAGCATCGAAATTCTATAAATAAATCAACGACAAAATTCAACTAAATTAAAAGCAACATAATACACAACCTACTAATCTATGTAACCATCAGTCACACACTCACACGTTGAACAATAAAATCATCTGGATTGAAAGGTCTTTTTTTTTTAATGACAAATCTACTTTACTCACTCAAAGATAACTAGCACCTATAATACCTACCGTTTAAGGATCTTTATAGTGGTTACCTGTCATTTTTATCTCATGTTATTTTTCCTGCTAACTCAACGTCACATCTGCACCTCACACTCCCCTCACTTTTAATCATAATACCCTTCTTTCACTTTTTCAACCTCTACTTTTACTTTTAATATTATTTTATTAAATTTAAAAAATAAAAAAACATTTAAAAAACTAAACTAAATTAAAAAAACAAATACATTTCATAAAATAAAATAAACTACATTCCATAAAAAACATTACATTTCCTAAAAAAATATTACATTTCCTTTAAAAAATACCTCCTAGAATTTCTACTTATAAGTTGCTAGAAGCCTAACTCGTATTTTTTGAGCGATTGTCTTTCCCTCTTCGTCCAAAGTGTTGATCGGTTTACTAACCGTTAGGGGTGTTCATGGTTCAGTTTCAAACCGTGAAACCGTCCAAACCGTTGGAAACGACTCGGTTTGGTTCGGTTCCGAATTTCAACGGTTTGGTTTTTGTTTTTCATATTCATAAACCGTAACGAACGGGTTGGCTTCGTTTTTAGAATTTACAAACCGTGTAAAACCTAACCAAACCGTATAATTATTGATATTTAATTTTTATTTTATTTTATATTAGATATATATATATATATATATAACTTTAATTTTCTATAAAACTTATGTAAACAAGTGAGCTAAATAAAGCGCACAAATTTAAATTGAAACCCACACTTACTAAATCCAAAAGAGGAGCCACACTTAATGAAGAAACCAAAACCTACCTCCTCTAGTTCATAAGGTAGAATGAAGGTTTCTCAGGTAATCGAGTGAGCTGGAGATGACGAACTAACTGGGGGTAAACCTGCACATTGTAACAAACACGTCAAGGCGTTATGAGGTGAGTCGGAGAGGAACCCTCGTATCGGCCATCCGGCGTGAGAATCAGTAAACGGTAAGAGAAGCAGAGAGTATTTTAGTGAGAGTGAGTGAGAGAATATGAACCTTTTTCATGAGGCCTTAGCTTACTATTTATAGGCAGCAAATTAGGGTTTCTTTGAGGTCCTATGACGTCAGCGCGTGCATGGCACGACGCGTGAAGGAATATCTCAGGTGCTTCTCTGTTCCGCGTGTCATCTTCCTATTGGTCAGGGACCACATGCGAGAATGTTGGTTTGTTAGAGTCGGGGCCACTCTCTGACGGTGATTAAACGCTCTAACGGATTTGCACATGGACGCATAGGTGCATGTGCCATCCGCGTGTGCCAGGAGAAAGCTGTTGCTTTCTCCCCAAGTTTGGGCTTTTCGCTGGCGGGCCCGATCCTGTGCTAATCTAGCGGGCCTATTTTCATGTTGTGCGTAAGAATTAGCGCGGGACTAAGAAGTGGTGCTTTGGCGGGAATCCTTTAACTGTGTTTTCTGGAGAAACGTTGGCGGAGCAATTTTGTATTGTATTTTGTTATCGTTGCGGGGGATGATAGGTGCGGAAGATCATCTTTTTATTTGTCCCCGAGTTTAATTAACCAGGCGGATGCGGACTGTTTAGAAAAGATTCGCGTATCTCTTTTGGGGAATTGGTGCTTGATAAGTGGATTGGAACGATAAGTAGAGTAGCTGACCGGGGGACAACCTCATTAAATGTTGGTTGTCAGACGTCACCCATCATCGCAGTTTTACGGCGATGGCGTGACATCATGCCTGCAGAGTACTGTTCCGTAGGGACACGCGTCGCTGCGGGGCATACGCACGATCCTCACTATCTCCTGCCAACTGTCAAGGACACGTGTCGCCATCCTCGCGTTTCGCTCGTTCGAATTCAACGGCCTAGATTACGCGGAGACGATCGGTTTTTAGTATAAAAACCCCCTTTTCCCCCCATAAAAATTTTACCTTCTTCTTCTTTCGAAAACCCTAGGATTTTCCTCTGCAAGTTCCTTTCTTTCTTTCCTCCTTCTTTGTTGCAGACTACTTTTTCCTCATCGTTACTTGACAATGGCTGCCTCTGTGATGTCCAAGTATCCTTTAGATTGGAAGGAGGCAGATTTTGCGTCCTTCTTGGACTCTTATGGCCTTTCCGATGAGAAGTATGGGGTTGTTCTTCCGAGACAAGGTAGTTTGATCACTGCTTGTCCCTGAAGACAAGATTGCTTTATACTCTGATTTTTTTCGCCTGTTCTCATCTCAGAATTCCCATATCGGGTTTTTGTGCACATCTTTTTGAGGTTTTCCAGATTCACCTTTCTCAGTTCCACCCTCTTGGTCTGGCCAAGGTTTTTCATTTTGAGTTTGTTCTCCGTAGTCTCCGGAGAACACCTTCTATTGAGCTTTTCAAAGCCTTCTTTAAGTTAGTGAAGAAGGGGGACTGGTTTACTTTTGATAAACGAGATGGTGACAACTTGGCGGGCGCTATTCCTGATGCTAGCGCGGACCGTCAATGGCAGAAGAAATTCTTTTTTGTGAACGCCGGAGTTATTCCGGTAAACATGGTGAAGCGGATCGGCGCTGATGTTATTGCCGATCTGACTGCGCTGCCCGCCACACTGAAGTCCCCGCCATACCTTTGGCTAAAGGACAACCCCACCGACCTCCAAGTTTTTGGGGAAGGGGCGCTAGTGCGGCTGGGTATGAGCTGTGAGTGGGACCTTAAACGGACGGTCCCAGATTTTGAGCGGAGAGAAAATTCCGCCGTTTCAGGTGACATCCATGACCTTCCCAACTGAACGTTCATATCTTTTGGCTAGGATGTTGGCTGGTACGATACAACTATTTGATCTGCGGGAATTTCTTTCTGCGACTTATGGCGGTATCGGACCAGGCTTCATACCTGGTCAAACTTTTCTTGAGCCAGGTATGTTTTTCTTCCTCTTTTGTTTGCGCGGATGTTCTTACTTTCTGTTTTCTTTTTCATGGTCAGGTCCTGTAGTGTGGATGGAACTCTTGTTTCCGCATTTGAGGGGAGGTTTGAGGTACGCTCCAAAGAGATTGGCGAACGGCGAAGTTCCGATACTGGACATGACCGCTCGCTGTTTTGTTCATCCGCACTTGGATGGATCCTGGGACCCGGTCCGCGTCCTGAACCTTAAACCTGATGTATGCGCGGACTTCTATTTCTTTATGGCTTTGCAAGTTGCGCGGTTATTTACTGTAACCGTTTTTTCTTCTCAGGGTTCCTCCGCCAGGACTAATGCGGAGTATGTGGAAGATTACCTGCCTGGTTGCGGAATTGCTGGGGTGATTTTCCCTGGCGAGGAGGTTGGTGGTCAGGGTGTGGTCACCCTTCCTCAATTGATGACCTCCTGGAACATCGGGGAGGCCGCGGAGCGTGAGGCCGCAGAGAGGGAGGCGCGGAATGCCTCCGCCTCTTCCGGTCCTTCCAAGAAAAGGAAGGGGAAGGAAGTCATTTCTTCCAAGTCTCCTCCGCGACCTAAGAAGAAAAAAGGGGTTGTATCCTAGATGGTTCTGGATTCTCGCAGCAGTAAGTTTTTGTTGTTTTCTGAATTCTTTTCTGTTTTTCCTTCCTGGTGTCCTAACTTCCTTTATTTCTCTCTTTTTCAGAGGATCTTGAAGTCATCAATCCTGAGGCTACTTCTGCGCCCCCACTTCCCACTCATAGTAAGGGCAAAGGCTATTTCTGTGTTGCGGGTCTCAAGGTTACCTTGAAACCGCAAGGAGCTGATGAGCCGGCGGACTCCTCCGAACTGATCCGCAAGTCCTCCGTTGTCCATTCTGAGGCCCGAGAAGCTCAGCTTCAAAAGTCTAGGGAGGCTGCGGAGAAGAGGAGGAAAGCCGCCGAAGAGGCCCTTCAGAAAGATGCGGAGGAGGCCAACCTTGCCGACATGGTTGTGTCTCCTCAACAGATTGACATGGAGGTGGATGATGTGGTGGAGAGGCAACAGAGGGAGTTGGGAGAGAAACTGGCGGCTGAGGCCCGTCAAAAAGAAGCTGAGGAACGGGAGGCCGCTAAAGCTCGCAAGAAAGCGGAGGAGGAAAGAGCGGCGGCTGAGGTTGAAGCCCGCCGGAAGGAGGAGGAAGAAAGAAAGGCTGCCGAGGAGCAGGCGCGGGCCGACGCGGCCGTGCGGGAGAAGGAAGCCGAGAACCGAAGGTGGGAAGAAGAATTGAAGAAAAAGGAGCAGTCCCAAATGGCTGGTGCTGGCCCCTCCGCGAGCCATCCAAGCACCATGGCGCTCATTTCCCCGCCTTCGGGAGAAACTGCTTCGGGTTCCGCTTGTCTACCTGCCGATCATGGCAATACCCTACCCGGGCCATTCCTGAGAGACCCAAGGCCCCACCCGCTCCTTATGTACCGAATTGGAGCATTCAACCTACCACCCTTCTTGACACCCATGATACTAGGCGGGAGTTCCTACGCCATGCCTTCACTGATGCGGGCAAGGAACTTCTTCACAAATCAAGCACTGAAATCCTTCGGGAGGAGGCGATCATGGGCCTGTTATTTACGGCGGAGCGTGTGCCTGAACTTTTTCACCGTCAAGAACTCGACGAGAAAAGGTTAGCACAGGCCTATCGTCTGGCGGAAGAGAGGAGGTTGGAGGTTCTTATGGAGAAAAAACGGGTGCTTGAGTCGGCCAATGATGCCATGAGGGCGGAGGCCAAGAGGAGAGATGCAGAAACGCATGCGGACCTTGCAGCGGCGCAGGCCGCCAGGTTGAAAGGGGAACTAGTAACTGCCGAGGGCAATTTGGGCAAGGAAAAGGAAAGATTTACCCGTTCCCAGGAGCTTCACTCCAAGACCCGCAACGCCTATCAGAGGGTGGAGGGGGAGCTCAAGATTGCTCAAACTAAACTTGCCACCGCTAAATCTGAGCTGGCAGATTCTGAGAAGATCCGCCAAACCCTCAGCGATGACCTTGCCCGCTCTACCCAACAATGTACGAAAATGGAGGAGGAGTTTGCTCTGAAAGATGCCCAGTTGGTAGATGCGGTGGCCGCTCGAACCGGTCTTGAAGCCCAGTTAGCGGCGGAGAAAGGTCGATCCACCCGTCTGAAGGACAGCATCAAATGGTTGTTGGAGGAGGGGATGGCTTGGGCGCACCACGCTGCTGTGGAGGGTACTTCTTATCAGAATGCTCTTTACAGGTATATGATGGCCGCCCGCGCGCTGGGGCAGTATGATGGTTTGCGCGCTGGGTACCGCGTGGGTCTGGAAGCGGGAAACATCAGTACTCATGTATGGAATGATCCAAAGGTTGAAAGCGACTTTCTCGCGGCGGGTCAAGAGTTGAGCGACCAAAGCCCCTCTATCTTGTAAAAGTGACTTGTGATATTTTTGTTACATTTGTTACATGTATAAGTTCTATAAACATAACCATCAAGTTACATTATATACTTGTAAAGTGGCTTGTGGACCTTTTGTTACATGTACGTAGTCTTCGTTATTCCATTTTTATTATAGCAATTCTAATATGAGGTATAATTTTCATTATTTACTCGAGCTACATAAACTAGGGAGTTTTACTTTTAAAATGAAACAATTTTAAATGCATATTTTTATTTAATTGAGAGATAAGGGGAGTAATTATAGGGGCTTTATTAATTAAAAATGAGTTTGCAATTTTTGTATATTTATTTTGCATTGAATTTGGGTTCACGTTAGCAGGCAAAAAATGTTTATTTTGCCTTTAATTTGGGTTCACGTTAGTAGGCAAAAAACGGTGGAAGTGTTTGGAAGAGAGGGTGTTGATCATGGTTTGTATAGTTATTTTGCATTGAATTTGGAAAAAATGGAATATATTTATTTTGCCTTGAATTTGGAAAAAAAATGGAATACGCAGTGGAGCGGCCTCGAACATGAGACCTTTCAATATCAAACGGAACACCTTACCACCAGGTCAATGGTGAACTTTCATTTCATTTTACCTAACTATATATTTAATAACACTCCCGGTCACAAAAAAATATATTAAAATCCGTTCATATAATTTTCACTTTACGTACGAAGTTGAGGAGGTCCACCGGGACCCCCTGGGCCTATTACAGGTCCGCCCTTGGTGGTTTTCCTCACCGAACCACCACATCCTCAAGTGCAATGGTGGTTTTGCGTCTCACCGAAGCCACGTAGGCCTCCTCGCACACCACGGATGAGGCATTGCAATCATCCTAACACCAATTATGCCACAATTTGAAATCAATTGATTAAACGAAAATCAAGGGTTTCCTTTTTCATTTTTTTCCATCGTCGATTTTTCACTGCTATTTTAAATCGATTCATCTCCCTAAAACTTACATTTATTTCTTTATTTTATGGTAGACGATGAACCACAAAATCTCGCTCGTAGTGAATGAAATAATGATAGTTCACTATTGAATCTAGTTTGTAATGGACAATGAATGATGACTCGATCTGTTTTTATTGATTTAGTAGACTTTAGAACATACAAGATGAATCAATCTCAAAACACACAGTTAAGAGTGTAGAATATGAACTCAAGCAGAAGTCCTATCATAATTGAGACATATATTATTTATACTAATTAGGAAATCGCATCTTCCTTGTTACTTAAGTGGATGCACTTGCTCCTTTGCCCGTTGCAACTGCACCGCCCTTGTCATGCTTCTTTCCTGTCACACTTGCATATCATATCCTTATCTATCCTCATCAGTAGGGGTGCAAAAATCAGTTAATATTGGCAACCAATTACTAATCGTTACCGGATATTGACCAAACCGGTTTGAGCAATAACCGGTTATGGTTAGTAACCGGTTTGCCAAGAGGGAAAATAAGAACCGGCCTAACTTATTGGGTTAGGAACCGAAACCGGTTGTAGGTAAAAACCGGTTTGTATGCTTTAATTTTTTTTTCTTATTAACTAAAAACATTATATAAACTAATAAACATACTTTTGTTCAATTTAAAACTTAAACCATCTTGAAATCGGATTATTCTTCTTCGCTTTGCAATATAAGTTGGAATCTCCCTTAAGAAAATCTCCCTTAAGTTGGAATCTCGCTTTGCAAAACATACTTTTGTTCAATTTAAAATTTAAAACTTAAACCATCTTGAAATCGGATTTTGCAAATTTAAGTTGGAATCTCCCTTAAGAAAATCTTCACAATACTTGCACCGAGCCTTGTGAGACCATTTTTCAACTCACACAAGTCGAAATGGCAAAACAATGACAGTTTTTCTCTTCGTTGGTATGATCTTCATAACGGTGTATCCGTCTTCGCCACTAGCATCAACGTTGAAATTACTTTGAGCACTAGAACTTGTCATTTTGAGTGAAAGAAATTAGTGTGTTTGAGTGTTTTTTTGGGGTAGAGAAGTGGGGTAATGAAATCAACACACCATTGTGCTATATATACCATAAACTAGGGTTAAAACAGTCAAAAAACGGCTATAAAGTCGTTGGCTACGGCTCCTTAATGGCTATATCGCGGCCTTAAAAGCAATGTGTACAAACCGGTTAGTAACCGGTTATGCTCAAACCCGTTTTTAAACCGGCTTAAACATAACTGGTTACTAACCTGTTTGTACACAAAATATAGTTATCGGTCCCTAACCGGCCAGCTAGAATCAGTTGGAGAACCGGTTAAGATAAAACTGGTTATTACCGGTTACGGTTTTCGATTCGGACCGGTTAGAAACCAAAAAACCGGTTTCCATTTTTGCACCTCTACTTTATGGCACTGGGTGTCTGGATCAATCAATCAGCCCAAAATTTAAAAACTAGGCCCACTACATATAAAAGGTTTATTTTTAGAAAATGGGGCCCAGCCCTAGCTTCACCTTCAAAGCCCATTAGCCCAGTCCACGTTGCTTAATTTAGTCAACATAATAACACATTCACGTAAATCATTCCATTAGCAAATGATGTATGAGATATTTGACATCCTTTTTTTTACGAGCAACGGAAATTTTATTGAAACCAAAGCAGCCTGACGCTAGAGAGTAAAAGTTGCGCTAAATCTCAACGGTAAGCATGAAAGAAACACAATATCATCAAAAATTAACTCAAGAGATTTGGATAAGTTCTTGAAACATTTCTTATTTCACCGTTTCTAATTATTTCACCGTTTCTAAATGCGCCATAACAAAGTAAAAACTACGACATTTATAATGTTGATGAAAAGCCTATATATTCTCCACCTCCAACGACGACTTGATGAAAGTCACCTTGCCCAAGTCAGTTTTGAGGTCCATCCCGTCATACTACATATCCATTTTAAGGGCGCCTAAGAAAGTAGTGGCGCCAATTGTTCAAGGCAACTATGTTTCTAATAACCCCGTACACAATGAATGAACGTTCAGGAGGCGATTCTTATGCAAACATAACGTCTATGTTCCAAGTGTTTGTAAAATATGTTTCTTGCTGTAATGTTTTGTTTTAATGCATTGACCGTTCAAAGAAAATTTCACAATACAATTAAATAAACACTGATTTCTTATTCATGCAGTTCTCAAATACAGGCTACTGATCCTACAAACCTTTTTCCCGCCAAAATTCAACCTACTCAACGACCTCCAAATATAATGGAAAAAGGGGTTCAAACTTTCTTACAATCATAAAGAAGAGCTAACAGAAAGAAATATGGTGGAGGCAACATTTCTCAGTTATAAATATGCGAAGAAGAACGACCACGGTTGCAGTTCTATTTGCTAGCTGCAGCAGCTTAGTAACCATAACCTGGTAAAGAAGGCAATTATAAATATTTAGATTCATACTATCAATCAACAGGAATCTCCTTAAACTGTAAGTAAAAGCACAAACTACATAAAAGGATAACCAACTTTGATCGGGTGGCAACAAATAAGAGGTATATGAAGTTTGGTCTGCAAGTTTGTATGGTTTTTATAGAAATTTTTTGAAAGTATGAATGTTTCATGGTTTAAAAAAACGTTTGAGGCGTACGCCTCGAGGCGCGCCTCGAGGCGCGCCTCGAGGCGAGGCGGTCAGATAACGTGTATGAGGCGGCGCCTCATATGGTGTGATTGGTACCTACGCCTCTGTTGATCGAGGCGGTAATAAAACTGTGAGGCGTGATGCTGTTGTGAGGCGTACGCCTCATTCATCTGGGCTGACATAAGCTTTAGTTGGTTGTTTTTGGCCCAGTAAAAGCCCTATAGGTTAAAAATAGAACCCGATAGGTCATATTTTGTTGTTCAAAAGAAAAGAAAGGTCAAAATAACGTGTTTTATGCAGTTTGAAATTGATCACTCTTTGATGTTATAAACTTATGGTGTGAATTTTAAACATTTCATGTCTTTTTAATGCATTACACTTTATTTCTTTTCTATAACTATTGAATTTGATACATATTAGTTGGGAAATTATTTGTTTAATGTTTACTATTTTTATTTTTATAAGATATATAATTTATATATATATTTTTTGATTCCGCCTCGGGTTTACGCCTCGATTCGCCTTGAGGCTTACGCCTCATGAGGCGAAGGGAAAACGCCTCGAGGCTCGTTTACGTTTTTTTAAACTTTGGAATGTTTAGATGTTTTGGTTCGGCAAGTCTATGAGCGTTTTTGTCATAACTCTTGGAAAGTTCGGAGAGTTCTTGTTACTTGTGATTTTGAGAGATTGTCAAAAATCATGTAAGTTTTAAGGTTTTTGTTAAGTTTGAGTGTATTTTTCAGAAATCTTGAAGGTTCGAGGGCTTTCCTTAGAAATCATTGTTTTTTGTCAAAACCATAATTTTGAGGATTTTTGTCAAATATCATGAAACACTAAAATTTCTAGCAACTGGTTCTCACAGTTTTTAAAAAATTGAGGTAGTTCATAAAAAATCTTGAAACATTGAGGGTTGTTGTGAAAAATCTTAGTATCTTGAAACATTAAGTGTGAAGGTTTCTACAAATTGTTCCGAAACTTTGAGATTTTGATGGTTATAACATAGCATTTTGAAAGTTTGACCGTAATTCTGACTTTTAAGTCAAAGAAGTTAGTTACTTTCTATACAAATTACAATGAACTAATAAAAAAACAAGAAAATGTTAAGTAATTAACTACTTAATTACCTGAGTTATCCATTGGGTTTCCAGCAGGCATGGGTTCAGGCTCTGGGATGTCAACAACCACAGCATCTGATGTAAGGAAAGTCTTTGCAACAGACGATGCATGCTCCAGGCAACATCTCACCACCTGCACCAATTCATGATTCAAGAATTCTTAAAAAGAAAAACAAATTGTACACCAAAAACGCCATGAAGAAACGGGACTCGCCTTTGTGGGATCAATAATGCCAGAAGCCATTAAATCCTCGTACTTCCCGGTTGCAGCATTGTAACCAAACTTGTAGTTGTCACTAGCTAGAACCTGAAAATCATATATAACCATTCAATAAAATGCAATCTTATGATATCACAATAATGAAAGGGGAGGGTTCCTTACATAACCAAAAAATTCACGAGAACTATAAGAACCAATCAAAATGATTAATTTATTTATATTTAAGATTCTAATATGACTAGGGAACTACATTATTTTTATGTGAATAATACTTGAATTTACTTGAATTGGTAAATTTGGCATACGCATTTTTGTGAACTACGTGTTCATATATTACAGAACATCTTACATGTGTAGACTTTAGAAGTCATTTAATTTGTTACAATGATACTCATTTCATTTCTTATAATAAATCAATGATTATTGGTTTTTACAGATCTCGCAAAACCCTCACCTACGATATATTGATGACCAGAAAATGGTTAAAGCTCAATCGAAAAATACCTTTTCAATCACCACGCTTCCATTAACACCAGCATTCTTTGCAATCAATTTCATGGGGTAACCAAGTGCCCGTTTAACAATATCTGCTCCTACCTTTTGTTCATCGTTTTCAAAGGTAGCCTTAATAGCGTCAACTTTAGCAGCAAGTCTCAATAGAGTGCACCCACCCCCAACTACAATTCCTTCCTCAACAGCTGCCTGTAAAATGCCAGAAATTAAACCAAGTTCAGCTATAAATGTCGGGGAAGAAAACATCTTTAGTGTAGGAAAAAAAGATTAGATTGCAGTATAACCTTTGTTGCATTTAGGGCGTCCTCTACTCTCAGTTTCTTTTCTTTGAGTTCTGTTTCTGTTTGCGCTCCGACCTGTAATATATTTAAAATTTTAGACAAACGAATACATTAACAGGAAACTAAAAGAAATCTTGAAAACCCCACCTGTATAACAGCAACTCCCCCAGATAATTTGGCAATTCTTTCGTTCAGTTTTTCTTTTTCATAATCCTGTTCGGCTGCCTGTAAGATACAGTAATCATAGCCATCATTAGCTTTTAGAAAGAAAAAAAAGCTTATCAGAAATGCATAAGAAACGGAGTTTACCTCATAAAGATTTCTAATCTGAGCAACCCGTTTAGTAACCAACGCCTGGGTGCTGCCATCACCAACAATAGTTGTTGAATCCTTGGTCAAAACCACCTTTGCAGCAAGCCCTAAAACCTCACTTCCAGCAGTCGCAAGGTTTAACCCTACTTCTTCTCTTATTACAGTTCCTATAACGATAAGAAAAAGAAACAATTAAAAAAAATTGAACTAAAAGGAACTCAATGCATGGCCAGGTTGATTCAGAAACACTTGCCTCCAGTGAGAATAGCAATATCATCAAGATATTGACTTTTGCGTTCACCAAATCCAGGTGCTTTGAGTGCAGCAATCTTTAATGAACCTCTAAGTTTGTTCACAACAAGAGTAGCAAGTGCTTCTTGCTCAATATCCTCTGCTATAATTAAAATTGGGTACCCTCCTTTTATGGCGTCTTCCAAAACACCAACTAAATCCCTTGCATTTGTTATCTTTTTGTCAACCAGAAGCAACTGCACCCATAAAACATTAAAATCAGAATCCAAATATAAGAGAACATAATAATAATAATAATCAAAATAATAATGATAATATTAGTCTATTACCTTGCAGTTTTCATACTCAACAGTCATTTTCTCACTATCAGTTACGAAATATGGAGAAATGTAACCACGGTCAAATTGCATGCCTTCCACAACATACAAGTAGTTTTCGGAACTTTTTCCTTCTTCAAGTGTCACCACACCCTTCCTTCCCACTTTGCTCATTGCTTCAGCAATCATATTTCCCACTTCATAGTTGTTCCCTGCACTTACTGCCGCCACATCAGCCAGCTCGCTGTCTTCAACCTGAAATTTCACAAATAACGTTAACGCAGGTTCGATCTTTTAGCCATAGTTACCAAAGATGTAAGAGTGACTAAAATAAGGCAGCCTCACTTCTTTTGACATCAGTTTAAGCTCTTCAACCAAAGCCCGAGTGGTCTTTTCAATACCTCTAGTAATCTGAATTGGGTTAGCACCTGCTGCCACCACCTAATGAAACAAGAATTCATGATAAGAATGTTTACCCTTCAAGACTCAAACTTCTCTATAAGTTAATTCGTAAATTACCTTAACACCTTCAGCTATTAAGCCTTGTGCTAGAACAACAGATGTTGTTGTCCCATCACCAGCCAAATCATTCGTCTTTGAAGCCGCTTGTCTCACCAGCTTGGCACCAATGTTCTCGACAGGATCCTCCAATTCAACCTATGTAAATATAAATGTATCATATACACCAAAATAGCAATATTTACTTGTATACCCTTTGAAAAACTTTAATTAACCTACCTCTTTAGCAACAGTCACTCCATCATTCACAATTTTCGGAGAACCATATTTGCTCTCCAATACCACATTTCGCCCCTTTGGTCCTAGAGTTACTCCTACTAGATCTGCAAGCTTGTTAACACCAGCCTACACATAATAATTTCACACACATATCACTATATTAGCACAAAGTGTCATCATCATTATCATGATAAGAAAATGATAAAATGTCGATAAAATGTCCCATTACCTGAAGCTTTTTAACAGCAGAACCATCTCTGTTAAAGTACAACTCTTTGGCCATTGCCTTGACCTTGAGAGAACTTTTCCTCTGAAGAACTACATTTTGTCTTCTGTGTACAAGAGGACTAGACGAAATCGAAGAAAACGAAGACATTGTTTCTAATGAACTGGTGCCTGTCTTATTTACTTTACTGCTGGGAGATGCGAAAGAGCTTATTGAAGATAAGGGAGTAATAGATGCCATCTTCTTACAATCCTCAAACAATTAACTACAGATAAGATAAGGTAAGAAATAAGAATAAATCAAATGATGATTAAATGTTCAATTCAGTTACTTAGACATATACACATAATAGAAAACTGAGAAATCTGCAGGTGATACTTGAATCCTTATCCACAAAGTACAAAATCTCTATGATAGAAATGGATGTTTATCATTATCTATATCTATATCTTCTAATTCAGAAGAACATGAGCGCAAACAGGAGACTACAAGTATCATTTCTTCGAAATAAACAAGCGTTTAACTGAAAAACGACTAGAATTCAACTTCATATAGAAAGGTTATCTTGTAAGTTCAATTCATCAATCATTATAGATTCAATTTCACAATAAGAAATCTTAACATACAAAATCGAAATCGAAAAGAGACGAGTAATTGTCGCAGATATACAAATGAAAACTGCGAAACGAGATTGTAAGGAGATGAATAAACTAGTGTTCATAGGGAATGAATTGAAATCCATAAATGAGTAGATAAGGAATTCGGTGGTTACCTGAAAATTTCGAGCAACTGAGGAGAGGAGAAGGAAGGGAGAAGATAGATAGCAGAGGGAGTAGGTGTGGGTTTTCAGTGGGAGTTGGAGATAAGAAATATTAGGGTTTATGAAGATAAGGGTGACGTCAGGCTCCCCTCGGGATTTTGGAAGCTACTCCCTCAAGGAATATTCTAGAAATCATTAGTAAATGTCACTTCTTGTTTAGTAGCTCACAGTATCACTAAAGCATTTCAAACCTTTTGCGTAACATTTTTGGTTTCTCAAATATAGCTATCGTGTTAATTGTGTGATAACAACGTATTTGTCTGAGTGGTTAGTGGTAACGAGAGAATACTTGAGACAGAGAGGTTAGAAGTTTGATCTTTGAGTATTTTGGTTTTACCATCCGGCTGCTTATAAAGGTGAATTCTCTCTAGAATGAGTTCACCCGGTATAAATACTCCTGGGGCTTTTAGGACTTTCGTTAACCGTTCAAAAATTTGTTAACTGTGTGATGGTTAGCCAAGAGCACTGCCATCAATGACTTTATCTCAAAAGAAACTTACAACTCGAAAAGGGAAATACACACCACATCAAGTCGTCACGCAGGGAAGATGGGCAACAAGCTGTCCGCCAGTCCTTTTTGAATAGCAAAACCTAGACGTATAAAAACAACGTTCTTCATTCTAGAGGTTGCAACCCGTGCATGACTTTTTGGATCCGCTTCAGCGTGGCCACCGCCTCCGATTCAAGATGACCGAAAGTATCAAACGCGAAGGGAACAAGCACATGTTGATTTTCAATACATGTTTTCTCGTGTTTGCTCATCTTCCCGGCAATCGCTCTGAAGTCGCTTCGACAACCTTGAAGGTACTGGCCCTCAGCCCCACGAGGGGAGAAACACCCGTAAGATCAACACAAGCATGCTTCCCATCTGCCACCCAAAAATGAGAACGTCAGCTGGCCTCAGAGTTGAACAACCATCCGAGGGATCAAACATAAAATTAACGGGGGCTTCCTTCCTGGCCGAGATCCCAGCCCGTATGAAAATGTCAAAGAGAACGTCCCGATCCGTGCCATGTCTGTATTTAAACCCAGAGAGCTCTTTACAGTGAACGGCGTGCTCCCCGAACGAATCAAAACACGCCTTCTTGCAGACGGGGCATTTTTCATCCGTGGGGAACAGGGGGATCATGAGCCGATAATTGAGAATCGCCATGTATTCAACAGGCGACATGTGCTGCCCCTGCCCGTCAATGGGGAGAGCGTGGAGGAAATCTTGCGCATGCGGTTGTCGGAGGCAATCCCAAACGGCCTTTTGTCTGACTGTCATCTCATAAGTAGCTTCCATCTCGAGTATGTTTTTACTAAAGAGGGCACTCGCCAAAACGTGTTGGGCTTTTGGAGAGGCGTTGTCCTTGTTAGTGAAACCACTTAGATCAAAGCCCGGAATTATGTCATGGAGACCAGCCAGAGCATCCTCGTAATCATAGCCCATGCCACAAACCCCACTCCCCCGTAAGATATGGTCCTGCAGCCCCCAGGATTGGGCTTGTAACATCCGTATGTTTCAAAAACTTAAAAACTCGACTCACATCAAGATCCAAGGTTTAAGCCCAATTCTCAACACAATGAATGTTGGATTACTCTATTCCATATGATAGTACTCTGAAAATGGTGACCGTGGGTGAAAACCGTGCGTAAAACCGAGTTATAATGAAGACGGAATTGCGAAAACAAGTTTGGTGTTAGATGTTGATTGCATAGTCGCGACCTCCTCTTCTAAACCCATCCCGCATCGCGTCAAAAACAAATTTTCACTCCATTTCTCATCTATAAATACCCTCCCTTGATCCCCTAATAGCTTGCAACTCCTAGTTTGAGTATAAACAAGTGAAATAACCAATTTTTGGCGGTTCCACAACTACAATACCCATTCGGGTGTCGTTGCTTAGTAGTTTTTATGCTCTCGGCGAAGAGGTGCTGCCTTTCAAACTCGTCTCGTTTGAAAAGTTTCTTTGAAGGTAATTCTTCTTCTTTTTATTTCTTTGTTTTATTTCTTTCCTTTCTTTTTTTATTCGTTTATTTATCGACTAATTAGCTTAGTTTAGGTTCTTAGTTAGGTGCTTTAGGCTTGTTTAGGTAGCCTTGCTAAGGCTCGTTCTTAGTACGCATAGCATTGCCAAGGCTTGTCCTTTGGACCACATAGTTGTGCAAAGGCACGTCATTAGGACGTGTTGCATTGCTTAGGCCGATTTATGATTGTTGTAGCCTTGTAGAGGCTCGTTAGGCCCAACGAGTCTAAACTATCATGTCCAATTTCATCTATATTCCTCTAATCCAAAAGTCAGCGTTTTTATGCATGAACAAATTGAGGATTAAGGCTTGTTTTTCACAAATCAACAATTAAACTAATTTTTAATCATCCTAATATGTAATTCAGGTTGTGAACATACGCTCATTTTTTAAGAATTTCAAATAACTTAGAAATTTATCTATGTTTAACAACATATTAGTGATGGTACTTGAGTCGCGAATGACATGTAGTAACTGGAAGGGTGAAACACCGGTAGTTGGGGTCTCTGTCAAAGGATAAGTGTTCGCATAAATCCCATAGTCGGACCTAGATGCTTACCAGGGGTGCCCCAATGAGAGTGTCATAACCTATTAGACCAAAGCATATCTAGTAACGTTTAAGGTATTGTTACTCTTAAAAGTTAACATGTTTTCAAACTTTTATTATAACATTAAAACCCATTCCCCAAATGCATAGGAGCTTAGAATCCCATATTCCAATATTCATATCGCCCCCTTCTATTCTTTTAGGATGAATCTTCGGGGCTAATCCTTTCACCTTCACTTTTTGCTTTGTGGACCTAACTTGTAATCCAAGTGAGTAATCCTTGCCCCTTTTCTCATTTTCTCATATTGGGGTTGCAACATGTATCATATTTCAAAGGGTTGTCTTTCAAGTTTATCATTTACCATGCGTATGTGATCTATGTGTGAATTATGTGTTATGTGACTTCTAGCATGATTTTTCAATATGTGATTTTCAAAGGCTTTCATGTTTATCAAAGGTTTTCATGTTTATCATCGGATGTCAAGTATGTCATGCTTTTCATGTCTGTCATGTCTTTCAGTTGGCATAAAAATTAACGTAAGGCCTGGGTAACAAAGGTATATCTATCATTTGACAACCGACTCAACTTCACCGGTTTTAGCATTGAGAGTTTGGAGCCTATTTTATTATTTAATTTAGTCTAACATGGGGGTTAGGGAATCTAGCATATGTCATTAAGGTTTGTTTATGCCTAGTCATCATGTTATCATTTTATATTAGCAATTTTGATTATGTCTATTCTTTCATGTTGTCAATATCTTCTATGTTATATTCACTTATTCTATCATATGACACGTAACGCATGTTTTTTCAAATATATGTTTTGTATCAAACTTGTGGTTACACTACAAGAAATACAGGCAATAGGGGCGACATTTTTAGTGGCGACACGGAGTAGTAGCGGCGACACTTTTTAGTGGCGACCTAATAGCGGCGACGTGTCGCCGTTATTACCTCCGATCCGCATCTGACCCTGTTAATCAAATCTGACCGTCCATTTCTTATTCGATCCAAAGGCTGGCATTTGTTCGTACGAGAACCCATTAGCAGCGACATATGTAGCGGCGACATGTCGCCGCTAATGACCTAAAAAAATTTAGCGGGGACATATACTCCATTGCCGCCATTGTCTTCCATTTTCCCAAAAAAAAACCCACGAAGATCTCCACCGGCGCTGCTACACCGTTCTCCACCGGCGCTGCTACACCGTTCTCCACCGGCGGGCGACGATTCTGACCCTCGTTCTCGATCGAGCTACACTACCGCCGGCGGAGTTCCTCATCTCCACCGGCGCTGCTACACCGCCGCCGCTGGAGCTCTTTCATTCCACCGGCGCCGCTACACAACCGCCGTTGTACTTCTGCTCCTCTCCGATAAGGTGCGTTTTCAAGCCTACAATTGAACAAATAGGGGTGTCTTGTACAAATCTTGCTCCGATTTGGCTCTGATCATAATTGCACCTGGTTGTATCAGACTGTATAGTCTCCGATTCTGCTTGTTGTAGGCCTTTAATCCTGTTATTTAATCAGTCTTTGAAATCGAGCTTCAAAGTATTAGGGTGGTTTGTAGGAGTATGTAGCTTCAAGAAATGGGTAGTTAGTATGTAATTTTAGATTATGGTAGTTGTCATGTTTCTACATAACCTAATAAAAGCATATTTCAAGATTTGAAAAAGGAAAACACGGTTCACAACATAAATAAACCTACAGCTCGATCCAGATTTCAAATCTCTAATTTAGATTGGTCTACACTAGTTTAAATTGGTCTACACTAGTTTTGAAAAAGGAAAACACGGTCCTCTTTAGTTTAGAATTTAGATTGGTCTACACTAGTTTAGATTCTCTAATTTACTTCTCTTCATGGTATCATCAGAACCACGTAAATAAACCTACAGCTCCACAGATCTTGCACAAAACCAAGGGACAAGCCCCTTTCTTTGGCTGTTGACTTATTTCTTGACTGCACACAATTGAGAGAAGGATTCAAACTAATTACTTTGAAGTTGAACTCCAGCAGCACTATACATCTCCCTTGTGCCTTAACAATCTCTTCACGAATTACGCTTGTTGTGAACCGTGTTTTCCTTTTTCAAATCTTGAAATATGCTTTTATTAGGTTATGTAGAAACATGACAACTACCATAATCTAAAATTACATACTAACTACCCATTTCTTGAAGTTACATACTCCTACAAACCACCCTAATATGCTTTTAGCAGCTTGTTGTATGCTAAATTATTTAATCAGATTGAACTCATACACAAATACATACCGAATGCAGATCTGTTTAACCCTCTTTGGTTGAGTACTTGTGCCGCCGGTAAAATTCATCTCCCTTTAAGGGAATCTTGACTAATAATGAAAGCCTCTATACAATAGTATATTTGTAGGATTTGTGGTTTTAATTGAGAATGTATTTGTAGTATAACTTTAATTTTGATGGATGTTTGTTATTGTTTTAGGTGGTCTCTGGGCACGTCTTTGAAATCGTTTCTCTTGTTAAACTTGATTCAGGTACGTTTACTCACAACTTAGCTAATTCAATGAGATTGTAGGATTTACTTAAAAAATATGCTTCTTATTAATCAAATTAAACAAGTTCAAACAATGTCCTTTTTAATTTGCTTGAATTAAAGTTCATGTTTTATGTTTATGAGGTTTCATCAAGAGTTTTGGGACTTATTGATTTTGAGTATTTTCGATATTAGCTTGAATTAAAATACATATATTAATTATCTTCAAATGGTTTGTGCATTATATGGTTTTAGGTTGCGTGTTTCCATTCTTTTTAGTTATAGCATGGTTGTCGATAAGAGCTGTCTTAACAATCCAAACCGTTTGACTTGAATATTGTATGTCAAGCAGGCTCAAACCCGTTTGCAATCATTCATCAAGCATCATACGCTTAAAGATGGGACGCTTGACCCGTTAGTTGTCGATACAGTTGTAAGTATTTATTTATGTATAATTTTTTTATAGATATATATATATCTATATTAAATCATCTTTATAAAATACAGCGCGAATTAGAGGAGGAGATTCGTTCCCAAACTCAACCTCCTGTTGAAGGGACTTCTTCTCAAGCCCCCACTTCTTCTCAAGTCCCTGTGTTCAAAAAGGTATTGAAGCCTCGACGTGGATGGATCCGAGGGATCGGGTTTAAAGCATCTTCGAAAGAACCCATTTCTGAACCCGCTTCTAATCAGGAGTCGCAACAGGCGCAATTCCAACAATTCACACCGGTAACGTACACTAACTTTTGTCTTAGTTTGATAAATGTTAGTAGAATTGGTAAAGTGTTAGTAGATATGTAAAGTTAGTAAGTAGTTATGATGTTAGTATTTGTTAAATGTTAGTAATTTGACCCGAAACTTATATGTTTGTAAAATGACCCGTTTGACCTGAATGTTGTATGTTTGTGTATCTATGGTATTAGGTTGATCAACTTTAGTAGAATTGTTAATTGTTTGTAAGTAGATATGTAGATATGTAAAGTTAGTAAGTAGAGATATGTAAAGTGAGTAAGTGGTTATAATGATGTTAGTATTTGTTAAATGTTAGTAGTTTGACCCGTTTGACCTAAAACTTGTATGTTTGTATATGTATGTATGTAAAATGATCCGTTTGACATGAATATTGTATGTTTGTATATGTATTGTATTAGTTTGGTAAATTTTAGTACTACAAATTTTAAATGTTTGTAAGTAGATATGTAGATATGTAAAGTTAGTAAGTAGGCCCAAAACTTGTATGTTTGCATATTTATGTATGTAAAAGGATCCGTTTGACACGAATATTGTATGCTTGTATATGTATTGTATTAGTTTGGTAAATGTTAGTACTAGAATTGGTAAATATTTGCAAGTAGTTATGTACTTATGATGTTAGTATTTGTATGTTTTGTAACATGACCCATTATGTTTGTGTTTTTTTGTAGGAACAAATTACAAATTTACTTCAAAATCCGGTATTTCTAGCTCAACTCTCACAAGTTACGGGCTTCAACATTGGAACCCAAAATTTAGGCGGCGGAGAAGACAACGAGGGAAATGAAAACGACGAGGGAAATGAAAACGACAACGATAGTGAATGAAGGAATTTCCCACCTATGCATCTAGTTTTATGTTTATTAGTGAATTGTAAAAACTTTTAGGAACGGTCGTAAACTAACGGTAGTATGTGAAACTTGATTGTGTTCTCAAACTTAACATTTGCGGAAGTATGTATCTATTGTTGGTATTTGCAGCATTAATTGTGTATGTGGTTGACAAACAGGAAATGTATATAGTATAGTACAGGGAAAAGTACAAAATACAGGGGAAATACGTATTTTGTATAAATAGGAAATAGTGGCGACGTGTCGCCGCTAAAGGTCAATAGCGGCGACACTATCAATAGCGGCGACTTTTTACCGGCGACGTATCATTATTAGCGGCCAGTTTATAGCGGCGACCTTTTAGCGGCGACACGTCGCCGCTAAAGGTCAATAGCGGCGACACAGGGGATTATTAGCGGCGACATTATGTCGCCACTAAATATCTAGTTTCTTGTAGTGTTACTCACCAACTATTTATAGTTTACCCTCCTTTATTTTATACATGTTGCAGGCTATGATGTTGATGTTTCAAGATGCTATCACATGTGAGGGATGCTCTTGACAGTAGTGACACGGGCCTTAAAGACCCGGTCCAGAAGCCCCCCGTCTAACAGAAGCGAACATCTAACACTGGGCTCGGTAACAAGGGGAGACGGTTTAGGGACCCCAATAATACGACTATCAGTGCCTTTAACAGAAGCGGCCCACTGGACAACACTGTCGTGGTAGTGGCAGCCACGGCTTAAGGCATTAATCTTCATGCACCGCCCACACATCCAATCCCCGCTGGCTTTTAAAGCCCCCTCTGCAGCTGAGAACACACTGACATCAGACGCCAGCACATCCCGGATGGTGTTTCAGCGCTCATCTGAGGAAATATGAAAGGTCTTGAGATGCGAGATGAGCTGAGAAATCCCTTTAGAACCAACCGCACCATCCAGACAGCAATGAAAGGAACGCAAGAGACACTGTACATAACTCTTAGACAGCACCGAGGTGGATGCCACAAAAACTCGTGGTACGAGTTGAAACGCGAGAAGAAACAAAGTGTTACGAGAGCACCCCGGGAAAAACCAACAGATGGTTGGCGATCCTCGAACACCAACAAAGAAAATTACATCACCACCACCCCACCGCGGGAGGGCAACGAACCAGAACTGAGAGGGGGGGGGGAGGTTTGGTTTAGTGAGTTGCAGAGAGGAAGAAGGAGGGGCTGAGGAAGGCAGTAGGACATTAGGGGGGGTGGGGGGAGTTCCCACGTAGGCGGAGGTGGAAGGAGGTCCAACCGTGGTGAGTTTGGAACTTGGAAGATTTGTGATCTAGCGTAGAACTTGTTAGAATCTGTTCGTTAAGTTGACTTTATCAATTAAATTTTCTTTTGTTAAATCATATAACTAGCTAGTAACTAATAATATAACTAATCTTAGTTACTTACTAGCTAGTTAAATAACTATATTAATTAGTGGCTTAGTACATAATAGTATATTAGTATGTCTATGTGTGTATGCAGTTTTTTACGTGTATTTGCTTTTTGAACTATGTGGTCAGGGGCGGACCTCTAATAGGCCCAGGGGGTCCCCGTGGACCCCTCAACTTTGTACGCAAAGTGAAAATTATATGAACGGTTTTGAGTGGAAAAGAAATTGTAGCAGGGAGTTATTAAATAAATAAGTTAGTAAAATGTAAACAAAACTTGCCATTATTCGGGTGGTAAGATTTGCCAGCGAGTATTTAAAGGTCGCACGTTCGAGGTTGCTTCACTATATGTATTTTTTTTCAATTTGTTTTCATTACTTTGAATGCTCTGATTCTCAACGTATTCTTTGTTTTTTCAATTTGTTTTTATTAAATTGAATGAATGCTCTACCAATTAAATGAGTAATTAAAACTCTGTAATTAAATGAGTTAATAAAGACAAAATAAATATATAAATATCTAGAAACTAATTTTTAATTAATAAAGGTCCTTATAATCGCTTGTGCATTCACAATTGTTTCATTTAGAAAGTAAAACTCCATTCGAAACAAAATTATTGATCCATCCTCAGTTCTTCTATGATATTTTTATTGAAATCTTACATCATCCTTATTTTTTCTATATTATTTAAATTTTAATAATGATATTTCTTTTGTTTTTGTGTCATATTTGTCTTATGTGACCAACCCGATTCTGTAAAAAAAATTGTGGACCTCCTTAAAAAAACTTCTAGTTCCGCCCCTGTATGTGGTGTGGATCCTTGAAAGAGGTACAACCAATAGTCTAGTTGTTATGGTTACCTAAAACATAATAATGTTAGAAAACTTGTAATGACATGTGATTTGATCCGGTAAATATAGTATTTTTAGTTAGCCTAAAACTCATGAATGTAAAATCACTCATTTAAGTATGTATCACTGGGAGGTGTGAGACACCGATTAATAGAATAACCATGATCATTGGATCAACATAAAAAATGCTAAATGCTAAACATAGGTTTCATGTTGAACATTATCAATCGTATGGTTCGTTAAGTTGACAACCGAATGTTCGTTTATGACTTATGAGATGTTAATTTTGGTTATATTTAAGGTGTAAACTTAATAAGTTTGTCGCCAATGGTTAAAAAATAAAAACAAACATGCAAGCAAATCTAACGGGAATACAAATAGAAATTAATAAATTTTTTTTTTAACCGGTTAATTATAATTTCATAATGAGTAACATACACGACCACAATCCTAAACCATCAATAACAGCAGTTACAACCAAAGAAACCGCCAAAGACGCCGCTGAATCCGACGGAGAAGATGCCGGACTCATTTCCGGCGAACCTCCACCACTCACAAACTCAGACGGCTCCGGAGCCGTCTCGTATCCAGAATCCCCCGGCGGATTCGATTCCACCGGCGGTTTCGGTCTCGCCGGCGGACTCGATCTCGCCGGCGGACTCGATCTCGCCGGCGGATTCCATCTCGCCGGCGGATTCAATCTCGCCGGCGGATTCAATCTCGCCGGTGGGTTGGGTTTCGCCGGCGGGGTGTGTATGGGCGGTGGGTCAGGAATTGGCGGCGGCGGGGTGGGAATGGGCAGGGGGATGTGAGTAAGGGGGGCAGGATTCATGACTTCCACCTCCATATTCAAACCCTGTTTACACCGATCAGAGT
This sequence comes from Deinandra increscens subsp. villosa, assembly GCA_039602395.1. Lineage (NCBI taxonomy): Eukaryota > Viridiplantae > Streptophyta > Magnoliopsida > Asterales > Asteraceae > Deinandra > Deinandra increscens. Next base: position 58,756,089 of record JBCNJP010000006.1, read on the forward strand.
TACCGCTAATGAAATACATGGGACCCGTTTTTTCGAGATGGATCACGGTGTTGCCGTCGTTGTAGAACGCCACCGGAATTCTGGGATCGCAGTGATAAAATGCCCATTTTCCAACCACCACCAATGAATCGAACCCGTAAACAAAACCTGTTTCAAAACCAAACAAGAAATTAAACAAACAAACGGCGTTATTGGTGTGAAACGGAAAAGGGCGGAGTTAGTTAAACTGACGTAGAGAATCTCCGACGTAGAACCGGCGTCTGGAGGCCCATACGTTGTATAGTTGGGTTACGTTCATGGAAGGGATACGCCACCCGACGATGGCGCCGCCGACTTTGTATTCGGTGGCGGAGACGGAGGTGATGACGGCGGTGACGGCGAAGAAGACGGAGTGGAAAAGATACATTTTGTGGGTGAAGCGTTTGAAGGGAGAGGGGTGACGGTGACGGTGGGTTTATAACGGGTGCCGGAGGGTGGTTATTTCAGAAGTTAACGTTTTGATTTTGTGAAAGTCGTTAGCTTAAATGGGTTGTATTTTTTGCTTAAAAGGTTTTTTACTTTTTTGAGTAAATTAGTGTTGACTTGGTCAACAGAGGGTGGACAATGGTCAATGGTGAAATTTGCGTAAATCAGCTGGGGGGCCAGGTGTATGTAGGCTGTTTCCATGGGCCTAATTGTTTGGGCTGAATTTATACTTTAAAGAGGTGCAAATTTCTGAATCGATTCCTAATCGATAATCGAATCGAATCCACAAGAACTGATTCAGGAATTAAATCGATTTTGACTAATTTGTGTTTTTTTAGAAATCGATTCTGAATCGATTCCAAATCGGTGCCGCAAGAATCGATTCAGAATCGATTCCAACGCATATGTTATAGATCCGTTGTACTAGCCGTTGCCAAGGGCTATAGAGTCGTTAGGGAGTCGTAGGGACATGTTTTTCACCATTTTGACCCTAAACTTTTGTGTATATAGCCCCATGGTGTATTAGAAACATTACCACACTTCTCTAACTCTAAAAAACACTCTAACACAAAAAAAATATCACAACAAATGGAAGGTTCTAGTGCTCATAGTAATACCAACTTTGATGGTAGTGGTGAGGATTACTCCATTGTGAAGATCCTAGCAACAAAGCGAGACTCAGAGACCCGACGTTGTTCGGTGTACATTTCGATTTGGTTGAATTAAAGAACGCTCTCACAAAGGTTCGGTGTAGGTATTGTGGAACGTTTTTCAGGGGAGATGCCAACGCGGTTCTACGAACCATCTCAACTTACATTGCAAAACGAAGAAGAATAACTCGAGTTCGGATCAAACTCAAATTGGACCCGATAGAGGCATATGGAATTAAGATGCGGAGATGGTTCGAGAACAAATGGCTAACTTTGTGATTCAAGAAGTCTTGCCATTTTATCACTTTGACAACCCGCACTTGACATGCTTGATTCAACAAACGCTTCAACCACGTTAGCATCACGTAAGTTGTACAACTCTTAGACACGATTATGTAGAAAAATGGAAGCAAACAAAAAAAAAACAATTAGTTTTTGGTTTTGAAAATTTAAATACCGGAGTTAACTTAACTACCGATGTTTGGTCGGCTCCGTATAGTTTACCCGATTCGTACCTTTGCGTTACCACACGTCGGCTTAATCCCGATACATGGTAAATGATGAAACGAACCATAGGTTTTGAAAAGTTTGACTATCCGCACGACAATAACAACTTAATTTATATTTTGGATAGTGTTATTTAATATTTTTAACTTTAAGGAAAAATACCTTTAATCTCTTTTGATAACGCTTCAAACAACACAAGTGCGGTTCAAAACTAAAACTAAAATACCAATCGATTTGTAACAGTGTCTTTTTCCATACCCATTGTGTCGCGCATATCATTAACTTGGTTGTGCAAGACAAGTTAAACATTGAAGGTATTAAAAAGTAAAAGATAATTTTAGACAAATGCTAAAATATGTTTTTTGTTCATAGTGGAAAGAAAAGATATACCGAATATCGTCGTTTTTGTCGCTATACGGGTTCGCTCTATTTAGGAACGAATTGGGATCTTCCAACTAGGTGGAACTCGACATGGAAAATGTTGGATTGTATTGGCAAAAACCTTCTTTAGAAATGTTTCATGACCAACTTGCTCAACATGGTTTTGTTGATACATTTCCTACTCCGGGTTGGGAAGCTATTAATAACCGATTTGCTTGAAACTTTTAAAACCGCTACTACATATTTGTCGGGAGTTTACCATCCCAGAAGTAACTTGGTACTTCACCAATTGTTTTATATGTGTAGTAAACTACGGTGCTGTTTGTTTTTTAAGATGTAAAACGTCTGCAGTCTACGGACCACATCTGTAGACATCTGTAGAAGAAGAGGTGGACCAAACCTCTATATTCTGTAAGAAGAAGACTGTTTGTTTTTTAACTTCTGCAAACTGCTAAAATAAACTGAAATTTAAATAAACTGAAATTTAAATAAACTGAACTTATAGTTAATTACTATTCAAACCTTTTGATTTTCTTTATGTATATTTTAATAAATAGTTACTTTTAAAACAGTTTTCGCTTAAATAAAGTTATAAAGATGTTTTATAAAAAATGTTTTTAACAATTTAAAACTTTTTTTTAAAATAACTGTTTAAAAACATTTTTATAAATAACGGTTTAAAAATGTTTAATTTTTTTTTTTGAACGGCAAAGAGAACTATATATAAACAACCTGCTGACTAGAAAAGCATAGCCAAACAGGGCAAACAGATAGTTAAATATACAAGAGAGGATTAAGAATCCAGCTACTGCTACCTATCTGAAACTTTCTATCCGTAACCGACATAAAAGAATACGAAAACTGTACAATCGACTCAAAGGTGGGAATAGAAGATAGATCGTTTCCTTGATGAATAATCTCGTTCCGAGCCTTCCAAATAAGCCAATACATGATTCTGCAAATACCATTAATGAGGAGTTTCCGCCTTTTAGAGAAAGCCGAATTCTCAATCCAGTCAAAAATCACGATTGGCGTACCACTAGTCGGCGCATCAATCCCAAGCCAACGCCGAACCTTCGACCAAGTAACTATGAATCTCGAACAGTTGCCAAAACAATGATCCCCTGTTTCCAAACGATCCTCACAGAAGACACAGTGAATCGCCGTGATCGGAATCAGTTTCTCAAGAAGTTTTGCCCGCGTAGGAAGACGGTCCAATAGAAGTCTCCAAATAAATAAATTAATCTTCTTCGGAACTCCAAATAAAATTTTTGTTTAAAAAGCATTTTTTTAGAAATTGTATACAAAAGTTTTTTAAAAACTATTTAAAATATTCTTTTTTGAAAATAACTGTTAAAAACATTTTTTAAAAATAAAACATTATAAAAAACGTTTTTTAAAGATAAAAATTTATAAAACACGCTTTTTTAAAAATAAAACTTTATAAAAAAAATGTTCTTAAAAAACTAACGTTTTCTTAATAAAACCTTTTTAAAAACGTTTTTATAAAAAACTATTACAAAGGTTTTTTTTTTAAAACAATTTAAAAACATTTTTTTTAAATTGTTTAACATGTTTTTTTTTAAACTTTTTAAAAGGCTTTTTTAAAAAAAAAAAAAATTGGTTAAAAAAGTTTTTTAAAAGCTGTTTAAAATAATTAAAAAGTTTTTTAAAAAGTTTTTTTTAGAAAAGAAACTTTAAAAAAAAACATTTTTTATAAAAAAACTGTTTAGAAATGTTTTTTTTTAAAACTTTGTTAAAAAATGTTTGTTTATGAAAAATAGTTTAATAGAGAATGTTAGCAGATGTTAGAAGATGTCAGAAGTGGCTGGACTACATCTGCACCAAGAAGAGGCCGCGCAAACATTTTTTAATGAAATATTTTCGAAAAAACAAACAGTCTGCAGACCTAAATGTCTGCGCGTGGTTTGCGCGACACAGACATAAGAGGACAGAAGAGTTTTTTTTAGAAAAAACAAACACCATCTAAATGAGTTTGAGTTCGAAGGTGATGTTTTGAAAAAAAAGCTTGGTCCGATGAAAGAAAAGTTTTTTATAGGATTTGCCGGTTTGCTTCACTTGTGCCCTTGCTTTGAACCCTTTTTTCAATGCATCTAGTGTTGAAGTCAAAATTTAGGATATCACAAATGCTTTGAACTTAAATGATGATGAACCTAATTTTCCAAATAACAAAAGATTATTTTAACTCACATTTTCAACATTTGTATGAAGTTTAATATCAAAAGTATGGATATATAAGCAACATAGATGAATCTATGAGTTCGGCATTGACTAGTACTTCAAAAACTAACAAAAGCCTCTTTTGAACACGTTAAGAAATGTGAGTAGTAAATGGGCCAAAAGTAGCACCCTGAGTAGTGAATTACGAAGATACAAAATGTCCAAGCTTCCACGGTGCCTTCGGAATCGGTTTTTTCTTAGTGGCATGGTTTTATCTATCCGGAGGACGAGGTTCACTTCCGAGTGGCTAGAGGTTTGCATATGCTTGAAGGATCACCTAGACGCAATGGAACATGTACAAAACATTTCTAATCTTGAAAGTGAAATCGAAGTGGAGACAGCGGTACACAAAGACAAGATAGTAGAGAGGGATTCTATTCCACTTTCCGATGAAGAAGAACAAGCCGTTTTACGACAAGCAAAAGATCGAGCTACGACGGCGGCAATGGAATAAACTCGAGCATAAACGTTTAGTCGAGTTATCACCATTTGTATTTTTCTTTAAAAATCATCTATCTTTGTAACGGCTTAAGTTTGAAGAAACTTGTGATTGTAATGTTTTATGTTTGAATTCAATAAAAAGTGTGTTTTTTTTTAGTTTTTATAAACTTACAAAAAAATAAAATAAAGCGTACGAATTCGTTGGAATCGATTATGGCTAGGAATCGATTTCGATTCCAAACTGAATCGATTCCTACCAATTCGAGATTTTCTTGATGAAATCGATTCATGAGTCGAATCGATTTGGTCCAGATTCGATTTTGACTAGAATCAAAATAGTCAAGATCAATTCCCGAACCGAATCGATTCTTGTTTTGAACCGGTTTTGCACCTCAACTAAATACAAATATAGTAGGTGATGGATGACCCACACTAGGTGTATGGTTCCTTTGAGCCACAAAGAGGAAGGTGGTGGTGATCTGTTGTTCTAGGCGATCAACGGTGGTTCGGGTTATTGACAGAGGTGGTATCACGTGATCACAATTGGGTCGTCCAACACAATAATGGTTTAGCGGGGGCAGAAAGTTACATGTGGGTGATAGAAGGTGTTTCATGATGGTGGTAGGCTGCCAGAGATAAGAACAATGGTGGCGCGTGATGATTCGTAGCCGAATCAGCAATGGGAAGTCCCTGAAACATCATAAATACGGATGTTTTTAACAATTGTGGCTAGTACTACGAACCCTTTTTAATGTTTTTAATTGTTGTTAGACTGAGACAAATTGGATTTAAATAATCTCAATAGTTATTAATTCGCCGACATTAATCCCAAGTAACAAAATGTTTACTACTAAATTCAACTTTTAACCTATTACCTACAACGATCCCAGTAACGAAAACTTAACAACGTTAGTTTATTTAAAAATTTGAACCGGTTTGATATTATAAATAATGAAGGGATTAATCTCTTGTTGATGGAGATGACCGGATGAAGATGATAGTTAATTCTATCTACTACATGATCAAGAACACTTCAATATAGATTGTTTTGGAAAAATATAATTTGATTAAAAGTTTCGTTCATATTTTTTATTATTGTAATTTGTTTAAAACTTTATTGATTTTTTTTTTAACATTGTCGTTTTTGAAATAATAAAGTGCATATTATAAATTTACAGGTTTGAATTATAATCAATCCACTCGATCTTCCGGGTCAACCTGATTAAACATTTTTTTAACACAAATCCAATCTACTATAAAAATCCAGTTTTGTAACATTACTTATAACTTGATTCCATCGTTCAACTCACTTATTTTTATACCATCCTTTTGATCTAAATTCCATCTCAAAAAAACATAATAATAAGCTTCTAACTTCTAACTCAATTATATCATGGTTGCTGTTTAATGTAACAATTCTTAGAGGTTAATGAATAATGGTTCAAGTACACCTAGTGAATAGATGGTATAAACCAAAGCATATGAAAAAAACAAATAAATAAAAAACAAAAATAAAAAAGACGAACAACAATATTCTAATTACACTTTTGGATTCCGTCGGCGGATTCGTTTTCTCCGGCGGACTGGGTATCGCCGGCGGTGGGTTGGGTATCGCCGGCGGCGGATTATGTATCACCGGCGGCCGATTCATGACTTCTACCTCCATATTCAAACCCTGTTTACAGTTATCAGGAACACCGCTCATAAAATACATGGGCCCCACTTTGTCGAGATAGATAACGGTTTCGCCGTCGTTATAGAACGCCACCGGATTCCGGGAATCGCAGTGGTAAAATCCCCATTTTTCAACCACCACCAATGAATCGTACCCGTAAACAAAACCTGCATGTTTTTTAAAAAAAAGAAGACTCAAAGATCAGTAGTTTATTTAGATGATGAAGAAAAGTAGGAAAGTAACGGCGTTAGTGAAACCGACGTAGAGAGTCTCCGACGTAGAAACGGCGTCTGGAGGCCCAGACGTTATAGAGTTTGGTGTCGTTTATGGGAGGGAGGCGCCATCCGACGGCGGGGCCGCCGACTTTGTATTCGGTGGCGGAGACGGAGGTGATAACGGCGGTGACGGCGAAGAAGACGGAGTGGAAATGAGACATTTGATTTTTGTGGGGGAAAGGTTTGAAGGTGACGGTGGGTTTATTAACGGGTGACGGAGGGTGGTGGACGTGGGGTGGTTATTTCAGAACATAATTAAATACCAAAATTTTCTTTTTCTCTTTCGTAATTGTATTTTCAAAATAACATTTTATAAGTATCATTTCCAAATAACAATTTATAAGTATCAAAATGAAATAAGCGTTTGACATTATTTTAACAGGTACAATCATAATAACAATTTGAAATTAAGCAATAAGAAATAGAACAAATGAAACAAACATAACATACATACATGCATGCAATTTATTTGGATGTACCAACATCAACAACAATAATTTCATTATCATTATTATTATTATTATTATTATTATTATTATGATTATCTTTATCGTTATTACCACTATTACTGTTATTATCATCATTATAAGCGTTGTCACCACTACCACCAGCATTATAGTTATCGTCATTTCTGTTATCACCATCATCCGCCTCTTCTTCTTCTTCATGGTCCATTAACAACCATGACCCATCATAACGTCTTACCATATTCTTATTCTTCGCAACCCACCAGTTAGCAGGCACATGAAATTCACCGTCTTTCAAACCGTCAGTATACTTGTTCACCAGAGCAATCGCGCGTGGAACAACCAAATCAAACTCCCCTTCACCATTTGTACCCGCAACTCCATGTAAATAAGTCTCCAAATCATGCCATCTTTGTATGTCTCCAGGACTTTTCAAGTAGGGGGACTTACTTGTATCAATCTTTAAAACCTCCCCAACGTGCGAGTACCCTATATTCATCGGAAAACACATCAATTGCAGCTTTAACGGGTAGTGTGGAACCACATCATGTGCGTTTTCGACGCGTAACACACGAATGTTCTCACACGAAGAAAATATTTGTTTGAAGTTTGAGTTTCCCACACGAGGGCTAGCGAAAACAAAAGCGGTCACAAGAACTGCGTCCCTCGAGGGATCCGTTGGCTTGTTGTATCCATTTACGACGATATCAACAGCATTGAGCGTCGCAAGTGCTCCGCCCATGCTATGCCCGACTACCGTCACACTTACGTCCTCGTTCTTGTATAACTCTATCAACCGTCTCACCTCTTCAAGAACCTATATATACCAAAATGTTATGTTTGAACAAAGTTGTAAATTAACGTTTGTTGTATAAACTCATTTCATACTAAAACAATATGTTTTGTTTGTACTTTGTAAACCCATAATTTTATATGCGTTGTGGATGTGTTTGCTATAATGAATAGATAAAATAGAAGTTTCTAAAATTTAAAAATAAAGAGTTTGTTATACCAAAAGATATAGATAAAAATTGTAATGGTGCATAAGTTTCTACTCCCATGATATTGCGAGGAAATGTATATAACAAGATAAGAAATAAACTATTTACAAACTTAATCAAATGTATATGTAAAAAGTAAAGGCAAAATGGATTTTAAACTCGGGTTGATAATTATTAAAATTATCAGTTTGATTAATTACAATTTTAAATTTTATTTTTATTGTCAAGACTCAAGAGCAATCTCAGACATAATCATTATACATTTATATTTGATTTCGTGCTTGTAATGATGCATCTGAACAAAATGTGAAAATATATATAAAAGCAAAAACAAACAGAAATCAAGTGTAAATCAAATGTAAATGTATGATTATTACGAATTGCCTATGACAACACAAATGAAAGTTGAGAGTCTTAATTGTCAAACTGAAAGTATGAATTATTATTGGCCAATGGATCTAATTTGGATTATTAATATTCAATTTGTCAAACCAATGTGGGATTAACCCATTTGGTAGAAAATCTTATCTCTTAGTTGAATGTCTTGGATTCAATCCCACTTATTAGTATAATTTAGTTTAAGAAATAGTTTATAAGTATGCGTATAGTAGATTTGCGGTTGAAAAAATAACATAAAAAAATCAGCTGCCAAAAATTGAAGAGAATAACCCATATTTGTTAATTAACCCTCGGAAATTTTGAACAACGGCTTTTATAAATTTAATGCACGATTTAAATGAACAAAGATAGATCGTTAAAATGGTTAACCTTGGCCCACTCATATCGATTTATGGTTCAAATCAACTTGCATTTGTATCAGGGGCGAAGGTACCTCTTTTCGTGATATTATGTACAAAATTTTATATGTATTGAGTATCGCCCCTTATTAGAATATTTGAGCCCTGCCCTTTCGTGATTCTTTTTCAAGCTTCGCAATTAATTTGTGTATTCACAAATGAGTTGATTTTGGTTTGCCATCTTTATATGTTATGATATATATAGAGATGAGTTGATTTCAGTTTGTGCTTGACAAATGAGTTGACTCCGTTAATCAACTTCATAGACGAGGGGTGTGGTAAAAGAGTTGCGGAAGATGATGGCGATGGTTAGGGTTTACAAAGAAAGGAATTTCGTTTTTTTAGTTTTTTTTATAAAAAGGATAAATTAGTCAATTCATATTAAGTTAACAGTGAAATATTAACAACGTTACATGTCTGGGCTTATTTGAAAGGGATTTGAAACAAACGAGCTAAAAATGTGAAAAAATTTGGACTAAAACTGTTACTAAGATCAAACCTCGGGGACTAAATTGTACGTTACTCTTTTATAAGAACATATTTACATGTAAATTTAGTAAGTTTATTACTAACTAGACTTAAAACGCGCGCGTTGTCAACGATAAAATACGTGTATATAAAACAATTGCATTGGTATAACGCATCATAAAGAAAACGAAAATATAAAAGAACTGCGTATCGACATTAAAATTAGAATCCAAACACTCAAATTTATCAAGCCTAGGACCTAAAGGTTATGTTACACGACTATAGATATTATACCACCAACTCATATGCTGGATAAAAAAAACAATTGCATTGTTTTAATGCAATGTAAATAAAACAAAAGTACAAAAAGACACTGTAAATACTATTAAATTATAAGCGAAACACGGTAAAGTCTTAAGCATAAGACATAAAGGTTATATTAAACTAGTGCACCTACACAACCAACTGATCATGTGCCAAATGTGTTGCGTTTAGATAGAAAACAAAAAAAACAAAAAATAAAAAAATTGCCTACAACATGACACCACCACAGGCTATCACGTGGTCTAATTATATCGATTTACTATTCAAGTCAACTTGCATTTGTATAGATAAACCACGTTAGAAAACCATGTATATATTAAATGAGTTGAATAAATATATCATGTTGTAAATAACAACTTTTATAACACTTTGTATGTTAAATGTCACGAGCCGTTGGTGAAATAAGAAATAATAAATAATAAATTTTTAAAAATTGAAAGTAACAAATAAAGAATATTTAAAATTATAAAATTATATTTTAAGATAAGATATAATTAAAATTTTACTATAATTTATTAAGTTTTAATAATTTATTGAAACAAGAAGATTTATATTTTTTATATCTAAATTATTTAAAATCATTACTACTTATTAGGGAGAGAGTTGGTATTTATTACGAAAGAAAGACAGAAAATTATGATGAAATTGAATGTGATGATAAAACGTGTCAAAAAAAATGTTGTTTTCTTTTAAAGATTATTTAACAAACAAAAGGGTTTAAAAAAGAACTTAAACTCACTTGATCTCTAGCACATGATTTGTTGAAACTTGATTTAGGATCAGCAGTAGTATAGATTGAATGCCACCCCCTTTGAATTTTGACATGTTCATCCCCTTTAAACAAATCAGGAGCAGAAACTTTATCAAACTTCAAATCATTAATCCATTCCAGTGTTTCAACTGTCCCTCTCCAGGCCACCACTATTTCCCTCCGCCCTAACGCGGCCCGCCCTTCCTCCGTAACCACCGCCACGTACCCGATCCAATTCGACTCCTTGCACCACGCCTCCCTCGACAACGACTTCACCACAAACGACGGAAGGTTGACCGCCGCCGTTCCATACACATATTTCGTCACTTCGTATTTGTAAGGGTTCCCTTGCGCGATTTGGACTCGCGAAAGGAGATTACGCGGTTTGTATAGGCAGTCACCCGCGTGCTTCGATGATTTTTCGGAGTTAAACGCGTCTCGTGCCGACTGAGCCATCTCGCCATAGTGGATGATGTATTGCCGGAGATCAATGGCTAGAGGGTCTAGTAGATTAGACCAATTGTCTTCTCCACTTAGTTTCTTCCAATTGCTGCCCATTTTAGGTTTGATATGTGTTGTTAAAATTATTGATCTTATATAATGTATTAATGTGTTACTTGGTGTTTTAATATTTATAGAATGAGATCATGTTAACCATGACTTTTAAGATATTATATAATTAGTCAAAATATGTTTAACAAGTTTTCTATGCACACGAAAGAGTTGAAGATGATTGCAAGAAGAAGTGGAATCTAAGAAATTAACAAATTAGTTTTCACGAAATACAAATTTATATGATTAAATAAAGAGAATGGGAGGTGTTCACGACTTGATCACGATTGCTTTTGAGTATGGAAAACCCGTAATCAATCACATTATTCAAATTGGATAAGGTGTTTTGCACTTTTTAAACGACAAAATATATCAAAGTAGAGATCTGACTTGAATAATGAAGACAAATTGTAACGGTGGTGTTGTTTCTTTCAAGCATCTTGGGCTACAATTAGGAGCTAATATAAATTTTTTTAGAAATTGGAGTAAATTATACAGAAGATCATTTATATTTTACTCATATTTTGAATTAGTTCATTTAAATAAAGTTATTATATCTGATATCTTTATGTTTTAAACATGTTTCATAAAAAGTCATTTATCACTAACGGAGTTAAATATCATCGTTAAGTCAGAGTTAGTTTAGTCATCTTACAAACTCATTTAATAAAAACATAAAAATCGAAAGGGCCCTCTTAATATTAAACTTTAGCTGACGCCTGATTTTTCTAGGACATCAGGTTTATATGAAGAGCAAAACTGATCAATTCTACATCTAAGAATTGGAGAAACTGCAAACGATTTTCACAAACCCTAAATCAAGAACTCAAGATAAAAAAGAAAACAAAAAAAGTATATCTCATATTAAAAGGGTTTTTTCTATTTTTAGTTTTTTTGTTAAATGAATTTGTAAGATGACTAAACTACCCCTGACTTAACGATAGTTTTTAACCTCGTTAGTGATAAAGGACCTTCTATTAAACATGTTTAAAACATAAAGAATGTTAGGTATAACAACTTTACTTAAAGGACATAATCCGAAATCTGGGTAAAACATAAATGATCTTCTGTGTAATTTACTCTAAAACTATAATCAGTTGTAAATACATTCAGGGAAGCGACTGTCTATCTGGGAAGCAAAATCATTGTCATTTGGTGGTCGTTTGACTCTAATCAAAGCACTACTTAACTCCTTCCCCACATTTTTTTTCTTTATACAGGATACCCGCAGGTTTCATTGATATTCTAGATCGCATACGCAGGGAATTCCTTTGGAGAGGCAATGGCAAAAAAGCAAAATTAATTGGGTTTCATGGAATAAAGTTATTCTAGACAAAAAAATACGACGGTGTGGGTTTAGGTTCCCTAAAAGAAGCTAATATTGAACTCCTTGCCAAGTGGTGGTGGTGTTTTAAGGTTAAAAATTGTCACACCTAAACCGACAGCAGAATATGTTGAAGCGCAATGATTGTCTAGATACTCATGACAACTAAATAAAGTTGCAATATACTTAAACACGCCTTTTTATTCATTTATTTTAGAATATTTTACAAACAAAGTCAGACATAACATAATAGCTTAATAACTTAATTAAAGTCTATAACTAGGTCTAGCAAATCCTAGCATTCATATAACACCTCAAGCAACGTTTCCCAGCAATATGTATAAGATAAAGTGTCAACTACAAAGTAGTTGGTGAGTAAACATAGGTTTAGTGTATATCATTAGTGTAAAGCATGCAATCTATGTGTTAAGTGAACATTCATAGAGTATGATAAACGAGTAATGAAATAGAGCAAATAAGAGCGTATCAGACCCTTGACAATTAGGCTTCCAATCACCCATTGAAAATGCGTTTCAATTTACCGGGTGGGTTGTCAAACAAATAGATCTATTATTGTTACCTCGGCTCAATGTGTTAACGAGTACGCGTAGAGTATGAGTATGAGTATGAGCACAATAACAACAATAATCTAAATAAGTTAACATACTAGAAAACACATAACAAGCATAGAGTTCGCATATTGTTTTAGAGAAGTATATATCGTGTTTTGAGTTTGATATAGAGTACATGTTATACCCAAAATAATAAAAGAGAAGAGGCTATGAATACTCACTTGATAAGTAGACCAGTGAGTGAGAGATAACACCAAGAGTGAAAGATAATAACCTTGATTTATCCTAATGAAACAAATAAACTAAATGAATACGAGAAATCAAAATGACCAGGGTTCTAAGTATATGAGGAAACTTAGGGAGAGTTATGTTCTAATGAGGAAAAATTACCGTTTTACCCTTTATAGGTAAAATAGTGGTTAATGATATTATGAAGACGCGTTTTCCTATAAGCAAACGCTCACTCCAGGATTGTCCAGGTAAGTGCGAAAACCTTTTGAATACATTGATACAAATAACCAATCAAATCGACCTTTTGAATTTTAAAGGTGAGGAGGTTGTGAAAGGGTCAACGCTGGAAACAAACCACCACTCCATTGGGACATCGACCATTTTAACCACCACTCAGCCTTTCTCTCGTCCAAGCTCCGTCAACACCAGATCACCACCGCCGAAGGAGGTCATACCGCTTCTTCTCCGTTGCCTCCGCCGACGAATTCGGCCTCCTTCAAACCGACAACATCGATGATTTGTGTGTCAAGTCACTGGTAACTTAATCATCGTTTACATCAGATTTTAATTCCAAATTTATTCCGTAACCTATTCATATTATGCAGATTGGTGATAATAATAATTCAATTCAAAGTCTATTTCACGGGTTCACTAATAAAAACCCAACGAATCCATAATATTTCGGTAAGTTTTTTTTATTTCATTTGGAATCCTATGTTTGTTCATTGAGTATAACACTCTAGATGCAGACCCAAAACTTCGGATCTCATGGAGCGGCAGCAACGATAATGAGCCAAGTGCGGACCCGAGGCACGATCAAGTTTTGACTCCTTACTATCAATGTCACACCCTGAGAATCGTTGAACGTGGGCATGTGACTGATTTGGCATCATGGTCATGATTACGAATTATTGACGTCTAAGTGTACATTTTAATTAACCATTTGTCTTTCGAAAATATAAGTCTCAAACATTATTTAAATATTTAAAACCATGGCAGCGGAAAAGTAGTAGCGGTTACATGATTTAGTTTTCAAAAGATAATGTCATGAGATTTATAAACATAACTAGCCTAAGGGGTAATGCGTCTAAATCCCCAAAATGTAATGCAAGAACACACAGCAGGCAGACTATGATATGACAAGCAGGATCAGAACAGAAAAACATGGAGTTGTAGTCTTTAATCACCTGAGAATTCAAGAACTTAAAAGTCAACAGAATTGTTGGTGAGCTCATAGACACTTGAACTGTTTGAAAATGTTTGTCCTGTCATGATATTGATTTGTTTGACATTGTTGTTGTAAAGATCAAGCATGCACCTTGAATTCAAAAATAAATGTTTATACACTCATGATGTTCTTCCCCAAGAACACCGAATGACCAGAATAACTAATGTACCTCTTGACTATAACAGTGAAGTCATGACTGGAGCGACCAAGTCAGGGCAGGGTCGTCAACCCAAATAGATCTACTCACAAGATATCATTTCGAATAAACTAATTGAATTCAATTAATCGTGGGAATTTTAGGCATATAACATGAATCAACATGAATACACAGGTAGGGGAAATGAAAAAGAACATGTAATCGGTACGTGTTACAGTTATCATAATATCAGGCAATAATTAATTTAGAATTTGCATTTACTGAATTCTCCCCCAAAGTTTAGAAAACGGAAATTAAAAAATGAGTCTACCATTGTAGCCATGAAATTAATTGAAAACTAAAAAGTAACATACATGACTCAAGTTAACACGCAGGAAAGGCGGACAACAAGCTGCGCCGCCAACCCTTTTTGAATAGCAAACCCTAGACTCACTTGTTATGCAGATGAACAAACATATATCAATTTTGAATGTAGCCTAGCAACGTCTACAAAATAATGTTATAACGTATTAGGGTTTGGTTTTCTGGGTTAGTGAATAAGTCTCGACTGCTATTACCCGATGATGGTGATAGAACGTCTAGGATATTATTTATTGGCTAATAAATAATATTAAGTTTGATGGAGTTTATTATTAATTTGAATAGATAAATAATAATTGAATCTTCGTGTTAGAAATATATATTGAATAATATACGTTATTTTTCATAGAACGTATGAAAATATAAATATTTAATTAAATAAATATTTTGTAAGGTTTTGAACTCCTTAAAATAATAAATAAAATCTTTCATTTATTAAGGTTCGAACGCGCGTATTATACAGCGCGTCAATACACGGTATTTGTCGTGTTTTACGAAAAGAATTTTGACGCTTGAAAATATGTCTATTTGTATGAAGAAATGTTTCCAAAAATATATGAAGTTATATTTTGGTAAAATTAAGTGTCGGTTCGTCCGGTGGTTAGCCGGTTTCACCGGTTTGACCGATTTGACTCGTTTTATGACATTTTAAGTTTTCTTAACACTTAGAAATTGTCTTTAGGCCTGTTTTAATGTGATTTAGGGTATTAAGTTGCCAATTGTGCCGGTGGAAGTTTAACTTGTAAAATCTGACGTTTTCGAGTTACCAAAAGTCATAGTTTTTGTCCGGTTTGCTTCTAAAACATATTTTTCCACTTTTAAACTTCATGAAACATTTTTATACATCAAAATGAGTATGTTTTATGTTCTGGACCACAACCTAAGTTAGTTGAAAAATGTGTTATATTTTTCGTCGAAAAGTCGCGTTATGGTTTCTGATTATCCTGTTTTTTATTGTTTAACTTCCCGGGTCAATCCGTAAGTTAGAGATCTATTTTTGGCAGCCCTAAATAACATCTCACGAGGCTTCAAGTTGTCATAAGGTTTGTCATGGTAAAATTTACATAATTTTTTACAAATAATTGATTTTTATGTCATAAAAATCCATTTATACATTTTTTTTATAATTTGTGACCTTTTATCAAAAGACATCTTTTAGGCATCCAAAATAATTACATCATATGTTTGTTTCAAGATTTGAAATCCATTTTATAAGTTATGGACAACTTTGTAAAATACATAATGTGACACAAAATTATGACACACATTTATATGTGTCATGCCTTTAGTCTTTAGAACCATATATATATTTTACATAACCTTATTTCCAAACTTTATAACATGACTTTTTCCACCAAAATACTCATACTAGTAAGTTCTAAACTCATAGTAGGTCTTAGGTTTTGAAATTTGTCACATAACATAAGACATTTCAAACATAAACATAAGCATGATGTTTAAATATTTCAAATTTCATAAGCATATCATATCCTAGTTCCATAAAAGTGTATGTAATGCTACTAAAATCAAGGATTGATAGTAAATCATCAAACAATAACATCAAGACTTGAATCACGAACATGATTTGTGACATAATATGGAAAGAAACATAGAATTAACTAGAAAAAGTAAGGATTCCTCACTTAAGCTTTAAACCGGATCGGTAATGACTTTGATGGGTGTTGATTAAGCTTCCGGTTATGCTCCTGGACCCACTCTTGATCTAAATTTAGGAAGATAATGATGAAGGAATGAAAGAAACATCATGAACATGATGAAAGAATTATAAGATTAGTGAGGTTGTTCATGAAAGAATTAGAAAGAAAGTGAAAGAATGATGATGAAATAGAAGTAGTTGATGGATTACCTTGACTAGAGGAGTGTTTAGAAGCTTGAATCAAGTGGTGTTTTATGGTGTAAAGTGGTGGTGGTGGCGGTTTTCTTGGTGGCCGAGAGAAAGATAGAGAGACTAGAGAGAAAGGTGTTGTGTGTTTGAATGATTGAAATGGTTAAGTATGGATAAGTTTAAGTGATATAAGGGATGGTTAGGTGGACTTGGGTTTAGTTTTTATGTGAACCCATGGGGGCTGGTCCGACCGAGAAGAAGAGAAGGGCTTGAGTCTTGGTCTTGAACCACTTGGAGCCACACTTGGAAAGGTTAGAAAAAGGGTCAAATGGTGGTGGTTAGAGGTGTTAGAAGCTGGCCAAAGAGGGAAGAAAAGTTGGGAAAGGTTTAGCCTTTGTGTAATACCCATGGTGTACTGTTTAGTCTTGTACTTGTCCCTACATACTTGTCCCATATCAAGAGTGCAAGTATGGTTCCTAGGGGACATTAGGTGAGGATCAAAATAAGAATTAGGCATGTGGGAAAATTAGGAAGAAAACAATCTAGTTTGGTTGGGATTGCTTTAGTTCGGTTCAACCGAATGTGAGAGGAAAAAGGAAAAGCCTGGAAAAGGAAAAGAGGAAAGGGGTGAACCAAGCTCGAACTCGGGAAAAAAGGAAAGAAAAGAGGAAAAAGATTGGGCTCGGGCCCAATCGGAAAAGAAAAGAGAAAGAAAATGGGTCGGTGGCCCAAACCAGAAAATAAAAGGGATGGTGGGTTGGGCATGTGTGTCACACCCCGATGTTCCCGATTATGTGGGTGTGTGACGTCATTGGGTCATAGTCGTGGATACAAGAATGACCTTTAACAGTTTCGTTTACCTTTATAAACCAAGTATGTTATCAAAGTTTGCAGCAGATTATATAAAAGATAACATTGTCTTACAATACTGAAACGAGAATGTTACGATAAGAAATACGATTGTTCATGATTTATTTAGATAGTAAAAGATGACCATGACTCCATTCCTAATGTAGGCCCCTTTGTTTGATAGACCCCCCATTTGCACACCGAGAGCGAACTTAGTTACCTGAGAAATACATGAGTTTGAAAAGGTCAACGTAATGTTGGTGAGTTCACATGTTTATGACTCTACAAAATGTATTTGTAAACATTCTTGATAGCATACAAGATATTATATATGTGGTTACTGTGGTTGCATTGATCTACCTGGTCCTTGATTTTGAAGACTAACTGATTTACCCACCTTATGGTAACTTCCCCTAAGAAATACCACTGGCATAGAATAACTGACATGTACCCCGAGACTTATTAACGCGGAGTCAGAACTGGAGCGACCAGCTAGGACAGGGGCGTCAACCCAAATAGATCTATTCACTAGTTATTGTTCCGTACATAATTAATCGAAATCAATTGACGATGGGATTTGGCAGCAATATGTTATATAACAAAATTACCACGATAATGATACAGAAAAAAACAGATAATCAAGCGTGGCATGACAGTAGTACCATAATATCAAGTAAAAGATTCGTTTGATCATGATTTCTCTCCTAAAGTATTTAAAACAGTTTAAAAGAATGGGGCCGTGAAACTCACATGTTCAAGGTGAATGATCGTGATAGCTGATACGAGCTGTAAGTAACCGATGTCCTAATATTGATAATAATAATAATAGACATGATTTAGTTCCTTGGTTCAGTTTGAATAAATTTCAGTTACCCAGTGATCCTAGTCGAGTCTTGACAACTTATTCTCGTTTGTATGTTTGGAAAACCCGTTTGTAACGTTTATTAGTTGTATAAATATTTAGGCTTGCTATGATATTTAAAACAATACATGTGTGGATCGAAGTAAATAATTATTAGTCGAATAATTATTCAAAGATTTGTAAGAATATACATGAACATGTATATATATTTTAGATCTCAAATGTTATGATAAATAATAAGTATTATTTACTCCGTTGTTTGGTTTATGTTTGTTCCTACGCTCGTAGTTTATTGATAAATAACTACGCGTATAAGTTATAAATTATTGTACAAATAATTGTTATAACTTGTGCAAGAAAAATCGATTCACTTAAGTTATTAAGGAAATTAATAACTTTATGATGGAACTTTGATGAAAATAAAGTTAGTTTATTATTTTCGAGTTCGAATGTATATATATACTTGGTGAAAATAAATATTTTCTTTTCCTTGTATTCGTGTCATTATATTGAAGTATGTTAATAATAATAGGTACTATTATTATTGCGACTTTGAGAACTTTGTTTGATAAAGTTTCTAACGGTTTGATTTATATATTTTTCTTTGAAATCAAATCACAAGTCCAAAACTGTTAGTCTTAATCGAAACTTATAAGTTTTCAAGTTTTTAAAAAAAATATAATCAAGATGTAAGTTTTAGTTAGATCTTTACAACGAGATAAGATCGAAAGAGTTTCGGTCCGTCGTGTTTGTTTAGTTATCTTTGTCCGATATTTAGAAAAAAACATTTGTTATTTTTAAACAAAGATGACTTGTTTATCCGGAAAACATTATAAGTCTTTTATCAAACCTTTCGATCTATTTTTAGCTATAAAAAAATGACTAACATTTTTAGAAAAATTTCGTTAGGTTCTGCTTGTAAATAGGTTCCAAACCATGTCTTCGTGTCGCTCGTTTCATCAACAAAAACCAGCTTATATGATGTCGTTTGCTCGGTTAACAATAATATAAGTATGTGATTTAACTAATTTAGTCGTCATCTTTGACTTCGTTTAGTCAAACGTTTAGTATAAAAATGATATAGGTTTTAGTAATTATGTATTTTAGTGTTTATTAGTGTTTAAGAAATCTAGTGATTTCTTTAAACTTTGTATAAACATTTTAGGCTCTTGGATGATTATATTAGTTTCATAAAATCATAAACTCATAAAATCATAATCCGTCTTTGTGAATCAATCTCGAGCTTGGATACTTGCGAGTATACCCTTCGGCTCATCACTCGGTTTTTCCGTTTCGAGACCCATAATGTGACAATATTAAGCTCTCCGAGCATCACACGTGGTTTGATCACTTAGAGGCAAAGAAAACAAGATAAACTTATCCTTTTATGTGGGGTTTTAACCCGGAATGAAAACAAGATCATCAAAACTCAAAGGATTGTTCGGGTGTAACTAGAATCAAGAAAGAAAAGAAATGAATCGAAGATCTAACCACTAGTCGAGCTAGGAGATGGTGGCGGTCGATCTTGGCGACGGGGAGAGGAGACGGCGGGTGATGATGGTGGAGGTTGATGACGGTGATGATGGTGGTTGGAATGATGATGATGGTGGTAGGGGTTGATGATGATGATGATGGGTGGTGGTGGTTGTGATGGATGATGATGAGGATGATGATGAGGATGATAATGGCGGTGGCGGTTCACGGTTGCGACAGGAGAAGGGGAGGCGGAGCACCACAGCGGCGGCAACTGGGGTGGCACGTCGGATCAGCGGCGACAACAGGGAGCGGTGATGGTGGTAGTTGTTCGCCGATGTAGAGAGGGATAGGGGTGTGCGAAAAACCGGGAATGTCCCGTGAATCCCGACAACCCGAACCGAACCGGATCGTCCCGTCCCGGAATTCAATTGGTGGGCCGGTACTCGGGATTAGGAATTTAGAATTTGCGGGTCTCGGGTCGGGACAGGTCCGACCCACAAAAATACTCATGTCCCACTAATCCCGAATTTGAAATATTAATTAATTAAATTAGGTTTCCAACTTCCAAGTAAAATACGATCGGGATATCACTCACGTCGCTTCAGTTTCTCTCCGTCCATCACTCCAGACGACGACAAAGATACGACCAGTTAACCAGTCAACCACCATAGATCATGTCTTCTAATTCGAATCGCAGCCACAAGAGGTTAGTATTGTTCGATTTTCATCATCTGATTGTGTTCTATATGTGTTTTGTATTTCTGTATGAGACTGTATCCTATTTTGATTTCATTTGATTGTGTTCTATATATGATTTTCATCATCGATTTCCATCATCTGATCATGGCTCCATGTTTTTTCTATATACGATTTTCATCATCTGATCATCATCGATTTACAGTACCCTAATCATGGCTTCATTTTTTTTTATCTATATACGATATTCATCATCTGATCATCATCGATTTACAGTACCCAAATCATGGCTCCATGTTTTTTCTATCTATGTGTAGATGGAACTTGAAGAAATATCTAGTGACAATATGGAATATGAGGTTGCCAAAATTCAGGAAATATAGGTTGTCCCGCTAACCCGAACCGGGATCCTGTGAAATTACCTGACCCGATTTTTAATTCGTGGGTCGGTTCTCGGGACTTTCTTTTGGCAATTGGCGGGTTCGGTTTCGGGTCGGTAAATGCCAGGTCGGTCCGGTTCCGTCCCGATGCTCACCCTAGAGAGGGAGGGGAGGAGGGTGGCGGCCGGTGGATGTGGATAGGAGGAGGAGGGTGGTTTTTGAAGGGTGGTTTGAGTGTGAAAGTGGTATTAGGGGAATGGGGGTTTTGTCCTTTAGACATGTGATTAAATCTTTAGGAAGATTTGATGGATAATCAACTAATCATAGTTAGTTAGGAGACTAACCTAGGTTAGGACATGGGTTTAGGAGATATTTTGTGGTGATTAGGTAATTAGGTGGTATTAGTTTTATAAATATGAACAACTTTACCCGGATATTTTATAAAAGGACAATTGGCCTATATTAATCTCAGTTATCACATATTGGCTGATAATAATCCCAGTTATTGTTTTTCCCCATAATAATCCTAATTACTAGCATGTTGCCTTGTATTGATCCACAGTTAACTTATGACTAATGGTGTTAATTTTTTGCTGACTGGACGTCCTAGTAGGATCCTATATGACATTTTATTTAAAAAAGCTTTAATAAAATTAATAAAAACAAAGCCCTAATAAAAGACAAAGTTACCGTTCAAAAAGTTAGCGATTTCCCCTTGCCATCATCACTTCAAGTTGTCGTTCTTTTAATTCTGAACGAAAAGAGATGTCACTATTTACATAACAAATTTTCTAATCGAGCACCACCCTTTGATATTATCAGTAGTGGTAAACAAATCAAATTTTTCAGTAATCGAATTAACCAAATTGTATTATTATTCGTATTTTGATTTTTTATTCTGAATTAGAATTTGGTAGGTATTACATTTAGATTAAAACGATTCAACTCAAATTCAAAATTTGAATTAACTAAAAAAAAGTTTACTTTTATTTTCAAACTACCAATCAATTAAAAACCTGAGTTAATATATACAAAAAAAAAAAAAAAAAATTGATGGTCGCAAAGTGATGATCATCGAGGGATATCACTGAAATTTTGAACGGCAACTTTGTTTTTTATTAGGGATTTGCTTTTTTTTAATTTTATTAAAAGTTTTTTTTTAAATAAAATGTCACGTAGGATCCTACTAGGACACCCAGTCAGCAAACATTTAACACCGTTAGTCAAAAACTTAACGGCGGATCAATAGAGGCCAACAAGTTAATAACTAGGATTATTGTGGGAAAAAACAACAACTGGGATTATTATCGGCCAATAGATGATAACTGAGATTAATATAGGCTAATTTTCCTTTATAAAACTACAGTATATAAAATGTAGCGTCTCCATAAAATAACTGCTAAAAAGTTGACGGAAACTTTAAACTGGCCGAAAATTGTAACAAAAGGGTGTCGGGTCGATATAGTTCGTGTCAAGTCGGTATGTCAAGTTTTCTCTGATTTTCACGCGGTTTGTTCGTTATTCACCAAAATTAGTCGGGATCGATATGTTTGAGTTTTATATTGTCGGTTGACTCGTCGGGTCATGTTTTTGGGCTTGGTTCGTTCGCTTCAGTATAAGGGCGATTCATACCGAATCTTTCTACCGTTTTGGTCGAGACGAGCTTCTAAATAAATTACGAGGCTTTAATATTGTTAAACAATGATTGTTTTGGTCGTAGATTAATTATTTAGAAATTTTAGTTTTATTTATTCAGAAAATAAATAATTGTTTTGATCCGCTTCGAGCTCGAATATTTTATACTATTAAAACTAACTAAATTTTTAGATAAAAATGTTCGCTCAAAGACCTTGTCGAGTGTCAGTGTGATTTTCTCACAATATTTTTTTGGTAAAATATAAAAGTCATTTTATATATTCATTTTTCTTGTTATTAAAGTTCCACCGATCTCGTGGTGAACTTTTGGTTTTGTTATGGGTTTGTTTTTACAGTACAAACATGGGAATTCGTCAAGGGTGGACGTTTACGTGCACAGTATTTACTGATATCACTACCAGTTCAAGTTAGGCACATGTATATACGTATATATATATATAGTCAAAGTATAGGTTTGACCCAGTATTTTCGAACGGGTTGTCACACTGTGGGCCAGAAGGGAAAGGAGACGGGCGAGGGGGTTGTGGGCCAGCGGGTTAGGTTGTAAAGAGGAAAGAAAAAGAGAAAGGAAAGGAAATTGGGCCAGTAGGCCCATTGGACTCACTGGGCCGAATAGGGTCTCGGGTCGGGTTGAGACGAGTCCGGATTGATCCAACGAGTCCAATAATTATTGTATGAGTCAAAACGATAAACGGACGTGAACTTGCTTTTTAGCACGAAAATGGATGTTTTATATAATAACCAATAAAAATAAATAATCGTCACGTTTAATTTTAAAGAACGTGGATTGTCACAAGTCTTGATATCTAATGTTTTGATCATACACATACGATGTACTAGGAACTTTGATTTAAAGTTTCGCTCATCACGAACGCTTCCCGTTTAGAAATTTTGGCGACACGTTTAAATAATTGTTGTTGGGCTATAATTATATGAGGCATGAACATTTGTATTTGGGCTTTTGTATTTGGGCTTAATCTAGCTTAGTTAATAGGCCATGTGGGCCATTTTCATGTTTATGATTGGGCTAGTTTAGTGTTTATGATTGGCCCAAGTATTTGTATGAGGTGGTATAAATACCACCTCATTGTAATCGATTAGGGGAAGCTTTTCCAATACAACTTCAAGTTTACGATTTCTTGTCTCTTCTAGTTTACGATCAGCTTCCAATAGTAGTTGTTCTTCATTCAAGGCTTCATCTTTTCACGAGATCTAGTCATTTCTTCTACTATTGTTCTTGAATCGATCTTATACAAGGATTCCGCACTTGTATTTGATTAGATATCGTGTGTTTGGGAGATTTCCGGACCTACAATTGGTATCAGAGCCAAGAAACAAGTGTTTCGCGGTTCTCACGATATTGGATTCAAGTATTTTTCTGGAAAAAGTGTCGGTTTTTGACGAGTTGAAGCTGTTTGGAGAGTTTACGATCGGTACTGCTGCTGTTCTTCGTGTTTACGATTGCTTTCTGGGCTGATTTGGGTATTTACGACTACTTCGTTTGAAGATCTTCATCGGAATTGTGTTTCCGAGTTAAAGATCTGATTTTTATTGCGTTTACGACTCGGAATTTGGTGTTTACGATTGTACTGTATCGTAATCGTGTGTTTACGACAATTTCTTACCGGAAACGAGAATCGTAATCGGTGTTTACGATAAATTTTCATCGGAATCGAGTGTTTACGATTATCACGATCGGATACGCTGTTTACGATTAAGAAATATCGGAATCAAGTTTACGACTGAAGGTGTTTACGATCCATAGGAGATTACGATCGTAAACAGGGTTTACGATCGGAAACTCATTTGCGGCAAAAAGTCTCCTTTTCTCACTTTCACGGAAACGGGCGTAACTTTTGACTCGTTTGGAGTTAGAAGCTCAAATTTGAACACGACGTTCGTGACACCGAGCCCCAGAATTACCCTGGACTAACGTCCAGGGGAGCTCGTTTGGACCCCCAAATTCCACTCCGAAGGCCTCCGTTTTTCAGTTTTAAGTTTCTGACACTATTCTTTGAATAGTGAT
>JBCNJP010000006.1:58781246-59015918 GCA_039602395.1 Deinandra increscens subsp. villosa
TAGCCCTTGATCTTACTCATCCAATGGTTAAGATTATTTCACTCTTTTTTAATTTTTTTAATTAGTTAAAAGTTTTGTCTTTACATGTAAAAGGGTAAAAATGGTAGATCACATTTTCTGAACTTCTGTAATTTTGCTGATCAGCATCCCATCTTTTTCCTCTTTCCCATTTCTCTCACCTGCAAAAAGAAATTGTCATGATAATTTATTTAATTAATTCAAATAAAGAGTAAACAAACTTCAAAGTGTCATATCTCACTAAATACTTAACAAAAATAAGTTCTGAGAGCGGCGTTGGATTCGTCTCGGCGAGACGATTCGAGAGTGAACCATCGTTGATAGGTTTCGTTGCGGATTAATTTAATTAATCAATTAAAAAAAGGATTTAACAAACTTCAAATGACCATATCTCACTAAATACTTACCGAAACTAAATTCTGAAAGCGGCGTTGGATTCGTCTCGGCGAGACGCTTCAGGATTGCACCATTGTTGATAGGTTTCGGTGTGGTTTACATACGTGAAAATTTGACTTCGGCGATATAACGTGATCGGAAAAACTAAAACCAATAAAAATGATATATAAACTTGAATTTGATTGTTGCAATAGCTTAGTATGATCAAACCGAGTAACTAGCTACTGATTTCATTCAAAAACATCTGATTGTTGCAAATAAGTTTATAGATTATTCATACTTAATTATATGTTGGGTTACATATGTAACCTATCTTGGTTACGTAAGCGAGTAGAATGTAGGTTACTTAAGTACAATGTAGGGTTACATGAATAACTGTTTGGGTTAAGATAAGTAACCAAGTCAGAAAATCACCATGTGAGATCACGAAAGAACACACCCTAATTATGCTTCATATCTTGATAATAATCTTCATCTTTGACGTAAAATCCATTCACCTACGAAAAGAAAACAAATCCATCAGTTGTCGATGTTTATTATAAAAGTGTTACATATGAAACCCAAGACTTGCATATGTAAAAGAGTAGTTACATATGTAAACCAACACTTAAAATATGTAAACAGTGAGTTACATATGTAAACCAAGAGTTACATATTTCACACAATTAAATTAACAATTGTGTTTTGAAACAAAGACTTACATATGTAAACCATGACTTACATATGTAAACCAACACTTAAAATATGTAAAAAGTTAGTTACATATGTAAACCAAGAGTTACGTATCGTTGTTTACATATCTTAAGTGTTGGTTTACATAGTAACTATTGTTTTACATATGTAAGTCTTGGGTTTCATATGTAACACTTCTAGTATACAACATAACGGCGCGACAAAGATTCTAATAAGAGTCATAAATGAATAGTTGTTTCAAAACACAATTGTAAATTTAATCGTATTAAATATGTAACTATTGGTTTACATATGTAACTCACTGTTTACATATTTTAAGTGGTGTTTTACATATGTAACTACTGGTTTACATATATAAGTTTTTGTTTAAAAACACAATTGTAAATTTTAATTGTATTAATTATGTAACCCTTGGTTTACATATGTAACCCTTAGTTTACATATGTTTATTATACCTATTTAGCCATTACATTAATCTATAGAGTAATCTATTCAAATGGATTATTTTTTCTACATGTGTAAGCTTTATATGTTTGACTTTGATGTGTTTTTTAGTATTTCATGATGTTTGTATGCCGGCTTATGCATTTATGTTGTAGTGAGTTACATATTTTAAGTGTTGGTTTACATATGTAACTCACTGTGTACATTACTTAAGCCTTGGTTTAAATATATAACTCTTGGTTTACATATGTAACTCACTGTTTTATATATTTTAAGTGTTGGTTTATATATGTAACTATTGGTTTACATATGTAAGTCTTTGGGTTTCATATGTAACGCTTCTAGTACACAACATAACGACTCAACAAAGACTCTAATAAGAGTTCATAAACGAATAGTTGTTTCAAAACACAATTGTAAATTTAATCGTATTAAATATGTAACTCTTGGTTTACATATGTAACTCACTGTTTACATATTTTAAGTGTTGTTTTACATATGTAACTACTGGTTTACATATATAAGTTTTTGTTTCAATACAAAATTGTAATTTTAATTGTGCTAAATATGTAACCATTGGTTTACATATGTAACTCACCGTTTACATATTTTAAGTGTTGGTTTACATATGATGTGGATGTGTAACTCATTGTTTACATATTTCCAATGGTGAAATTACCATCATGTCCTTTAAGTGTTGGTTTACATATGTGACTCACTTTTTACATATTTTAAGTGTTGGTTTACATATGTAACTCACTTTTTACATATTTTAAGTGTTAGATTTAAATATGCAGCTCTTGGTTTACATATGTAACTCACTCTTTTACATATTTTAAGTGTTAGTTTACATATGTAACTATTGGCTTACATATGTAAGTCTTTGGGTTTCATATGTAACACTTCTAGTACACAACATAATGGCGCGACAAAGATTCTAATAAGAGTTCATAAACGAATAGTTGTTTCAAAACACAATTGTAAATTTAATTGTGTTAGTTACGTAACTCCCGGTTTACATACATAACTCACCTTTTACATAGTTTAAGTGTTGCTTTACATATGTAAGTCTTGGTTTACATATGTAAGTCTTTGTTTCAAAACACAATTGTAAATTTAATTGTGTTAAATACGTAACTCTTGGTTTACATATGTAACTCACTTTTTACATATTTTAAGTGTTGGTTTACATATGTAAGTCATGGTTTACATATGTAAGTCTTTGTTTCAAAACACAATTGTTAATTTAATTGTGTGAAATATGTAACTCTTGGTTTACATATGTAACTCACTGTTTACATACGTGAAAGTGTTGGTTTACATATGTAACTACTCTTTTACATATGCAAGTCTTGGGTTTCATATGTAACACTTTTATAATAAACATCGGCAACTGATGGATTTGTTTTCTTTTCGTAGGTGAATGGATTTTACGTCAAAGATGAAGATTATTATCAAGATATGAAGCATAATTAGGGTGTGTTCTTTCGTGATCTCACATGGTGATTTTCTGACTTGGTTACTTATCTTAACCCAAACAGTTATTCATGTAACCCTACATTGTACTTAAGTAACCTACATTCTACTCGCTTACGTAACCAAGATAGGTTACATATGTAACCCAACATATAATTAAGTATGAATAATCTATAAACTTATTTGCAACAATCAGATGTTTTTGAATGAAATCAGTAGCTAGTTACTCGGTTTGATCATACTAAGCTATTGCAACAATCAAATTCAAGTTTATATATCATTTTTATTGGTTTTAGTTTTTCCGATCACGTTATATCGCCGAAGTCAAATTTTCACGTATGTAAACCACACCGAAACCTATCAACAATGGTGCAATCCTGAAGCGTCTCGCCGAGACGAATCCAACGCCGCTTTCAGAATTTAGTTTCGGTAAGTATTTAGTGAGATATGGTCATTTGAAGTTTGTTAAATCCTTTTTTTAATTGATTAATTAAATTAATCCGCAACGAAACCTATCAACGATGGTTCACTCTCGAATCGTCTCGCCGAGACGAATCCAACGCCGCTCTCAGAACTTATTTTTGTTAAGTATTTAGTGAGATATGACACTTTGAAGTTTGTTTACTCTTTATTTGAATTAATTAAATAAATTATCATGACAATTTCTTTTTGCATGTGAGAGAAAGTCGATGCATCCAGATGCAGGTGAGAGAAAGGAGGAGTGACAGTTTCTTTTTGCAGGTGAGAGAAAGTAAAGGAGTGAGTAAATGACATACATACCCTTACTAGGAAAAGGTTAATATGCAACGTGGATGTTCCCTGGCCCTTCAATTGGTTTACTTTGTTTTCCAAAGTGGGAAGGGTTTGCAAAATATCCCCACCCTATATATATATATATATATATATATATATATATATATATATATATATATATAAACCGTTCCAAAATGCTTAGTTGGTACGAAACGACTATATTTATTTAATCCTTGAAACAATCTAACGAGTCTAAAATAAACTATATATATATATAAACGTGTTTGATTGCAATGATACGAGTACTTATTTTGAATTGATAAAGGAAACTATAATTTATAGCAAATCGTTAATCGAAACCAAGTATTTTATGTTGCAAATCAAAACGACACTTTTCATAAGTTTTCTAAATCATTTTAATAGTTTACGGTTTTTAAATATTCCAAGAAAATCATTTTAATAAATTTTTAAGTGGTCACAAGCCTTAAATTAAATCAACTAATAAAATTGAAAAGAATAGTATAGAGGTCGCCAAGGTTCGAACCGGCGACCTCCCACACGCAACACAGCAACTCCGACCACTGGGACAACTTTCGATTTTGGTTAAAAGTTCGCACGAGAATCTTTTATCCGTACAAGGATATGGAATTCGGTTCACATAAAAAAGATAAAAAGAAACGCCGAGGCTTGGTTTCGAACCCAAGACCTCTTTGTTATGGTGTGCGCGTCTTATCCACGAGGCCAGCTTTGGAATCTTGTTTTGATTCGTTAAAACAGTTATATAACTAATGGAAACCGGTCATCATCTTCTTCATTATAAACTCCGGTGGCCGGAGTTTCATTCCGGTCACCGGAAAATCGCGAAACTCGGAATAAACCCATAAAAAGGTGTGATTAACAAGGAAAAACGTTTACCTCAAGTCGTAGATGAGAAACGATGAGTTTTAGACGCCAAACCAAACCCGAAACTCGAACCCGCTTCTAACTCGAACTCAATACCGAAACGAACCATGATACTCCGCCGGTTGCTGTTGTGATCACGATCACAGGTGGGGTTGAGTGATGGTGTTGCAGCGGTGTAGTGGCCATAAATCTCGATTTTCGATGGTGATTCTTTGCGTCGATCAATAGGAAACGAGAGAGAGGGATTAGGCGTGTTTGGGTGAGCGAATGAGGATGAATGAGAGGGTTGTAGGAGACAATCAATTGAGGGGGCTGAGGTAATTATTAGCGTATATATTGTATTAGTTTATTAGTTGTGGTAGTCAAGTGAAAATAGTTTAGCTTGGGCATCAAGTTTGTAATTACTATATATATTGTACTATTGTGATTAATAAAGGCATGCAATTATACCCATATTAACATGGTATCACGAGTTTAGGTGATTTACCCTAGCCGCCCACCCCTCCTATTCTTTCTCCTTCGTTAACCCTCCTTTCGCAGCCTCTGACTTCCGTCTTCCTCTACAATGACGGACAAACAACCCCCTTCTGCTACTCCTTCTCCACTCCATCCGGCCGTTACCGTAACAAACATCAAAAATTTTGTTCCGGTGACTCTCGAGATGGATAGCGGTCAATATACATCGTGGGCGGAACTCTTCAAGATCCACTGTCGCGCGTTCCAAGTGCTCGATCATATTATCCCTCCCAAATCTGAATCCTCTACCGTTCGTTCTGGATCCGATGCCGATCTCTAGGCACGTCTTGATGCTATTGTGATCCAATGGATCTATAGCACGATCTCTAATGATCTTCTCAACACCATTCTGAAGGTTGATGCAACCGCTCAACAAGCCTGGGATTCTCTTGCTAGTATTTTTCAGGATAACCAAAATCAACGTGCCGTCTACTTGGAGCACAAACTGGTCACCACCAAACTGTCCAATTATCCGAATTGCTCTGCTTACTGTCAGGCATTGAAGATGTTATCCGATCAGTTAGCGAACGTCGGAGCGCAGGTTTCTAACCAACGTCTTGTTTTGCAGCTTATTGCAGGTTTGCCGGAATCTTACGAAGGTATTGCTATGATGATTCAACAAACTAATCCGCTGCCTTCCTTTTACGAGGCCCGTTCGAAATTAATATTGGAAGAAACACGAAAGCAGAACCAAGCCACGGCCGCCGCCGTTACTGCTGGCGCGGCCCTTACCGTCCACTCATCGCGAGACTCATGACAACTACCGTCCCCAAAATCCGGCCTATGATTATGGTTCTAACCGTGGGGGATATTCTCGAGGCCGCGGGTACGGTCGCGGAGGTCGCGGTGGCAAACGGCAGAATCGCAATTCTCGTGGTGGGGGGACCTCCAATTTTTCAGGAACCAACTATCCAGGGCCAACTGGAATTCGGCTACTGCTGGGCCCAACTGGGTGCATCCTGGCTCACCTTGGTCAACCCAGCCCTCAACACCGGCCCAATATTGGGCAGCCCAACAGCAACACAATGGGAACAGCAACTGGTCGGCCCAACCCCCCTGCCCCTACCCCACTGCTCCACAGGCCCAATCGCAGCAGCAGTTCCGGCCCAACTCGGCTGGCATTCTCGGCCCAAGACCAGCCGGCACTTACCCCCCACAGAATTATGCATGTTCGGATTCTGGCTATGTTCCGACAGACGTTGATCAAGCGTATTCGACTCTTTCTCTTCAGCAAACCGATCCAAACTGGTACGTGGATAGTGGGGCCACGTCGCACATGACCAACAACCCAGGTAACTACTCATCTTATATTAATAATGGTATATTTCGGAATGTAATTGTAGGCAATGGCGCGTCTATTCCAATCCAAGGCACCGGTAACCAAAACCTTCAACCCCCCTTTCCTCCTTTCCGTCTCAACAATGTTCTTTATGTTCCTTCTCTTGTCAAAAATTTATTATCCGTTAGACGTTTAACTACCGATAATAACCTTTCTATTGAGTTTGATCCGTATGGTTTTGTTTTGAAGGATTTCCCGACCAAGAAACCGCTCCTCCGATGTAATAGCGTTGGCGAACTCTATCCTCTATCCTTCAAGTTCAATCAAGTTTCCAGTCACTCTGCTTTTGCTGCTTCTACCCAGGATCTTTGGCATTCTCGCTTGGGACACCCTGGCTCTGATGTTTTAATTTCTTTAAATAAACATTTGTCGTTTCCTTTCCGTAATGTAATAAAGCATTCGAATATTTCGAATTGCAACTCGTGTGCTTTGAGTAAACATATTCGCTTGCCATTTCATTTATCTCATACTAGCTCCAATGCACCATTTGACATAGTCCATAGCGATTTGTGGACCTCTCCCGTACCAAGTACGGGTGGTCACCGTTATTATGTTTTGTTTCTAGATGATTTCTCTAACTTTCTATGGACTTTCCCCATATCTAACAAAAGTCAGGTGTTTGCCATCTTTTCTGTTTTCCATGCTTATATAAAAACTCAATTTTCAAAATTAATTAAATGTCTCCAATGTGACAATGGTCGGGAATTCGATAACCATTCCTTCAAGCAATTTGCTCAATTAAATGGCATGACCTTCCGTTTTTCGTGTCCTCACACGTCATCTCAAAACGGAAAATCCGAACGACAAATTCGAAGCATTAATAACGTCATGCGCACTCTCTTACACCATTCTTCAACACCTTTAGCCTTTTGGCACCATGCCTTAGCCCACACTACTTACCTACTCAATATTCGACCCTCTAAACCTCTCACATACTCCTCCCCTACGTATGTTCTCTACCACAAACAACCCTCCTATACCAACCTCAAGGTGTTCGGGTGCTTGTGCTATCCCTTATTCCCCTCTACCTCTATCAATAAATTGCAACAAAGATCTACTCCATGCGTCTTTCTCGGTCATCCCCCCAATCATCGTGGCTACCTTTGCTATGATCTTTCTACACATCGCATGCTCATTTCTAGACATGTCCTCTTTAATGAGACATCGTTTCCATTTCAATCCCTCCATTCATCGCCTCCTTCTTATGAGGCCCTGACCTCGGATCCTCACCCGACCCTTTGGACTTCTCAATCGTCCTCTCCTTCCAGCACTACTCCAGCCCCACACAACCCGGTGACAGCCCCTCCGTCGCCACTCCAAACGACGGCAGGCCCGTCTCCTGCCACCTCACCGGTGCCCTCTCCGATTTCGTCAGCCCCCTCCTCTCCGATCTCGTCCACCAGCCCTTCACCTTCATCCTCGTCACCTAGTCCCTCACCTCCTCACCCGGCACCTACACGTACTATGCATACGCGTAGTATGTCCGGGATTTCAAAAACGAAAATCCCGTTCAACCTCAATGCTTCCCAAACTATCTCTCCACTTCCTCGTAACCCAATCGATGCACTTAAAAACCCGGATTGGAAACGCGCCATGCACGATGAATTCCGTGCCCTTATTGATAATAAGACATGGGTTTTAGTTCCTAGGAAGTCGGGTATGAATATTGTACGAAGCATGTGGGTTTTTCGGCACAAAACAAAATCTGATGGGACATTGGAAAGGTACAAAGCGAGACTGGTTTGTGATGGTAGGTCTCAAAGAGTTGGGATCGATTGTGGAGAAACGTTTAGCCCGGTTGTCAAGCCGGCAACGATCCGAACAGTTCTCACCTTGGCTCTTAACAAAGCTGGCCGATTCATCAACTTGACGTGAAGAATGCCTTTCTTCACGGGGCATTAAATGAAACTGTTTTTATGCATCAACCGGCCGGTTTTCGACATCCAAAATTTCCGGATCACGTGTGGTTATTGAAAAAGTCTCTTTACGGGTTGAAGCAGGCACCAAGGGCTTGGTACAAGAGGTTTGCTGATTATATGCTCCATATCGGTTTTTCGAATAGTAAGTGTGACACTTCATTATTTATTTATCGAAGGGGGTCGGATATGGCGTATCTTCTCTTATATGTGGACGACATAATCTTGGTTACATCCTCCGATGCCTTGCGAAATCAGTTAATGACTCTTCTGGCATCTGAATTCGCAATGAAGGACCTTGGCAAACTTACTTTCTTTCTCGGCATTGCGGTTCAACAACCCACACATGAATCCATGTTTCTTTCTTAAAGTCAGTATGCACGTGAGATTTTGCAAAGGGCCGGTCTCCAATCATGCAATGCCGTGAGTACTCCCGTCGACACGCAATCGAAGCTTAGCGCTACCGACGGTACTCTTCTTGATAATCCAACCGAATACCGTCAGTTAGTAGGGGCGCTCCAATACCTCACCATCACCAGACCAGATATCAGCTACGCGGTTCAAAAAGTATGCATGCATATGCATGCCCCGCGCACGACGCATATGAATGCACTAAAACGAATTTTGAGGTATGTTCAAGGTACATTGACGTATGGGCTTACTGTGCACCGGTCCAATTCCCATACACTCGTCGCTTATACTGATGCGGATTGGGCCGGTTGCCCCGACACACGGCGTTCAACGTCCGGATATTGCGTGTATTTGGGTGATAATTTACTTTCTTGGTCTTCGAAACGCCAACCTACCATCTCCCGTTCCAGTGCCGAAGCAGAATACCGAGCTGTCGCTAATGTTGTTTCCGAGACTTGTTGGCTGCGAAATTTACTATGTGAGTTATTTGCTGCACCTCACAAGGCTACCCTTGTTTATTGTGATAACGTTAGTGCGGTTTATTTATCCACTAACCCTATACAGCATCAGCGCACTAAACACATTGAAATTGACATTCATTTCGTCCGGGAGAAGGTTGCTCGAGGTCAAGTTCGGGTTATGCATGTTCCTTCGAGATATCAGATAGCCGACATTTTCACCAAAGGACTACCGCGGGTTCTGTTCGATGATTTTCGATCCAGTCTCAACATCCGTGATCCTCCCGTTTCGACTGCGGGGGTGTATTAGCGTATATATTGTATTAGTTTATTAGTTGTGGTAGTCAAGTGAAAATAGTTTAGCTTGGGCATCAAGTTTGTAATCACTGTATATATTGTACATTTGTGATTAATAAAGGCATGCAATTATACCCATATTAACAGTAATTGCTCCGACGATTACCGGAGGTGAAGGGGCTGCAATTTGGCACCGACGGACGTCGGTTACGAGTATTAAAACAAACTTTTGCCAAATTACATAAATGGTCCCCCACGATTTACATATAAAGAAATCAAGTTTAACTAATGACATAAATCCCCCTTCTAGGTTAACTAAATAGAATTCAAGTCTGGAAAATTACAATCTAGGTCCCCCGAAGTTTAATAAGTCTTAATTATCACTAACGGGTTAACGGGGAGTAACTCTAACGAACGTCGTCCCATAAGTAAGGTTATATATACGCGTGTTTACCCAATATATAATTATTGTATAACGTTCATAAGATGCTAACCCTAATTTGTTCACATAAAATCAAGAATATAAATTTATAAATCTATACTTTAAGTTCACATAAAATAATTGAACATTACATACCATTACGTGACACATTGTCAAATAAAATCATAGAATAACATATGAATATATCTATAAATATATCACATAGAATCATAAGTTCACTTGTCACATGCAATGACAGACCGTTTACATAAAATCATAACAAATGATTTACATAAAATTATAAAATATAAAACATATAAACTCAAGTGTATGCTCGTATAGTGATGGTTATACAAACCCTAATTTCTACGGTCAACACAGTCAACGCACAAATGTTCACACAACATTTATATGATTTAAAATAAAATAAATATCATTTAGAATAAAAGACCTGAAAAAAGACGGATTGTCACAGTAATACAAGTTTTACCTTGTTAGCGGATTGGATTCTAATGATACCCGTTAGTTTTTTACTAACGGTGTTAGTTTGTTGCCTACGTGGCACCTGACGTGGACTGTGTTTCTCCTACGTGGCACCTGACGTGGCACCTGCCACGTAGGCAACAAACTAACATCATTAGTAAAAAAACTAACGGTGTATCATTAGAATCCAATACCCACAAAACTCGTATTATTGTGAGGAAATTTCAAAACTCGTATTATTATCCGCCAACAAGGTAAAACTTGTATTATTAAAATCCATTTTTCCTATGATATATTATCACTATTAGCGCATATATGTATTATATTACATATATATAGCAGTATCACTATTAGTGCGACAATAACAAAAGTTATTAAAAAATAAAATAAAATATATAAAAAATTCTTGACTTTTTGAATTAATTAGAAAAAATATTCTATTAAAAAATTATAAATTAAAAAAAAATTAGAAGTTTTTATATATATCTTACTATCTTTGCATCGTGATCTTCTTGGATGTCATATAACACTATTTGATGGTCAAATTCTCGTTAGGAGTGATCCCAATATAGTTATATATAGAGTTTGGTGACCTAAATTTGGGTACTAAAATAATTGTTAAAGGTTAACTCACATGGCACTAGCTTCCCGTCTACCGTGCACTATCCCCAATTTGCCCAATTTGATACATGTAATATATATATTTAAATCATTATAATTTTATTCTATTAATTAAAACAAGATGGTGAGGCGCTCGCGCTTCGCGGCGGGCCACCCATTTCCGAAACACCGTGACCAAAGTCGAAAACTCTAAAAGTGATCTAAAAGTTGATCACCTGCGCTTAAGCCTGAAAAACGTGGTCTAACACCCATTTTTCAAAACGCAGTGACCAAAGTCAAAAACTCTAAAAGTGGTCTAGAAGTTGACCACTTGCGCTTGAGTCTGAGAAAAAATCACATGTACATTACACTTGGCCTAACATGTGACCACATGTCGCAAAAACATTGGCCTAGATATGACACATGGCCTAAAACGTGGCCACATGTCATCATGCGCGGCCTAACACATGACCACGTGTCGCAAATGCATTGGCCTTCATATGACACGTGGCCTAACACGTGACGTGTCACCACATGGCCTAACACGTGGCCACGTGTAATAAAATTAGTGGCCTAAAAGTGAATAGTGACTTATGTGTTGAAAATGACACGTGTCATATTATTAGTGGTGGAACATGACACGTGTCATGTTCCTATAGGTGGGATATGAATAGTGATTTTGAGTCTATGACCACCAATTATTAATGTATATATATATATAACTAGGTTAGTAACCCGTGTACTACACGAGTTGAATTTACGTTCATATTATTAGCTAAATATAAAAAAAATGATTAAAAAGTTTGAGAATTATAAATGACATAATTCATTATAAAATATTAATTGATAATTTAATACATTAAAGATGGCAAATTCTTGATTTGTTTATTTAAAAAGACTCAAAGTATTGAGAAATTTATAAAATCTACATTATGTTTGCCATTTTTTTAAAATAAAATTTTAATTTACATAAATTTGGTAATTAGTCTTAATTGGTAATTTACTAAATCGACAATTGAATCTTGTATTGACACGTGGCAATGCTGATGTGGACACCTTAAAAAGAAGACATGTGGAAACCATTTTATTGCTTTATTAGGATTATAAGATTAGTCTTAATATTGCTCGAATAACACCACTCACACTTTTTTTAAACATAACAACCATTCAAGTTTTATTTATTGTTACATTAATGTTAACTTTTTTTTTTTTTTTGGAACAACATCGATCAGGCGACCTTAGTCTCATGTGTAAACCTACCATTGCGGGGCTATGTCCTAGGTCGATTACTCGGACCTCTGTGAGAACCAAGACACCCCTTCTGAAGCCTTCTCCTGGCAGAAACCCCCTGCTTGCCTCCCCTTGGATTAGAACTTGGGTCACATAGTGGCCAAAGCCTTAAGAGCCAATGGGGTAACCAGTAGGACAAATCCTAGTAACTTAAATATTTTTAAAAAGATTAAAATTAAGTAACTTAAATAAAATATCTATATCTATACTATATTATAGTAAATTTAACGAGAATAAACTTGTCATTTACTTAAAAATTAAAAGTTTAAGAGGGTAAAATCGTCTTTGTCCGTTATGTTATTAAATACAAAAAAGTAACCGAATAAGTAACTAATAGCAAAACTAATTTAGAGATGTAAATATGTAACAATGTTTAGCTAAATTTAAAAAATCGTTTTTATTTTATATAGACATAAATTTTCATCAATCTATACTTACGTTATTATAATACATTTGAGAATGACAAACTTATCCTTTAGTTAAAATATTAAGAGTTGAAAAGGGCAAAATTGTCTTTGTTCATTATATTAGTAGATTTAAAAAAAGTAAGTGAATAAGTAATTAAAAGAATATTATATAGCTCTAAAAAAATGCATTTTGTCAATATTGTGGTATTCTTATCTTATTAGCGCCTTTATGATGTTGATACTCTTAAAAGCTAGTAAAGGTTGCTGATGCCCTTCATGGCTTCATGTATGTTTTTATAATACCATTGTCTCCTTCATTATATGCACTATTTGCCTATTTGGAAATTTGTTTATAACCGGGATTTTTGTTCTTTAATTTATATCATTTTGGAACTACTGATTTGGTTAAGGACCCATGTAGGCTACGAAAGAAAATACTTTTGTATATTAACGTTATTAATGAATGATATCAGTTTAATAACTTTCGTCTAATCTCTAATCTCTATTAGCTTGCTACAACGTGCGGGGTGTTTTTCTAGTTTCAATTCTAATACACATAAATATTCATCAACTCACTCTCAATTTCAAAAATATTTATCAACTTCCTCTCAATTCAAACATATAAAGATGTTATCATCATCAATTTCTAAAGAGGTGGCCAAACTTTTTGTGAATACGATGTATTTAGCAGCGACAAAAGGTAAAGAGTTCAAGATAGGTGCCAAGAGATAGTATTAAAAGAGATCGTGAAGTGGCACACAGTCGTCGAGTTGCCGACTATTTTTCTAGTAACCCTGTACATAATGAATGAACGTTCAAGAGGCGATTATGTATGTAAAGGTCTCTGTTCGAGTGTATAATCTCTGAATTAGAAAGAGAGAAGCGATATTTTAGGTTAAAGTGATATGCCAGAGGTAGAAGGGATTTGACCCCTTTACAAAAGTAAACGCCCGCTCTCTTTCAACTAGTATGCGACATCTGATCCAACTCTATGGATGAGTATTTGAAGATGGAAGAAAAAAACCTCACATGATTGTCTTTACAAATTGTGTAAATATGTCGGTGAACTATACAGTAAACAATACTTGCACATCGACATGAGGTGACATTACACAACTACACGAGACACAAGAAAGTATATATGGCTTTCCCGACATGGTTGGTAGTCTTAATTGTATGCATTGGGAATGGTCAAGTTGCCTTATAGCTTGGCAATCACAATTCATGTGAGACGATCATCCACATCCAACAATAATGCTCGAAGTACTAGCATCTCTTGTTCTTTGATTTTAGCATGCGTTCTTTGGAGATGTCGGGTCGAACAACGACATCAACGTACTTAACCAATCACCCTTATTGAATATGATACTATTAAATAAAAAGCGCTTTAATCATCCTTTGAAATTAATGATGTGGAATACAAACACGGTTATTATTCTTACTTATGGAATATATCTTGAGTTGTCCGTGTTTGTAGAAACTTATACATGTCCATTTACTCTGAAACGAAAAAAAATTCACACAAGCTTATGACTCGGCAATGAACGATATAGAATGTACATTTAGAGTTTTCAAGAAAACAAAAATCACATTATCTAAAATTTGGCACAAACATGGACAAAAAAAATTACTACCATCATATATGCGTTCATGATATTACATAATATGATTCTCGAGGACTGATAGTAAGAAAATTTGTCAATACGATAGAAAATGGTGTTCAACCGCCTTGCTTGAAAAATTTTAAGAGAAAAAAGACGTAAATATTTTGGTAATCTATAATCGTAAAACAATCTATTATCTGATAGCGGATTTAATGGAAAATATCTGTGTGGTTCGACATTACATTCCAAACGATGGAGATGAAGACTAAATATACTTTGAAGAAAAAAAAATACATTAAAGATACTTGACCTTTTCACATCCAACACCAATAAACAAATTTAAAACATATAAAATAGTTTTAAAAATAATTTTCAATCCATTTGACCCCACAGTTTGTAAAATTGTGTTCATCATAAGGGTTGGCCTGTCCCTGTTATCTCAATTACTTGTTTGGGAGTGTATTAGTACCAAGTAGGCTTGATGCAAATGTGCCAAAAATAACCACCACTAATCCACTTCACTTTATGTCATCTTTTTAGGCTGAGCATGGGCTCTATTTGAATTTTGAAACCCACCATATGTCAAGTGCTATAATGACATAATGGAATGAAAACTCATCAAACTTAACCACATACACAAACACTTCCTAATGATCACATAAACACTTCCTAATGATCACATAAACGATTGCAGGTGGTGATTTAAACTAGTTTATACCGATAAAAAAAATTCATCATCATCATCAGCATACTCAGTAAATCCCACCAATAGCAAAGCTAAGGTAGGGTCTGAGGAGGGTAAGATGTAGACAACGTTACCTCTACCCCGTATGAATAGAGAGATTGCTTCCAGTGAGACCCCCGGCTCCGTAGTTTTGCATCAAGCCTTGGACATAAAACACATAACACTCAACAAATCGGGATAAAGACCGATTGCTGCATGTACACCGTGTCTTTCGCCTATCAACTCCACCACATAATGCATGATTAACCGTCCAACACTTTTAACGTACTTTCACGAAATTAGTAAACTAACGTTTAAATTAGTGCAATTTCACCCCCCCCCCCCCCTAAGGCCCTACACACATATATACATTATATAGGCACACTGTAAGCAGGGCGTACAGTCCAACCGATAAATAATTTGTGGATGCTAAACTGATTGACCGGTCGAATCCAGCTATCAGGTTTGATCAAAACCCAACCTAATTAGCTAAATTCGTTTATAGGTTCAACCTCAACCTTTAAACTTAAACAAACACTCGAATTTCATGGTAAGATTTTGTCGTGTTAAAGTTTGTGCCCTATCGAAAAACAGGCTAATAAGAAAACTCCTCAAATAAACTCATTTTATTGAGAAAATCATTCTCAACCATTTAACATGGTTGATCAATATATCTAACTAGATTTGCTATCCATATGTTGCCACTAGGATAACACGGGTGCACGAAACGTTTACAGTGCTATAACGTTATGTAAAGAAAACGAAAATACAAAAACTATAAAACAATATTAAAATTAGAAGTCAAACGCTTAAAGTATTGAGTCGCGTTACACGCTATTATGAGATATTATTACACCCTCTATAGTTGTCACACATCATCGTGACATCAAGTTACAATCATGTAAATTAATCATCTACATAATATATATCGATTGAGTATCACACCCGAATTCAGAGGTGGCTCAAATCTTTAACATCATATGTGGTATTCCAATGTAGAAATTAGGGGACCGATGTAATATTACCACCTAAATGCCACATAGCATGATAGCAATAACAAAGATCTAAAATAAACCAAACAAAACTAAAAGATTTTACTTCAAATATAAATAACATAGAGGATTTAAACTATTAAAATCCAAATGAACAAGCATCGAAATTCTATAAATAAATCAACAACAAAATCCTACTAAATTAAAATCAACATAATACACAACCTATTTTTTTATTTTTTTACGGCAATTCAATAAAAAGACCAACACCTCTAGCAAGGAGCTAGAGGTGGTCACAACAACACATTACAAAGAGAAGGAATACCAAGTATTCCAATCAATTACACGAGACTTACATCGATTGATATACCAAAAAAAACTTCAACTTTTAATTTCAAACCCCACCCTTTGAATGGAGGGAGAACACCTATCAAATATTACTTTATTCCGCTCTTTCCATATGCACCAGCAACCCGTAAGCTTTATTGTGTTCACCGCTTTAGTTTTCCACCTCTCCGAAGAAATCTCTTCATGCCGATTAACAACGTCTTTTACCGAAAAAAACGGCGTCGAAGAAAGGCGATACACAACCTAGTAATCTATGCAACCATCAGTCACATTTAACAATAAAATCATCTGGATTGAAAGGCCCTTTTATTAACGACAAATCTACTTTACTCATTCAAAGACAACTAGCACCTACAATACCGACCATTTAAGGATGTTCATAATGATCATCTGT
Source organism: Deinandra increscens subsp. villosa (assembly GCA_039602395.1). Classification (NCBI taxonomy): domain Eukaryota; kingdom Viridiplantae; phylum Streptophyta; class Magnoliopsida; order Asterales; family Asteraceae; genus Deinandra; species Deinandra increscens. Next base: position 58,798,130 of record JBCNJP010000006.1, read on the forward strand.
CACATTTTTCTGCAAACTCAACGTCATATCAGCACCCCATACTCCCCTCATTTTTAATCACAATACCCTCATTTTATTTTTTCAACCCCCAACTTTTACTTTTAATATTATTTTATTTAATTTATAAAATAAAGAAAAAACATTTAAAAAACTAATCTAAATTAAAAAAACAAATACATTTCATAAAATAAAATAAAATAAACTACATTCTGTTAAAAAAAACATTACATTTCCTAAAAAAACGCCTCCTAGGATTTCTACTTATAAGTTGCTAGAAGCCTAGCTCGTATTTTTTGAGCGATTGGCTTTCCCTCTTCGTCCAAAGTGTTGATCGGTTTACTAACCGTCTCCGGATCCCGACACGTGTGTTCTCACTCTTTCCGCTCCTCCTCTCTTGCCTTGAGTTCCTCATATTTTTTATGTTTTTGAAGCTTCTCGAATTGGATCTCACTGAACCTATCAAACCTCTCCGCCACCGCAACCACTTTGAGAAGATTGGCCTTGTCGGGCTAATCTTTTCCCTTTTTGTTTCCCGATGGGCCTTTGCATTTCGGGTGGGCTATCGGCTGAAACCTTATCCTCTTCATCAAATTCAACGTCGTTGAGACTGTATTGGGTAGCTTGTGCGTCCGAAACACTCGTGCTATACTCATTGGACTCGGAGATTTTTGTTTTTTTTGGATTTTGAGGCTTGAGCTTGGGTCCCCGCTCGCCATTTAGGGGATAATCGAGCAACTTGCCAACAATCAAATTTATCGAAGGAGGCACCATTATTTTTCAATTTAAAACGTTGTTGTGCCATCTTCAAAATGTCGGAATTACTTTAGCCACTTCTACGTTGCGAGGAGAGATTGATGAAAATGTTGTTGAACTTTGTCATATTTCGGTTTCACATCTTGGCTCCACTTTGAATTCAGTTGGTGCTTCGTTCGGGTGTCGGGTTTGAGCTTCAACTCCTTATGCCAACGATCGGTAATTGTTTGCAAAAAATGAAGGTGTTTATGTGAGTTTTCTGGAAAAAAAAATAACGTTAGAAAGTTTTAAAAAAATAACGTTAGAAAGTTAAAAATAATAACGTTATAAAGTTAAAAAAAATAACGTTAGAAAGTTAAATAAATAAATTTTGAAAGTTAAAACAATACCTTATCTGGGTCTTCGAAGACGTCGATCCAACAACGTGTTAATGCCAACTCCTGCGCTTGATCCCAAGGCATAGACGCTCGGGGACCATCTCGTTCTTGCAGGATCGATTGTGAAGTTTGGCCTCTTTTTTCGTTGAATTTTTAGAAGTCTTCTTAGGTTTGGGATTGGGTTAGGTTTCTATCATAAATTCGGCATCATCGGGTTGGGAGTCGGGTTGAGAATCGAGTTGAGATGAGGGTGGGTAGTCGGTATGTAGATAGGATGGTTGTGGGTTTTCTTGGCTCCAACCACCAAGTTGTGGAGCCGCGAACATCGAAGACGCGACAAACGGAACGTATCCACTTGTTTGAAAAACATTTTGTTGGGAAGAAGAAGTTGAAGGAGGTTGTTCGTTTGGGTTGAAGTAGAAGTGGGGATTCAGTTTTTTTAGATGTTGTAGAGAGTGGTAGAGAGAGTGGTGTAAAAAATTATGTATTGTGTGGGTTTAAATAGGTGAGAAAAGTAATTATAAGAAACATTTTTTTTAATAACGGTAATATATCCGTTGAGGGGCAGGGCGTGAGGGCCACCAACGGTCCAAACTTTACCACGGTGCTCGGTCCCGGTAGTGTTTTCCTCACCGCACCACCACCTCACCAAGTGTATTGGTGACATTGCGCCTCACCGTAGCCACGTAGGCCTCCCCACACACTACGGTGGAGGCATTGCAATCGTCCTAACACCGATTATGCTACAATTTGAAATCAATTGATTAAACGAAAATCAAGGATTTGCTTTTTCATTTTTCCCCGTCGTCTTTGCACTACTATTTTCAATCGATTGATCTCCCCAAGACTTAACATTTATTTCTTTTACTTTATGGTAGAGGTGCAAAAATCGGTTAATATTAGCAACCGGTTATTGACCAAACCGGTTAGGGTTAAAACCGGTTTGAGCAATAACCGGTTATGGTTAGTAACTGGTTGTCAAGAGGGAAAATAAGAACCGGCCTAACTTGTTGGGGTTAGGAATCGAAACCGGTTGTAAGTAGAAACCGATTTGGACCGGTTTGTAGCTTAAATTTTTTCTTTTAAACTAAAAACATTATATAAGCTAATAAACATACTTTTATTGAATTTAAAACTTAAACCATCTTGAAATCGGGTTATTCTTCTTCGCTTTGCAATATAAGTTCAAATGATTTCGCAAATTTAAGTTGGAATCTCCCTTGAGAAAATCTTCACAATACTTGTACCGAGCCCTTGTGTGACCATTTTTCAACTCATACAAGTCGAAATGGCAAAACAACAACAGTTTTCTCTTCGTTGGTATGATCTTCATAACGGTGTATCCGTCTTCGCCACTAGCATCAACGTTGTCATTACTTTGAGCACTGAACTTGCCATTTTAAGTTAAAGAAATTAGTGTGTTTGAGTGTTTTTGAAAGGTAGAAAAGTGGGGTAATAAAACCAACACACTATTGTGCTATATATACCATAAGCTAGGGCTAAAACGGTAAAAAAAAAATCGGCAACGGCTCCCTAATGGCTATATCACGGCCTCAAAAGCAATGTGTACAAACCGGTTAGTAACCGGTTATGCTCAAACCGATTTTCAAACGGGTTTAAGCATAACTGGTTAGTAACCTGTTTGTACACAAAATATAGTTACGGTCCCTAACCGGCCGGTTAAAATCAGTTGGACAACCGGTTAAGATAAAACTGGTTATTACCGGTTACGGGTTTTCGGTACTAACGGTTAGAAACTGAAAAACCGGTTTGGATTTGGACCTCTACTTTATGGCACTGGATCAATCAATCAGCCCAAAATTTAAAAAAATAGGCCCACTAAATATAAAAGTTTTTTTTAGAAAATGGGGCCCAGCCCTAGCTTCACCTTCAAAGCCCATTAGCCCAACCCACGTTGCTTAATTTAGTCAACATAATAACACTTTCACGTAAATCATTACATTAGCAAATGATGTATGAGATATTTGACATCCTTTTTTTACGAGCAACGGAAATTTTATTGAAACCAAAGCAGCCAGATGCTAGAGAAGGAAAAGTTGTGGCTAAATCTCACCTGCAAGCATGAAAGAGACACAATATCATCAAAAATTAACTCCATAGACCGGATAAGCTCTTAAAACATTTCTTATTTCAGCGTTTCTAAATGCGCCATAACAAACTAAAAATGACAACATTCATAATGTTGATGAGAAGCCTATATATTCTCCACCACCTCCAACGACGACTTAATCAGCTGCTAAACCGAGGACATATCCAAACTTGCAAGCAGCGGAGGATCCGAAAATTTTATTCAATAGGGGCAAAAAATTCACCGAAGAGTAAACTTCATTAAATATAATAAAACAAAATACATATTAAAGTCCTCAATGTGATATTGTCTTTTGAAAACGATCAATTACAGCTTTATTAGTAACACTTCCAAGCGTTTCTTTTATACGGTACAGATTGCACAAGCATTCACAAAATCTTCACCCATTCAATTACGCAAGTTTGTCTTGATAATCTTAACTGCCGGAAAACATCTCTCAATTGTTGTCGTTGCAATGGGCAAAACTAATGTTTAGCTCTAATAACTTTTAAACTAAAGGGAACGAAATATGCTATCTTGTTGAGATGTTTCCACCGTAATTCTAAGCAAGATCAGCAATACCAGGTTATCAAAATTTTCATAATTTCGCTCACTATCAACTTACAGGTTAACGACTTAACGTGCATACAACATTCGAAGGTACATTAGGATTGTTTTATAATGGTTGGGTTTTTTAATCTAATGCCCAAGGTAATTTCCTTTTCTGCCTGTGGTTTACGTTGTCGTTTAAATTGCACAAACACTCGTATTCTTGACACTCCAATGGTGTGATATGTCTCTTATTGCAAACATAATAAAAGGCAAATCAATCTAGAATTAAACCATAGAACATGATTAATTAGAAACTAAGCAAATCAATCAAGAATTAAACCTTATAATCAAGATTAAGGATTAGACCTTAGATTCTGTTGATTATCAACCCGATATCAAAGTTGAACCTTATAATCAAGATTAACACTAAAAATATCTAAAAATATGTAAGGGGCAAAAAAGTGAAAATACGAGCATGTAGCCAAGGGCGGAAGCCCACAACGACGCCAGGTGAGTCACGAGCAGCCAAAGGGTTGTCGCGATGGAGGTAGTCTTAATCCCCAATTACTTTCTAGGTTTATCTAGTTGCTTCACTAATCCTACTTTCCTTGATTATTTTATCGTGTTTGTTCTTTTATCTTCTTTAATTGTTATAATTGTCTTTCTTAAAAGGTTTATCTTTACTTGCTTCTCAAATCATATTTTTCTTGGATATTTTTTAGGTTTGTTCTTTTATCTTGTGTAATTGTTATAATTGTCTTTCTTATAAGGTTTATCTTAAGTTGCTTCTCTAATCCTATTTTCCTTGATTATTTTTTGTGTTTGTTCTTTTATCTTCTTCAATTGTTACAGTTGTTTTTTTATATGTTTTCTAAATTTCCTTTAAGAAAAAATCTCAACACTAACGCTGAGTTCCCGAGTTCAATTAACGTTGGAAAGGAAAGAAAAGAGAAGTAAGTTTAAAAATTTTTGTGTTCTTGAGTTTCACTTAAGAAGGGAAAGGGAAGGAAACAAAAAAAAATTGTGTTTCCGAGTTTCATTAAAGAAGAGAAATTGAGGGAAGGGAGGAAAAGTTAATTCATTTTCTATTGTTTTTCTTTCCCTTCCAAATCGTTCCGATTTGAAAGGAAGGAATCACTCCCCTTCTCTTCATTTCTCTTTCTTTCTTTTCTCTTCTCTTCTTTTCCCTCTTTAAGTAAACTCGAAAACACAGCGTATAGTTTGCCCCATCTCATCCCTCAAAGTTTAAGTAAAATTTTACTAAATACGTTCATTTATTTTAAACTTATTATACTTCCGGTCAAGTCTGTAAAGTGGAGTAGGAAGAACATATGCTTAAAAACCTATAAGATCCTAATTAATCCAATTAAATAAATAATTAAAAAGGTTTTTGATTAGGTAACACACCCATTTACAAAACAATTAAATAAAACTTGAAGCTTTGATTTCTAATATGAACAAGTTGGCGACGGGTTTTTCATCCCGGGGTTGAAAGTGAGCTTTCATATAAGCTTGTTATTTGGTGTCGGGGTGGATCCGGGTTTTGCAGGAGAAATGCATTGGCCATTCAAAAGAAAATTTTACAATAAATTTAAAATAAAAGTTGATTTCTTATTGATGCAGTTCTCAAATACAGGCTACAGATCCTACAAACCTTTTTCCCGCCAAAATTCAACCTACGCAACCACCTCCAAATATAATGGAAAAAAGGGTTCAAACTTTCTTACAATCATAAAGAAGAAGAGCTAACAGAAAGAAACATGGTGGAAGCAATATTTCTCAGTTATAAATATGCGAAGAAGAACAACTGCGGTTGCAGTTCTATTTTGCAGCAGCTTAGTAACCATAACCTGGTCATGAAGACAATTATATATATTAAGATTTATACTATTGATCAACAGAAATCTCCTTAAACGACCAGTAAAAAGCACGAATTACATAAAAAAGATAACCAACTTAGATTGGGAGGCAACAAATAAGATGTATATGAAGTTCGGTCTGAAAGTTTGTATGGTTCTTATAGAAAATTTTTGAAAGTCTATGAGCGTTTTTATCAGAACTCTTGAAAGTTCTGAGGGTTCTTGTTACTTGTGATTTTGAGGGATTGTAAAAAATCATGCAAGTTTTAAGGTTTTTTTATAAAGTTTTGAGGGTATTCTTCAGAAATCAGGAACGTTCTAGTGTATTTATCAAAATCTTGATCGGCTCGAGGGTTTTCCTTGGAAATCAATATTTTTTGTCAAAACCATAACTTTGAGGATTTTTGTCAAATACCATGAACAGGTAAATTTTCTAGTAACGGGTTCTCACGGTTTTATAAAATTGAGGATGTTCATATAAAATCTTGAAACGTTAGGGTTGTTGTGAAAAATCTTAGTAGTTTTTAGCTATTTAGTTACTTTCTATACAAATTACATTACAATGAACTAATATAAAAAAAAACAAGAAAAATGTTCAAATTAATTGAGCTACTTAAATATACCTGAATTGTCCATTGGGTTTCCAGCGGGCATGGGTTCAGGCTCCGGGATGTCAACAACCACAGCATCTGATGTAAGGAAGGTCTTTGCAACAGACGATGCATGCTCCAAGCAACATCTCACCACCTGCACCAATTCATGATTCAAGAATTCTTAAAAAGAAAAATATGTACACAAATAACACCAAAAAAGCCATGAAAAAACAGGACTCGCCTTTGTGGGATCAATAATGCCAGAAGCCATTAAATCCTCGTACTTCCCGGTTGCAGCATTGTAACCAAACTTGTAGTTGTCACTAGCTAGAACCTGAAAATCATATATAACCATTCAATAAAATGAAATCTTATGATATCACAATAATGAAAGGGGAGGGTTCCTTACATAATCAAAAGATTTACGAGAACTATAAGAACCAATCAAAATCATTAATTTATTTATATTTAAGATTCTAATACAACTAGGGAACTACATTATTTTTATGTGAATAATACTTGAATTTACTTGAATTGGTATACGCATTTTTGTGTGACTTTAGAAATAATTTAATTTGTTACAATGATACCCATCTCATTTCTTATAATAAATCAATGATTATTGGTTTTTACAGATCTCGCAAAACCCTCACCTACGATATATTGATGACCAGAAAATGGTTAAAGCTCAATCGAAAAATACCTTTTCAATCACCACGCTTCCATTAACACCAGCATTCTTTGCAATCAATTTCATGGGGTAACCAAGTGCCCGTTTAACAATATCTGCTCCTACCTTTTGTTCATCGTTTTCAAAGGTAGCCTTAATAGCGTCAACTTTAGCAGCAAGTCTCAATAGAGTGCACCCACCCCCAACTACAATTCCTTCCTCAACAGCTGCCTGTAAAATGCCAGAAATTAAACCAAGTTTAGCTATACATGTAGGGGAAGAAAACATCTTTAGTGTAAGAAAAAATATCAGATTGCAGTATAACCTTTGTTGCATTTAGGGCATCCTCTACTCTCAGTTTCTTTTCTTTGAGTTCTGTTTCTGTTTGCGCTCCGACCTGTAATATATTTAAAATTTTAGACAAACGAATACATTAACAGAGAACTAAAAAAAATCTTGAAAAACTCGCCTGTATAACAGCAACTCCCCCAGATAATTTGGCAATTCTTTCGTTCAGTTTTTCTTTTTCATAATCCTGTTCGGCTGCCTGTAAGATACAGTAATCATAGCCATCATAAGCTTTTAGAAAGAAAAAAAGAGAGCTTATCAGAAATGCATAAGAAACAGAGTTTACCTCATAAAGATTTCTAATCTGAGCAACCCGTTTAGTAACCAACGCCTGGGTGCTGCCATCACCAACAATAGTTGTTGAATCCTTGGTCAAAACCACCTTTGCAGCAAGCCCTAAAACCTCACTTCCAGCAGTCGCAAGGTTTAACCCTACTTCTTCTCTTATTACAGTTCCTATAACGATAAGAAAAAGAAACAATTAAAAAAATTGAACAAAAAGGAACTCAATGCATGGCCAGGTCGATTCAGAAACACTTGCCTCCAGTGAGAATAGCAATATCATCAAGATATTGACTTTTGCGTTCACCAAATCCAGGTGCTTTGAGTGCAGCAATCTTTAATGAACCTCTAAGTTTGTTCACAACAAGAGTAGCAAGTGCTTCTTGCTCAATATCCTCTGCTATAATTAAAATTGGGTACCCTCCTTTTATGGCGTCTTCCAAAACACCAACTAAATCCCTTGCATTTGTTATCTTTTTGTCAACCAGAAGCAACTACACCCATAAAACATTAAAATCAGAATCCAAATATAAGAGAACATAATAATAATAATAATCAAAATAATAATGATAATATTAGTCTATTACCTTGCAGTTTTCATACTCAACAGTCATTTTCTCACTATCAGTTACGAAATATGGAGAAATGTAACCACGATCAAATTGCATGCCTTCCACAACATACAAGTAGTTTTCGGAGCTTTTCCCTTCTTCAAGTGTCACCACACCCTTCCTTCCCACTTTGCTCATTGCTTCAGCAATCATATTTCCCACTTCATAGTTGTTCCCTGCACTTACTGCCGCCACATCAGCCAGCTCGCTGTCTTCAACCTGAAATTTCACAAATAACGTTAAAGCAGGTTCGATCTTTTAGCCATAGTTACCAAAGATGTAAGAGTGACTAAAATAAGGCAGGCTCACTTCTTTTGACATCAGTTTAAGCTCTTCAACCAAAGCCCGGGTGGTCTTTTCAATACCTCTAGTAATCTGAATTGGGTTAGCACCTGCTGCCACCACCTAATGAAACAAGAATTCATGATAAGAATGTTTACCCTTCAAGACTCAAACTTCTCTATAAGTTAATTCGTAAATTACCTTAACACCTTCAGCTATTAAGCCTTGTGCTAGAACAACAGATGTTGTTGTCCCATCACCAGCCAAATCATTCGTCTTTGAAGCCGCTTGTCTCACCAGCTTGGCACCAATGTTCTCGACAGGATCCTCCAATTCAACCTATGTATATATAAATGTATCATATACACCAAAATAGCAAAATTTACTTGTATGTTGTATACCCTTTGAAAAACTTTAATTAACCTACCTCTTTAGCAACAGTCACTCCATCATTCACAATTTTCGGAGAACCATATTTGCTCTCCAACACCACATTTCGCCCCTTTGGTCCTAGAGTTACTCCTACTAGATCTGCAAGCTTGTTAACACCAGCCTACACATAATAATTTCACACACATATCACTATATTAGCACAAAGTGTCATCATCATTATCATGATAAGAAAATGATAAAATGTCGATAAAATGTCGATAAAATGTCCCATTACCTGAAGCTTTTTAACAGCAGAACCATCTCTGTTAAAGTACAACTCTTTGGCCATTGCCTTGACCTTGAGAGAACTTTTCCTCTGAAGAACTACATTTTGTCTTCTGTGTACAAGAGGACTAGACGAAATCGAAGAAAACGAAGACATTGTTTCTAATGAACTTGTGCCTGTCTTATTTACTTTACTGCTGGGAGATGCGAAAGAGCTTATTGAAGATAAGGGAGTAATTGATGCCATCTTCTTACAATCCTCAAACAATTAACTACAGATAACATAAGGTAAGAATAAATCAAATGATTATTCTATGATTATTAAATGTTCAATTCAATTACTTAGACATATACACATAATAGAAAACTGATAAATCTGCAGGTGCTTAGAACCAGCTACTTGAATCCTTATCCACAAAGTACAAATTTTTTACCATAGATATTGATGTTTATCATTATTTATATCTATATCTTCTAATTCAGAAGAACTTGAGCGCAAACAGGAGACTAAAGGAAACATTTCTCCGAAATAAACAAGCGTTTAACTGAAAAACGACTAGAATTCAACTTCAAATACAAAGCTTATCTTGTAACTTCAATTAACGCGATAAGATAGCTAGGTATACAGTTCGCATTCATCAATCATTACAGATTCAATTTCACTAGAGGAAATCTGAACATACGAAATCGAAATCGAAATCGAAATCGAAAAGAGACGAGTAATTGTTGCAGAAAACCAAATGAAAAGTGCAAAACGAGAAAACATATATATCGAAAAGAAACGAGTACTGTTAATAGGCAATGAATTGAAATCCAAAAATGAGTAGATGAGGAATTCGGTGGTTACCTGAAAATTTCGAGCAACTGAGGAGAGGAGAAGGAAGGGAGAAGATAGATAGCAGAGGGAGTAGGTGTGGGTTTTCAGTGGGAGTTGGAGATAAGAAATTTTAGGGTTTATGAAGATAAGGGTGACGTCAGGCTCGCCTCAGGATTTTGGAAGCTACTCCCTTAAGGAATATTCTAGAAATCATTAGTAAATGTCACTTCTTGTTTAGTAGCTCACAGTATCACTAAAGCATTTCAAACCTTTTGCGTAACATTTTTGGTTTCCCAAATATAGCTATCGTGTTAATTGTGTGATAACAAGGTATTTGTCTGAGTGGTTAGTGGTAACGAGAGAATACTTGAGACAGAGAGGTTAGAAGTTTGATCTTCGAGTTTTTTGGTTTTACCATCCGGCTGCTTATGAAGGTGAATTTTCTCTAGAATGAGTTCACTCGGTATAAATACTCCCGGGGCTTTTAGGACTTTCGTTGACCGTTCAAAAATTTGTTAATTGTGTGATGGTTAGCCAAGAGCACTGCCATCAATGACTTTATCTCAAAAGAAACTTACAACTCGAAAAGGGAAATACACACCACATCAAGTCGTCACGCAGGGAAGATGGGCAACAAGCTGTCCGCCAGTCCTTTTTGAATAGCAAAACCTAGACGTATAAAAACAACGTTCTTCATTCTAGAGGTTGCAACCCGTGCATGACTTTTTGGATCCGCTTCAGCGTGGCCACCGCCTCCGATTCAAGATGACCGAAAGTATCAAACGCGAAGGGAACAAGCACATGTTGATTTTCAATACACGCTTTCTCGTGTTTGTTCATCTTCCCGACAATCGCTCTGAAGCCGCTTCGCCAGCCTTGAAGGTACTGGCCCTCAGCCCCACGAGGGGAGAAACACCCGTAAGATCGACACAAGCATGCTTCCCATCTGCCACCCAAAAACGAGAACGTCAGCTGGCCTGAGAGTTGAACAACCATCCGAGGGATCAAACATAAAATTAACGGGGGCTTCCTTCCTGGCCGAGATCCCAGCCCGTATGAAAATGTCAAAGAGAACGTCCCGATCCGTGTCATGTCTGTATTTAAACCTAGAGAGCTCTTTACAGTGAACGGCGTGCTCCCCGAACGAATCAAAACACGCCTTATTGCAGACGGGGCATTTTTCATCCGTAGGGAACAGGGGGATCATGAGCCAATATTTGAGAATCGCCATGTATTCAACAGGCGACATGTGCTGCCCCAGCCCGTCAATGGGGAGAGCGTGGAGGAAATCTTGTGCATGCGGTTGTCGGAGGCAATCCCAAACGGCCTTTTATCTAACTGTCATCTCATAAGTAGCTTCCATCTCGAGTATGTTTTTACTAAAGAGGGCACTCGCCAAAACGTGTTGGGCTTTTGGAGAGGCGGTGTCCTTGTTAGTGAAACCACTTAGATCAAAGCCCGGAATTATGTCATGGAGACCAGCCAGAGCATCCTCGTAATCATAGCCCATGCCACAAACCCCACTCCCCCGTAAGATATGGTCCTGCAGCCCCCAGGATTGGGCTTGTAACATCCGTATGTTTCAAAAACTTAAAAACTCGACTCACATCAAGATCCAAGGTTTAAGCCCAATTCTCAACACAATGAATGTTGGATTACTCTATTCCATATGATAGTACTCTGAAAATGGTGACCGTGGGCGAAAACCGCGCATAAAACCGATATAATGAAGACGGAATTGCGAAAACAAGTTTGGTGTTAGATGTTGATTGCATAGTCGCGACCTCCTCTTCTAAACCCATCCCGCATCGTGTCAAAAACAAATTTTCACTCCATTTCTCATCTATAAATACCCTCCCTTGATCCCCTAATAGCTTGCAACTCCTAGTTTGAGTATAAACAAGTGAAATAACCAATTTTGGCGGTTCTACAACTACAATACCAATTCGGGTTTCGTTGCTTAGTAGTTTTTATGCTCTCGGCGAAGAGGTGCTGCCTTTCAAGCTCGTCTCGTTTGAAAAGTTTCTTTGAAGCTAATTATTCTTCTTTTTATTTCTTTGTTTTATTTCTTTCCTTTCTTTTTTTATTCGTTTATTTATCGACTAATTAGCTTAGTTTAGGTTCTTAGTTAGGTGCTTTAGGCTTGTTTAGGTAGCCTTGCTAAGGCTCGTTCTTAGTACGCATAGCATTGCTAAGGCTTGTCCTTTGGACCACATAGTTATGCAAAGGCACGTCATTAGGACGTGTTGCATTGCTTAGGCCGATTTAGGCTTGTTGTAGCCTTGTAGAGGCTCGTTAGGCCCAACGAGTCTAAACTATCATGTCCAATTTCATCTATATTCCTCTAATCCAAAAGTCAACGTTTTTATGCATAAACAAATTGAGGATTAAGGCTTGTTTTTCACAAATCAACAATTAAACTAATTTCTAATCATCCTAATATGTAATTCAGGTTGTGAACATACGCTCATTTTTTAAGAATTTCAAATAACTTAGAAATTTATCTCTGTTTAACAACATATTAGTGATGGCACTTGAGACGCGAATGACATGTAGTAACTGGAAGGGTGAAACACCGGTAGTTGGGGTCTCTGTCAAAGGATAAGTGTTCGCATAAATCCCATAGTCGGACCTGGATGCTTACCTGGGGTGCCCCAATGAGAGTGTCCTAACCTATTAGGCCAAAGCATATCTAGTAACGTTTAAGGTATTGTTACTCTTAAAAGTTAACATGTTTTCAAACTTTTATTATAACATTAAAACCCATTCCCCAAATGCATAAGAGCTTAGAATCCCATATTCCAATATTCATGTCGCCCCCTTCTATTCTTTTAGGATGAATCTTCGGGCTAATCCTCACCTTCACTTTTTGCTTTGTGGACCTAACTTGTAATCCAAGTGAGTAATCCTTGTCCCTTTTCTCATTTTCTCATATTGGGGTTGCAACATGTATCATATTTCAAAGGGTTGTCTTCCAAGTTTATCATTTACCATGCGTATGTGATCTATGTGTGAATTATGTGTTATGTGACTTCTAGCATGATTTTTCAATATGTGATTTTCAAAGGCTTTCATGTTTATCAAAGGTTTTCATGTTTATCATCGGATGTCAAGTATGTCATGCTTGTAATGTTTGTCATGTCTTTCATTTGGCATAAAAATTAACGTAAGGCCTGGGTAACAAAGGTATATCTATCGTTTGACAACCGACTCAACTTCACCGGTTTTGGCATTGAGAGTTTGGAGCCTATTTTATTATTTAATTTAGTCTAACATGGGGTTTAGGGAATCTAGCATATGTCATTAAGGTTTGTTTATGCCTAGTCATCATGTTGTCATTTTATATTAGCAATTTTGATTATGTCTATTCTTTCATGTTGTCAATATCTTCTATGTTATATTCACCTATTCTATCATATGACACGTAACGCATGTTTTTTCAAATATATGTTTTGTATCAAACTTGTGGTTACTCACCAACTATTTATACTTTACCCTCCTTTATTTTATACATGTTGCAGGCTATGATGTTGATGTTTCAAGATGCTATCACATATGAGGGATGCTCTTGACAGTAGTGACACGGGCCTTAAAGACCCGGTCCAGAAGCCCCCCGTCTAACAGAAGCGAACATCTAACATTGGGCTCGGAGACGAGGGGAGACGGTTTAGGGACCCCAATAATATGACTATCAGTGCCATCAACAGAAGCGGCCCACCGGACAACACTGTCGTGGTGGTGGCAGCCACGACTTAAGGCATTAATCTTCATGCACCGCCCACACATCCAATCCCCGCTGGCTTTTAAAGCCCCCTCTGCAGCTGAGAACACACTGACATCAGACGCCAGCACATCCCGGATGGTGTTTCAGCGCTCATCTGAGGAAATATGAAAGGTCTTGAGATGCGAGATGAGCTGAGAAATCCCTTTAGAACCAACCGCACCATCCAGACAGCAATGAAAGGAACGCAAGGGACACTGTACATAACTCTTAGACAGCACCGAGGTGGATGCCACAAAAACTCGTGGTACGAGTTGAAACGCGAGAAGGAACAAAGTGTTACGAGAGCACCCCGGGAAAAACCAACTGATGGTTGGCGATCCTCGAACACCAGCAAAGAAAATTACATCAACACCACCCCACCGCGGGAGGGCAACGAACCAGAACTGAGAGGGGGGGGGGTACCCGAAGTGGGTCGAACCAGGAAGGGGGGGGGGACCGAACTGGCAGTTCGGGAGGTTGGGTTCGGGTGGGTTAGCTTTAGTTCGGTTGGGTTCGTGAAGGAAGGGACGGGCTCGGGTGGGATTAACCGAGTTCAGGCGGGTTCGAGCTTGGTAGGGTTCGGACGTGTTCGGGTGGGAGGGTGGCCAACAACTAGTTTTTGAACAGGGGGAATCAGTGGGTTACAATGGGGAAGGAGGAGGGTGCTGGCGGAGGGAGGCGGGGGGGGGGGGGGGGTGCGCAGCGGAGGGAGGCAGGGGAGGTTTGGGTTAGTGAGTTGCAGAGAGGCAGAAGGAGGGGCTGAGGAAGGCAGTAGGACATGTGGGGGGGGGGGGGGTGTTCCGACGTAGGCGGAGGTGGAAGGAGGTCCGACCGTGGTGAGTTTGGAACTTGGAAGATTTGTGATCTAGCGTAGAACTTGTTAGAATCTGTTCGTTAAGTTGACTTTATCAATTAAATTTTCTTTTGTTAAATCATATAACTAGCTAGTAACTAATAATATAACTAATCTTAGTTACTTACTAGTTAAATAACTATATTAGTGGCTTAGTACATAATAGTATATTAGTATGTCTATGTGTGTATGCAGTTTTTTACGTGTATTTGCTTTTTGAACAATGTGGTGTGGATCCTTGAAAGAGGTACAACCAATAGTCTAGTTGTTATGCTTACCTAAAACATAATAATGTTAGAAAACTTGTAATGACATGTGTTTTGATCCGGTAAATATAGTATTTTTAGTTAGCCTAAAACTCATGAATGTAAAATCACTCATTTAAGTATGTATCACTGGGAGGTGTGAGACACCGATTAATAGATGACAGGTCATGACCATGATCATTGGATCAACATAAAAAATGCTAAATGCTAAACATAGGTTTCATGTTGAACATTATTAATCGTATGGTTCATTAAAGGTGAGCGTGTGGGGGATAAATTTTTTAGGATCATTAAAATATGATAAGTTGATGGACTAATAGGGGAGTGACAAACTAGAGAGAAAAGAGTATATGTTTTTTTTGTTTTTTTGAATGGTATGGATGGGATAAGTTAGGTGGGATAAGTTGGATAGTTGGGTGGGAAAAAGTATAGGGTAAAACTCTCGGCAATTCTTGGCATTTAGTTGCCGTTTTATGGAATTTTTTGCCGAAATCCACACATGCCGAAGGCATGGTGTGGGTACTTTTCCTTTGCCGATTTTTTCATTTGCCGAATCCCCACTTGCTGAAAAAATTAACCATCCATACCGTCCACCCTAAGTTGACAACCGAATGTTCGTTTATGACTTATGAGATGTTAATTTTGGTTATATTTAAGGTGTAAGCTTAATAAGTTTGTCGCCAATGGTTAAAAAATAAAAACAAACATGCAAGCAAATCTAACGGGAATACAAATAGAAATTAATAGTTCTTTTTTTAACCGGTTAATTATAATTTCATAATGAGTAACATACACGACCACAATCCTAAACCATCAATAACAGCAGTTACAACCAAAGAAACCGCCAACGACGCCGCTGAATCCGACGGAGAAGATGCCGGACTCATTTCCGGCGAACCTCCACCACTCACAAACTCAGACGGCTCCGGAGCCGTCTCGTATCCAGAATCCCCCGGCGGATTCGATTCCACCGGCGGTTTCGGTCTCGCCGGCGGACTCGATCTCGCCGGCGGACTCCATCTCGCCGGCGGATTCCATCTCGCCGGCGGATTCAATCTCGCCGGCGGATTCAATCTCGCCGGTGGGTTGGGTTTCGCCGGCGGGGTGTGTATGGGCGGTGGGTCAGGAATTGGCGGCGGCGGGGTGGGAATGGGCAGGGGGATGTGAGTAAGGGGGGCAGGATTCATGACTTCCACCTCCATATTCAAACCCTGTTTACACCGATCAGAGTTACCGCTAATGAAATACATGGGACCCGCTTTTTCGAGATGGATCACGGTGTTGCCGTCGTTGTAGAACGCCACCGGAATTCTGGGATCGCAGTGATAAAACGCCCATTTTCCAACCACCACCAATGAATCGAACCCGTAAACAAAACCTGTTTTAAAACCAAACAAGAGATCAAACAAACAAACGGCGTTATTGGTGTGAAACGGAAAAGGGCGGAGTTAGTTAAACTGACGTAGAGAATCTCCGACGTAGAACCGGCGTCTGGAGGCCCATACGTTGTATAGTTGGGTTACGTTCATGGAAGGGATACGCCACCCGACGATGGCGCCGCCGACTTTGTATTCGGTGGCGGAGACGGAGGTGATGACGGCGAAGAAGACGGAGTGGAAAAGAGACATTTTTTTTGTGTGGGGGAAACGTTTAAAGGTGACGGTGAGTTTATTAACTGGTGGCGCCGGAGGGTGGTTATTTCAGAAGTTACGTTTTGATTTTGTGGAAGTCGTTAGCTTAAATGGGTTGTATGATTGGATTAAAAGGCTGTACTTTTTTAGTAAATTAGTGTTGACTTGGTCAACAGAGGATGGACAATGGTCAATGGCCCATGGGTTATGGCCTTATGGGTGCGTGAAATTTGCGTGAATCAGCTGGGCCAGGTGTATGTGGGCTGATTTCATGGGCCTAATTGTTTGGGCTGAATTTATACTTTAAAAGTAAAACAAGTTATTAAAATAGAGGTGCAAATTTCTGATTCGTTTCGGGTCAAGAATCGATTCCGAATCGATATTCGAATCAAATCCACAAGAACTGATTCAGGAATTAAATCGATTTTGACCAATTTGTTTTTTTTAGAAATTGATTACAACGCATATGTTATAAATCCGTTGTACTAGCTGTTGCCAAGGGCTATAGAGTGGTTAGAGAGCCGTTGGGACATGTTTTTCACCATTTTGATCCTAAACTTTTGTATATATAGTCCCATGGTGTGTTACAAACATTACCACACTTCTATAACTCTCAAAATCATTCAAACACAAAAAAATATCACAACAAATGGAAGGTTCTAGTGCTCATAGTAATACCAACTTTGATGGTAGTGGTGAGGATTACTCCGTTGTGAAGATCCTAGCAACAAAGAAAGACTCAGAGACCCGACGTTGTTCGGTGTACATTTCGATTTGGTTGAATTGAAGAACGGTCTCACAAAGGTTCGATGTAGGTATTGTTGAACGTTTTTCAGGGGAGATGCCAACGCGGTTCTACGAAACCATTTCAACTTATATTGCAAAACGAAGAAGAATAACCCGAGTTCATATCAAACTCAAATTGGACCCGATGGAGGCATATGGAATTAAGATGCGAAGATGGTTCGAGAACAAATGGCTAACTTTGTGATTTAAGAAGTCTTACCATTTTATCACTTCGACAAACCGCATTGACACGCTTGATTCAACAAACGCTTCAACCACGTTATCATCACGTAAGTTGTACAACTCTTAGAAACGATTATGTAAAAAGATGGAAGCAAAGAAAAAAACAATTAGTTTTTGGTTTTGAAAATTAAAATACCGGAGTTAACTTAACTACCGATGTTTGGTCGGCTCCGCATGGTTTACCTGATTCGTACCTTTGCATTACCGCACATTGGGTTAATCCCCATTGTGTCGCGCATATCATTAACTTGGTTGTGCTAGACATGTTAAACATTGAAGGTATTAAAAAGATAAAAGATGATTTTAGACAAATGCTAAAAGATGTTTTTCATAGTGGAAAGAAAAGATATACCGAGTATCGTCGTTTTTTGTCGCTATACGGGTTCGCTCTATTTAGGACCGAATTGGGATGTTCCAACTAGGTGGAACTCGACATGAAAAATGTTGGATTGTGCCGTTAGGCAAAAACTTTCTTTAGAAATGTTTCATGACCAACTTTCTCAACATGGTCTTGTTGATACATTTCCTACTCCGGGTTGTGAAGTTACTAAGAAATTAACCGATTTGCTTGAAACTTTTAAAACCGCCACTAAATATTTGTCGGGAGTATACTATACCAAGAGTAACTTGGTACTTCACCAATTGTTTTATATGTGTGGCAAACTAAATGAGTTTGAGTTCGAAGGTGATGTTTTTGAAAAAAATGCTTGGTCCGATGAAAGAAAAGTTTTTTCAGGATTTGCCGGCTTGCTTCACTTGTGCCCTTGCTTTGAACCCTTTTTTCAATGCATCTAGTGTTGAAGTCATAACTGAGGATATCAAAAATGCTTTGCACTTAAATAATGATGAACCTAATTTGTCCCAAATAACAAAAGATCGTTTTAACTCACATTTTCAACATTCGTATGAAGTTTATTATTAAAAGTATGGATATATAAGCAACATACATTAATGTATGAGTTCGGCATCGACTAGTACTTTAAAAACTAACAAAAGCCTCTTTTGAACACGTTAAGAAAAGTGAGTAGTAAACGTGCCAAAAGTAGCACCCCGAGTAGTGAATTAGGGAGATACAAAGGGACCGATTTTCTTCAACTTCTAAACACCGATGAGTTTGAAAACTTTGATATTTTGGCTTGGTGGAAAGAACATCAAACACAATTTCCCGTTCTTTCCTCCTTAGCCAAAGACCTACTAATTGTCCAAGCTTTCACGGTACCTTCGGAATCAGTTTTTTCTCTTAGTGGCATGGTTTTATCTATTCGGAGGACGAGGCTCACTTCCGAGTCGCTAGAGGTTTGGATTTGCTTGAAGGATCACCTAGATGCAGAGAACGTGTACAAAACGTTTCTAATCTTGAAGGTGAAATCGAAGTGGAGACAGCGGTACACAAATACAAGGTGGTAAAGAGGGTTCTATTCCACTTTCCGATGAAGAAGAACACACTGATTTACGACAAGCAAAAGATCGAGCTACGGCGGCGACAATGGAATAAACTCGAGCATAAACGTTTAGTCGAGTTATCATCATTTGTATTTTTCTTTCAAAATCATCTATCTTTGTAACGGTTTAAGTTTGAACAACTTGTGATTGTAATGTTTTATGTTTGAATTCAATAAAAAGTGTTTTTTTTAGTTTTTATAAACTTACAAAAAAAAAATTAAAGCGTATGAATTGGTTGGAATCGATTATGGCTAGGAATCGATTTCCATTCCAAACCGAATCGATTCCTAACCAATTCGATATTTTCTTGATGAAATCGATCCATGAGTCGAATCGATTCAGTCAGGAATCGATTTTGACTAGAATAAAAAAAGTCAAGATCGATTCCTAAACCGGATCGATTCTTGTTTTGAACCGGTTTTTGCACCTCAACTAAATACAAATATAGTGGGTGATGGATGACCCACACTAGGTGTTTGGTTCCTTTGAGCCACATAGTAGAAGGTGGTGGTGATCTGTTGTTCTAGGCGATCAACGGTGGTTCGGGTTGTTGACAGAGGTGGTATCGTATGATCATAATTGGGCTGTCCGGCAGAATGATGGTTTAGCGGGGGCAGAAAGTTGCATGTGGGTGATAGAAGGTGTTTCATGATAGTGGTAGGTTGCCAGAGATAAGAACAATGGTGATGGGTGGTGATTCGTAGCCGGATCAGCGATGGGAAGTCCCTGAAACATCATAGATCTGGAGCAACTGTTGTTGAAGGTCCGGTGAGCGAAGACTAGTGGTGGTTTCGCGGTGGTTTTAGTCCAGAATCTGTGAACAACTCCGGGTAGTCATTTTCAACCATTGTGGCTAGTACCACGAACCCCTTTTAATGTTTTTAATTGTTGTTAGGCTGAGACAAATTAGATTTAAATAATCTCAATTGTTATTAATTCGCCGATATATTACAATTAACGAAATATTTACTACTGAGCCCAACTTTTAACTTATTTTCTTTCAACGATCCCTGTAACGAAAACTTAACGACGTTAGTTTTTTTAGAAAATTGAACCGGTTTGATATTGTAAATAATGAAGGGATTAATCTCTTGTTGATGGAGATGACTGGATGAAGATGATAGTTAATTCTATCTACTACATGATCAAGAACACTTCAATATAGATTGTTTTGGAAAAATATAATTTGATTAAAACTTTCGTCCATATTTTTTATAATTATAATTTGTTTAAAACTTTATTGATTTTTTTAACATTGTCGTTTTTTTAATAATAAAGTGCATATTATAAATTTACAGGTTTGAATTATAGTCAATCCATTCGATCTTCCGGGTCAAACTGATTGAACATTTTTTTACACAAATCCAATCTACTATAATAATACAGTTTTGTAACATTACTTATAACTTGATTCCATCGTTCAACTCACTTATTTTTATACCATCCTTTTGATCTAAATTCCATCTCACAAAAACATAATAATAAGCTTCTAACTTCTAACTCAATTATATCATGGTGTTGTTTAATGTAACAATTCTTAGAGGCTAATGAATAATGATTCAAGTACACCTAGTGAATAGATGGTATAAACCAAAGCATATGAAAAAAACAAATAAATAAAAAACAAAAATAAAAAAGACGAACAACAATATTCTAATTACACTTTTGGATTCCGTCGGCGGACTCGTTTTCTCCGGCGGACTGGGTATCGCCGGCGGTGGGTTGGGTATCGCCGGCGGCGGATTACGTATCACCGGCGGCCGATTCATGACTTCCACCTCCATATTCAAACCCTGTTTACAGTTATCAGGAACACCGCTCATGAAATACATGGGCCCCACTTTGTCGAGATAGATAACGGTTTCGCCGTCGTTATAGAACGCCACCGGATTCCGGGAATCGCAGTGGTAAAATCCCCATTTTTCAACCACCACCAATGAATCGTACCCGTAAACAAAACCTGCATTTTTTTTAAAAAAAGAAGACTCAAAATCAGTAGTTTAGATGATGAAGAAAAGTAGGAAAGTAACGGCGTTAGTGAAACTGACGTAGAGAGTCTCCGACGAAGAAACGGCGTCTAGAGGCCCAGACGGTGTAGAGTTTGGTGTCGTTTATGGGAGGGAGGCGCCATCCGACGGCGGGGCCGCCGACTTTGTATTCGGTGGCGGAGACGGAGGTGATAACGGCGGTGACGGCGAAGAAGACGGAGTGGAATAGAGACATTGGATTTTTGTGGGGGAAAGGTTTGAAGATGACGGTGGGTTTATTAACGGGTGACGGAGGGTGGTGGACGTGGGGTGGTTATTTCAGAACATAATTTTTTTTGAACGGCCAACGAATGCCCCGGAAAACCCGGGGACTATTTACACCGGTTGAGCTCATTACAGGGAAAATCCACCTCCGCGAGCGGCCGGGTGGTAAAACCT
Source organism: Deinandra increscens subsp. villosa (assembly GCA_039602395.1). Classification (NCBI taxonomy): domain Eukaryota; kingdom Viridiplantae; phylum Streptophyta; class Magnoliopsida; order Asterales; family Asteraceae; genus Deinandra; species Deinandra increscens. Next base: position 58,819,431 of record JBCNJP010000006.1, read on the forward strand.
GGGAGCTCAGGGATCGAACTTGTGACCTTTCAGCCCCAAGTCTCCCCTCATCGCCAATGCCCCTTCCAAAATGCTTTAAATACCAAAATTTTCTTTTTCTCTGTCGTAATTGTATTTTCAAGATAACATTTTATAAGTATCATTTCCAAATAACAATTTATAAGTATCAAAATGAAATAAGCGTTTGACATTATTTTAACAGGTACAATCATAATAACAATTTGAAATTAAGCAATAAGAAATAGAACAAATGAAACAAACATAACATACATACATGCATGCAATTTATTTGGATGTACCAACATCAACAACAATAATTTCATTATCATTATTATTATTATTATTATTATTATTATGATTATCTTTATCGTTATTACCACTATTACTGTTATTATCATCATTATAAGCGTTGTCACCACTACCACCAGCATTATAGTTATCGTCATTTCTGTTATCACCATCATCCGCCTCTTCTTCTTCTTCATGGTCCATTAACAACCATGACCCATCATAACGTCTTACCATATTCTTATTCTTCGCAACCCACCAGTTAGCAGGCACATGAAATTCACCGTCTTTCAAACCGTCAGTATACTTGTTCACCAGAGCAATCGCGCGTGGAACAACCAAATCAAACTCCCCTTCACCATTTGTACCCGCAACTCCATGTAAATAAGTCTCCAAATCATGCCATCTTTGTATGTCTCCAGGACTTTTCAAGTAGGGGGACTTACTTGTATCAATCTTTAAAACCTCCCCAACGTGCGAGTACCCTATATTCATCGGAAAACACATCAATTGCAGCTTTAACGGGTAGTGTGGAACCACATCATGTGCGTTTTCGACGCGTAACACACGAATGTTCTCACACGAAGAAAATATTTGTTTGAAGTTTGAGTTTCCCACACGAGGGCTAGCGAAAACAAAAGCGGTCACAAGAACTGCATCGCTAGAGGGATCCATTGGCTTGTTGTATCCATTTACGACGATATCAACAGCATTGAGCGTCGCAAGTGCTCCGCCCATGCTATGCCCGACTACCGTCACACTTACGTCCTCGTTCTTGTATAACTCTATCAACCGTCTCACCTCTTCAAGAACCTATATATACCAAAATTTAAAAATAAAGAGTTTGTTAATTGTTATACCAAAAGATATAGATTAAAATTGTAATGGTGCATAAGTTTCTACTCCCATGATATTGCGAGGAAATGTATATAACAAGATAAGAAATAAACTATTTACAAACTTAATCAAATGTATATGTAAAAAGTAAAGAATGGATTTTAAACTCGGGTTGATAATTATTAAAATTATCAGTTTGATTAATTACAATTTTAAATTTTATTTTTATTGTCAAGACTCAAGAGCAATCTCAGACATAATCATTATACATTTATATTTGATTTCGTGCTTGTAATGATGCATCTGAACAAAATGTGAAAATATATATAAAAGCAAAAACAAACAGAAATCAAGTGTAAATCAAATGTAAATGTATGATTATTACGAATTGCCTATGACAACACAAATGAAAGTTGAGAGTCTTAATTGTCAAACTGAAAGTATGAATTATTATTGGCCAATGGATCTAATTTGGATTATTAATATTCAATTTGTCAAACCAATGTGGGATTAACCCATTTGGTAGAAAATCTTATCTCTTAGTTGAATGTCTTGGATTCAATCCCACTTATTAGTATAATTTAGTTTAAGAAATAGTTTATAAGTATGCGTATAGTAGATTTGCAGTTGAAAAAATAACAAAAAAAAAATCAGCTGCCAAAAATTGAAGAGAATAACCAGTATTTGTTAATTAACCCTTGGAAATTTTGAACAACGGCTTTTATAAATTTACTGCACGATTTAAATGAACAAAGATAGATCGTTAAAATGGTTAACCTTGGCCCACTCATATCGATTTATGGTTCAAATCAACTTGCATTTGTATTAGGGGCGAAGGTACCTCTTTTCGCGATATTATATACAAAAATTTATATGTATTGAGTATCGCCCCCTTAGTAGAATATTTGAGTCCTGCCCCTTCGGGATTTTCTTTCAAGCTTTGCCATTGATTTGTGTATTAAAAAATGAGTTGATTTTGGTTTGGCATCTTTATATGTTATGATATATATCGAGATCAGTTGATTTCAGTTTGTGCTTGACAAATGAGTTGACTCCATTAATCAGCTTCATAGACGAGGGGTGTGGTAAAAGAGTTGTGGAAGATGATGACGATGGTTAGGGTTTACAAAGAAAGAAATTTCAATTTTTTTAGTTTTTTTTTATAAAAAGATAAATTAGTCAATTCATATTAAATTAACAGTGGAAAATTAACAGTGTTATATGTCTGGCCTTATTTGAAAGGGAAATGAAACAAACGTCTGGCCTTATTTGAAAGGGAAATGAAACAAACGAACTAAAAATGTGAAAAAATTTGGACTAAAACTGTTACTAAGATCAAACCTCGGGGACTAAATTGTACGTTACTCTTTTATAAGAACATATTTACATGTAAATTTAGTAAGTTTATTACTAACTAGACTTAAAACGCGCGCGGCGCGCGATGTTAACGAAAAAATACGTGTATACAAAACAATTGCATTGGTATGACGCATCTTAAAGAAAACGAAAATATAAAAAGGACTGCGTATCGACATTAAAATTAGAATCCAAACACTCAAATTTATCAACCTAGGACCTAAAGGTTATGTTACACGATTATAGGTATTATACCACCAACTCATGTGCTGGATACAAAAAAAAACAATTGCATTGTTTTAATGCAATGTAAATAAAACAAAAGTACAAAAAGACACTGTAAATACTATAAAATTATAAGCGAAACGGTAAAGGTCTTAAGCATAAGACATAAAGGTTATATTAAACTAGTGCACCTACACAACCAACTGATCATGTGCCAAATGTGTTGCGTTTAGATAGAAAACAAAAAACAAAAATTAAAAATTGGCTATAACATGACACCACCACATGCTATCACATGGTCTAATTATATCGATTTACTATTCAAGTCAACTTGCATTTGTATAGATAAACCACGTTAGAAAACCATGTATATATTAAATGAGTTGAATAAATATATCATGTTGTAAATAACAACTTTTATAACACTTTGTATGTTAAATGTCACGAGCCGTTGGTGAAATAAGAAATAATAAATAATAAATCTTTAAAAGTTGAAAGTAACAAATAAAGAATATTTAAAATTATAAAATTACATTTTAAGATAAGATATAATTAAAACTTTACTATAATTTATTAAATTTCAATAACTTATTGAAACAAGAAGATTTATATTTTTTATATCTAAATGATCTAAAATCATTACTACTTAATAGGGAGATAGTTGGTATTTATTACGAAAGAAAGACAGAAAAATTATGATGAGATTGAATGTGATGATAAAATGTGTCAAAAAAATGTAGTTTTTTTTTTAAAGATTATTTAACAAACAAAAGGGTTTAAAAAAGAACTTAAACTCACTTGATCTCTAGCACATGATTTGTTGAAACTTGATTTAGGATCAGCAGTAGTATAGATTGAATGCCACCCCCTTTGAATTTTGACATGTTCATCCCCTTTAAACAAATCAGGAGCAGAAACTTTATCAAACTTCAAATCATTAATCCATTCCAGTGTTTCAACTGTCCCTCTCCAGGCCACCACTATTTCCCTCCGCCCTAACGCGGCCCGCCCTTCCTCCGTAGCCACCGCCACGTACCCGATCCAATTCGACTCCTTGCACCACGCCTCCCTCGACAACGACTTCACCACAAACGACGGAAGGTTGACCGCCGCCGTTCCATACACGTATTTCGTCACTTCGTATTTGTAAGGGTTCCCTTGCGCGATTTGGACTCGCGAAAGGAGATTACGCGGGTTGTATAGGCAGTCACCCGCGTGTTTCGATGATTTTTCGGAGTTAAAAGCGTCACGTGCCGATTGAGCCATTTCGCCATAGTGGATGATGTATTGCCGGAGATCAATGGCTAGAGGGTCTAGTAGATTAGACCAATTGTCTTCTCCACTTAGTTTCTTCCAATTGCTGCCCATTTTAGGTTTGATATGTGTTGTAAAATTATTGATCTTATATAATGTATTAGTGTGTTACTTGGTGTTTTAATATTTATAGAATGAGATCATGTTAACCATGACTTTTAAGATATTATATAATTAGTCAAAATATGTTTAACAAGTTTTCTAATCACACGAAAGAGTTGAAGATGATTGCAAGAAGAAGTGGAATCTAAGAAATTAACAAATTAGTTTTCAAGAAATACAAATTTATATGATTAAATAAAGAAAATGGGAGGTGTTCACGACTTGATCACGATTGCTTTTGAGTATGGAAAACCGTAATCAATCAAATATTCAAATTGGATAAGGTGTTTTGCACTTTTTAAACGAGAAAATATATCAAAGTAAAAAACTAAAAATCTTACTTGAATAATGAAGACAAATTGTAACGGTGGTGTTGTTTCTTTCAAGCATCTTGGGCTACAATTAGGAGCTAATATAAATCTTTTAAAAAATTGGAGTAAATTATACAGATGATCATTAATATTTACTCATATTTTGAATTAGGCCACTTAAGTAAAGTTATTATACGTGACATCTTTATGTTTTAAACATGTTTTATAAAAAGTCATTTATCACTAACGGAGTTAAATATCATCGTTAAGTCAAAGTTAGTTTAGTCATCTTACAAACTCATTTAATAAAAACATATAAATCGAAAAAACCTTTTTAATATTAGGGTGAGGTTATTGTGATAAATTTAGTTTGGATAAGAAGGATAAGAAAGAACCATAGCCATTAGATCTTCAATTAAATGAACATCTATGGTTTAAAATTTTACTGGATAAATTAGAGAGAAAAAACTAAAGAAAATATAAGATGGAAGGGTATTTTTGACTTTTAATCAAATCCCCCCCCCCCCCCTAATTTTTTAAACCTTCATAACTCTTAGATACGACATTATTTTTAAAAAAATTACACCATAAAAATGAGTGTTTTTTTAATCTTTAAAACGCATATAATGTTGCTATATACAAATTTTAATTTTTTTTACTCTTTCTATTGTATCAAAATTTTCAGATCATTGTGTCATTGTGTCGTTGTGTCATTGTGTCAAAATGTTCAGATCATTGTGTCATATTGTGTCAAAATGTTCAGATCATTGTGTCATATGGTGTCAAAAACCGAAAGACTAATTTCTGTTTTTTTTATCTTATATATAGCAACAAAATATATATACTTTTGACACAATGACACAATGATCTGAACATTGTGTCAAAATTTGAAAATGTTATTTTTTTTAATTTTTTATATAGCAACACTATACGCGTTTTAAAGATAAAAACGCTCGATTTTATGGTGTAATTTTTTTTAAAAAATTAATGTCGATGAATGTTTAAAAAATTGGGGGGAAGTAGATAAAAAGTCAATAAAAATGGCTAAGACTAAAATACTCCTCCTTCACTTTTTATTAGATCAAGATCCAATAGCTAGATTTCCTTCTTATCCTTTTTACCCAAAACAAAGCTTTCATTTGAACCTTTCCCTTTAATATTAAACTTTAGCCGACGCCTGATTTTTCTAGGACATCTCACATACGAAGTTTCTTCTCCTACTTTCTCAAGAACGACGCATAGAAGATTGACCAGATGAAACGCAGGGGGTGAAGCAGGTTTATATGAAGAGCAAAACTGATTATCAAAATTCATAAAGTAATTTTTCATCTATCAATTCTACATCTAAGAATTTCTACATCTAAGAATTGGAGAAACTACAAACGATTTTCACAAACCCTAAATCAAGAACTCAAGATAAAAAAGAAAACAAAAAACAAGGTCAGGAGAAAAAAGATATGTACAATCCCAAAGAGCTGATTAAAAGAAATTTAAAGAAATGTGATAAGGAATTGCGGGAACAAATTTAAAGAAATGTGATAAGGAAGAAGAGTGATTGCATTTTAATTTGTTTTTGGGTGTTTTGAAGAGTCAAGATCTGCAAAGTGAAGACGATAGATGGCAAGTAAAGATGGTAAAAAAGCTTTTGAGGTTTTAATCGGAGAAAACTCATACATGGTTGCAAAAGGAGCCTCACGGTTACTCAGATTCTCAGATATATCAGTAATTCAGTAAATCTCATATTAAAAGGGTTTTTTTTTCTATTTTTAGTTTTTTTGTTAAATGAATTTGTAAGATGACTAAACTACTCTTGACTTAACGATGTTTTTAACCTCGTTAGTGATAAATGACCTATGAAACATGTTTAAAACATAAAGTGTGTCAGGTGTAACAACTTTACTTAAAGTACCTAAACAGAAATCTGAGTAAAACATAAAGGACATTCTGTGTAATTTACTCTAAAAATTAAGGAAAATTGGATTTTAATAATACAAGTTTTACCTAGTTGGCGGATAATAATATGTGACATCCGAGAATTTCAAGGTTTACTTCCGTTAGACATTTCCGTTAGTTACGTTATAAGTGTTAACTTAGTAACTAATACTTAACTAGGCCGAATACGTCCACGACCTTTGGTTGATCACCGAACCCGCCCATATGTGCTATGTGTTCATTTATCGATCGTCATTATGTGCAATGTGATTTAAATGCATGATTTAACATTACGAATAGCATGACAAATTGTAAACCCTTGATTATGTGACGAATTTGTATGTTTTAGGTTTCCAGCGAAACTACCGAGCGAAACTATAGTGTCGCCCGGTAGTTAGCTAAACTGCCTGATTTACTCATAATCAGAGCCAGTTTCGCCGGCCAGCGAAACTGCCAGCGAAACTAGCCTCTGATATAAATAATCTTAATAAACCCTAGTTCTCCTATTTGCCTCATTTACACAAAAACACACACTCTTCTCTGGAGAATCTGGTCAGCTGAAAACTATCAAGAGAAACCAAGATCTCAGCCTCAAGACAACATCCATTCGATTCCCTGATCGAATCGTGAGTCCCAAAACCTTCCTTTATGCCATTTTTATGTGTTTCCTATGTATTTCTTCATAAAGCATGCTTAAACCTTCATGATATTGTTAGATCTTCTGTAGGAATGCTTAGGAATGCTAGATCTACCATAAAGTTGATAACTTTACGTGTAAAACTGATCCATGATAGAGATTTGTGCCATTTTAGTCATTTTAGGGTTTTAAATGTATTTTGGTGATTTGATGTTGAAAATGCATGTTTAAGGTGTTAAAGCTTACTGATTTATGTTGGTAAATGGGTATGTATGCTAGATAATGAACTGCATGTAATATGGAAGCTGTTAGATTGATTTTTAGGCTGATTTATGTGTTTTTCGCGACTAGCGAAACTGTGGTGTTCTCTGGGCGAAATTGTCCAGCGAAACTATGTATATCTCCTTCCAGCGACACTATGCAGCGAAACTGCAGTGTCGCCGGGTAAACCAACCAGACCAGCTCGAGCGAATCTACCGAGCGAAATTCCCTGAACGAAAGTTCAAACCAGTTTCGGGCGAAACTAGGCTAGCGAAACTGTGCCAACAGTTTCGAGCGACACTAGCCTAGCGAAACTGTGTCATCGGGTATTGCCTAGCGAAAGTGCTGCCCGTGCACACAGCGAAACTGACCAGCGAAACTGCTGGCGAAACTGCAACCAGAATCCAAACTTGTGCAATTTACTTGAATGTTATGCCATGATGATACATGCTTTGACTTCTGATATATATATATGAACCCTTGTTTATGATCAACCATCGGTGTCGTGTGTCGTTATGTCGAGTCATAGTTTCAACGTGCTATGTTATGGGCCATAGTGACGTTAAGTAAAGATTAGACACCAAAACTAATACTTAAGACCTAAACGTGTTCATAGGTCTTCGTTAAGCAAAACTTGGATTATATAACAAGTATAGCAGTGCAACCAAAGGTGAGTGTCACTAACCCGTTTACTGTGAGCCCGTTTGGGACACACTGAATAACTTAATGGAAAACAATGCTGACAACTTTACGAGTGCTATGCACCACTTGATGAAACTGAAAAACTTAGAATGCTATGCATCTACTTGGTGAACTTGAAGTGTTTTATGGGAAACACTTGTGAAACTTAACAAACTATTTTCTGAAACGAAAACCGTTTTAATATGGCTAGTGTAGGTTAAAGTCTAAACCACATGATATCACATGATTTCTAAGGATTGCCTTTTTAACTGAAAAAGTCCTCAACTTAATTGTGCCATTAATTGTAAAGCGAGGGGATGTTGGGTAGATCTACTGGAGTTTGACAAACTCCGCCTCGTGACACTGGAGGTGCACGGAGGTACAATATCAGCCTATCTGACCGTGATCCCGAGAGGACACGGGGGAGGCAAAGCCGCGATGACGAATGTCCGCAAAACAAAATGGCTGAAGGCTCTGCCTCTACTATACTTAATCGTCAGCTTTGGTACGAACTTCCTTAGTGCATGGAAACAACGGATTAGCTACCCGCGATATCGGTTGAGCACTTTAATTATACAAGACTAGTACATACCTGATAACTTTGTTACGAAAGACAACTTTACTAATAACAAATGTTTATGAATTGATGTATATGTTGATACAATTATGAGACCGGGCCAATGCATGACATGCCCACTGTGAACTCACCAACCGTTAGGTTGACACTTGTGTGGTTTTCACTTTTGCAGATCGTTGAGGAGTATCCACCAGGGGTTGGCATGGCACGTGAAGACTTTTTACTTTCATTAAACTAACTGGGGATTTTGATTTGAAACAATGATTTGTAAAGCACGTGGCTAGTGCTAAGATATTTATGTTTTAATTCCGCTGCGTAACTTTTAAAACTGCTTGAAATAAATGTTTTTGGACTTTACTCTGATTCGTTTAGTATTTGTAACTAATGGTTGTGGTCCTGGTTTGTTCGCACCCCTTAACGGTATAAACTCCGTTAGTGGTTATTTGGGGGTGTGACATAATACGAGTTTCAAAATTTCCTCACAATAATACCAATTTTATAGGTATTGGATTATAACGATACACTGTTAGTTTTTTACTAATGATGTTAGTGGTTGCTGACGTGGCATACAATATGTTTCTTTTGATAAAGTAATTAAAATGGAGGGACTATTTATATAACTTCTATATATTAAAAAAAAAGTTAAAAAATTAGAAAAAGGAAAAGAAGAACAAGGGAGAAAGGTGGAGCTCCTTGCGACGCGCTTCCTGCCGGCGACCAACCTTCTCCGGCTAGCCAAACCCACCACTTCGCCAGCCGGTACAATTCTAGAAATGTTTCACAAATCGGATTCCGGGGACCGCGGATGACGGGCCGCCTCCAATGACGGTGGCGCCGCCTAATAAGATGAGGCGAGGGCCGTGAGATTTGATTTGTGCGACGGCGGTGAGAGTGTGGCCGAATCGAGGACCAAGAGCATCATCTTCTGTGTCTGAATAAGTCTCTAATGGACGATAAGTCGGAGCTGGTGCCAGCCAGGGTTTTGAACTCATGAAACCCTAAAGGAATTCCAACCGTAAACCTTCAATTCTCAGAGCAAATTAGTAACAATAAACCTTCAATTGTAGAAACAATTGGAACGGTGAAACGACGGTTGGAGTGAAACCGGCACCTTGTGACGGAGAGGAGGGTTGCCTCGCCGGCGTCACCGGAGCTGCTGCTCTTGTTTCTGAGAGGAGAGGAGGGTAGCCGGAAGTCATAGAGGGTTGGGTTTTTTAGGGTTTTTTCTAAAACCCAAATCTTATAAGAATTTACAAAATGGTTCCTTTCTTTCATGACTTGGTTAAAATATGCCACATAGGATCCATGTCAGCAACTACTAACACCGTTAGTAAAAAACTAACGATGTATCGTTATAATCCAATACCTATAAAATTGGTATTATTGTGAGGAAATTTTAAAACTCGTATTATTATCCGCCAACTAGGTAAAACTTGTATTATTAAAATCCAATTTTCCAAAAATTAATAATCAGTTGTAAATACATTCAGGGAAGCGACTCTCTATCTGGAAAGCAAATTCATTGTCATTTGGTGGTCGTTTGACTCTAATCAGAGCATTACTTAACTCCCTCCCCACATTTTTTTCTTTATACTAGGATACCCGCAGGTGTCATCGACATTCTAGATCGCATACGCAGGGAATTCATTTGGAGAGGCAATGGCGAACAAAGCAAAATTAATTGGGTTTCATGGAATAAAGTTATTCTAGACAAAAAAATACGACCGTGTGGGTTTGGGTTCCTTAAAAGAAGCTAATATTGCACTCCTTGCCAAGTGGTGGTGGTGGTTGAAAATTGTCACACCTAAACCGACAACAGAATATGTCAGAACGCAATGATTGTTCAGATGCTCATGACAACTAAATAAAGTTGCAATATGCTTAAACATGCCTTTTTGTTCATTTATTTTACAATATTTTACAAACAAAGTCAGACATAACATAATAGCTTAATAACTTAATTAAAGTCTAGAACTAGGTCTAGCAAATCCTAGCATGATCATATAACAGCTCAAGCAACGGTTCCCAGCAACATGAATAAGATAAAGTGTCAACTACAAAGCAGTTGGTGAGTAAACATAGGTTTAGTGTATATCATTAGTGTAAAACATGCGATCTATGTGTTAAGTTAACATTCATAGAGTATGATAAACGAGTAATGAAATAAAGCAAATAAGAGCGTATCAAATCCTTGACAATTAGGCTTCCAATCACCCACTTGAAAATGCGTTTCAATTTACCGGGTGGGTTGTCAAACAAATAGATCTATTATTGTTACCTCGGCTCGATGTGTTAACGAGTACGTGTAGAGTATGAGTATGAGCACAATAACAACAATAATCCAAACAAGTTAACATACTAGAACACACATAACAAGATAGAGTTCACATATTGTTTTAGAGAAATATATATATCAAGTTTTGAGTTTGATATAGAGTACATGTTATACACCAAAATAATAAAAGAGAAGGGGCTATGCATACTCACTTGATAAGTAGATCGGTGAGTGAGATATAACACCAAGATGAGAGATAATAACCTTGATTTATACGAGAAATCAAAATGACCAGGGTTCTAAGTATACGAGGAAACTTAGTGGAGTTATGTTCTAATGAGTCAAAATTACCGTTTTACCCTTTATAGGTAAAATAGTGGTTAATGATAATATGAAGACGTGTTTTCCTATAAGCAAACGCTCACTCCAGGACCGTCCAGGTAAATGCGAAAACCTTTTGAGTACATTGATACAATTAACCAATCAAATCGACCTTTTGAATTTTAAAGGTGAGGAGGTTGTGAAAGGGTCGACGCTGGAAACAAACCACCACTCCATTGGGACGTCGACCTTTTTAACCACCACTCAGCCTTTCTCTCGTCCAAGCTCCGTCAACACCAGATCACCACCTCCGACGAAGGTCCTACCGCTTCTTCTCTGTTGCCTCTGCCGACGAATCCGACCTCCTTCAAACCGACAACATCGACGATTCGTGTGTCAAGTCACTGGTAACTTAATCATCGTTTACATCAGAATAATTCCAAATTTATTCCGTAACCTATTCATATTCTGCAGATTGGTGACTTAATAATTCAATTCAAAGTCTATTTCACGGGTTCACCAATCAAACCCAACAAATCCATAATCTTTCGATAAGTTTTTTTTATTTAATTTGCAATTCTATGTTTGTTCATTGAATATAACACTCTAGATGCAGACCCAAAACTTCGGATCTCATGGACCTGAGGCACGATCAAGTTTTGACTCCTTACTATCAACATCTGGTTTTTTGGTTTTCGTGACGGTGTGTATCAATGGACGAACCAAGTCTCATTGTGATCGTGAGGGAGCACAATGGTACAACTGATTTTGATTTTTGGCCGTGTAATGTGATCGAAATATAGTTTTGAAGGTCATCGGACGGATTATCGGATTTCTTCTGAGGAAGAGGTTGAAAGGTTGTGATGGTGGGTGGCGTTAGGAAGAGAGAGACGAGAGACTAGAAAAATGTTTAGGGTATGTTTGTGAGTGCTTATTTGAATGCAAAAGTACTTTTAAGTAAAAGTGCTTATTGACTTATTACTTTTTGAAAAAGAGTTTTTTTTTTTAAATGTTTGGATAGATTTTTACGATGATATTACTTATTTTATATGTAAAATGACAAAAAAAGACATTACTTATATATTTAAAGTTATTATGCTAGTGAAATAAATGATAGGATAGTAATTTGGTTTGTAAAAGGGCAAAAACACCTTCAAAAGCCAAGAAATCTTGGCTTTTGAAAAATGATTTTTCTCCTTACTCAAAAAGTTAAAATTAAAAGCACTTTTGGAGTACCCAAACAATATTTTTAATTTATTAGTTTTTTAAAAAGTCAATAAGTTATTTTCAAATTGACATCCAAACATGCTCTTAGATTATTTACAAAACTAGTCCTTCTCTTTTAATATAGTTACAAATATAATTAAAAAAATAATTACAAAAATAGTTCTTGATCTTTGTAATTTACATATGTAGTCCCTTATGGATAAAATGACTAAAATGCCCATTTTGTTTAAATATAACTTTGTTAGTCTCAAGCACTCAGATGTCAACGAAATACAAACTTTGGGACATGATTTATTAAAAATCTGATATTTAAACTTAGGTGGCAAAAATAATTAAATGTTAGGGACGTAAATAGTAATTAAATCAATCATATTAAAGGATAAACTAATCTTATGTATTGGTTTTTTTTTTTTTTGAACAGCAGATTTTATTAGAAGGCTAGCCAGCAGCTAGCAGAAAACAAGAATACAAGACGAAATTAATTGAAGTACATTGCGCTAAAACAAAAGAGATTCCAATTCAGGTCAGGGATTTTTCCGCGATCTCGAAGCCACATGTAGGTGTCTGCTTTGATTTCATCTAGTAACAAATTTGGCGGGATATTACAACCATCGAACTCCTTTTTATTTCTTGCTTTCCAGATCGTCCAACAGGTGGCCATGGCAATGGTGAATAGGGAGTTTTTACGTCGGCCGGAAACGTTGAGATCAGAGATTTGTGATAGCAGGTGCTCCAAGGATGTGTCTATATTAAACTGAAAATTACTCCAATTGCTAACCTTATTCCAAATAGCAGTGGCATAAGAGCATTGTAGCAAGGCATGTGTAACGTTTTCATCGCCTGTGTTGCATCTGGAGCAGATGGTAGGGGCAGATATCCCTCTTTTTATCAGTTCCAACTTTACTGGGATTCGATCAATGGCAGCCCGCCATGTGAAAATCTTGACTTTGTACGGAGCCCAACATTTCCAATGATGTTTGTAGTGGAATTCCCCCAGGTTGCGATCAATTCTTTTCCTGATACTGGTAGTAGTGAATGAGAAATCTGGGTTGAGTAGCCATCTCCACTTATCGGGCCCAGATGAGAAGGATGATGAACGAATTCTGTTACTTAACTGGTCTGCGAGATTTCTGTCAGGGCTTTGTAACTGGTTTAAACCCCATACGCCATGGAACACGAGGCTGTTGTCTATCCTTGAGATTCTGCTTGCGACATTACAAGATTTAGAGCGTTCCAAGTTATAGAGCGAAGGGTAGTCATCCTTTAGTCGGCTGTTATCTAACCAAACATCATGCCAGAAGCTAACATTTAAACCGTCTCCAACTTCGGCTTTAATTTCAGCCCAGAAATCAATGTTTTCTGATAGTAGGTCATCGAAATTCTTTGCGATATGCTTCCAGTATCCAGGGATTGATTTTAGGACGGGGAGAGGTCCGTGAATACGTGAGGATGAATGTATGGCTTGAATAACTTTGGTCCATAACGCCGAATGATTGGTCTTGAATTTCCACCCCCATTTGGAGAGTAATGCAAGATTGGCGGCGTTGAAACTTCCAACACCCAGGCCACCATTTTCTTTTGGAGCCAGAACACGATCCCAAGCCACCCAAGGGATTTTTTGAACGTTTTGAGAGCCTCCCCAAAAGAATCTAATTCTGATTGATTCCATCTCTTTGAGAACACATTTTGGTGCACGAAAAAGTGATAGGTAGTACATTGGAATGCTGCCAAGAACAGATTGTAGTAGGACTGCTTTTCCCCCTTGAGATAAGATGTGTGATTTCCAGCTGTTTAACCTGGATGTAAGTTTATCAAAGACCGGCTTCCAGTTTCTTTTTAGCTTCATGTTGGCACCGATTGGGACCCCAAGATATGTGAGAGGAAAGTTATCAATTTTGCAGCCAAGAGTGTTCGCCAGTGCTGATGTCGTTTCTGGGTCAGTCCCGACTCCGAAGATTTTGCTTTTCTCAAAGTTAATTTTGAGTCCAGAGGAGAGGTGGAAACATCTGAGGAAGCGGGCCAGGTATTGGGCGTTCTCATTGGATGCTTCACCGATGAATATGACATCATCTGCGTATAATAGGTGGGACAGTTTCGGCCCATTTCTCGGGAGTGAAATAGGTGAGAACAACCCAATTTGGACTGCAGTCTGCATTACCACGTGAATTACCTCCATCCCCAGAATGAAGAGTTGCGGGGATAGCGGATCACCTTGCCTGACCCCCCGTTCAATTTGGAGTTCCGAAGTTGGTGAGCCATTTACCAGAACAGAGGAGCGACTTGATGAGAGGCAGTTTCTGATCCATGTTCTCCATTTTGGTGGGAAATTCATCTGCAAGAGAATAGAATCTAAAAATTCCCAGTTAAGAGTGTCAAAAGCCTTTTCAAAATCAACTTTGAAGAGAAAGGCTTTCTTCTTTGTTTTCTTGAGCCAAGCTAGAGTTTCATGAAGGATCAACGGCCCGTCCAGGATTGATCTGCCTTTAACATAAGCAGTTTGTGTTTCACTGACGACCGTATTCACAACAGTCTTGAGCCTATTAGCTAAGATTTTCGCAATCAATTTGTAGATACAGCCCAATAGGCATATCGGACGGAAGTGAGATGGGCAGGAGTGATCTTTTCTCTTGGGAATCAGGGAGATGAAAGATGCATTGCAGCCTGGGCTGATCTGGCCGTCCATATGAAACTGATTAAGAATCTTTGTGAATGGTTCTCGAAATAGATCCCAGTGCGATTTTAAGAATCTGAAGTTGTACCCGTCAGGCCCAGGGGCTTTGTTGGAGTCACAGTCGCCCAATGCCATCTTGATCTCTGACTCTGAGAATTCCAGGATTAGCGCATCAGATTGGGCTTGAGATAGTTTCTTGAAAAGAGGTGATGTGAACTCCGGCCTGGATGACATTGGCTCGTGGAACTTCTCTTTGAAGAAGTCGAAGATGAGTCTTTTGATGTCGTTGGGCTTTGTAACCCAAGAGCCATTCTGGAGTAGACCATTTATTCTGTTTTTTGAAGTTCTATTTTGTAGTACTCCATGAAAATAAGCTGAATTTTCATCACCCTCACAGCACCATTTAACTCTGGATTTCTGCTGTATGTCTTTGAGCCTGCACAACGACATGTCTTTGATTTTCTGTAATGTTTCTATCCTTAATACTTTCTCAGCATCAGTTAGCCCAATGGTTTCTGCTTTGAGATCCAACCCATCTAGGATGTCTTTGACCATTTTTGACTCAGCCTCCAGTTTCTCATTATGGCCCTTTAGCCATCCTTTGAGAGCAGTTTTGATAGCTTTGAGTCTTAGCGCTAGCTCACGATCTGGTTTCGTGCCAGGTTTGACAGAGGCACTCTCGAAGGATTTGGTGACTACTTCCTTGTATCCCGGTATTTGTATCCATGAGTTAAAGAACCTGAATGGTGATGGGCCAAAATCAAAAGCATCAGTAGTTAAGATGAGCGGAGAGTGATATGAATGCTCACGAGGCAAGGCTGCTAGGCAAGCATTCGGCCAATTCCGCATAAATAGAGGATTTACTAGTACCCGGTCGATTTTACTCAGTTTGTCCCCGGACATAGACATGTATGTATATTTTCTGCCCAGCATGTTGTATTCTTTTAAACCCAGCCCATTTATGAAGTTATTAAACCTTAAAGCATCATTAGGATAGAATACAGAGTTTAGTCTTTCAAACGGGAACCTGACCTCATTAAAGTCGCCAAGTAATATCGCTGGAATGTCCGGAGAAGTCGCCAACCAGTTGGACAGGTCAGACCACAGGGTAGATTTGAGTGAAGATGTTTGGGGGCCATATACGTTAATCACAATGAGTGGTTGAAGGGAAGGCAGCAGGGAACCAGAGATTGCAAGGAAGTTCCTGGACTTGTGAACGCTGATTTTTGAGAATTTCCCTGAGTCCCACATACTTAGTAAACCACCAGATCTTCCTTCAGCCATGACGAATTCGAAATCGACAGGGAAATTCCCCCATAGTGAGCGGAGTACCATCGGGCTGATTTCTTGAACATGTGTTTCTTGTATTGCCAGGAAGCTTAATCTATGCGAAGTTTTTAGTCTTTTAATCCAGTCCCTTTTAGTGGGACCAATCCCACGTGAGTTCAAACTCAAAAAATCCATTGGTAATTTGAAGGAACCGGCGCAGGAGATTGACTTCTTACTGGTGGGAGGTGTCCTGATTGGCGATTAGGGTGGATATCGCCACATTATGATTTCTCACAGAGAAGCCGACTGCAATTCCTGCTTCAATTGTTTTGTTTGTCTCCGCCGCGATGTACGGGGAGTTTTGTGAGGAGATGGATCTGTTCGAACTATGGGCTTGGGACCGTTGACTCGACCGTTGATTCCGGCGATGTCTTTTAGGTAAACGTTTTTTGTTTGATAGACCGCAGAGCGAGACAGATCGAAGATTGTCACTAGCCTTAGGGGGGGTAGGTGACGTTGCATCGATGCTTTATGTAAGGATCTGGTGATTCCATTGGAGGATGAAGTTACCGCTGCGGAGGACATTTTTACCGTGCAATTTAGATCAGGGAGTTCAGGGATGGTGGGAGGAAGATTGGGGTTGAGGGGTGGAGGAGAAAAGAGGTGGGGAGGTAGGATGGGAGAAAAGGATGAGGGAGATACGAGATGGTTGACGGTTCGGGGCAAAGGGGCGCTTTTAGGTGACAGAGAAATGGAGGCCATGGGTAACGGGGGATTAGGGGGGCAGGGGAAAGAAGATGGGTATTTGCGAGAGGGGGTGGTTATGGGCTTGGCAGGAGAGTTTTGGGCGTGTGAATCTGAATTTTGGGCTAATGGTGATTGGGCCGAAGATGTGAAGCCCGAGCAGGAGTTGGGATTTTCGTAGGTGTCCGCCACGCGGGAAGGAGAATCATGTTGAGGCGCGTGACCAACATTTGGGGGACCTGCATTTGGGGAGACAGGTGGGGAGTTAAGGTATAATCGAGGGGTCTTTTTGGGGCTCTGTATGTCAGATTGGGGGAATCGCGGTTTATCTTTTCGACATCGTTTAATGATGAAGACGATTCGAATTTCGAACATGCAGGAGATCGACGTTTGGAGTTCCCATGCATCATCGGCGTTTCCACATCGTTGCCAGAGATGGTGTTAAGGGGTTCCGACGGCTCCGGCAAGGCCGGTGTTTGAATCTCTTTACCAGATATCGTATCTGGTGGATCTAGGTCGTCTTCAAGATTTCCAACATTTGAGTATTCCTCAAGTGACCACAGCGAACTGTATTCCTCTGTATCATCAGCGTCTTCATCGATTGATGGATCTTTTGTAGGGGGAAGCCACTGCTCCGCACTTTCACCGATCCATATTTTGAACTTCTCGTTATTCCATTTTAATGTGATGCATTCTTGTATCATGTCCAGTCTTTCCGTAAGCACATAGCAAGTACCAGTAGTTACGTCATAGGCTGTCCAATCAAAATCAGCAGATTCTAGAACTTCACCAAACTTTTTGCCGATCTCGTCATAAGTATCTTGGCATCGTAGGTAGAACGGCACTCCTCTTATTATCAACTGTGCCACCCTATTTTCTTTTAGTCGTTGGCCTTCCCATATGTATAGAGATTGAAAAACTTTGGACCAGGTGTGTCTCTGATTGTTGAGGAAGTTTTTTGCATCCTTTGAGCAGTCAAACTTGATGATTATTTGAAGACCTCCAGCATAGTGAATTTCCAGGTTTTTATATTCTTCCTCAAGTATTGTATTTGCATGGATCAGGTAGTGGATATCGATGGCTTCGCCTACGAGCATGGAAGATTTCCAGGTTGTGGGTACTAGCGGTGGGGCAGTTGGGATAGTGACTTCCAGTTGGGGTTTTGGAGGGAGTGGTTCTGCGTCTTTGCAGTTTGGGGCCTTGTGTGCCCTGAGAAAGCCCGAAGTTATGTCTCTGTAAGATATTTGTTGTCTGGTGTGTGGTCTGTTGAGATTATGGGATGTCGGTATTGGTGCCCATCTCTGACGAGGGGGTGCAGGTTGGGTTCGATGCTCAGTGGGCAGGGGGTTGTGATGGGGGCGGGGTTGGGGTCTGGTGAGAGGTGGCTGCTGATGGTTATGGGATATTCTTTTTGAGGAGTTGGATAAGACAGCGATATGTCTCCGGCTACCAAGAGGCACTTCATTCAGTTTTTGCAGCATTGCTTCGGTATTTTTGATTCCGTCAAAGCGAACGAAGCCATATCGGCATCCGCGGCGGTCCCTCCTTGACGGAATAAAAACATCTCTGAGGGTTCCAAGATTGCTGCATTTTCTCCATATGGTAGCGGGGGTGCATTCATCAGGAAGATTGGAGAGTAGAAAAGATGTGGCGTTAGGGAAAGGATTGTGTTTCTGGAAGACGGGGATTGTGGTGGAGGGTGTGGTGGCTGACCTGTTTCTCCGGCGAACGACCGTCCATTCGTTCTCAACTCTCACAGTTTCTCTCATTTCTTGTCTTTAGTTTTTATGTATTGGTTTACACTTTACAATTCGCCATCTTATTATTGTCTTCGCCATCTTATTATTGTCTCGCGTGTCAAAAACTATACTAATAATGTTTTGAATGTCCTTTTCTATCAAACGTGTTTGTTTAAAATAATTCAAAATTCACCAAAAAAGGAACAAACCATTTTGTAATTTTCTATTTTTAAGTACTAAACTTTTTTTCCATTAGAAGTAGCAAACATTGTCATTTATCATGTCATACCAATAAAAGAAAGTTTAAAAAGAAGATTTTTCCTTAAATAAAAAAAAGTTTAAAACCTTAAAAAATTTAAGCAACTCAAAACAAGTGTTCCTAAAAACGTCTCCAAGTGCACACCCAAGTGAACTGTTTCTCGCTTTTCCAAAAAAAAAGGTGAACTGCTTCTCAATAAAAAATTATAAGTCCAAATGATGATGTTATTCTAGAAAGCTATGAATCTGTTAAAAGTATATTTATAGCATCCGGTATACCCCAGGCAAGGGGGCGTTATTGCCCAAAATGGGCGTGAAACACCGCCCCGCCCTGGGCGTGATGGGGGCGTGATGAAGCCTCCGTTCTTTCGTTGCCGGGCGGTGTATGATGAAGATGACCGTTGAACGGTCTAAAATTCGACCGTTATATATTTTTTTTTTTTTTTTTTCAAACATTTAAATCTCCTATATAAATTCAAATCAACCCACTTCATATTTTATACCATTTCACCACTTCTACCCATACTTTTTTAAAAATTCCAACTACAATTTATACAAAATGGAGGAGTGGACTTCCAGTGATGTCTCCGAGTTTTCCGATTCATCCGACGACGGTGAAGAGATGATTATGAGAGCGTTGATTCAACGTGCTCAACGTCGAAAGAATTCGGGAGCTAACCGTGTTCTTACTCGAAGGGCTCGTTTGAATCGTAACCGTGAGCGTGGTCACCAAATGCTATACGATGACTATTTTAGCGATACGTGCGTCTATCCCGAAGAGGCTTTCCATCAACGTTTCCGTATGAATCGGAGATTATTTTTACGCATCGTCGACGACTTGACAAGAGAAATGCCGTGGTTCACTCAACGATCCGACGCGAGGGGTAGGATTGGTTTCACCCCTCTACAAAAATGCACGGCGGCTTTTCGTATGATGGCGTACGGTGTTACCGGAGATTGCTTCGACGAGTATTTGCGTATGTCCGACCGAACGATGCGAGTTTGTGTGCAAAAATTTTGCAAAGGTAAATTTTTATCATTTTGATTAATTATAATTTTATTAATTTACTATTTTTTTATTTACATTTTGCTTAAATATAATTAGGTATCGATCGTTTGTACAGTCGAAAATATCTTCGACATCCTACCGCGAGCGATATTAGACAACTATACGAATTTCATGAAAACAAATGGGGTTTTCCTGGAATGCTCGGTAGTGTAGATTGTACACATTGGGAGTGGAAGAATTGTCCAAACGCGTGGAGAGCACAGTTCATGCGGGGTGATCATAGTCATCCAACTATCATGCTAGAAGCCGTTGCTTCACATGATATGTGGATTTGGCATCAATTTTTTGGTGTCGCGGGTTCAAACAACGACATCAATGTTATGGACCGGTCACCTATTTTTGATGACATCGTTGAGGGACGTGAGCCCAACTCTTCATTTCAATTAAGAGGGTCGACATACAAACGTGGCTACTATTTGGGGGATGGGATTTACCCCGAATACTCCACGATGGTGAAAGGATTTACGAAGCCAATCGGCGATAGACGCAAAAACTACACTTATCATCATAGGGCAGCTCGTTCTGACATCGAACGTGCTTTTGGTCGTTTAAAAGCAAAGTGGCATATCATTGCAAACCCTTCAAAATCATGGCACCAAGACAAAATTGCAAGGGTTATGAAGGGTTGTCTCATTTTACATAACATGATCCTCGAAGATGAAGAATGGGTGATTTGCGAGTTTAACGAAGCCGAACTGGATACGGTTTATCCCGAGATAAGTGAAGATGAAAAACGAGCAAGACGTCAAGAAATTAGAAACAGAGAAGTTCACCTCCAATTGAAGAATGATTTGATCGACGAAATCAACGAGCGTTTCGGCTAGTTTTTTTTTTCGTCTAGTGTTTTTTTATTTACTTTCATCATGTATTTTTCATTTTGTATTTTCTAATTTTAATTAAATAAAGGTTTGTATTTCTATTTTTAATTAAATTGCAAAAAAAAAAATAATAATAAAATAATCCATAACATGGGGGGATAACATGGGAGTATACCCCTCCCATGTTATGGATTCATGTTATCCAGTCAGCGCCTACGTGGCGGATAACATGTCTCCATAACATGGAGGTATACCCCATGCTATTATAAGAAGGCAAAAAAGCAATTGAGTTCCTCGTATAATATATCTAACTAAAATTAATTAATTTTATCACTAGCTTTTATTATTTTTTAAAAACCCCGTACATCTCAATTTCTTTTGTTATCAGTTTGGTTAAATACTACATTTTCTTTTTCTTCTAATTGTTCTTTTTTCTCATATTTTGAAAGATAGACTGAATGAATAGTGAATCATCTATCGGTTAGGGTGAGGGGTATGGTTGCCTAAGACATAAATTTGAAACATAAATATGATCAATCAGGTGTTGTCAACAGGAGAGAGAAGAATGATGTAGAATGTATTGCCTAACCATAATTCTCGGTAAACTTTGGATAGTTTTGTGAAGTGGGACCACATCATACACACATGGGGGTATGCCGCAAGGGGTATTCATCGGCAAGTTTTCGCCAGAAATGGGTGAAGGGGATGCCGAGAAGGGATGCCGCAAAGGAGGGGGTATGGTCGCCGAAGCGGCGCCGATAGTTTGCCGAGGGGTATGCCGAGACATACCCCCACCCTTATAAGAAATTATATGAAGATTTTTCATCAATGTCATCAAATAATAAGGGGAGTTTGGTTTGTGGAATTTAATATAATTGGAATTATAAAGTTTTTCTTTTAAAATTATGTTTAGTTATGTAACGAAAGAATTTGAAATGTAATGAAACTTTTTAATTAATGGAACCTAAATTAAAGTTACATGAGCTTAATAACTATTGATTAAAGGAATTCCAATTCCATTGATTAAAAGAACCTTTTTTTAATTTGTTTATAACCCAACTAAACACAACTGTAAAAGAGAACTTTACAATTTTAATTTCATTACATTCCACAAACCAAACACCGTAAAGTTCATTCCTACTTTGATATTTGTGATGAAAATGAAGGGATGTCAAAATTATATAAGAAAGAAACTTTTGTAAATATATATTATACTAGGTTAGTAACCCGTGTATTACACGGGTTGAAATTTTCATTCATAATATTACATAAATACAAAAAAGAAAAAACAGTTAAGAGATTTAAAAACTATAAATATCGTAATACATTATAAACCATTAATTGATAATCTAATACATTAAAGAAATTATTATGTTTGAAAACTTGTTAATTAATTTCCTTAAAAAGACTCAAATTATTTACTAAATTTATCAAATCTACATTAGGTTTGTCAAATACTTTTTAATTTAGTTTGGACAAAATTGGTAATTAGTTTTGATTGGTAATTTACTAAATTGATAGTTGAATATGGTTTTGACATGTGGCAGTGCTGATGTGGACTACCTAGAAATGAGACATTTGGCAAACATTTTATTGCTTTATTAGGATTAAAGATTGTAGTTGTTAACATCTAAAATAAATTAAACTTTTTCCACAAGGCTTTTTTTCTCGGTATGTTTATCTTATTGTATCACATACTTTGATACTTAGCGGTTGGTTATATGCGTAATGCGGCAGGAAATATAACACATTGGTTAAACGTTTTAACAATTAATTAATAAAGTATCATATAAATTTAAAGGTTTAATATATATAAAATAAAAAATGATTTTTAAAATTTAGTTAAACATTGTTACATAATTAAAAATTTAAATTAATATTGCTATTAGTTGCTTATTAAGTTACCTTATTTTTGTATTTTATAACATAGTAGACAAAGACGATTTACCCTTTTAATCTCTTACTTGTTTAACTAAATGATAATTCAGTCCACATATGTATTATAATTAATTTAGTATAAATAAATGACATAATAGTTTTTTTTACATGTATTTCTTCTTATATTATTGTTCTATTAGTCTGGTTTTATGATAAAATAGGATTATTAATCCAACATGTGATACCCATGGCCTTGTAGCCTAGTGGTATGGTGATTGCCCCTCCATGTAAGTGGTTGTGAGTTCAAATCCTTGTAAATGCAAGATTGGTGGTATTTGATGAAAAAATTTAGCTGTTAAGAAAAAGGAAAAAAAAAAATCCAACATGTGATCAATAATTAGCTAGTTTATTTAATTAGAAGTCAATGGTCCAACTTGAAGTTTCAGAATTATGATAGATAAGATTAAGATGTCATCAAAGTTCACATTGAAGAATCAACATGTTATTTTATTGATATCGATCAACTTGTTGGATTAGTATAAATCAAACTGTGTTAAATTTAAAAGTAAAACTTGAAGGATAAACGAGTTTTCCAATCAATAAATATAAAAAATATATATTAAAATGATTTTTTCTTGCATTGGAGAACATTTCTTAAACGTTAATGCTACCTAATCTTTCTAGGTCAAACTTCAATAAACTTGTTCAATGATGAGATCATCTTCTTCATAGTTTAGGGTTGATTAGAAAGATTAAAAAAGCACATAGACCTTGTCAAAGGTATACGTTGAATGCATAGAATCAACATGAATATGAACATAAAGATAACTTGATTCAATAGTTGAACTCATCAGTTAGTTACTTTCAATAGTTCCCTTTGATCTAAATTCACTCTCACATAAAGATAAACTAGCCAGTGACCCGGGTAAATACCCGGGGCTGTAAAGTAAAAAAAATAATTAGATATATTATGAAATAAATAATTGGTAAAACATAATTCAATATCCGAGGCTGTAATATAGAAAACATGAAGTAATAATCTGATTGAAATCAATATTTTATATTTTATATTATGACAATTTTTCTTATACATGCCATCAAACCAAATAGTCAAAGTTAGATGACATTATAGGTTCATTTAGTTCACATTACTCATCCACTCAAAAGTTAGTTGAGATCAACTACAAAGATTATGTAGAAAAGAAAAACCAATCGAGTTTCTCTTGCAATTCCTTTAAATGATCACTTTGTGGGCATATGTTGCCTGAAAAAGAAAAACAATAATGATTATATATGATTATTATAAGCTAGGAGTCCATAAAAAAAAAGTCAAGAAATAAGAACCTCAGGATCACGAGTCATCTCTCATTTGTAAATCTAATCTTAGACATCTAACTTACTGGAAATGCCTAAGCTTCATCCTTACATTAATTCAAATCTAATATATAAGCTTATCTTTAGCCGGTCTTTTGCTTCTTTTGACATAAATTGTTTTCTTTGTCGAGAAATGAGTGTCATCGGTTATTATATTGGTTCCGTCAGCCGTATGTTCTTGACTTGACAAATCTGCATAAAATGATCATTCAAGCAACTAATTATCAGATTTTGATGCTTTAATAGGCAGATTTTTTTTCCTAATTATCTGAATTTTTTAATGTCAAATACTCAGTTTTTTATAACCAACTTTAGAAAGCAGACATCAAACTAATAACCTGCAATTTAGAAGAAGTTGGAAGGTCATCTGAGTTTGATTTTTTTTGTTTTTTATAAACATAAAGTCATAAACCATAGCAAAGCTGGTGTGTGAGAGTGCATCTAATAACCTGCATATGGGAATCTAAGCCAAGGGAAATAGTAAAGTTGGTGTGTGAGAGTGCATCTAATAACTGTTTTAATCACTAACACAAATCCCTTACTTAATTCATCTACATCCAATTATAAATAGTCCATATTCAACTAAAGCCTAAGGCTAAAAACCATAAACTTTATACGTACAGCTGGCGTAATCTAAACTATGACTATAAAGAAATGATTTTGGGGGTCTAAAGTCACATGATCATCATCATTATGGGTTTGTAGATTATGTTAAAAAGGTTGTACCTTTCTAAAAGATAGAAGCCCATGATTACCATAATGTGGGCATCCATACCAACTAATTGCCATCCATCGTCAACGTTAATGAATGATGGTGAAATACCTCCTTTCTGAAAACTGTATCCATCATATAATTATATGCTACAATCAATAACCCGAAGCGCTGAATTAAAATATTTAAATGAAAATGATAAGAGTTGAGTTGTACCTTTCAAGGCCTTGTTTGACGCCTTCAGAAGTAACGTCAATGTAAAAAGCATCCCATGTGCACCAGCCAAACCAATTAGCATGTTCGGCAAGTATATAAATCATAGTTTATAAAATAAGACTTTTGATCTAGCTATCGATCAATGAATAATTACCTACAAAATTACCTTCTTTCTTTGCGATGAGAGAATGTCTGTAAATGTCTCTCCACACTCCGGTACCATTACAAAAATCAAAATGTAACAATGAAATCTTGATGTACAGGGAATAATCTAAAGCTATAATTCATATTTAGCAAATTCGATGTGCATACTCGACCGCATTGGTCATAGCATCAAACGGGTCGGGTCCAGCAGCCACAAAAACCAGATGACTACCGTCAAAATCATTTACAGCAGGATCCTTTACAAGTTAACATAAATTCACATTAATCTACTTCTTGAGAATAACACATAAAAACACATTTATAACTGAACAATCTTCTATACCACTTTCCAAGCAAATCTCCCGTTCATAATAATTTAATAATGATAACAGTTTATAACTGAAGCATATCGTTTTCAAAAAACTTAGAAACTGAGCAAAACAAAATGTTTTTGAGCTAATTAAACCAAATACTTGAAGTACTGAAAAAAGTAATAACTAATAATCAGGCTTACTCAAGTTTTCCGACGGGAAACACCATGCGACTACTAGTTTGTTCTGATCGAACGCCGATGAAGCCGCTATTGATCATTCCGTTGTCGGCTGATGAAGTGACGAAAACATTGTCATGCAGAACCATTAGCACAGCATTTCCGAACACATTGAGCTTCCGATCAGTCACCGATATACCTGTTCCGACCGTCATCTTTGTCCGATTGAAGGCTCTCGAATGGAATATGGCAAAAATCTCGGATAAAATGACAAAAAAAAAACAGATCACAATATTTTAGGGAATCTGATTGCCACTAAAATCGCCTTTCTGGAAAATTGGTGACTGATCAGAAGCTCAATGTGTTCGGAAACAGACACTTTGGTAGATACCTCAATTCTTAATAATTTATATGTTGCTTGTAGTTTTATTTTTTATATGCAGTGATCAAACAATTGAAACCTAATGAAACCAACAATTCTTTTAAAGAATTGAGGTGTCTACCAAAGTAAGTGGTTCTGAAAATGTAAAGACTGAAACACTGGTTAGAGTTTCAGTGTGAGGCAAACCATAAGCAAAAAAAAAATGACACCACATACAGCCACATATTAGTGAAGAAGAAACACAACGATAAAATTATGACAATATAGGTTCCAGGACATGCTCAACCTCTTTACCTCATCAAAAAACCATAAAAACATATAAAGAGCAAAGGTTAAGAAGATATACACATTCACAGATCAGATTAGAAGAAACATAAGCAGTACAAACTTATGAATGCTTTATTTTTTTTTCTCATTATAGTTTTTTAGGTTTTTCCATGCTCTATACTCACACAAAAAGTCTTATGCACATAAGTGGTACAAAATAGCCTTCAAGATTTTGTCATAAAAATATTTAGCTCAGCGCATAAAGAAAACTAAACATTACAGCTAAAATCAATAGTTTTAGCCCATATATAGTCTAACTCTACATAACCATTCTATCTACAATAAAAAGTTCTAAAAACACTAACAAAAGGATGTAGTAAATCTGCAACTTAGTAAAGATATAATAGTTATATTTTTGTAACACCCGTATACAAATTGATGCCAAACATAAGTTATTACTTTATAAAAATGTGGTCCCAGAAAATTTTTCACATAAAGTCATGATAGACCTTTACTATATATACCATATAATAAATTTGGCACCTTAAGTTTGTTTAACAAACATTTGCGTGATTCGTTTTAATCGAAATTTTTAACAGAATCTTCGGTCTTCATGTGATCAGTTCTTCATCCGCTTGACGAGCGTCCATTAAGCTTTCCCCTTACCTGCAATTTACTCACTTTCAGTAGTGAGTTTCTATTGCAAAAATACATATAAACAATAATCATAAGAAAGTTTGCAAACAAAATCAGATATCAGGTTCTAGGCGTATCGCCTATAACTTATCAAACTTCAGGCGATACGCCAGGAAGTTCAGGCGTATCGCCTAACTTCTGAGATGTTCCAGGCGATACGCCTGGAACCACATTTCCAGGGATTAAGCTAAGTTCCGGCCAATTCTATACTTAGCCAATATTTCAGCTATCTTACCCTGTTTGCATCAGAGCTTACCCAGCTGGTTTCTTACCATCTTTTAAGTGTCCAACACCTATAAATTGGTTCTAAATACAAGTTTTAGTCATTTAAACATACCTTGGTCGATTACCAACCCAATTTGCATTAACGGGATTCATCCGACCCATTTGACCCACTTAGGGATCTCTTGTGACAACCATCAAGGGTTGCCATCCAGAATTCACCCAACACATGTAATTCACGTCTAAGATCTTCATGTAGGCAATATGGCAATGTACTAGTTATATGCAAAACAACCAATTAGTCTTACACATCCGTTATGAGTTTAGCCTTATGCATTACCGTTACTTCTAGTTTTGGCATAGTTCATATAATTCTACTTTACTTATCATTGGTTCACTAAATCATTCTAGTATTTGGCCAAATAAGCCTTGTACCATTATTTGACCCGTTAAGACGGGTCCTTGCCTTTGGTTTACCCCAAATGCCTCACTTGACCACCTTTAAACCTTGGAATCTATGGTTCTTTAACCATTTATGATTTCCATTCTTTTGTTCTTGGCATAGACTCTTCAAGCCCATTTTGCCATTGTAACATCCATTCATTATTTGATTCATCCGAATCTTTCTTGTGGTCAAGTTTATCATTGGAGAACCTCTTGGCTTGGGCTTCATGGTTCCTAGAACCATTCGTCACCCATTATGCACTTATTAGTTTATTCTTCTAAATTGCCAATACACATATACTTATCTAATTCATGTAACCTAAATAAGGTTACCTTCAACATTCTACCCGTAGGCGTCATGCTTTAACGGGTTTCTTGTCATGCTTTGCATGATTGCTTTGATTCAACTTCAACTCAATGTAACACTTTCATTTGTACACTTAATTAATACTCATTACCTAATTAATGAGTTTTATTGTTACTTAAGTAAGTGTAAGTTGTACTTACCTTGCATCCATGTGAGCATTCCCACCTTCATTTTATCCGGTTGACACATCCGATTGTAAGCTTCACCTAGCTAGCCCATCAAGACCAACTATCATATCATACCCATAAAATGGTTAAGTTAGTTTCCATAACATACCTCTTCCATTTTCATGGATTTAACTATCTCATATATCATATTTCATAACTTTGGTAAGTTTGACTTTTAAAAGTCAAACTACCCATTTGAGCATATATTTGCCATTACCCTTTAACTAGGTAATCCATTACACTTCTAGCACATTATTAAATTAGTATGGAATTAGAATATAGCATCATGCACCTTTTTCATACTTTCATACAATCCTACACGAATTGCAAGTATTTAAACATCATCATAAGCTTTTTCAATTCTATGACTAATAACGTCACCTACTATGCTTCATGATCTCATTATTCATAACTAAGATCAATATAACATCAACTAGTCATCATATATGTGCTATAAGATACATGAGCCATTCAATTCTTCCATCCTTACAAGATTCAAGATTTTAGAAAAATACATTCTTGTGCCATATTTTTCAGCAGTGCTGCTGTAATGGTCATTTTTGACCCATCTACGAATTTTTCTAGCATTCCATGTTCAAAGATGAAAGGTAGTACACTGAAAGACCTTTCTAGGCGTATATGGCACACCTTCTAACGATTTTTCTGTGATTTTATACGATTTTTCTAAAAACAGGACAGCAGCCATTTTTCTTCCAAACAGCATGCTGGAAAAATAAATAGCCATATTCAAGCGTTGTTTTGACCCATTATAAATCACATTCAGTTCCTAGTGTTCAAACATGAAATATAGTATTCACAACAAGCTTTCCGATCGTGTATCATACATCCCAAACGGGCATACGAGTGATCTTATACAACACTTTCAAAACAGTCCCACAACTATATTTTTATGGTTTTATATCATTTCATTTAACACATTATATAAGCATGGATTTCACATTATCCCATATTCACATCTTTGGCACTTTAAATTTTGTTTAATACATTAAGGCCTCATGGTTAGCATTCATAAACATCCATTTGCTAATCACTAGCTCATTTGGACATTTCATCGAGCACTTGGCGTGCTTAAAACATAATCAACATAGTTTACCCCATTTGGTTTATGTTTAGTGTCCACTTATGCCTAACATAAGTATATAACAATTTCGTTGCATTTACATATAATATTAACGCATTGCAACTTTCAATAACACCCAATTCCAACATACTCCATCAAAATTTTGAAAACTTTGACCTTAATCATGCAAATTCGTCACTTGGGGTTTACCCTACCAAAACTTGGTGTTTGAGCAACAATTTCAAGCATTCTAGAGTCTATAACACCACATAAACATACTATAACACAAAGGACTAAAAATCGCAGCCTATATCACGTTTTTCCCCAAGAATTTTCGATATCTAACATGCATGAGGTTGGGGTTTACTTACTTGATAAGTTCCAAGAGATTAGAAATCCTTTTAGCTTCCAATTTCTTGTGAAACCCCCAAAAATCGCAGCACATAAGGCTTAGATTACTTGAATCAATTTTGGGGCATGGCTTGGGGAGGAGGAAGAAGTCTGGATGCATTCCAGACCCCCATCCACGCTTTCTTTCTTTCTTTCTTTTTTTTTTAACCTTTGATCTATTGATTGTTTTAGTCCCTCTAAATTGGCATTTAGGTTATTTAAAAACCCAACACCATTTTAACACATAAAGTCCTCAAACTTTCACATTTATATTAGTTGGCACATAGTTTTAGTGTACCCCAAATTCGGATTCACGCTTAACGTGAATTTAACCGGACTTTAACCATATAAGAGTCGGGATGTTACAAATCTACCCCCCTTAAAGAAGGTTTCGTCCCCGAAACCTATTTCATGTCTTGGTCACCTAAGGACATTACCATAGCCTTTATAAAACTGCGGTTGCACGAGTAACCTTATATATCAAGGTTACCCGTATAACTCACAATGTGTATATATTTAGGCCCACATATAAATATGTATCTAATATGTCACCATTTCTATCTAGCATTCGCTATGGACCACTCAATGTCCGAAATTTTATGGCCATTTTATGGTCATCCTTAACGTCCCTCATAACCCCTGGAACTTGACCAAACGGGTTTGAGTTGTTAGATTCCGACTTTGTTATCATACGACAATTTCATTTCTTGCTTTTACTCACCCCATAGGATAGTATTAGCTTGATAACTTTGTGTTATCATTTATATTCACATTTTACGCGTTTAGGAGTTCACAGTTTATAACTCCACATATCTTTTAGGGGCAAGATTCTAATGATCACTGAGATGACCTTGTTGATCAAAAATCAAATTTTCAAATAATCATCCTCTCCGTAAGAGGTTTAAACGTTGTAATATTACTCGTACCTTAGTTTCATCACAATCTGCTTATATAGCCTTCTTGCTCGTGTTTACCTTGACGATAATCCTAGTCGGAATCTCGTCCCGCGGCTTTCCTGCTAGTAGCGTCCTTGCACAGTCTAACTGTACATACACATATTAAGCAGTATAACAATATTTGCAAGTGTTTAGCATGTCACTTGCCATTTATATTTCACATTCGATAATGTAGTATATTTTTTTATTGGATGATTCCTATGACTCTAAAAGCCATTTATACCATCCCATAGCCCTTTTTTTTTTTTTTTGGATTACACCGTTCCGTCTACTATAATTCAACGTGTCACACATTGATCTATTCTTGGCTTATTTACTAGCCTTTAGCATTTATCACATTTATTATGATTCGTTTGAATCATTTACACATAACATACATGTTTTTAATCAAGCCATGGCTCCTAAGAGTCATTTAGCCATTTCATGTCAATATAGACTTTATCCTTCTTGCCTTGTAGCTATTGGCACCATTCCTATGGATTGTTTATCATTCGATTGCCAATTAATCTATGGTTGTGGTTCCTATGAACCATTTATTGTTCATTTGACACGTTGGCATATTAACATATTCTTGTGTTGCCATGGTTATTTCGAACCATTTAGCTAGCAATCAACAACTAATCAGCATTATGATCCCTACAGATCATTTCTAATTAATTTAACATATTGACATGGTTCATACTAACCATTAATCGATCACATAACATTTGAGCACGCAGTTATGGTTCTTACGAACCATTACTTGTTCATATTACATTCCAACATTTATTTAGAAAAATTTTGAGGATACTTACTTGCATAGCAATCCTCTGTGCGTCTTTGGGAACGGTCGCTTCTAGCGTCCTCCCTACTTTCACAATCATCTATGCTTGTGGGTCTCACCCATGAAGTTGGGTCGATCACCCACCTAACAACTTTAATTCCCTATTAGTTATACGAAACTTACATGGGAATCAACATGTCTCAACCGCATGAGTTTTACTGCGTTTAAACAAGGTTACTTCTCACCTTTTGTTAAACGTCTAGTCATTTCATAGGGTTACGAGTTTTATAGCATATGCAATAACCAGTTCCTCCCTATTCTTATTTTCCATTTCATATTTTTAATCAATTCTTGACTTGGGTTTATCCCGAGTCACTTTATCACATACTAAACATGATTCAACCGTCTTAACGGTTTTGTCAATTAGAACATATGATCATTTCGACTCATTAGTTCCATGGTTATTCGTTAATCTTTCGTTTATGCCAATTCCATATAAGGTTAAACCTTTGTACATCCAAAGATGTCCTAATGTAACATTGTTTCAAAAATTATTGGCTTCACGACCCCCTCTTGGGTTGTTCTTCACCAATTACCACATTCATTATGTTGATTTCACGTCTCCTACAGAGTCGTTCTTCACCAAATTTTCATTTCATTATATTGGCTTCACGGCTCATACAGAGTCGTTCTTCACCAATTCCCATTTTATTATATTGGCTTCACGGCTCCTATAGAGTCGTTCTTCACCAATTTTTATTTCATTTATAGTTCAATTTCAGTTTCAAATTATGACCTCATGGGTCCAGATTCTTATTTCGACCCAAATTAGACACATGTATATGCATTACCATTTATCAAAATGTAATCCAGGTTGGGTAGTCCCACCTGGTTGTACCTTAGCACATGCCTATTATGCAATCAAGTCCTAGCACAATGCATTTTGGAGTCGTATGTGTCCTCATCCATGCACTTGCTTGGGTACAGTTTTCCTGCCTCATTGATATTTGGGCTCTCAAAGCCACCTTCCTTTATTTCCCTGTAAGATCACCGCCATCATGGTCCATTGATCTACAGAAACAAAGTTTTCATTAGCTCAACAGCTTTTATTTACCTTACCGCAGCAAGGTTTTATATATACCATATTGGTCATAGCCAATATTTCCCCCCGGGTTTAAGTTTTAATTAGCTCAACAGCTTTTATTTACCTTACCGCAGCAAGGTTTTATATCTCATATTGGTCATAGCCAATACTCCCCCAGGTTTAAATTTTCATTAGCTCAACAGCCTTTATTTACCTTACCGCAGCAAGGTTTTATATCTCATATTGGTCATAGCCAATACTCCCCCCGGGTTTAAGTTTTCATTAGCTCAACAGCTTTTATTTACCTTACCGCAGCAAGGTTTTATATCTCATATTGGTCATAGCCAATACTCCCCCAGGTTTATACGAGGTTTTTAGCTGCAGCATCACCCCGCTTCTACCTGGGACACTTCACTCATGCATTCCTCGGTTCAGGTGTGATTACCCATCCCCGTGCGTTTCCCGAGTGATAGCAAATACTCTGCCTTATAGGCATAAAGGAACATTCATTCAGTTTAATTACAGTTTCAATCATTAGTTAAAGGTTATGTACCTTGCCCGGACGCTTCATCAAGCTTGAACCGATCACCTTTCCCCGATCCCTTGAGCTCAAGGTTTGAGTTTAAGTACTCCCCGAGCACTTAATTCTCTCAAACCATGGCTCTGATACCAAATTGTAACACCCGTATACAAATTGAT
This sequence comes from Deinandra increscens subsp. villosa, assembly GCA_039602395.1. Lineage (NCBI taxonomy): Eukaryota > Viridiplantae > Streptophyta > Magnoliopsida > Asterales > Asteraceae > Deinandra > Deinandra increscens. The sequence goes on from JBCNJP010000006.1 coordinate 58,852,675, forward strand.
GCCAAACATAAGTTATTACTTTATAAAAATGTGGTCCCAGAAAATTTTTCACATAAAGTCATGATAGACCTTTACTATATATACCATATAATAAATTTGGCACCTTAAGTTTGTTTAACAAACATTTGCGTGATTCGTTTTAATCGAAATTTTTAACAGAATCTTCGGTCTTCATGTGATCAGTTCTTCATCCGCTTGACGAGCGTCCATTAAGCTTTCCCCTTACCTGCAATTTACTCACTTTCAGTAGTGAGTTTCTATTGCAAAAATACATATAAACAATAATCATAAGAAAGTTTGCAAACAAAATCAGATATCAGGTTCTAGGCGTATCGCCTATAACTTATCAAACTTCAGGCGATACGCCAGGAAGTTCAGGCGTATCGCCTAACTTCTGAGATGTTCCAGGCGATACGCCTGGAACCACATTTCCAGGGATTAAGCTAAGTTCCGGCCAATTCTATACTTAGCCAATATTTCAGCTATCTTACCCTGTTTGCATCAGAGCTTACCCAGCTGGTTTCTTACCATCTTTTAAGTGTCCAACACCTATAAATTGGTTCTAAATACAAGTTTTAGTCATTTAAACATACCTTGGTCGATTACCAACCCAATTTGCATTAACGGGATTCATCCGACCCATTTGACCCACTTAGGGATCTCTTGTGACAACCATCAAGGGTTGCCATCCAGAATTCACCCAACACATGTAATTCACGTCTAAGATCTTCATGTAGGCAATATGGCAATGTACTAGTTATATGCAAAACAACCAATTAGTCTTACACATCCGTTATGAGTTTAGCCTTATGCATTACCGTTACTTCTAGTTTTGGCATAGTTCATATAATTCTACTTTACTTATCATTGGTTCACTAAATCATTCTAGTATTTGGCCAAATAAGCCTTGTACCATTATTTGACCCGTTAAGACGGGTCCTTGCCTTTGGTTTACCCCAAATGCCTCACTTGACCACCTTTAAACCTTGGAATCTATGGTTCTTTAACCATTTATGATTTCCATTCTTTTGTTCTTGGCATAGACTCTTCAAGCCCATTTTGCCATTGTAACATCCATTCATTATTTGATTCATCCGAATCTTTCTTGTGGTCAAGTTTATCATTGGAGAACCTCTTGGCTTGGGCTTCATGGTTCCTAGAACCATTCGTCACCCATTATGCACTTATTAGTTTATTCTTCTAAATTGCCAATACACATATACTTATCTAATTCATGTAACCTAAATAAGGTTACCTTCAACATTCTACCCGTAGGCGTCATGCTTTAACGGGTTTCTTGTCATGCTTTGCATGATTGCTTTGATTCAACTTCAACTCAATGTAACACTTTCATTTGTACACTTAATTAATACTCATTACCTAATTAATGAGTTTTATTGTTACTTAAGTAAGTGTAAGTTGTACTTACCTTGCATCCATGTGAGCATTCCCACCTTCATTTTATCCGGTTGACACATCCGATTGTAAGCTTCACCTAGCTAGCCCATCAAGACCAACTATCATATCATACCCATAAAATGGTTAAGTTAGTTTCCATAACATACCTCTTCCATTTTCATGGATTTAACTATCTCATATATCATATTTCATAACTTTGGTAAGTTTGACTTTTAAAAGTCAAACTACCCATTTGAGCATATATTTGCCATTACCCTTTAACTAGGTAATCCATTAAACTTCTAGCACATTATTAAATTAGTATGGAATTAGAATATAGCATCATGCACCTTTTTCATACTTTCATACAATCCTACACGAATTGCAAGTATTTAAACATCATCATAAGCGTTTTTCAATTCTATGACTAATAACGTCACCTACTATGCTTCATGATCTCATTATTCATAACTAAGATCAATATAACATCAACTAGTCATCATATATGTGCTATAAGATACATGAGCCATTCAATTCTTCCATCCTTACAAGATTCAAGATTTTAGAAAAATACATTCTTGTGCCATATTTTTCAGCAGTGCTGCTGTAATGGTCATTTTTGACCCATCTACGAATTTTTCTAGCATTCCATGTTCAAAGATGAAAGGTAGTACACTGAAAGACCTTTCTAGGCGTATATGGCACACCTTCTAACGATTTTTCTGTGATTTTATACGATTTTTCTAAAAACAGGACAGCAGCCATTTTTCTTCCAAACAGCATGCTGGAAAAATAAATAGCCATATTCAAGCGTTGTTTTGACCCATTATAAATCACATTCAGTTCCTAGTGTTCAAACATGAAATATAGTATTCACAACAAGCTTTCCGATCGTGTATCATACATCCCAAACGGGCATACGAGTGATCTTATACAACACTTTCAAAACAGTCCCACAACTATATTTTTATGGTTTTATATCATTTCATTTAACACATTATATAAGCATGGATTTCACATTATCCCATATTCACATCTTTGGCACTTTAAATTTTGTTTAATACATTAAGGCCTCATGGTTAGCATTCATAAACATCCATTTGCTAATCACTAGCTCATTTGGACATTTCATCGAGCACTTGGCGTGCTTAAAACATAATCAACATAGTTTACCCCATTTGGTTTATGTTTAGTGTCCACTTATGCCTAACATAAGTATATAACAATTTCGTTGCATTTACATATAATATTAACGCATTGCAACTTTCAATAACACCCAATTCCAACATACTCCATCAAAATTTTGAAAACTTTGACCTTAATCATGCAAATTCGTCACTTGGGGTTTACCCTACCAAAACTTGGTGTTTGAGCAACAATTTCAAGCATTCTAGAGTCTATAACACCACATAAACATACTATAACACAAAGGACTAAAAATCGCAGCCTATATCACGTTTTTCCCCAAGAATTTTCGATATCTAACATGCATGAGGTTGGGGTTTACTTACTTGATAAGTTCCAAGAGATTAGAAATCCTTTTAGCTTCCAATTTCTTGTGAAACCCCCAAAAATCGCAGCACATAAGGCTTAGATTACTTGAATCAATTTTGGGGCATGGCTTGGGGAGGAGGAAGAAGTCTGGATGCATTCCAGACCCCCATCCACGCTTTCTTTCTTTCTTTCTTTTTTTTTTTTAACCTTTGATCTATTGATTGTTTTAGTCCCTCTAAATTGGCATTTAGGTTATTTAAAAACCCAACACCATTTTAACACATAAAGTCCTCAAACTTTCACATTTATATTAGTTGGCACATAGTTTTAGTGTACCCCAAATTCGGATTCACGCTTAACGTGAATTTAACCGGACTTTAACCATATAAGAGTCGGGATGTTACAATTTTGCCTCTACTAAGTTGCAGAGATAATAGTAAATCTCAATTACACTTAACCTCCTAAATTTTTATATCAAGGCAACTATAGTTTGATATACAGGGTATTTTCTTGAGCCACATAAGACATGGTGCTCCAAGTGCAATTCAACAAAAACACTAAGAATACTTAAAAACAAACTTCCAACCTGCAATGCTATTCAATAGGAAATCATGAAAATCTAAAGAAAGAAATGACACCGAATCGAGTTATGTAATACAAACCAAGTGCAATTTAACAAAAAAAAAAAGACTAAGAATACTGATCAAATATAACAACGAACGGGCACTAACCAAGAGAAGCCGCAACCAACAGGACGTCCTCGGCACTCACGTATAATAGAAGTACAATGCATACATAAAAAGTGAGTAAAAAATAACACTAAACATGAGACCTTGAACTTTAACTACAGATTATGACATAAAAATTAGAGCAAAATGCAAGATTCACATAAACAGCAAAGGTAGAAACCAGAAAGCGAAAATGTACCTCATAGTGACCGAGTTGCTATATTATATAAAGAGAATATTACTATCAGTCCAACCCCTGCTGCACCTACCAAGTATTTGAGTCGATTATTCCAAACCTACATCAATTCACTCATCGCCAGAAAACCACACCATGGAAAAAAAATATGTTCCAACAAACAATGCATGTTAGTGACATTAAAAAAGCACAAACAGACATGTAGAACATAAATAACGATGTCTCACTAAATTTGAAAACTGAACATAAATGGCAAAAACCGAAGATTCCCAGACTGTACATCCATATTCAACACAAAAAACTTGCAAATAAAGTGGTAAAACTCTTAATCAGAACCTGGTTATTTCGATATACATTTCATTACAATCGTTGGTTACACGACAACATACATAGATTTTGAAATAACTAAAAAACCTATTTTTGCATACTAATAAAACCAATGAGATAGAATAAAAACCTAAATTCAATTCTAGTGATAATACCTATGTGGCCAATCAAGAAAACCTAAAGAACGAAACAATAATTTCAATTCGGATAATAAGAAACTTACACATTTGAGGAATAAGCAAATTAAAGGAAAAAGATCCAGTAGAGTAATAAAAAATAAAAAATTGGGAGATGAAAAGACTGTAACAATTTTATAAAAACCCTGAAGTAAACATACCTTTCAAAATTTTGGGATTCGGTTTTTCTACACAAACCCTTGTTGTCTATCGTCAGAGCTGCCCGTGATGAGAAGAAATGAACAGACTGGATGAGTACAGTAACAAAATCAATGGTGAAATTAGGGCAGATCAAGAAGCCTGCAAGAAGAAGTAGAACACAATTCAAACGAAGAACACAATCGATTTTAGTCGAAGAACATAATCCCAAGCACAAACGGTACCAAATCCAACAATATTCAGCGATTTAACCCTAAATCACCGAAGAAGCCTGCATACGGACAGATGCGATCTTGATCTTGATGCGATTTAACCCTAAATCACTGAAGAATAGAGGCTTGAATCGATTACGAAGATGCTTGAATCGAAATCACTTACGTTGTTCTTGGATTTGAACAATCGATTAGAAGAATCCACACAGAATCAAAACAGTTACATGAACCATCGTTTTCAATCACTTAAACAGTTTTAAATTAAAACAATCATCAGTTAAGATTCAATATGAAGAATCGATTAAAAACCCTAAAAAATAGAATCGATCTCAAAACCCTAACAAAGTAACGCGTGATAAAAATCAACAACGACTGTTACCAGAATATGAAAATAAGACAGATTTGTACACTGATTTGGAGTAAGATACTTACGATGTTGAAGATCCGATCGAAGTCTGGTAGGTGATGCTCATGCAGCGAGAGAAGCAGAGAGGAAACCCTAATCGATTGTGCGACAAATGAAGTGGCATAGGTTTTTCTTCGACTTATATATGTGGGTTAAAAAAATTTGGATACCAAAACGGATCAAGAAAGATCCGCGAGCTTTTTTCTATTTTCTTCAAGTTTTTTAATTCGGAAATGACAAATCAGATTTATGATTGCTATGAGAGTGACACATCAGCTTTCTTTAAATAAAGACACACCCAATAGGTGCCAACTGTGACCGAAAAGCTTTGTTTAATATATAGGTAGATGGTAAGCTTTTAGCTCAATGGTATTATGTTATTGTTTAATGTGTCCCTACTTTACAAGTTAAGGGACGTTCAAGTCTCATAACGAACAAGTAATCAAAAATTAAGTTGTTTAAAAAATAAACAAATAAATAAGATAAATAATAATAGTCTAATTGCTCTTTCGACAAAGGTCAAGTGTTAATTTGAGTAGCTTTTCTTAAAACTAGGTTTGAGGCGTGTAAAAAACCCAGTTTGAGACTCGGTATAAAAACGGGTTTCAAGAAAAAACCAATCTTGTTCTATTCAAATGAGCGGTTCCACATATGTTCTTAGTTCTTAATGCTATCACAAACAGTTTCAGCCGAACCAGTTTAGTTCTGAAACAGGTTTATAACATTATAAAAACTATTTATTGCACTAGCCGTTGTTTGACCGTTGGGAGAGATTTGACCGCTTTTTGGAGTTTTTTTTTATTACAATTTTATCCCCATAAGTTGGTATAAATAGGTGTTAGAGTTTTGGTTGAATCACAACAATGAAACACACTCGTCACTTTCTTAAACACTAAAAAAACTATGAAGTTCAAACCGTAATGAGGATTGCACCGATCATAATTGGATTACACCAAGATACTAACAATATAATGTTAAAACTGATCACATGGTGAGCTTGTTTGTGATGTGTTTGTTTCTTTTCAATATAAAAATGGCATCAATGCAAAAGATAAAAAAGCAATTGCTTTATCAAGTCCAGACTGATAGAATCGATAAAAAAGAACATACGATAGTTGAAATAACTCTACAAGAATATATTAAATAACAAGAAAAATGTAACTCTAAAAACCTTGAGTACAATTGTGATAGGGCTATTTATAAAAAAAGTTAAAATTATAATTACTAACTAGTCCTAAGTTGATCACTTTAATTAACATTCTAACCCTTAGACTTTGATCAACTTGTCAAGTCCCAGCGGGCCAAACCCTAACTCGAGCCCAACTCTAAAGTACCTCCAACACCCTACTAGACAATTATACCTTGTCAATAAAATTAAAAAAAATAATAATTGGTTCTTAAGGGCTGTTTGGTTCATTCTGTTTCATTAAGTGCCGGATGAATAAGTGTCTGGATGGTAAAGAATTGTGTAGAAGACTGGATGAATAAGATATTTTTTAAGGTAAATCTCTTAGCGATTCAGACATTTTTATCATTCAGAGGTTCCAAACAAACAGTCTGTATCTGTGCGATTCAGACAATTTACCATTCAAACCTCATTAAGAGGTAAACCAAACCAACATGTGAACGTAAAATCTCAATGTGGGCCGCATCCGTTTTAGAGTTAAAAGTACGCAAATTTAACAATATGGGCCCAGAATCAAGCCCAAATTTAACAAAGCTTTCCAATTACTCTTTTTCTTCATTTCGGCACTATTTCTGCACCTCTCGGCTCTCGGTTCCTAATTCGATTCCAACAACATTTGTCATATCTGTTGCCGCATTTAGTCGGCCATCGGTCGGAAATGAGTCGGGCCAAGGGCGCAGCTTAGTGGACACCCGGGGGGGCGACCGCCCCTCCGGTTTTTTTCGGCCGTAGTGCTAATTTTCGCGATTTTTGAATTTTTTTTATATATATTGAGGACCGCCCCCTCGAGATTAGGATCCGTGACTTTTCGCCCCCTCAAACTTTTCGCCCAAGCTCCGCCAATGAGTCGGGCATCCACTAACGAGAGCCTTTTTAGCCTAAAAACCAATTATGATGTTCAACTTTCAAATCGGAGGAAGAAGCTAGAAGCAGGTGTTTCTCTATTGTTCACTTTTGGCTAATTGATACTCATTGCAACTTAGAAAATCAATTATAAGTTCAGTAACATGTACTTGTTGCCTAACAGGGGTTTTGAAAGATATTTGTGTTGAAAAATGTGTGTGAATGAGATGTTTATCTTAAAAAACTTTGTATTCAAGTTTGGAAAAATGTGATGTAAGTTATCCCACATTTGTGTGGGAACAAACGGGTAATTGGTTTATAAAGATAAATCTTAAAAGCTTTGACATCACGTGTGTTACGTTTTACTCTAGCTCATATCCTCACGCAGGGGGGAGGGGGTGCGAAAAATGGGTTGTCAAGCCGAAATTCTTAACTTGTGCCCGCGTCACTTGTGGACATGAATGCAGCTCCGAAACATGTGTCCGAGCGTATTAATCGTGTGCCTGTGGGTCTATGTATTTTACACGAATTGGGCAGAAATTCTTAACTTGTGCCCGCGTCACTTGCGGACATGAATGCAGCTCCGAAACATGTGTCCGAGCGTATTAATCGTGTGCCTGTGGGTCTATGTATTTTACACGAATTGGGCAGAAAGAACACACACAGAAAAATTGTATTCTCGCATTGCATATGCTGTTGACTCTGATTTGTTTCGTTGTTCCGTTCCGACCGCATTTCAGGCAAGTATTTAGTCCGACTGTACACACAAGAAAAATCGTATTCTCGCATTGCTTCTGCTGCTGACTCTGATCTCGTTTCGCTGCTTCGTTCCGACCGCATTTCAGGCAAGTATTTAGTCCGGCTGTACACACAGTTTGGAATTGGTGCACCCTGAAAAACAGACAACGAATCTGTTTAAGGGAATTATCTAAAATGGTATGTTGATTACTATCTAAAACTGGTTTTGAACTTTCATCTTTTAGAGACCAAACATGTTATCAAATTGAAGCTATTATTTCTAAACTTAGTAACTAAAATGAATGGAAAAGTGAAAGAGAATGAAAAGCTTAACAACATCAAAGCTCAAAGGTAGGCTACTTCAACCGGAAACATAAAACTGATCAACCCCATTGGCAAAGCTTAAGCTTAGCCCCGGGCCGAGGGCCCTGTGGTTTTACATCTATTAGTGCCTAGTAGTGTATATTTTTATGATTTTTTTTTTAAATTTGTATATGTATTAAGTACAATGTCATACGGGTTTTGTTTAAGCTTTGTCACCGATTGATCCCTAATAAAACCTAAATATAATACGATTAGAGTTGTTGCTTGTCTATTTTCTAACAAAAATTTGTTGCTTGTCTATTTTCTAACAAAAATTTGTTGCCGTTTAAAATAAAATATACAATCTTCCTCCTATGGAACAAATTTCACCATTTTTAACAAGTAAATCGAAATTATTTCTTGGAACTAGTTCAGGTATTATCGAGACGTGAAATGGGAGTAACTGATACGACAGTGATCCAACGGCCATGAGAAGGGCAGCCTGGCAAGATCACTATTCTGTCCCCACAGTATCCCCGCTTTAAAGCCCCAAATTAGCATCCGTAGCTCACCTTACTGTAGTCTAGCTCACACAGAGTCCTATCCCATCTCTTCATTTGTCAATCTCAACCTGTCACGTCGCTATCACGTCATATATGCGAGTATGTTATGCTGGCAAATGCTGGGCCCCACAAATGTTCACCTTTCAATTTTGTTTTACCTTAATTAATATTCGCTTAGTTAGTTACTCATTAAGTCCCTCGACTTTTACACTATACTACTTTTAGTCCTCGTATTTTGCTCCAACTCAGTTCTTGGTAGCTCTCGTTCATATGAAGGTGTCCGATTATATATTTCATTTCATGGGTTATGGAATGGAAAATAAATAAATAGTAAAATAAATATTTGTTGTGTGTAAGGCTATGTGTATAATGACATTCATGTCATTAAAATGTGTAGTTATAATATTCTTGTAAAGCTCTCTCATTTTTACTTTTTTTTTAATTTAAAAATCATTTAATCCTTTCATTCGATCAAAATTCAAAAAAAAAGGTAGAGGGTGTGATAAAAATAACACTGGACCCATAGTGTCCAGGGACGGTATGCCCAGACACTATATTACCAAATGTTGTGTAAAATTGCTCTAAAAAACTACTTCGCTCGATTGTTTCAAACTTAAAAAGACTGAACTAATTGTTAATCTTTTTTCTGTTTAATAATTTTTTTTTGGAAATATGCAACCATATGTGTCTTCAATTCATAAACGGATCTTTATTATATTGAAAATTTTAATTCAAACTAACATTTTAAAATAACAAAATCAGTTAAAGCCTTAAAGGGTAGCTAGGCCTAGTTTTTTAATGTCAAATCTTAATTTTTCAAACTTTACAACCTAAGTTATATAAATGTTTGGATTTGATTTCAAGACCCCAAGTAAAAGGACAAAGCTTTTACTTAATTGGGCTAGTCTTAAATTGGTTTCGTCCGGCGTAGTAAACTTGCTGATTTGGTATATTTAAAAAAAAATTCAGTTTGTGGTTTGATGCAGATGAAAATTGCTCGAACCAAAATATAGAATGGGTCATTTTAATAACTTTAAAATACCTATGGTTGATGACTTGTCGTTGCCGTGTATTTTCAGAATTGACGAACTAAATTTCCTCTTTCCCGATAAGTCTATATTGTTACATGTCGACATCATAGACCCTGACTGATCAAAATTATATAATATCCTATAATAACGATATGTCTTTGCAACAACAAGATATGCCAATAAGATACGTTATAACTCTAGGGCTTAACATCATATGGTCATTTTGTTTTAGAGATGATATCTTATGTTAATTATTCTTTTTCTATCATACCTTTATAAATTTCAACTAACTCAAGATATACACTCTCTTTTTTTTGGAACAGTCGATAAATTAAAACGGGGGACCCCCGAGCAAGACGCTAAGGGGCCACCAAAGAAACATTATATAAGAATTACAACAAGAAAGCATACCAATCCACCCAACTCAACCTAGGACCTTTTATCCTATTTGTAAACCAAAGAAAACTCAAGATATACACTCTAAAATCATATTATTATTAGTTATTTTCTTATTTAAAAAAAGTCCAAATATAACTAAAATGTGAACAAGATGAATAGAAAAAGTAAATATGTTCCCTTGTAAGAACCAATCACTTTTCTTTAGGTAAAGTTATTGGAGTTGAAGTACAAAGGGAAATAAGTAAAGGGAGTAAAGGTGCAAATTAAAATAACCGAAGGACAATAAAAAAGTGAATGGAAATTGTTGATGCTTTTTTTAAAAAGAATAAAAATAAAAAGAAAGGGTAAAATCGAGGCGCATGCAAAGCCGTCATCATGTTGTTTTTGTCCCACGAAACCTCCATTTCACACATTTCCACCCTTGGCTCTTTTTATGAACCGCCTCATTTCACCCCTTCTCTTTCAATATAATTACCTCCCTGCCATCCACCAAACTACTTTCGGATTAATGCAAAGATAATAGTATAGAAGTTTTATAGATAAATAATAATTTGGGGTTTTTTTAAGGGGTAAAGTCGATTGGTACTGAAAACAGAAATGAGGATCGCAACTGATGTTTCATTAATTGGAATGCAAGTTATTACAACAGCTTATATATACAACTATTTTAAACCAAAATAACAAATACTTAACAAACTTTGCCGCCTAAACTAATCTGAGCACATGCGTATCATATAATCCAATTTAATGTGTTTAGTTCGTTCATGAAACATAGGTTTCTTAGCTATATGAATAGCAGCTTGACTGTCACGCTTAACAGAAATAGAAGTGATATAAGGAACTTGAAAATCACTTAACAATCTAGTAAGCCAGGTTAATTCAACAGTGACTCTTCTAAGTGATCTATATTCAACTTCTGCTGAACTCAAAGAAACTGTGTGTTGTTTCTTGGATTTCCAAGAGATAGGACAACCACCAAAGGAAATAAAATAGCCATTGACAGATCTTTTTGTGTTGGGACAAGATGTCCAATCAGAATCCCAATAAGCTGAGAGAGTAAAATCAGTGGACTTGTTTAAAAAAATAAGCCTTGAGTATAAGAACAATGAACACAAGCTAATGTGTGAAGAGCAACATTCCAATGAGGCAACCTGAAATCTTACATGAATTGACTCAAATGTTGAACAACAAAAGATAGGTCAGGTCTAGTATGTGTCAAGTAATTAAATTTGCCAACAAGCCTTCTGTAAAGGATCAAAAAGAGGATCACCCTCATTAGGCTTCAAATTGGAAACACATGGTAAAGGACATGAAGTAGAAAAAGATCTATAGATAAAAAATTCACCCAACATATCTTTAGCAAACTTTCGTTGAGTCAACATCAAACCACTGGCATGTTGCAAAACCTCAATGCCTAAAAAATAATTGAGAAATCCCAAGTCCTTAATACGAAATGTTGAATGTAGAAAGGCTTTGACATAATCAATCTCAACAGAATTATTACCAGTAAAAATAATATCATCAACATAGACTGCTAAGTAAACTACAGAACCAACCATAGTTTTAGAAAACAAAGAATGATCATTAAGAGACCTCTTGTAACCCAAACTAAGCAAAGCTATAGATAACTTCTCGTACCATTGTCTAGAAGCATGTTTTAGACCATACAAAGACTTCTAAAGCTTTAGGCATTGAGTAGGAAGTAAATGCATACCCTGAGGAGGTTACATATAGATGTCTTCATCCAAGTCACCATGCAAAAAAGCATTATTAACATCTAGTTGTGATAGAGTCCAATTCATTTTAGTAGCCACAGCAAGAGTCCTCATAGTTGTCATTTTGACAACTGGAGAAAAAGTCTCATGATAGTCAATGCCATACTTTTGAGAATCACATCTGATAAATGGCCTTGCTTTACATCTTTCTAGTGTACCATCAGCATGATACTTCACTTTATAGGCCCATTTGCAGCAAATTGGTTTCTTATGCTTAGGAATATCAACTATAGACCAAGTTTTACTGCCTTCAAGAGCATTAAACTCTTTGTGCATAGCCTCATTCCACTCAAGATTTTTAGCAGACTCAGTATAACTTGGAGGTTTAATGAAAGTATCAATTGAATGAATAAGTCTTTGACTGTCAAGAGGAATATCAGATAAAGCAATAAAAGAAGTGGAGAAACAAAAGTTGGTAAGAGTATTATCACATGATTCAGAATGTGAATTACCATTATGAATTCAAGAAGATTGTCTTAAAGGTAGACTTGAAGGATTAGAAAAAGATTGAGGAGAAAGTGTTGAGTTCCAGTGGTATCTTGTTGGTGGTTTTAACGAAAACGATATCGGGGTTTACATCAAAACGATTTTTGATAAAGATGTAGATTAGTAGATTTTATCTACTAACGCAGCGGAGTAAATTAAACATCATAAAACGGTAGCAGTGAAACCGAAACAGGATCTTTAGGTTACACACATGCGAACACGATGTATATAACAATCTAATCTACCGATGAGATTGTCACACCCCGATGTTTCGATTACGTGGGCGTGTGACGTCATGGGGTCATAGTCGCGGTTACGAGGAACGACCTCTAACAGTTTCATTTTATGTTTAAAGATCAAATAGTTATTAAAGTTGCAGCGGAATTCATACACAAGGATAATATGTTACAATACTGGAAAGGATGAAATACGATAAATATTACGAGTGTTCATGATTTTATTTAATAAAAAGGAACGACCATGACACCATTCCTAAAGCAGGTCCTAATAGTTGATAGACTTCCCATTTGCATGCCGAGAGCGGTTTTCATTTACCTAAGAAATACATGAGTTTGAAAGCAATGTCAACATAAAGTTGGTGAGTTCACAGGTTTAGGACTCTACAAATTGTATTTGTAAAACGTTGAAGATATACAAGATATTATAAAGGTTACTCGTTGTTGCATTGATCTACTTATTCCTTGATTTCAAACACTAACAGATTTACCCATCGATGGTAACTTCCCCTAAGAAATACCAATGGCAAAGAATAACTGTCATGTACCCTCAGACTGGTTACCGGTGAGTCAGAACTGGAGCGACCAGTTAGGGCAGGGTTGTCAACCCAAATAGATCTATTCACTAGTCATCGTTTCGTTACGGAACTAATTGAAATCAATTGATGATGGGATTTGTAGCAATATGTTATCAGCAACTTACTATGAAGGGGTATGAAAGAACAGATAATCAATAGCGTAACAGTAATACCATAATATCAAGTAAAAAGATTTGTTTGATCATGATTTCTCCCCCAAAATATAAAACAGTTTATAAAGGAAGGGGCCGTGAAACTCACCTCTTACAGGTGAATGATGATGAAAACTGATACAAGCTGTAGTCGACTGATATCCTAATAATAATAGAACAAGTCTCAGGTTTTGATTTGATTGGTTAACGTTCTGGTTAACCAATGAGTTGGGTCGAGTCTTGACAATTCGTTTCCGTTTGTATGTTGGTAGTTATCCGTTTTTGAAAAGATATATTTGAGTAGAACGCTGAAGGTTTGATCAATTTATATCGTGGATAAGATTTATAAGTAAAGTAAATGTTTAAACATATATATATATATACTTAGCTATATATATTTTAATATATATTTAAATATATATATTTTCGTGTTATTATTATTTATTGACGAAATAAATAATATGGAGAAATATATAGTTAGTCGCCCTTTTTCATTTAATGTTGATCTTGAGTCTCGTTAGATTAAATGCACCGTGAGCGAAAAATATTGGTAAAAGTATGCCTTTATTTGCAGACTTTCCCTAAATATTGATGTGTGGATATAAAAGGTTTTGTGTATTTAAAATGGCATTTTATTGAAAGTGATAACATCGGATGTTTGATCTCTAACTCAATACTGATAAGGTGGTCGAAATGATATAGAGAACGTAAATAAAATAATGTTCTTAGTCCATTTTTATTTTATAAAAACAATAGTTCGTAAGACGGTTATCAAATATATATATATATATATATATATATATATATATATATATATATTTGAGTTAGGTCCGACCTCTGGTCGTCTTTTCAATCCAAATATCATTAAATCATTTTTCGTCATTAGTCCGAGGGTAGTTAGGATATATTTCAAAACGGTTATTGTCTCAAAACTTAGTATGTCCATTGTTCCAAAATCAATTCACCAGATTTGTCAAATAAATATTGAAGTGTTTTAATATCTATTTATTTGTTTTAATCCGAATGTAGTTGGTTATATAAATAAATATAACCTATTTATATTTTGATCGTTTTAGATCGTTATACCAACCAAAGTGCTCAATTACAATCAAACGATCAATATATTAACTAAATAAGCTTTACGAGTCGATCCTAACCCGAAGGTGCCACCTTTGTAGTAACAAACGGTTGTGAACTAAACCGAAAGGTTATCATTTTATGTGGGTTTTTAACCCGAACGGAACCGAACTAGATATCAAGACTCGAGGGTTATCATTGGTTAATCGGTTACGTAAGCATGTAAAAGAGGTTCACGAGTCTTACAATGGTGGTAGCGGTGGTCGTGTTCGGTGGCGATCGGGGGTGGCAGTGATCAGGTGACGGCAGCGACAACAGGGAGACGGCAGCAGCAGCGGGGGACGACAGTAGCAGCGGGGTCGATGATGATGACGACGATTGGAGGTGGTGAGGACGGTGGTGGTGGCGTCGGATGTCGAGAGAGAGAGGGAGGTGGCGGTGGCGGCTTCTTGTGGGGGTCTCGCCGAGGGAGGGTGGCGATGGTGAAGGTGATGTCGGGTGGCGGAGGTGGAGGTGGTGGCTGGGGTGTCGATGGCGGGTGGTGGTGTGGATGGCGGATGGTGGCGTGGGGAGGTGGTTGGCGGCGACGGGGAGAGGAGACGGGGAGGGGAGAGGTGCGACGGGGAGGTGGTGGTTGTTGTGGTTGTCGTCGGCGCAGAGGGGGGGGTTCGGGTGGCGGTGGGTCGGCCGGTGGAGGGGGAGCCGGCGGTGGTGTCGTGAAGGTGGTGATGGGGTGGTTTAATGTTGGTTATGGTGATGATTTTAAATAGCAAGTGGGGGTGTTTGTTTAAATCTCCTGAGATATGATTCAGAGATTTGATTTTTTTTTTAACTAAGGTTAATTAATCAAGATTAAATTATTTAACTCTAGGTTAATTAGATATTTTAGTTAATTTAGGTAGTTTTAGTTTTTTTTATAAAAATTAGATAAATTGTCATAATTTATATAAAAATCTAGATAAGTTGTCAAGATTCTATAAAACCAACGTAACATGACCGGTCGAGTACTCGAGGATGTTTCATATTTTAAATCCATAATAGATTTTAAAATTTGAAATATTTGCTTAAGCGTTGTCGGGCGTTAGCGTGATTCCTCACTATGCTGGTTTGAAAAAATATAAAAGTTAGCTTTTATATTTATTTTTTCTTGTTATTGAAGTTCCATCGATCTTAGGATGGAGCTTTCTGTTTGTTATGATATTTTTCAATACAAACGTGGAAACTTTGTCAAGTGTGGACGATTCGGCGTATAGCTTTCACAACTATTATTACCTATTCGGGTCAAACATGTATATATATACGTATATAATTTTAGTCAAAGAGTATGGTTTGACCTGATTTTCTGACGGGTTGTCACATTCTCCCCCAGTTGAGAGAATTTCGTCCCGAAATTTAATTCTGAGTACTGGTGGACGCGGCATTGTTGAAGAGATGAGGATATTTCTGACGCATCTGGTCCTCGCGTTCCCAGGTGTACTCTGGGCCTCGCCGAGAATTCCAGCGTATCTTGACAATGGGTATGCGGCTATGCTTTAGTCTTTTGATTTCACGATCTAGGACTTGATAGATCAAGCTGTGTGCTAGACGCACGGCTTCTTGAAAGGAGGCTGGCTTGGATGCAAGAACATTCCCTTGGATGTGCGGTGCAAGTCCCCAGACGTATCTTTCTATCTTCTTGTATAGGGGCGTGACCATAGTTGAACAGAGGTGGGCGAGTTCGCGGAATCGTTTAGTGTATCCAGCGACATCTGACCCGTTCATGGTTAGTCCCCAAAATTCGGCTTCCAACTTCTACAGTTCTTCGCGCGGGCAGTACTCCTCCCTCAGAAGTTGCTTGAGTTCATCCCATGTCATTTCATAGGCTAGGTCCGTTCCCATGGCATCAGCGTGAGAGTTCCACCATGTTAAAGCGCCATCGATGAATGTGCAGGTCGCATATTTCACCTTGTATCCGTCAGGGCAATTGCTTATGCGAAACACAGATTCAGCCTTTTCGAACCATCGGATCAAACCCACAGCTCCTTCTGTGCCCTTGAAGGTAGCGGGTTTGCAGTTCATGAAGTCCTTGTAAGAACACTCACGTGACCCTGAAATGTTATTTGCGTAGTGATGAATATAGTTTCCGTATGGCGGTTTATATTCTTGTTTAACGTTTCGGGTATATGGACATACCGTGGGGTGGGTTATTCTGCCTATCACGTTCGCGTTGTACTTCGATGGCGGTGACTGCATCGGTGACTCGTTGCGTAACAAGGGCCTCGATTTCGGCGGCGTTCATTGCTGGTGGGAGCGTATAGGTCCTGATATTATGTCTGGGCGGCGTATCTTACCCTAGTGATTCGTATGATAGGATTTTCAGTATTAGATCATATATGTATTTATATATATAAATTGCATAGTAACTTAACATTCTTAAGAAATAGTATAACAACAGTACAATAGTCATAATATAAACATTGCATTACTATTAAACATCGGTTACATAAGTTTAGATTAGCTACACTGGTTACATACGTTCTAGACCAGTTGATACATCATTCATAGTTAATATAGAAAGTATTTGGGTATACAAGCCCATCAAAAGTTACATAACCGAATAATTAGTAAGCCAAAATTTGTAGACTATGTCTACTGGTGGGAATGACATCTAGGAAGGGTTCCCTGGGGGTCCTGGTGGGGCTAGTGAAGCTAAGGTCTGAAAGATAGTAGAGAGGTAGGTCTGGTTAGCTGTTACATACTCCTCTAGTTTGGCGACTCGCTGCTCCAGGTAACCGTTCAAATAAAAGTTGCTGATAGCAAAAGTACCAACGGCAGTCACATGTCCTACTACTGTGTCCAGGTCGCTCATGGTAGTGGCTAGTAGCTCCTCCACTCCTGTTACTCGCATCTCCACCTCCATCAATTCCTCGGCGTCTGGTGCCTCAGCTAAGTCGATCTCCATCGTGTCGAGTCTGTCCTCATGGCGGCAGATGCGGGCTACGAGGAGAGGGACTGTCTCGGTGACAGGCTCCCTAGTCAGAGGCGGAATGCTCGCACGTGCGGCAGCCGTAGCGGAGGACTCTCCGACCTCCTGAGTGCTAGGGAGTCCCTCGCTGATACGCCAATCACGGAGGGCGTCCAGGAGGAATCCAAAGCGTCGGGCCTCGGTCATCCGCTTCCGCTTCGGAGCGGGTTGGTCGGGGTGATGGGGGGAAGCGGGACGCTTCTTGGGGAGTCCCGCGGTCTTCCGCGGCGTAAAACCCCGTCTACCGCCGCTGAGGATACGGCGATAGGTCCCGATTGCCCGGGTACGGCCGGGAGAGATGTCTGGGTCCTCCTGAGCGGGGAGAGGCTCGATGGTGGTGAGAAGTGTGGTGACAGGTGGAGGGGCAACAACAACATCAGGAGCAATCTCGGTAGGTTCTTTGGTCGTGTCGTCGGATGTGCGGCGTGGGGCGGCACTGGTAGCAGATCCCGTCGGTAGTGCTCCAACAGCAGTGGGTGGTATGTCCAGAGGTGCATGGGGAGGGAAATCAGGCGTGGAGTCACAGTGCTCTGTCTCGGAGGATATGCAAATGACTTGATCTGAAGCCATCTCTGCGATAAAATGTTCCAAGACAAAACAATGTTAGTAATAATCACGTGCATATTAAATTAAAGCGTAAACATGTAAATGTATACAAGTAGTAATGAGGCTATACAAGAGTTATTACACATATATTCATAAGTGTACCTCAGGATGTTGGTACCAAGTCTTGTATGTAAATGGAAGTCTCACAGAGCGGGCTATAGTCTAGGTTTTATTGTTTTTGTTACCTAGTTCGCTATAACCACGGCTCTGATACCAATCTGTCACACCCCGATGTTTCGATTACGTGGGTGTGTGACGTCATGGGGTCATAGTCGCGGTTACGAGGAACGACCTCTAACAGTTTCATTTTATGTTTAAAGATCAAATAGTTATTAAAGTTGCAGCGGAATTCATACACGAGGATAATATGTTACAATACTGGAAAGGATGAAATACGATAAATATTACGAGTGTTCATGATTTTATTTAATAAAAAGGAACTGATAACGGTTGTCGAGACCGCTATAAATAATCCTAAACTTAAACCTATAGATAGGGTAAGTAGGGTATCAATCCAGGGGAGTTAGTGGTCACTAGTGATTTAGAATTTAACTACCTAACTAAATTAACTACCTAAACCTAGATTACTGTCATTAACCTAGATTGACCTAAACTAATCTAAACTAATTTAATCTAAGGAATTACACTAAATTGCCTCTTGGCTGTTTTTGCTGAGATTGGAAATTAACTAAAATTTAACTAACTTAACAACTAAGGAAATTGATTAAACTATCAAATGAGACAAAGCTAACCACTTTTGGATCCTGGTTGGTTACCGATCTAGGCAAAACCTAATTACTTAACTGTGACACATAGACATGCCCCCCAATTGCCTCCTTGACCTAATAACCTAAGTTCCTAATGGGCTGATTAGTCCTGCCGCAAGAAAGTGCTAGATCATTAAACAGTGGACCACTAAAACCCTAGGTTACTAGTTAGATTAAACAGTTTAGCATGCGGGTGTTCAACGCAAGTATTCCGGAACAACTAGTTAAGCAATTGATTAGGAATAGAACGATTTTATCAACCATTCACCAAAAGCAGTTAAAAGAAAATTAGTCAATAATCATAATGAAAAATATAAGTGCTGTCACCACCAAATTGTTCATCACAAAAATTAATAACTAAAATTCAAGACTCTAAACACAATTATCAAAATAAACAAACCAAAAAGAATGAGAATTGCTGCCTTCGATCGTCGTGCACAGCAACCAAGAGGCTGGCCTCTCCGTCCGTCCGAATGTCTTCTGCCGTCCAAAACCCCTAAGGGTTGTCGAATAACCCTCCTTCTCACGTTCCCTTTTTTAATTCCCCCTAGCCGCCATTTGTAGTTTTACATATATGCCCTTCAATTTGTGAATTGCTTTGTATACAATCTGGACTCCTCAAGCCCACATGTCTATCATATCGAGTTCTTTGGATCAGCCCACATGAACTCCTTTTAACCCATGGTAATTTTTTTTTTGAACGGCTAAACTATTACAAACTCCTATTCTAACCCCATAAATCACCAAATAACTGTCAATGCCTGGGTTTGAACCCAGGACCTCCAGGTAGGCAAAGCCTTACCACCTCCCCCTTGACCACTAGAACAAGGGCTCATTGGCTAACCCATGGTAATTAATTTACAATTTCAATCTCTCATAATAAATTTGGAGTCCACGTGCCCATTCAAACTTTCTCCACCAATTGATTTAGTTGGGTCCCACTTAATCATATGCATACTTTGTAAGTCTCAGTTTCTTCATCTGCGCATTCACGAGCAATACATATTTCATTTTAAAAAAATAAATATAAACAACTATTCACAAAAATAGGTTATGAAACTTATGGATAAGACTTGATTAAATAGCAACCGTTTAGCCTCAATTCCATCCTAACACATTAATAATCAAAACCCGATTAAATCACTACATTCTATAACATTTTAGTTTCAAACACATGAAATACAACCATAAAGAATATGACGAGAATTAATATATTGTAACTAATAAAAATATTGAATTAAATATATAAAAGTGTTACAAAATATACTCTCATCAGGAACGACCATGACACCATTCCTAAAGCAGGTCCTAATAGTTGATAGACTTCCCATTTGCATGCCGAGAGCGGTTTTCATTTACCTGATAAATACATGAGTTTGAAAGCAATGTCAACATAAAGTTGGTGAGTTCACAGGTTTAGGACTCTACAAATTGTATTTGTAAAACGTTGAAGATATACAAGATATTATAAAGGTTACTCGTTGTTGCATTGATCTACTTATTCCTTGATTTCAAACACTAACAGATTTACCCATCGATGGTAACTTCCCCTAAGAAATACCAATGGCAAAGAATAACTGTCATGTACCCTCAGACTGGTTACCGGTGAGTCAGAACTGGAGCGACCAGTTAGGGCAGGGTTGTCAACCTAAATAGATCTATTCACTAGTCATCGTTTCGTTACGGAACTAATTGAAATCAATTGATGATGGGATTTGTAGCAATATGTTATCAGCAAATTACTATTAAGGGGTATGAAAGAACAGATAATCAATAGCGTAACAGTAATACCATAATATCAAGTAAAAAGATTTGTTTGATCATGATTTCTCCCCCAAAATATAAAACAATTTATAAAGGAAGGCCGTGAAACTCACCTCTTACAAGTGAATGATGATGAAAACTGATACAAGCTGTAGTCGACTAATATCCTAATAATAATAGAACAAGTCTCAGGTTTTGATTTGATTGGTTAACGTTCTGGTTAACCAATGAGTTGGGTCGAGTCTTGACAATTCGTTTCCGTTTGTATGTTGGTAGTTATCCGTTTTTGAAAAGATATATTTGAGTAGAACGCTGAAGGTTTGATCAATTTATATCGTGGATAAGATTTATAAGTAAAGTAAATGTTTAAACATATATATATATATATATATACTTAGCTATATATATTTTAATATAGATTTAAATATATATATTTTCGTGTTATTATTATTTATTGACGAAATAAATAATATGGAGAAATATATAGTTAGTCGCCCTTTTTCATTTAATGTTGATCTTGAGTCTCGTTAGATTAAATGCACCGTGAGCGAAAAATGTTGGTAAAAGTATGCCTTTATTTGCAGACTTTCCCTAAATATTGATGTGTGGATATAAAAGGTTTTGTGTATTTAAAATGACATTTTATTGAAAGTGATAACATCGGATGTTTGATCTCTAACTCAATATTGATAAGGTGGTCGAAATAATATAGAGAACGTAAATAAAATAAAGTTCTTAGTTCATTTTTATTTTATAAAAACAATAGTTCGTAAGACGGTTATCAAATATATATATATATATATTTTTGAGTTAGGTCCGACCTCTGGTCGTCTTTTCAATCCAAATATCATTAAATCATTTTTCATCATTAGCCCGAGGGTAGTTAGGATATATTTCAAAACGGTTATTGTCTCAAAACTTAGTATGTCCATTGTTCCAAAATCATTTCACCAGATTTGTCAAATAAATATTGAAGTGTTTTAATATCTATTTATTTGTTTTAATCCGAATGTAGTTGGTTATATAAGTAAATATAACCTATTTATATTTTTAACGTTTTAGATCGTTATACCAACCAAAGTGCTCAATTACAATCAAACGATCAATATATTAACTAAATAAGCTTTACGAGTCGATCCTAACCCAAAGGTGCCACCTTTGTAGTAACAAACGGTTGTGAACTAAACCGAAAGGTTATCATTTTATGTGGGTTTTTAACCCGAACGGAACCGAACTAGATATCAAGACTCGAGGGTTATCATTGGTTAATCGGTTATGTAAGCATGTAAAAAGAGGTTCACGAGTCTTACAATGGTGGTAGCGGTGGTCGTGTTCGGTGGCGATCGGGGGTGGCGGTGATCGGGTGACGGCAGCGGCAGCGGGGAGACGGCAGCAGCAGCGGGGGACGACAGCAGCAGCGGGGGTCGATGATGATGACGACGATCGGAGGTGGTGAGTACGGTGGTGGTGGCGTTGGATGTCGAGAGAGAGAGAGAGAGGTGGCGGTGGCGGCTGCTTGTGGGGGTCTCGCCGAGGGAGGGTGGCGATGGTGAAGGTGATGTCGGGTGGCGGAGGTGGAGGTGGTGGCTGGGGTGTCGATGGCGGGTGGTGGTGTGGATGGCGGATGGTGGCGTGGGGAGGTGGTTGGCGGCGACGGGGAGAGGAGACGGGGAGGGGAGAGGTGCGACGAGGAGGTGGTGGTTGTTGTGGTTGTCGCCGGCGCAGAGGGGGGTTCGGGTGGCGGTGGGTCGGCCGGTGGAGGGGGAGCCGGCGGTGGTGTCGTGAAGGTGGTGATGGGGTGGTTTAATGTTGGTGATGGTGATGATTTTAAATAGCAAGTGGGGGTGTTTGTTTAAATCTCCTGAGATATGATTCAGAGATTTGATTTTTTTATTAACTAAGGTTAATTAATCAAGGTTAAATTATTCAACTCTAGGTTAATTAGATATTTTAGTTAATTTAGGTAGTTCTAGTTTTTTTTTTTATAAAAATTAGATAAATTGTCATAATTTATATAAAAATCTAGATAAGTTGTCAAGATTCTATAAAACCAACGTAACATGACCAGTCGAGTACTCGAGGAATAACAACCATTAATTCACAAGGTTTAGGTTTAAGCTTATTCAATAGTGTAACGGTTGAAGGATCGGTGGGGCTCGTGTCGGTCCAAATTTTGTAAACGGACGATTTAAGCCAAACCGTTGCACCGTTTTGACTGAGACGAGCTTCTAAATTATTTAAGAGATCACGACATCGTTATATATTTATACTTTGTTGTGATTTAATTATTTAGAAGTTTAACATGTATCATCATTTACTTTATTTACTCGCGGCACTTCGTAAGGACATAAACAAATGATTCGATCCTTTTCTTTTTGGTTTTTAAGCTCGGATGTTTCATTATTTAAATCCATAATAGATTTTAAAATTTGAAATATTCGCTTAAGCGTTGTCGGGCGTTAGCGTGATTCCTCACTATGCTGGTTTGAAAAAATATAAAAGTTAGCTTTTATATTTATTTTTTCTTGTTATTGAAGTTCCATCGATCTTAGGATGGAGCTTTCTGTTTGTTATGATATTTTTCAATACAAACGTGGAAACTTTGTCAAGTGTGGACGTTTCGGCGTATAGCTTTCACAACTATTATTACTTATTCGGGTCAAACATGTATATATATAGGTATATAATTTTAGTCAAAGAGTATGGTTTGACCTGATTTTCTGACGGGTTGTCACATTCTCCCCCAGTTGAGAGAATTTCGTCCCGAAATTTAATTTTGAGTACAGGTGGACACGGCATTGTTGAAGAGATGAGGATATTTCTGACGCATCTGGTCCTCGCGTTCCCAGGTGTACTCTGGGCCTCGCCGAGAATTCCAGCGTATCTTACCAATGGGTATGCGGCTATGCTTTAGTCTTTTGATTTCACGATCTAGGACTTCTACTGGTTCCTCGATGAATTGGAGAGTCTCATCGACTTGAATTTCGTCGAGAGGAACGATGAGCGTTTCGTCGGATAGGCACTTTTTCAGATTGGTGACGTGAAAGACGTTATGAACGATACTGAGTTCGGTTGGTAGACGTAGTCTGTAAGCAACTGGGCCAATCTTCTTAATGATTTTGAAGGGACCGATGTACCGAGGGTTTAGTTTTCCCCGTTTCCCGAATCTGATGACGCCTTTCCAAGGCGATACCTTAAGCATAACTCGGTCTCCCTTTTTGAATTCCAATGGCTTCCTGCGGTTGTCAGCATAACTCTTCTGACGATCCCTAGCGGCTTTAAGGCGATTTTGAACTTGAAACACCTTTTCGGTCGTTTCGAAAATTAGCTCCGGGCCGGTTAGCTGGCTGTCGCCAACCTCAGTCCAACAAAGGGGCGATCGACATTTCCTCCCATACAGTGCCTCGAATGGGGCAGCTTGAATGCTCGTGTGATAGCTGTTGTTATAGGAGAATTCTGCGAGTGGCAGGTGTTCATCCCAGTTAGGTCCGAAGTCTATCACACAGGCACTTAGCATGTCCTCGAGGGTCCGAATGGTCCTCTCGCTTTGACCGTCCGTCTGAGGGTGGTAGGCAGTACTCATGTCGAGGCGAGTACCTAGAGTTTTCTGGAGGGATTTCCAAAAGTTTGCCGTGAAACGACTGTCGCGGTCAGAGATGATAGAAACAGGTACACCATGTTGCGACACTACTTCCTTCATGTAGATCTTGGCTCGTCTTTCCATGCTATCTGTCTCCTTGATTGGTAAGAAGTGAGCTGACTTTGTTAGGCGATCTACTATTACCCAAATAGCATTGCATCCAGATCTTGCTCTTGGCAATTTGGTGATGAAATCCATAGAGATCTCTTCCCACTTCCACTAGAGAATCCTTGGCTGGGTTAATAATCCAGAGGGTTTTTGGTATTCTGCCTTAACCTTTGAGCACGTCAAGCATTTTCCCACGTAGGTGGCAACTTCGGCCTTCATGTTGGGCCACCAGAACTGATCTTTCAGTCCGTGGTACATTTTATCCGCTCCTGGATGAATGGAGTATCTGGATTTGTGTGCTTCGTCGAATACTAGCTTCCGCAACCCACCAAAGTTTGGTACCCATAGTCTTTCCATGAAGTACTTAGTACCATCGGGTTTTTCTACCAGTTGTTTCTCCATGCCACGCAGTCCTTCTTCTTTCAAGTTTTCTTCCTTGAGGGCTTCAACTTGGACAT
Organism: Deinandra increscens subsp. villosa; assembly: GCA_039602395.1. Taxonomy (NCBI): domain Eukaryota; kingdom Viridiplantae; phylum Streptophyta; class Magnoliopsida; order Asterales; family Asteraceae; genus Deinandra; species Deinandra increscens. Next base: position 58,877,485 of record JBCNJP010000006.1, read on the forward strand.
CACGAACTTGTGACGTGAGGTTGGAGCGAATGATCATGTTCAGGGCTCGTACTCGAAGCGGTTTTACTCGTTCCTTCCGACTTAAGGCATCTGCCACAACATTAGCCTTGCCTGGGTGGTAGCGGATCTCACACTCGTAGTCGTTAAGTAATTCAACCAGCGTCTTTGTCTCATATTCAATTCCTTCTGATCGAGGATGTGCTGGAGGCTTTTGTGATCCGTGAATATGGTGCACTTTGTTCCGTAAAGATAGTGTCTCCAGATTTTTAGTGCGAAGACAACGGCTCCTAGTTCCAAATCATGAGTGGTGTAGTTCTTCTCGTGAATTTTGAGCTGTCGGGAGGCGTAAGCGATGACCTTGTCTCTTTGCATTAAAACGCATCCCAGTCCTTGATGTGAGGCATCGCAGTAAACTACGAAGTCCTTGATCCCATCGGGTAGCGATAGGATTGGTGCATCACATAGTTTCTGTTTCAGTAGCTGGAAGGCTTCTTCAGTCTTCGTACACCAGACAAACTTCTTGTCTTTCTGAGTCAACGCGGTTAGGGGTTGGGCTATTTTGGAAAAAATTTCAATGAATCTGCGGTAATAACCCGCAAGACCCAAAAATTGTCGAACTTCCGTTGGAGTCGTTGGAGCACTCCAGTCCTTGATAGCCTCTACTTTGGCTGGATCCACATGAATTCCCTTGTTGTTGATTACGTGACCTAGGAAGTGTACTTCACGTATCCAAAAGTCGCATTTGGAAAACTTGGCATACAGTTTCTCTTTCTTAAGTAATTCCAGGACAAGTCGTAGATGTTGTTCGTGTTCTTCCATACTACGTGAATTTAATGTTCGTTGCCCAAGGTGTAACTCTCACGGTCATAATTTGTTAGTCATGTTAATTTATCGGACCCCTACACTTGAAATCCAACAGAAAGATAAGGAACAGAAGAAGTAGCAAAAGGAATGGATGAATCAGAAGAAACTGTATCAACTGACTGAGCAGTAGAATCCACAAGAAAATTGTCAATAAAAGCATAATCAAGAACATGAAAGAGTTGTGTTTGATCTGAGTTTGGAATAGAACGAAAGATATTTCCAAAAAACCCAACATCTCTTGACATAAAGAATGATTTGGATGTCAAATCAAACAGCTTATAAGCCTTTTTGCCAACAGGATAACCAATTAACAAACAAGGAGTTGCTCTTGGTTGGAATTTATCACGGCCATATTATAAAGTTGAAGCATAACAGAGACAACCAAAAGCTCTCAAATGACTATAGGAAGGAATACTTCCAGAAAGTAACTCAAAAGGAGACTTGCCATGTAAAAGTTTGGAAGGAAATATTTTAATAAGATGAGTTGCAGTTAGAACACATGCACCCTAAAATGAAAGAGGAAGTTTTGATTGAAACAATAAGGCACTGGCAGTCTCATGTAAATGTTTATGTTTTCTTTCAACCACACATTGTGTTGTGGGACCCCCACACAACTAGTTTGATGAAGTATCTCTTTGCTAAGAAGATAAGCAGATTGCATAATGCCAGAACCCAATTCAAATGCATTATCTGAACGATTACATTTAATTTTGATATTATGTTGAGTTAAAAACATCTCAACAAAGCTCTGTAGGACAGTAAAGGCATTTGACTTTGTGGGTTAACAGATGTGTCCAAGTGATTCTACTGAAATCATTAACAAATGGTTAAGAAATATTTATATCCATTATGAGTTGGAACGGGATATGGACCCCATGTGTCAATATGAATAACTTAAAAAGCATGAGATATGGAAATATGACTATGAGGAAAAAGACAATTTATGTTGTCTAGCCTTGTGATAAATTTCACATGAAACAATAGAATCAAGATTAGAGTTAAAAAGCAAATTCAACTGTTTTAACCTGTAAACAGGTAAATGGCCTAATCTATGATGCCAAGTCTCATTATTGACCGCAATTAAATAAATACTTAGTATCAACAGTAGAAGAAACAAGAAAAATCTTCAAAGGTTGTTTGAGAAGATACGAGCCTTAAAGTATTTCACCAAGAACCAGTGGTCTCTTCATTGGAGGGGGCTAAAAATATAAGAATCATGAGTGAATAATAGTGAACTAAGGAATGTGAAGAACATGAAAAAGAGATACATTAGGATTAAGCTGTACAGTTCAAGTTTGAGTAACGGTAATAACCTGTCCATTTGGTAAACCAATTAACACAGTTTGTGCAGGATTTGAACATCAGATAAAAGATGAATACCATTGCACATACAATCACTAGCACAATGTTAATGATCCATTTAGAATGAATTAACGAAGAATTGCATGCCATGATACCTACAAAATTAGCATGAATGATGCTCTGAACATTGAAAGAGGCTCCATCAGATTGTTGCACACTCATCTTATGCAACATGTTGAGAGGCTCAGTATACTGATTATTGGTGATAGAAGTATTACCAATATTTTCATCACTAACCAGTTTACCATCTTGAACAACAATTCCAACAAATCTCTTACTCTTAGTGAACTTATAATATTTAGGAAATCCTACGAGCCTATAGCACTTGCTTGCAAGGTGACCATTCTTTTTACAATAAGAACAAACCATATTCTTTTTAGAATCATACTTGGACTGATTATTAACATTCATTGCAGCAAAATTAGTAACAAAAGGAGCAGAGGAATGAATTTCTCTATGTGTCTCGTCTTGATTTAGAATAACATAAACTTCACTAATAGAGGGTAAACGTGTTGTCATCAAGATATTACCTCTTATACCATCATAGGTAGAATTTAAGCCATTAAAAACTGCATTAAATTTTGATTTTCAATCTTCTTGACAAAAGTAGCATGAGCATCACAAGTACATATAACAAGAGTATCTAGAGAATGTAACTCATCCTATTGCATCTTCAATTTTGTGTAATAAGCAGCAATTGAATCTGAACCTTGTGAAATCTCATAGATACTTTTTCTGAATCTGATACAAACTAGGTCCATTAGATCCTCCAAATCTTTCATTTAAATCACTCCAAAGAAGGCTTGCAATTTCAAGATACATCACACTTTTGCTAATTAGACATGAGATAATGTGTTGAGAATCCAAGAAATGACCATGTCATTACATCTCTTCCAGCAAGCAACTTGAGCATCAGTTGTAGCTTGAATTACAGTTCCATCGTCACTCCATTATTTTTCCGTGTTATTCAATGAGACGCCAATTACAAATAATGTCAAGTTGATACATTGAATAACTATGAGTTATGTCTTCGTGTTGTTGAATTATTTGACTCGAACAAGATCTCTATCATTATTTGAGTTGAAAATTATCAACTTAAATGTCTGTACATATTTGAATTTGTGAAATCAAAACATCAAACATATGACCATTTTAACAATTTATCTAAATGTGTAAAATGAGTTAGCGGATAGAAAGATGTAAGTTGTAAACGTAGGAATCAAATTGGTGAGTTATAAAAAGAATGGGTTAATGAGTAGACTGGTTGTAATTTATAGGGTTGATGAGGCGATATGTTTAACTAAACGGGAGAAGTATAAGCGACACAAAGAACCAAAGATGATTCCTAGCTAAACACCGTTCACGTAACGATTTTGTCATTCGCTTTATATATGTCTATGTCGTTACGCATTAAATTTTATCAAGATTTATTTTTCTTTCTTACGTGTGTTCTGTTAACCAAAACCCTAATTGAGTTCGGATGAGGCTGTCGACCGGCTATTGACGAAGTTAGTGGTTTCGGTAACATGATAGGCGGCCGAGGAGGCATCGATCGATCGTTGATTGCGAAGGCAAAAATGGTCGTGGGTGTGAACTGGTGATGCTCGGTTAATGGGGAGGGGTAAAGACCGAATGTGACATCCGAGAATTTCAAGGTTTACTTCCGTTAGACAAATCCGTTAGTTACGTTATAAGTGTTAACTTAGTAACTAATGCTTAACTAGGCCGAATACGTCCACGTCCTTTGGTTGATCACCGAACCCGTCCATATGTGCTATGTGTTCATTTGTTGTTGTCATTTTGTGCAATGTGATTTAAATGCATGATTTAATATTATGAATATCATGACAATTTATGAATCGTGTTTAACTTGCTTAGAATGTGAAATTGACCAACTCTTGGTAACCAGCGAAACTACCGGGCGAAACTATAGTGTCGCCCGGCAGTTTATGGACTCACTCGTGAACAGAGCTAGTTTCGTCGGCCAGCGAAACTGCCAGCGAAACTAGGCCCTGATATATAACATCCTAATAAACCCTAGTTTATACCATTTGCCTCTTTTACACAAAACACACACCACCCTCCATCTGCTCTCTCGAGAAATCCGGTCAGTTGTGAATCACCAAGAGACCACCATCATCTCATCTCATCCATTCAGACCCTAGATCGAATCGTAAGTCCCAAAAACTATTTATATGCACTTTTCTATATGTTTTCTTCATAAAGCATGCCTCAATCTTCATGAACCTGTTAGATCTTCTGATATGATGTGTATACATGTTAGATATATCATAAAGTTGCTAACTTTACGTGCAAAACTCACCCATGTTAGAGATCTAGGTAGATCTAGGTCAAAATATGTGAAAATGGACTTTTTGGTGTTTTAAATGATTTGATGATGTAAATCCATGTTTATGATGCTAGAGATGCTCCTGTGATGTTCCTAAATGCTTATATATGCTTAGAAATGAATTACATGTTGTATAGAGGCTGTTAGAAAGATTTTTGATAGTTTTTCGGGTTTTTCTAACGACCAGCGAAACTGTAGGTTCATGTAGCGAAACTAAGTGTATCGTCATGTAGCGAAACTGTGTATAAATCCATATAGCGAAACTGTCAGCGAAACTGTAGTGTCGCTGGCGAAACTATGTAGACCTGTTCGGGCGAAATTACCGAGCGAAATTTCCTGAACGAAAGTTCAAACCAGTTTCGGGCGAAACTAGGCTAGCGAAACTGTGCCAACAGTTTCGAGCGAAACTAGCCTAGCGAAACTGTGTCATCGGGTACAGCCTAGCGAAAGTGCTGCCCGTGCACCTAGCGAAATTACCTAGCGAAACTGCTAGCGAAATTATGGCCTGACCTAAATCCAAACTTGTGAAATTTACTTAAATGTTGTGCCATGACTTACATGATTTTGCCATGATGATACATGCTTTGATTTCTGATGAATATGAACCCTTGTTTATGATCAACCATCGGTGTCGTGTGTCTGTATGTCGAGTCATAGTTCCAACGTGCTATGTTATGGGCCATAGTGACGTTAAGTAAAGATTAGACACGAAACTAATACTTAAGACCTAAACGTGTTCATAGGTCTTCATTAAGCATACTTGGATTATTAGCAAGTGTAGCAGTGCAACCAAAGGTGAGTGTCACTAACCCGATTACCGTGAACCCGTTTGGGTCACACCGAACAACTAAAAGTAAAACAATGCTGACAAACTCGAGAGTGCGAGGCACCTCCCTGATGAACGTGAAAACTCGGAGTGCTCGGCACCAACTGGATGAACTGGAAGTGTTTTATGGGGAACACTTGTGAAATTTAACAAACTATTTCTGAAACGAAAACCGTTTTAATATGGCTAGTGTAGGTTAAAGTCTAAACCACATGATATCACATGATTTCTAAGGATGCCTTGAAAACTTAAAAGTCCTCATCTAAATTGTACCATTAATTGTAAAGCGAGGGGATGTTGGGTAGATCTACTGGAGTTTGACGAACTCCGCCCCGTGGCACGGGGAGTGCACGGAGGTACAATATCAGCTTATCTGACCGTGATCCCGAGAGGACACGGGGGAGGAAAATCCGCGATGACGTAGGTCCGCAGTACTAGATGGCTCGGCCACTACAATAAATTATGGTCAGCTTTGGTACAAACTTCCTTAGTGCATGGAACAACGGATTAGCTACCCGCGATATCGGTTGAGCACTTTAACTATACAAAACTAGTACATACCCGATAACGTAGGTTACGGACAATACTTTTACTAAACCACGATACTATGATTCCGATTAACACAAGCATTGCTTTTCACAAATAAATTGTACATAAGGATACGTTTACACGATTATGATTTATGAGACCGGGCCACTGCGTGACAAGCCCACTGTGAACTCACCAACCGTTAGGTTGACACTTGCGTGGTTTAAACTTTTGCAGATCGCTAAGGAGTATCCGGAGCGGGTTGGCATGGCACATGAAGACTTTTATTTTAATTGGACTAATTGGGAATTTAATACACTGATTTGTAAAGCACGTGGTTAGTGCTAAGATACTATTGTTTTTATTCCGCTGCGTAACTTTTGAAACTGTTTGAAATGAATGTTTTGGACTTTACTCTGATTCGTTTAGTATTTGTAACTAATGGTTGTGGTCCTGGTCTGGGCGCACCCCTTAACGGTATAAACTCCGTTAGTGGCTAATTTGGGGGTGTGACACCGAATGTGGTTAGATGCGGCCAACAACTACACATTGGGAGGAAAGAGAGAAAATAGGGAGATGGACTCAACCACCCACTACAAGCAAGTAGCGACGACATATAGAGTCGGTAATGGAGTGCTGAAGATTACTGGCGGTAATTGACAAATGAATGTGACTAGCGGTGACGACGATAACTAGTGATGATCGATAGTCTAGAGGTGTCGATACGTTTGGCATTGGTAACGGGTCAATGAGTGGCGACTAAGGTCGTGTTTGATACTTCACCCCTGACCGATGTTACCCTGACTGAGTAAGAGATTATTGGATCTCTGACCGAGTAAGATGCAATTTAGGCTTAGGTCGACACCTCTTAATCGAGTAAGTGGGTTGTTTTGGCAAAATCAAACGCGCTGACTGGTGACCGAGTAAGTGGTAAGAGATTTTAACTAGGTAGTGGCATATCAAACAACCCCTAAGTGGTTTGCAGGGAGATACAAAGTTCTGCAATCCTCAACCCTAGAAAACAATCAACAAGTGGGTCTTTAACGGGACGGGTCAAACTGAATCCTTGATAGAATCGAAATTGCAAACCTTACGCTTCATTCGGTGTTTAAAATAAACGTAGTAAACTTATATAAAAACAAGTAATAAGTATTTATTTAAAACAAATGATTTTGTTAGGTAATGCTTGGTATGCAGGAATGCCAGTGAGAATGTAATGCTTCATTACGACTAAATGAAAAGATGACGTGTTTGATAACACACATGAATGAAATTGAAGATTTCATAAGAAATGTGATCTTCATTTCTAATAAATTCTATTCATTAGGGGAGATGTTTTTTGTTTCATTCCTTTAAGGAATGAAATAAATATTTTTTATTCGATTTATTTTTCTTAAAAATTTTAAAAAATAAAAATTAATAAAACATTTTAAAGATTCCAAAAGTTTTAATAAATAAAAAACAATAATATTTTTTTTTAAATACTTAAAAAAAATGGAAAACCAAAAAATGGAATTAAACTATAAAAAAGTTAAAATAATAAATAATAATAATACCAATATATATATAAATATAGAATGAAAATAAAATTACAAGAAAAACAAATAAAAAATGCAATAAAATAAAAATAATTAAAAGTTTGTAAATAAAAATAGAGATAGCTATTACGAGTAGAAGTGTCACTAAAATTGTGTATTTCATTACTTTAATTTTAACATTTATCAAACAACACGAACTAATTATATATTTCATTCTAATAAAGCAACCAAACAGAACAACATAATAGTAATGATCTATTCAATTACCCAATATCAAACAAACTTAGTGTTCGGTTATGTGTACGTGCTAGGTTAAAAGCTGCCCAAATAAGACAGTGTAGAAGAAATTTGATAGGTTTATCCAGTTTAAACATGATGGTTTGGTTTACCGTTTACGTTTTGAGAAACCATTTGGTTCAGTTCACGGCTTGTGTTTTGAAATAAATCACTTGAAATTGGACCAACTCTATGCATATATAGTTATATATATACGGACAAGGGCATACCTGTGGCTGTAATAGGCCCAAGGGATCCCTGGGACCCCCTCAACTTCGTACGTAAAATGGAAATTACGTGAACGGGTTTTAATTTTTTTTTTTGAGTGATGAGAAGCTATTAAATAAATAGTTTGGTTAAATAAAACAAATCCATCCACCAGCCTAGTGGTAATATCGCCCGCCACATTTTGAAAAGGCGCAAGTTCGATTCTGGTGCTCTGTGTTTTTTATTTACCCCACCTTTTTTTCATTAAATTTACTGTTGTATAAATGGGGTAGCACACCTTTTTTCCCACTTTTTTTAATCAATTTTAGTGAGAGTAAATGATGGGTAATACATGGTGGGTTTCAGACAAATCTGTAAATCTATTGATCATTCTTCCATTTTCATTCACCCTAGACCCCTTTTATAATGAATTATTACAATATATAGAAATATAGATTTTTTGTTTGAATCAGCAAACATTTTGCCATATTATATATTTTTTCACGCGTTACTTTTTTCTCTCTTTATTTTACTTTCTTTTTTTGCTATTATATCGTTTTAATGTTACAGTATAGATTTTTTAATCAAATCATATACGTATAGTTTTTTTTTAATTGTTTTTTTACCCGCAGTGTCGTGTCGCAATACGTTCCTTGCCTTATTCAAAACAAAACTGTTGATCATCCTCATTTTGTCTATGATATTTTTTGATTAAAATCTTGCATCATCCTTATTTTTTAAATATTCTTTAAATTCTAATGATGATATTTCTTTTGTTTTTGTGTCGTATTTTATCTTATGTGATCAACCTGACTCGGACCAAATTTCTTTATGTATGTTTAAAAATAGTAACTCTGTAATTTTTTTCATTGAACTCCTAAAAAACTTTTCTACTTTCGTGCCTATATATGACCAATCATGTGTCCGTATAACATTAACTTAAAGTATAATTATACTATTAATAAATGCAGATTAATATGAATATAATTATACTATTAATATGAATATTTTCTCTGTATGTTATTGGTCTATAAGATGGTTGTCACATGATAGTCGTATGAATTTTCTTTAAACACAACACATTTAATACATGACTTTCTAATGAGTGGGTAAAACCCTATAACATAACATTTAAGTCGTCATTTCTATACTTTGCAGATCTAAGAATGGGGGTATGGGTCGACAACTTCACATGACAACTTCTTATTGGTTTAAAAAACTAATCCAACATAATTTGCCTTAAACCATACTCCACACCTTAAAAACTAAGCATTCATAGTAGAGCCTCCATAATTATGTGAGTGGAAACCCTAAAATTTGATGTTTGGTTGTTAGTGGTTGTGAGTAGAGAAGAGAGAAAAAGTTAACTGTTCACCCCTATATTTGATGAAAAAACTGGTGATTTTATAAAATTTGATATTTGATGTGAGTGAAAGAGAAAGAAAATGTAATGATACGGGTATAAAATGTATTATTTAATTATGGTTGTGAGTGGAAGAGAAACAAAAAATAATGATAGAAGAATAGCCATTAAAAAAAAACAAGCATTTTTAACGTTAAGGGGTGAAAATGTAATTTCACCAAAAGATTCAAATTTCGTCCGTAAGATACAAACGCATAGCACTCGAACCAGGGGAGTGAAGTGAAAACATCACCCACATTTATATCATCATAAATCAAACCCCTCAAAAAACCTCTCCACTTTCCCCATCTCCTTCATCTTCATCATTAGGGCTCACTTCCAAAACAAACCTTTCTGTTTCCTCCATAGACTCAATCAAATCACCATGTTTCAGAGGCTCGGCACGATTGCAGATCTCACAGATTCGTAATCAAAATCACCTAACAATCAACATCTAGCAATGGATAACACAAAATACGCTCGATACACTCCCGAGCAGGTCGAAGCCCTAGAGCGGCTATATCACGAGTGCCCGAAACCGAGTTCGACTCGTCGTCAACAACTCATTCGTGATTGCCCGATTCTCTGTCACATCGAGCCCAAACAGATCAAAGTTTGGTTCCAGAATCGAAGGTGAGATCATAGATGGACGTAATGTGAATAGTTTTGTTGTTTTTGCGATTGGTGTGGAGATTTGGGGGTGAATTTAGCCATTTAGGTTTGATTTGGATTTGCAGATGCAGAGAGAAACAGAGGAGCGAGGCTTCGCGTCTTCAGTCTGTGAATCGGAAGCTCTCTGCTATGAACAGGCTGTTAATGGAGGAAAATGATCGTTTGCAGAAACAGGTGTCTCACCTTGTGTATGAAAATGGTTGTTTTCGTCAACATACACAAAGTGTGAGTTCTTCTTCTTCTTCCTTTTTTTTTTTTTTTTTTTTTTAATTTTCAAATTGTGTTTTTTAGATGTAAACGAGCCGAGCCATCGAGCCTGGCTCGTTTAGACTTAATAAAACTCTATTCGGTTCTATTTGAACTTTATTTTCAAAGTCGGCTCGTAAAAATAAAAATTTATTTAAGTTCCGCTTGGTCGTTTATTATTAATTTTATTTATTTATATATTATTATAATTAAATTTATACATATTTAAAATTATACTTTAAATTAATATATATTTTACTTATTTTATCATTTTTTAAGATTTTGTAATAATAATTTTTAAAAAATATATTTAAAAAATTAAATAAAATTTATAAAAATAATATACTCGTTAAGTATCGCAGGCCGGAGCTCGATATGTAAAAGTCGGGCTCGAGCTTGGTTATTAAGCAAACCATATTTCAAGGCTTAGTGCTGGCTCGTTAAGGGTTCAGAGCTCGGCTCCGGCTGGTTTGCACACTATTTTTTCTTTTTTCTGAGACTCTGTTTGTAAGATATTGATGGTTGAAGATTTGTTTAAATGCAGAGGACACCTGGCGCTAACGACACAAGCTGTGAATCGGTTGTGACTAGCAGTCAATGCCATTTAACACCCCAGCATCCTCCACAGGATGCTAGCCCTGCTGGGTCAGTTGGTTTTTTAATTAATAATTTTATTTGTTATATAGTTTGGAATATATATTGTTTGATTGTTCTGTTTGTTTTTTCTTTTTTCAGACTTTTGTCCATTGCAGAGGAAACTTTAACAGAGTTTCTTTCAAAGGCTACTGGAACTGCTATTGAGTGGGTCCAGATGCCCGGTATGAAGGTACCGTAGATCTAATCTAATTATTACTCATTTTTAAAAAGTTTGGTTGTATAAGTTATTCAACACATATAAAATTTTCGGGAAAATATACGTTACTAGACGAAAAAGCCACTCCCGGGTCTATGCTAAGCTTCCCCTTGCCCGTATATATATAGGAGTTTATTTGATCTTATAGCAATGAATAATGATGGAATATTGAACCTAAAGGGTGTTGTTTAGCATGCCCCTATTTAAATGATGTTTTATGTTAATATGATATATCGTAATCCCTTTTATCTGCATTTATAGATTAATAGGACTTGGTTAATTTGCAATTCTTTCTTTCTTTTATTGCAGCCTGGTCCGGATTCCATTGGAATCGTTGCTATATCTCATGGTTGCACTGGCGTGGCAGCACGAGCGTGCGGCTTGGTCAGTCTTGAGCCTACAAGGGTAAGATATATGTGTGTGTATATATATATATATATATATATATATATATATATATATATTATATATGTAGCATCTCTATATGTAATTGTTAATATCATATAAGATTAATGGGAATTTGTGTTTATTTTTAACCCAAGCGAGTCCAATAACAATAGGGAATAAATGTATTTGGATTAGATTTTAAAGTGTGTATCTGTGGTTCAAAAAGAAAGCTTACTTATTTTCACTACAAAGTCCCTCAATTTAATCTTTTTTTACACTAAAACCCCTCAGCATTTAAGAAAAGTATATGAAAAAGTCACTAAACTAAATGTTGTATATTAAAGTCTCTCAACTTTTAAGAAAAGCATATGAAAAAGTCACTAAACTAAATGTTGTATATTAAAGCCTCTAAATTTGTGTAAAATTCACATATATTTGATTTTTTTTTTTAAATCTAGTGACTAGTTAATTAATTGTTAAATTGGTCAAATATGATGGTAGTTTTGTAAGAAATATTGAATTTCCCTTTATCAAAATTCGACCTTTATAAGTTAACAAGACATTCTTTTAAAAAGTTCACGAGTTTGTGCCTTTGAACAACTTTAGAGATTTTATCAAATTTTAACCAATATAAGAGTAAAAAGACATTAGTTATAAAAAAATACACAAGCACATGCATTTTAGATAAAGTATGGGACTTTAATATACACAAAATAATTTACATACTTTGTATTTTGTTTTTTTCACAAATTGAGGGATTTTAATATGCCAAACCTAGGCTGAGCAACTTTTTTCGTGAAAAGTGAGAAAGTATAATGTTATGGATGTTACCCCTATGTATAAAATTCAAGTAACATAACCATTATGGAATATTTCAATTCACTGATTCAATTATATCTATTTATATAGGTATATCAGTTCCTTACTATTATTTCTTTGTAAAATCTATAGCTGTGGAGTTTTGAAGTCATCTTACTTTTTTTTCACAGGTCGCTGAGATCCTCAAGGATCGCCCCTCGTGGTTTCGTGACTGCCGATCTGTTGATGTCATCGACGTTCTGCCAACCGCCAATGGTGGAACCATTGAACTTTTATACATGCAGGTGACTAACACCTGATCCTAATTGCTATTTTTGTCGATTATTAGTCAATGCATGTCGCTTTCACCTGTTCTTATACTTGAACTCGTTTCATGTTGTAGCTTTATGCCCCTACAACTTTGCCTACAGCTCGTGACTTCTGGTTGTTGCGCTATTCTTCTCATACTGAAGATGGCAGTCTAGTGGTTCGTGTCTTTTTAACATAATGATTTAAGTAACGGGTTTTCTTGTTGCTTAAAGTTTTTATATGGTTGGTTTTCAGGTTTGTGAAAGGTCATTATCAAACACCCAGAACGGTCAGAGCATACCATCAGTGCCGAATTTTGTGCGGGCAGAAATGCTGCCTAGTGGGTACCTTATTAGGCCTTGTGAAGGAGGCGGGTCGATCATCAATATTGTCGACCATATGAATTTAGAGGTAAAGATTAACGCTTTATTGGATTTTTCGATGATTGCTATTTACTTATATATGATGATTATTTGGAAATTTGAATTGTTACGTGTATCACTAAATAGCCTTCGAGTGCACCTGAAGTGCTGCGTCCATTGTACGAATCACCAACTATTCTAGCTCAAAAAACAACTATGATGGTAAAATTTTTATCCTCTGTTTTTTTTTCAATTTATGTAACGGGTTTGGGGATTTTAAGGTTTTATAATTCTCGAACAGGCGTTACGTCAGCTGAGACAAATAGGTCAGGAGGTTTCTCAGGCCACTACAACTAATTGGGAAAGAAGACCTGCAGCTTTAAGAGCACTTAGCCAGAGGTTGAGCAGGTAGTTAAAATGGCCATAAAACTTATATTATATTGGAACAAAATGATTCAAGAGGTTTTATGAATTAAAATTATAGTTTGAAGGACATTCTAACCGTCTTTGCACATTCCATTTTTAGCTAAATTTTATTTTATCCTGTTAAGAGTTCAATACTAAATATAACCAAACGCAATCTGTTGACGAGTAAATGGTTGTTTACATTTTTGTTTATCCATTTGACCCGTTAGAGTTACAACTGAACCTTAAATTGACCTTTTTGTTGTTGTTAGGGGATTTAACGAGGCTGTTAACGGGTTTAGTGATGAGGGATGGTCATTACTGGCTAATGACGGGTCTGATGATGTTACGGTTCTTGTGAACTCTTCACCCAAGAAGCTAATGGGATTAAATCTTCCCGTCTCAAATGGATACCCGTCTGCTAACACCGCTGTCTTATGTGCAAAAACATCTATGCTTTTACAGGTCAGCCATTGTCATTGAGAACCATTGTTTATGTGGATTATGACTTTAAAGTCTATTCATTTACATGTTTTCTTATCTTTTTTGCGTGTTTTCCAGAATGTTCCTCCCGCACTTTTGCTTAGGTTTTTGAGGGAGCACCGCTCAGAATGGGCAGACAACAATGTCGATGCTTACTCGGCTTCAGCGATAAAACTTGGTCCCTGTAACTTACCCGGGTCTTGGGCCAGTACTTTTGGGGGTCAAGTTGCCTTTCCTCTTGCGCATACAGCTGAGAATGAAGAGGTAAATTAATGCCTTCTAATTTACGTTACTTTGGAATTAGAGCTAGCAAATGAGCGGGTTTCTTTTAGCAAGTCTTCAACTTTTTGTGTTATATAGCTTTTGGAGGTGATCAAGTTGGAGGGTGCCGGGCTTTCTCCAGAAGATTCGCTAATGGGTCGAGACATTCTGTTACTGCAAGTACGAGTAGTTGTCATTTAACTATCTTTTCTTTAGAATGTCGTTAACAAAAATTAACAATTATTTGCTTTCTGGCATCTGGTAACTAATTACATTCATGTAAATATGATAGCTGTGCACTGGAATGGACGAAAAGGCAGTCGGTATGTGTTCAGAACTTATATTTGCTCCAATAGATGCCTCGATTGCTGATGAGGCACCACTTTTGCCTTCTGGTTTTCGCATCATTCCTCTGGATTCTTGCAAGGTTAGGACTTAATCACTGTGATTCAAACATTTTGTTTCCTGGTGTTTGTGTTCTAAATAAACTGCAATATACAAGCAGGGGGATTCGAGCCCGGATCGTACACTTGATCTTGCTTCTGCACTCGAAGTGAAAGGATCAGCGGATAAACTATCCGGTGATCTAGATGTCAATACTGGCAGTAGTGCAAGATCGTTGATGACAATTGCTTTTGAGTTTGCATTTGAGAGCCATATGCAAGAAAGTGTATCTGCCGTGGCCCGCCAATATGTCCGCAGCATTATATCATCGGTTCAGAGGGTATCATCTGCATTGTCCCCGTCTCCAAACGGAGGTCTTCAAGCACCATTGGTTACTCCCGAAGCACATACTTTAGCTCGTTGGATTTCCCATAGTTACAGGTAGGCAAAATGGGTTAACTTGTCTTCCAAACTCTTTCTTTACCTGGCTTCTTTATGAACGTTTCACTTGTGAAACAGGTGCTACTTGGGCATGGAGCTACTAAAAGGTGTGGGTGTGGGCGAGGGGAGTGACTCGATTCTTAAATCTATGTGGCACCACTCGAATGCAATTGTATGCTGCTCAATGAAGGTTAGCTATCATCAAACCATGAAACCATCAATCCATTGGTGTGTTAATTATGTGATTTTGGGCCTTTTGGCGATGTTTTTGGATTGCTAAACCGCTGGTTTGATGCAGGTGATGCCGATTTTAACATTTGCAAATCAGGCTGGTCTTTATATGCTTGAAACCACACTAGTGGAACTTCAAGACATCAGTTTGGAGAAAATACTGGATGAAAATGGAAGGAAAGGTTTGTGTTCGGAGTTCCCGCAGATAATGAAACAGGGTTTCGCGTGTCTTCAAGGAGGTATCTGTGTATCAAGTCTGGGGAAAGCGGTTTCTTACGAGCGAGCAGTGGCATGGAAAGTGGTGAACGAAGAAAATCATGTTCATTGCATATGCTTTATGTTTATCGACTGGTCGTTTGTTTGAGTCTTGTTGGTTCACTAGATGATGGTAGTTTCAACTGATTTTGTGTTTGTTTTGTTGGGAAGTAGAAGGATATTTAACTGTTCCGGATGTTGCTGTTTGAATGCTTGACTTGTTCTGGTTTCTAGCTTTTAACTTGGTCTGGTGATTTTGAGCCGGGCTTTTTCGGCTTGTATGCTTCTGAGATTATGTGTACGTGGCATCCACCAAAACCGTCTAAGTGACGTAATGTTATTGGATCTCTATTTACTATTCCTTGGGATTATGTACTTTAATGGTATGTGTTTGCTTAAGTTGATAATAAGATATAGTGTATAATATTGAAGTCTTAAACTTGTGACAAATACAAAAATTATTTGCAAGTAATCAAATTTCACTATCGGATACAAATAAATAATAACCAAATTTACAATAAAATAAGCACTCCTAAAGATAGTTAATTAAAATAGAATTTGTAGAACAATGCCAATATGAGAAGAAACAAAGCTTGGCGTCCAATTGAAATAGTTTTAACCTTCATGGCCATAGGAGGAGGTGGAGGATTATACATAAAGGCCATAGAAATATAATCCTCTCCCCCTTTGGAGATTGGCCTACCCATGACATGCTTATATTTCCCCTCACTCCATTTCTGCAAATAAATAATCAATATACAAATGAATATTGGGTTGGACCGATTTTTCAAAACATAGTTTCTTTAATAACCCATCTAATTTACTATCACATAAATGATTTATATTTTATTATTATTGTAATTTATATTAAAAGATGTAGTTCTATATTTTATCACAGAAGACTTGATTAAGAAAACAAAAATAATAAACTTTTTTTTGAACGGTTAACGAATGCCCTGGAAAACCCGGGGACTATTTACAACAGTTGAGCTCATTCCAGGGAATATCCACCTCCGCGAGCGGCCGGGTGGTAAAACCTGGGAGCTTAGGGATCGAACTTGTGACATTTCAGTCCCAAATCTCCCTTCATCACCAATGCCCCTTCCAAAGTGTTGCCCTTAAGAATCGAACTTCTATCTCCAATTAGGAAGATAGGCTTCATACCACTACACCATAATGGAAGTTGCAATAACAAACCTAAGTAGTATAAAAGTTTATTATCAAAGGTTCACATTGTTTTTTTTTGAAAATTATGTTTACAAAACCCACGAGATTTTTTTTTCATATATTAAAATTTTCGACTATTACCTATTAGCTGCATTTACATATTTCCCCATTTTTAAGATAATTACATATTTTCTCAAGTAAAAAAAATAGTTACATATATTTTCTCATCCTAAGGTAATTAATTTACATATTCCTCAAACCAAAAAACCAGTTACATATTTTAGCTTTCTAAAACATATATATATATATATTACATATTTGTCTATTTTATTAAAGTTAATTTATTTAATAACCATTTACCCTTATTTTTAAGGGATATTTTTATACATATTTCTTTTTCGTAAGACCTAGGCATGTAAATAAGCAAGCTGGTCCGTGAGCTACTTAAAATCGGATAATTAGAAAACGTGAACTAGCTAATCCTAAACGGGCTCGAGCCCATGGTCCCTTTAAACGAGCCCAAACCATATTTCAATGCTCGGACTTGAGTTCGTTTAGGCTCAGCTCATTCAAGCTTTTCACAAAGTCGATCTCAAGTATGTTACGAACCGGTTTGGCTCGTTTACACACCAAGGTCCCAAAATAGAAAAATATGTAAAAAGAAAATTTCCTAGTAAAAATAAGAGTAGAATAATCATTTAACAAGTTAGTTTTAATGAAATATATATATTTCAAGAAGGGAAAGGTCTTAGAACAGTGAACTATGTAAAAAAATGTAAAAAAGAAAATCTTGGTAAACATAAGAGTAAAATAAACATTAGTTCTAATGAAATATATATTTCAGGAAGGCAAAATATGTAAAAGATTTTTGTTTTGAAGAAATGTGTTATTAATCATTTTACGAAAAAAAATAATATTTAATTGATTCTTTAACAGAGATATTTAATGGGTTCGGCTATATCCACCCGAGGAGTTTACTAAAAACATCCAAACCACACGGTCGTTTCATGTGAAACGATCGTTTGGGGATCGTTTCAGAGGAAACGGTCGTAATAAAGGGGGCCCCCCTGAATTTAAGGTTTTGTCGTCGCGACACGTGGCGGCCGTTTCATCTGAAACGACCTTGAAACGATCGTTTCATACGAAACAATCATATGGTTTGGGTGTTTTTAGTAAACCCCTGGGTGTCCATTTTAGGTGAGAAATATGTAAATTTTTTAACAGAAATGTTATTTGTGACCTTTTGGACAAACATCATTGAAAACTCATTAAGAAGTTCAGATTCTTACCTGCAATCGATCACCAATGGTGATGACCAAGGCGTCTTTCTCCGGGGAAAACGACACCCACCCTTTCTTCGAATAAACATGAAACTCAGATCCATTGCATACGTGAACGCAAAACGTATGAGAATGTTCAGATCCTCTAATAAGCATCCGAATCATGTCATATCTCAACGAGTAATTCGCATCTAAATTCTCATTCGTGATTGCATTCTGATCCTCCTGATGATGATTCCTGTGAAAGTAGCAAACGGATCCCGCAGTTTGTTTCTCCCTCGCCTCATCATCATCATTATTCAGCAGAAGTTTCAGGATAATTCCGCATATGTTTTCAATTTCGGAAGTAAGGATCTCAATGTTTTGACTGTAACTCTGTAAGTTGTATTTGTGCAAATATTCAGTTTCTAGATCTATGTTATGAAATTGAATGAAATGATTTGGAGAAGAGATCGTTTACTTGAAATTCGGCGGGAAAATTGAATCTGTTATCGATCTCAACGCATCGTCTCTACACCATACGAACTCTTCACCTGCTAATTCCTTCTCTTCGGCGTGAAAATCAACGAATCCGTACATCCTATCACCAGATCTGGACATAAACGCCTTCTTCTCCGGCGATAACTCGAATATTCCGGCGCCATAACCGCTGACGGAACGAACAAATTGATCGGAGATTCCGTGGTTAACGAGCTCAAAACAGCCGGTTCGTGCAATCGCATCGAATTTTCCTTCAATCGAGTGATTCGAGTCCAGTAATTTGTAATCGAGTTTCGGAAGTTTCTGGAGATTTGACTTTTGGCGAGGGGAGACATGATCCGGAAGTACAAGATCAGGTACACGAAGAGAGCGATGAAGATATTCTGTTAGAGACTCATCGTTAGCAACTGAAGATCTCCGGCCGGAGGCTACAGGCGACGGCGGTGGTGCTCGGAATTCGACGGGATTGTTGCGGAATGATTCCGGCCAATTCGCCATGAGAGGTATTTGAAAATTGAAACACTCTTTTACCTTTTTTTTGTTAAATCAGATCAATCAAGTAATAGTAGCAGCAGAAGTTGTTAATATATTTGATTCAGGCCATTAGTTTAATAATTATGAGAGCTTTTTGACTGTAAAGAGACATTGGGATGAAGCAGCAATGATGGTATTTTGTTCCTTCACTTTTCCGGCGATTTTGGTGATGGAGAATGGCGGTTATTCTCGCCGGCGGCAACGACCACGTAGACTGAGTTGGGCCGAAGTAGTTTGGGCTTAGATATTGGGCTTACCTCGAATAGGAGATACGATTAGCGGTAAACATGAACATAGAGGCCTAAACTGTGTTATTTTTATATATCTCGTTTCTTATCTTAGATAACTTTTTATCAAGGCCCAATATGCCAAACCGGAACCAAACCAATAGGAAAATTTCGGTTTTCAATTTGAAAGGTATGGTTTTGATTTTCGATAATTAAAAACCGTTACTAATGTTTTGGCTCAAGATTTGATCTAAAACAGTTAAAACCTCATTGTAAACACCTTGTAGGAAACTTTTTTTGGAACTAACAAAGGATGTTATTATAAAAACTACACAACGATTGGTGCCGTCTGCCGCGTATTAGAGGGCATAGCAATTAGGGATGATAATGGGAAGGGTTAAGATAATCCTAACCTTATACCTTATACCTGATTATAAAAGTTTGTCTCGTACCAAACCTTAAACCTGTCCTGTATCTATCATTCAGCTATCCATTTTGGTGTCAGGTATACCCGCGGGGTTTTGATATACTCATTGGGTATCTATTGGGCAACTTTTAATTAATTACATTTATATATAGTCACTACAAAATGTCTTTAAATAACAAAACATATATAAATTTCGTAAAATATAAATCAAAACTAAATAGCACATACAAATAAATAAATAAAATCATATGATATATACTTCAAATAAACTAGGCATTCGAGATATTTAGGATTTGAAAATGAAACGAAACGATGAGAAATGTGGGATGACAATTAATTAAACAAAATAAATAAATAAATAAATTATGTCGGATGTATAATCGAGTAAACGAGTATATGTTATCGGTAATCGGGTTAGATAAACAAATTTAGCACCAAATCTTATAACCCAAAAAGTTCAAAAGTAATTTCATACTTGATTTATCCAGCCCATACTCATGTATGGTTCAGGTCTTAGGTATTAGTATCGGGTTCGATTTTTATTACCATCCATAGTAGCAATAAAGCTCTGGGCAGGAATTAGTGATACAAACTAAACATCAGAGACCGGATAAAACGATGTTTTGAATGAAAGTACAATACCATTTAATACCAAGTCAAAGTGGTCAAATGTTTTGAATGAAGGTACACCATGGGTGGCTTGGGCCAAAGTGGTCAAAGTTTGACCTGTCAAAACTCGTGTCGTGTTTGGGTTAGACTTTAGAGGGTTCTAAAACTTTTTGGGTTCATGTCGTGTTTGGGTTGGTGTGAAATTTTTCATGTTCGAGTTGGGTTAGATCCACCAACCTGACAACCCGCCCTATTTAGCACAGTTGTGGCGTCTTGAAGGGGGGAGTTTAAGGTCAATAAACCTCTCCGTAAAGATTGTTAGACGAAGAAAATTTAACGAAATCGATTTATCAAGTCAATCCACAATATTAAGTAAAAATGGAGTGGAGAAAATCTAAAAGAACTCGATGTCGGTCCACCGTGAAACATCCCGAAAGCTGCAAAAGGGATGATGGCATGAAAGTGAAAGCTTATGATTGAGTAATGTTTTGTACAGTGGCGGACCCACTAAGGCCCAGGGGTAGCGCCCGCTACCCCTGAACTTTTACACCGACGTGTATTTTTTTTTATAGGTTTTCGGTTTTTCGCAAACCCCTGAAACGAATTTTTCGCGACCCCTGGAAGAAATTTTATGTCTTTTACTTAAAAATATGATCAAAAGCCCCTTAAAAATATGATTAAAAGCCCGTTAACTACCTAAAAAAAAATTTCGGGGGCGCTGTCCCCGAACCCCCGTTAGTCCCCGCTACCCCTGATATTCTTTCCTGGATCCGCCACTGGTTTTGTAAAATTATGAACTGCCGATCCTTAGTAATTATGACCTAGGTTTTATGAGTTGAAAAGCTCTAAATCGTGTCGATACAGCCCAACAGCTTGACACAAAGTACATGTTCCTCTCTACAAAGTTTGAGTATGAATAATCCGTATAGTGACAATGTTTTATCATTTATATTTACGATTGAGTAGTTCTTTTCTTGTGATCATAAATCTAAGGATTTGTGTTGTCCTTGTATTTAACTTGACTTTCAAATTTGTACTAGACATAATGCATTTTTGTTATTTGAACCGGTCAATAACTTGCGTAGATAATTGTGTTTAAGGTATGTGAAATGTTGTAAGACTACCTAGTTGATTACACTTTATTACATCGTTTTTAAAAGAAAAACTTATATCCATCTCCTTATTTCATCTTTACAAACACTAAAAAAATCTATCCCTTCCACCGCCCGTCTACGACATGTTAGTTCTTTTTTCTTTCTTCTTTCTTTCTGTTTTCATGGCTCAAGGGTTAAAACCCTAATTTAAGTTCTATTACAACTTAGAATGTTAAAGGACTTTTGGGGTTGAAAGGGTTTCACCACCTCCACACTTAATCGGTGTCTTGAAGCAATGATCATCACAAAATTACGGTTCACTTTTGGGTCGAATTTTCGTCGTTGGTAAAAAACTTTATTCAAACGGACATAAGAATGAGATGGAACAAACCTTAATGGAAAAAAAAAAACAACGAAAGAGTTTTATATTAAAAAAAGAAGAAAAGATACATAAAGAATAGAAAAATTGGAAAGAATGGATATGGATGGAAAAATAAATAAATATTGTGAAGCTTATCAACCAACACGATTTTCGTTGGTCATATTTCGCCCACGGAACTTGATCAAAGATAGCGACCCACATCCAATTAACAACTAAATATATGTTATCTTTTCTTTTACAAAGGTACTAGAAGGGTTTTTTCCGTGATATTGCGAGAACAAAACATACTAACTGAGACGCTAGTAAGGTGTTTGAATAACTAATTAGTGATGTATCAAGTAGATTTGAACTTTTAATAAAATTTTATAAATAAAATAAATATGAAATTATATAAAATAAAAGTTTTGTTGTGTATTTACCTGCCAGTTTATTGTAATTTGATTCTTTATATATATATAAGAACATTAAAGGATAAAATAGAAAATTGATTGTTTAGATAATTAGATTTCGTAAAGGAACTTAGTTATTTATTGCTTCTTAGTTTTTTTTTTTTTGTTTTTTGTTTTTTGTTTTTTTGTTTTTCTAATTGATAGCATCATTGACCGCCATGACAATTGTTATAATTGTTGTAAATCCGGTCAAATCGATCGCTTTCCCTAGTATTGTCTTCCACTACGAGTTCAATTGGTGCAATACGATCCTTCACTCCATCCAAAGTATGAAAATAATCGAGTAATCTTTCTCAAAAATCTTCGGTCCCTTGTTGTGTGACAACCCGTCCGAATCAGGTCAAACCTCTATCCGTTGACTTTCGTTGACTTTTAAATTACGTATTAGTTATGTGATTTACTGCTTTAATACATGATTAACTATGATAGTTAAATGATTAACCGACTTCGATTCCACATTAAACTAAATATATACGTACGTAAAAATATAACGTCCATCGTATAATTAAATGTGGAATTTCAACAATAAGGAAATAAATATAAAATTTGATATTTTATATTTTATCAAACCGATTCAAAACTGTTAAGTCGTTTCATGAACTTAAAACGTTTTACGAACTTCAAACAAGTGTTACGTTGTCAAGACTTAGCCAAATTCCAAACCATTTATCCTATTGGGCCCAGTAAGCCCAATAAGCCCAAAAACGTCCGGATTGACCCAAAAATTTCACCAATCACTCGTATCAACTAGTCGAGTAAAACCCCGAAACCGGAAACCCGACCCGAGGTCCGAAACCCATTGGGCCGAACCCGGCCCAATTCCTTTTTCTTTTCTTTGCGGCCCGCAACCCAAAAACCCGATTGGGCTTCGGCCCAATCCACCACGAAACTCGATTGGGCTTCGGCCCAATCCCCCACGTGAACACCAACTGGGCTTCGGCCCAGTCCACACCGAAAGCGAATGGGCTTCGGCCCATTCTCTCAAATTAAAACCATTTGGGCTTAGGCCCAATTTTAACAAATTTGATTATTTTTGTTTAAGCCCACTAGTTTTTATAAAAGTTAATCCCACTTCTTTAACCCACTAATATTTTATAAAATTTGGGTTAACAATGTTTATAAAGATAAAAATCACCATTCAATTGGATAAAATATAATTGAACTATATTTTAAAAAGTTATGATTTTATTAAACTCCTAACCCATTTATATTTTATAAAAGCTCCAAAACTTTTATAAAACTAACCAATTATTTAACAAAAGCTAGGATTATTGTGGGAGTGACAACACACTAATACCCTTTGGTTAATACACCCTTAATCATGATTATAAAAAGGGAGACACCCCTTTGGTCTCCTTGCACCCAACATCACAAAAACATCCAAGTCCCACACTCCTCTCCCTCCCTCTCTAGCAACCGGCCGGCCACCCCCACCCCTGCCGCCGCCGGCTGCCACTAACCACCACCGCCGGCCACCTGCTCCGCCGACCAGCCGCCTGCCGGAGCCGCGACAGCCCCGCCGACCACCACCAAAAGCCGCCACCCTCCTTCTTTTTCTCTCGGTTTCTTGAGCACTCCATTGTGAGTCTTCTACCACCCATTTCCTCCATGTTTTTCTATCATTGTTACTACCCAAGATCAACCTCTCAAGGCTTGACAATCTAAACACATTAACACTTATTAAATCTAGATCAAAATGCTCATACACTTTCATTTTGGAATGCTTGCTTGCAACAACCAACCAAACTCTCTTCTTAATCTCCATTTCTTTCAAAGATTCAAGATGGTGAAACACAATGGTGAAGCCTTATGGATAGTAACCTTGTGCACCTAGATCTAATGAAATCCATGGATTTCAAGTTGGTTGTTTGCAAACCCAAGCCTCTTCATATTAATAAATGTGAATGTATATTGAGTTAATCATCAAAGTCTCACTTCTTAAACCTCCATTCTCCTTATGATCTTTAAACATTCTCATGGTGTTCTAGGAACTTAAAGTAGCCAAGAGAATGGGGTGAAACACTTGAAGAAATCTATGGAAAGTATTCAAGTGCACCCAAGATCATCATGATTACTCATATACAATCTACATAACCTTGAATTAAAAAGACTAAATAATATTACTTGTTATTATTTGCTCTTTGGTCCTAACATATGAAAATATGTTAGTAGATTGTGATTTATATTTCATGTCCTAACATTTTTATGTTAGTAGATTGCATTTACATACATGTTTAAATTATTGTTTCATGATGTTATTTAAAATGTTAACTAACAATATAAACCATGTTATATTATGTTAACTTGTCACATGAAATCTTAATGGACAAATACATGGACTAAAACTTGGAAATAAAAGTAACTAGTGATTTGTAAGAAAATAAATCAAAGAATATAGCCATGTAACCTATTTATTATGTCCCAAATGATTAAATGATTGGACAAAAGAATAAAAATAAATGCTAGATTTGATAAGAATAAAATTTATGTCAAATGATTAATTTGACATAAATACTTGGATTTATTACAAGTTTTAACCTTTCTTGAAACTTGCTAGAAATGGACATTTTTATAAAAAGTCACACTTGAAAATAAATATTTTCATAAAAGATTTTTATAAAAAATAAACCAAGACAAACCATTTGTTTAAACATCTTCGAAGGCTTTTAATATTACTTTGATAAAAACAAAGTATCCAAAAATGAACCAACATTCATTGGAGATTTTTAAATAAAAGTCAAGTTTTATAAACCAAATGTTATAAATCCAAGCGTCGTCCTAAATATTCTTCTCAACGTTTTCTATTAAAATATTTCATGGACTTGAAATATTAATTTACCTTTGAAAATGATTAAACGTTTAAAACCTTAAATGATTTTTCTTAAAGATGTATGTTTTATAAAATAAAACAAACGTTAATAATTATTTTGACGAATAATTATTTGCAAAGACTTAAACCTTGTTTTATTCACTAAATAATTGTTAATCGTAATTATTTAAAATAATTATAACTTGCAAGATTAACAAATCGAATAAGTAATTATTTAATTAAAATAATTATTCGAACTCATGAAAATAATAATAAACATTATTATATCTTTTTACTCAATGTTCAAGACTTGGTTGAATTATTGAAGATGATTAATTGTTTATGTTTATTGGACATAAATATAAATAACCATAAATGTATTTAATAAATAAATACAAGATAACGAGTTTTCAATAATACAAACGGACTTAAATCGTCAAGACTTGACCGGTATCACTTGGGTGACGTATGTTACTCAAATGATCATAGACCTTATGCATATGTTATTTAATTATTTAGGGCGTTACGTGCTACCGTCCTTTGCTGCTTAAATACCGCTTATCTGCTAAAACTGTGAGTTTCACGGCCCCTTTTCCTTTTAACTACTTTATACTTGGGGGAGAAATCATGAAAACTGATTAAATGCTTTTTACTTAATATTATGGTTTACTTGTTAGCCGTATGACTACTTGTTCTCTTACTGATTGCCCAACTTGGTACATTATCGTTATGAACGTTTGTACAACCGAAAACCCCATCATTAATTGATTTCAATTAGTTCTGTACGAAACGATAGCTAGTGAGTAGATCTATTTGGGTTGACAACCCTACCCTAACTGGTAGCTCCAGTTCTGACTCCGGATTGTCTGGGGGTACACGTCAGTTATTCTGCACTGTTTAACATCTCTGGGCAAGAGATGCCGGGTGGGTAAACCGTTAGTATTTGAAATCAAGGTTCAGGTGAGATCATACAACCACAACAATAAGCCCTGATAATATTTAAGTATACCGAAACTGTTTTACAACTGTTTACAACTGTTTAACTGTCGAGTCCTAAACCTGTGAACCTCACCAACTTTATGTTGACCCGTTTTATATTCATGATTTCTTAGGTAATTGACGAGACTTCCTTGAAGACATGCAAATGGAGCTCACAAATGCTAACGGACCTGTCCCTGGAGTCATAGTCCTGACTATCCAACTTAACTGCTTTAAGCTTTTAATAATCGTTTAAGACTTATGTTTTTAAATTGTAAAACATTGATGTTTCCACTACTCTTTCCGCTGCAATGAAACGAATTAATGTTTTATGAAGTTTTTAAATTATTAGAAGTGTTCTATGTATCCTCGACTATGATTCCATTCTCGCTCACACCCGAAACCGTTGACCGGGGTGTGACATGTTGGTTGCTGGTAACTCAGTCCTCGGATATGTGTATCCAAGCCTTTGCCAATGATGTTTCTTCTTCTTGGTCCATGGCATAACCTTCTTTCTACCCGTCTCAGGAATCGACTCAGGGGGTGGAGACTCGGCAACGATTTCCCCATCACTCACTTCTTTTTGATAGTGATACATTTCAAAGTTGGGGTTTGATACCAGTTTTTAGTTGAACTTGAAACAATTGTTGCTAAGACATCATGAGTGTTTGTTGAAAATGATTGAAATTTTATAAAGCGTCAAAATTTTATTATTGGGTGGCATCTTGAGAACCCGACCCGTTAAAAGTTTTTTTTTTTGTTTGTTTGTTTTCTAGCTTATACCTTGAAGATAATGATTAAAACATACCGGTTGTGGTGGTATGAAGTTTACATAGAGATTTGTATGAGATTTTTTTTAGAAAATTGTACAAGTTTTTTTTAAATGCAATTATAGTCGTTAGTAAACCTTCTCTTCCAACCCCGGTCCCAAAATTGCCCTATTGCACAATGGCTCCCTCGGTGACCATGGTAGTTTTTTCAAAAGTGGAAATGAGGGGGAGGGTGTTTCCGATAGGCAACACCCTGCCGCCTCAATACCAATTTTCCCGAGCCAACGCCACTCTCATAACCTTTAGCGAGAACACTGAAAAATGAACAAGGCTTAATTAGGTAATCGCAGTAACCGGTAAGATTATGTTTTATAAAATCTAACACTTTACTAAGTATTTGTGGTTTCTTAAGTTGGTCCATAAACCGTTAGTTTTTCTAAACCCTAAAATTTTCTAAGTATAAATAAAACCTTCATCTTTAACTCTTTAACCGTGTTAAATGAAGGGTCCAAAATTAAAAATGTGACATCCACATACAGGGTTAACCCCGAGATCGAACTTTAAAAAATTTCGGGGATCCAGGCAAGAAATTTTCATATATATGTTGAATATGATTATAAATAATTTATAATCATTAATTAATTTAATAACATCCTATCTTATTTGAATCAGCAATTATGTATTCGTTAATTAAGTTCTTCAAATATGTTAAGGTGAAGGTCACAAGTTCAAAACTTATAATCACGAATTTTACTTATATTTTGTATTCTAAAATTTCGTTCTAAAAAACGGCCAGGGATAGGGTTCGAACTTGAGTCCCTCAGCTTCAATGCGCGATTGGACTTTAAGGCATTGCCTCCTTGCCAGTTGATCTAGATTAGAGGTGCACAAAGCGGTTAACCATTTATTTAAAAACCCGGTTGGTTATTGGCATTAGCGAAGCTTGGCCGAAAAAGTCGCGGGGGCAAAAATTCTTGGATCATAATCCCGCGGGGGGGGGGGGGGGGGGGATGGTTGTTGGTCAACTAAAAAAACTTGTTCGTTGACTTAATCGGTTAGGATAAAACAGGTTTTGGCATGGGTGAAACAGAACCCTATGTAACCGGTTTTTAACCAGACCGATTAACCGAAAAACCGGTTTAAAAAACCGGTTTAAAAAACCGGTTTCCAATTAATAATTATTATATTTCTTAAAAAGTAAATTAAATTTAAGTAAGACCCAACTACATACATTTGTAAATTATGTCATTAAAAACCTTCACATTTTAACTTACAAAACGAATTTTTATATAACCATTCATACTTGATTACAGATTTCGCAATAACGTTTCGTAGTCCGGACCTTCCAAAAACACCATTCATCGGTGGTTTATATCTTAAAACTGTGAAAGAACCGGTGTTAGTCTCGCCCATTTCTCCTTTATCTCATCCAATGTACGAGTTGTTGAGTTGAGATCATCAACCCCTATCTCATCGTCATATGCTATACGATCGTTGTCAAACATTTATTTCATTTGGTTCCAGTAATCATTGCTTTCTTGTCTGTTCGGACCATCAACCCCCATTACATCTGTAACTTTGCACATAGTAACGACCAACCCTTCCTCCGACTCTACGCTTCACCATGATAAAATGACGGGACCCTATAGTTATTTAAAATATACTTATATTAAATTATTAATACAAACTTACAAATAACAAAACGTCAACAACACTTAATTATTAATACGGACAACAAAACGACAACCACAATTTATTATTAATACGAACAACAAAACATAAACAACAATTTAAACTTACAACGTTCAACGCCTTGCACACATGCAGTTATTTTAAAGCATTATGATTGTGAAAATGGCTTCAAATATAGTACACATTTTCTGCATCGTGGTTATTTACTACCATCCGTCATCTCATACAAATCGTAATCATTCCTAACCAATTTTTGATAGGTAACTGGGTCATCAGGTCTGATAAACCCAAAAAATACCCTTTAAAAAAAGAATTCAAACAATTAAAAAAACCACAATTTTGAAAAATAATTTAAGGAAAATTGGATTTAAATAAAATCAACTTTTACCTATTGGCCAGCAATAATCTCACCTTTAAGTATCATTTCTACCGGTTCCAACTTTCACTCATATTTTTCTTAATGGACATGCCGTTAACTTTTTTAACACCGTTATACCTGTTAACGTTGCTAACGTGGCTAAGTGACATGTAATAATCTTCTAATTTTTTAATTCATTTTTTCCATATGAGATTCCAAATAAGAAGTTTGACCACGACTTCAAACAAAACAGACCTTATTTCATTTGGCAAACCAACCAGAACATCACTCTCTTAAACACAACCCAAGTTCTTATTCCCGTCATTTTCAACCAAATCAACCTCCAATCCACTGTTGACGTCGGCGAAAACCCATTTCCCAAAACCATCGTTATTTATATCAGCAAAACCCCTTTTCTTGACGGAGCCACCGTTAACAACCATTCTTTCCAGCGACTTTATCATCTATTTTTTCCATGTTTACCTCCGACAATCTTATGTAATCATGTTCTTACTTATGCATGTATGTATATATTGACACTAATAATAACCAGTAACCATTATATCTGGTATTGTGAAACTCAATAAATATATGTGAACAATTAAAACTATAAAAATTAATGAGGGGGGTTTTAGGGATTTGGGGGAGGTAGATCTGCGAATACGTATTGGGAGAGGAAAGTGATTTTAGGGACTTTAGAGATTTAGGATTTCTTATTGGAATCCATGTGAATTTTTTTTAAAAAAAAATTAAAAGATTATTACATGTTAGCTTGCTACGTCAACAAGTATCTACAGTGTTAAAATAGTTAACAGCGGGTTCATTAAAAAAAATATGAGTGAAAATTGGGACTGGTGATGAAAATGTTTAAAGGTGAGATTATTGTTGGCCAATAGGTAAAAGTTGAGATGATTTAAACCCAATTTTCTACAATTTAATTAAAAAAATAATTAATCATAACCTACCACGTGACAAGCCATGAATAACTTGTGCATTTTGTTGCACATGTTCATAGTGTATAGCCCGTGATGTTTCGTTACATTTGTGCAAACATCAAAATGAGTCAACAATGTAAACTACAACTAAATATAAAGAAAATATTTAAAAAATATTTTAAAAGAATTAAAAAAACATGATTTAAAAATTAATCGTAAGTTGTCATGTGGTAAATTATGAATAAAACAAATTAATCATAATTTACCACACGATAAGCCATGGATAAAGCAAATTTTCAAAATACGATTTAAAAAAAATAAAAAGTGAACAATGTAAATTAATAATAATCATGACATGTCACATGACAAACTATGATTGACAAGAAGATTAAGTCTTCGTAATAATAGAGATATAAGTTTGTTAATATATAGTATTTATGAGAAGAAAATATGTTGTATTAATAACGATAATTTTATTCCAATCAAACCTACACTAAGAGTATAAGATCAAGAAAATATTATTGGAATTTTGAGAGAAAATTAGTAAAAAATGGATTTTTTATAAAGTTTAAAATGAGTTTTTCATCAACTTTGGACAAAAATAAACTGCAAATAACAGAGGTTAATGCAGCTATATTTTCTGGGTTTGTGTAGTACGTTTTGAGAGCTTTTTAACGTCCCATACAGTGTCCAAAACGGAGCTCGCATGAATGAGATATCGATACACAGAGATGACGTTTCAAAGCTGTGAAAGCTACGAAAATTAAGAGAAAATGACTAAGTATAAAGTGGAACTCATTTCACATTGGTTGGGGGATGAAACTTGAAGTGACTTATAAGGTTGGGACTTTATCCATGATTCTTTCCTTAAGTAGGAGACATCCCATGGGCCGCAAGGGGTATGCACCCCAACTCGCACTCGCAAGCACGTACGCGACGTGGTGATGGACTCAATGTGACGCTTTAATGGTACACTTTGCACGCTCGTAACTCCGAGAGCTGCCTTTTTGTTTTTGGGCTCACAGGTGGGTTGCGCGAATGTTGGCGCGAGTGAGGTTCCGCGGAGTGCCTCCGGCGCCGCGTGGCTTGGGTCCGGGCCCACATACTTTATTTCGGTGCGTGGGTCCTTTCAAGTAGTGCGTGCGGGTGGTGCATGATGCTGTTGCGTACGCATGCTGTGGACCAGTGGCTAGTTGGTGCGGAAACTTCCGCACCTATGTTGCGGCGCGCGACCGGTCTCGATGACCTGCGCGTCTGCGTGGCGCAATACTAATATGGTGCGACGTAGGTCTGGGTGACTTACACGCGTGGCGCGACTAAGAACAGCCTGGCGTGCACACCCAGTCTAGTTAATGGAGCTGTTACGCATTTTTATCAGTTTCGTATTGACCATTTTAAACCTGAGCTAAATCAACAATTTTAGTCAATTAAAATTGAATTTACATTAAAGACGTTTAATGTATAGTTTAACTACGAAATTAATTGTTTGGATGTTTTAAGCTAATCTTTACCATTATAAAATAGTGACTCATGTGTTGTTGAACCAAAACACAACAAGAATTAAAGAATTCTTACTCTCTAATATCCTCTCAACATCTCTCTCAAGGAAGCTCCAAACTTCATAATCGTTCTTCCACATTCTAAGAAGTTTAAAGGTAAATTTCGGGTTTAGAGTGATCATTCTGACCGCACTTTCGTTTTGACGATTGTAATTTAAGAAATAAACGGAATATTCGGTAGACCTGTAATTTGTTTTAAAAAACCGAGATTTTGACCCAAATTGAATTCTTCTCCGGATTTTTCATTGTTTTATCTTCTCTTCATCTAAAACTCGTTTTCCTAAATTGTTGATCATTTACAAATATTTTTCTTCAACTTTTTTTATATAAACAAATAGTTATTCCATGGTAATCCCTCTAAAATTATTTCCCGTAACTTTCTGTTAGAACTTAAAATTCATTTTATTCCCACTGTTTTTTAATTTCATTTGTTTAAATTTCAATTTTGTTTAATTATAATTGTAATTCAAAATTTTCTTGTAATATTTTACTGTATTATATCTTTCTTTCATTTTCTTATAATTGTTAATAGGAGCGTATCAATTTTTTTTCTTGTATTGTAATTTGTATTATTTCTTTTCATTGTAATCATACTAAATTAAAATATTATTTTATTTTAATAAATTAGCGAACGATTTTTGGTACAAATAGGAATAATGTATACAGTTTACACAAATTGTTTATTCATAAAAAAAACATTATGATTTTCAATCTAGATAGATCATGAGTTTTTCAATGTAATTAGGGTCTGTTTGGTATGAAGTAATGGAATAGATGAGGGAATGAAATGGATAAGGTAATGGAATGATGGATGGAATGAAATGAATCATTACCATTCCATCATCCTGTTTGGTTACCAAGTGGAAATGAAATAAATTATTGCTTCATGTTATTCGATAGTTAACAAAAATGAAGTAATCGAATACAATTTTACCAACATTTTCCATTTAACATGATATATTTAATTTATATTTATATTTTGTTTTTTTAATTTTATTATTTTTTAATTTTACTTTTAATTAATTATTTTTATTAATTATTTTAATTTTTATGTTTTATTTTATTTTTATTTTGCAAAGTTACTTTTATTTTTATTTTTTGGTTTAATTTATAATATTTTACTTCTATTACATATTTATTTTATTGTTTTTTTTTCATTTTACTTTATATTTTCGTTTTTTTTCTCATTTTTACATTTTTCGTATTTTTAAAAAAAAAATCTTGATTTTTGTTTCATAAAATTCTAAGAAAAAATCAAATTGAATAAAAATTTCATTCCATTACTTGAGGGAATGAAAGAAAAACACCACACCCCTAAGGAATGAAAATACTTATAAATGGAATGAACTACATTCCTTATGTAATTGTCTATTCCATTTCAACGTGTTACCAAACATGTCATTTGTTATTCCAACGTAATGATCCATTCCATTCCACCCTCCATTCCTACATACCAAACACTACCTTAGATTATAAACTGAATCTAGCTAGCTAGTTTCCATCTTTAACACATAAAGCTTTGATGTCTTCAACACGTTATAGATGTTCAAGATCTAGATAAATTGAATCTAGTTTCCATCTTTAACACATAAGAAACATAAAGCTTTGATGTCTTCAACACGTTCTAGATAATCAAGATCATATCTTTTCTTATTAAAAATAAACTTATATGATAGGTTTTTCTTTGTCGGCTACAAACCCATCTTATGAAACACGTAAACATGTCTACATACTTTTCTCTTAGAGATGTACATCTTAGAAAATATATATTAATCGATTAATATATTTAATTATGTCTGGATCAAATAAAAAAGGGCATTCAATTATTAAAAGGTGTACTAGGATAATGTTACATAAATTATTATCCCTTATCCACATCCAGTAATGGCATTTGGGCAAGTGGGTGAGCTGGTGAGGTACTAAATTCTATTCAATCGAACCATCAGATTTCTGCCACGTGTCCAAGATGACCATAAACCCTAATATATATGCTCCCCATAAAACTTCCAAACCCACATTTCATCAAAGACTTCAATTCCTTCTTGTTCTTTGACTATTCGATCTCTCGGAAAGAGTCATCAAGATTGAAACTTTCTTCATTAATCTTCAAATCTTAGATCTTATCTTATGATGGAAAGAATGAATGAACTCAACAAACAAATCTTTCAAGATCATCATCAACATGATCACAAATCATGGGGTTTCACTGCAAATAATTCATATCAAGAATCCATTGAAGAAACTTCAACAGTCTCAAATGAATCATCATCAGTTTCTTCATGTTGTTCATTTGATACAGCAGATGAGGCCTCATCATCATCATCATCATCATCATCATTATCATCATCTTCACTTGACTTATCAGACCTGATGATCCAATTACCTATCAAGTAATTTTCTTTTTAATTTAATTATATGATTTTCAATCAAGAACAATATTAGTTATATATAGAGTTATGTTAAATTGAGAATCATTTCATTTTGAAAACTTTTGAGAACCAGTTTATAGGAGGACCACTCAAATTTATGGAAGATATTTTTCTTATATATAACTAGTGACTCATAATGGTTCTTAAAAGTTCTTAAAATCAAATGGTTCCCAAATGAACATCCCCTAGTTATATATTAATCACTAATCTGTTTGTTTGTGACTATTATATATATATAGGAGAAGGTTATCAAAGTTTCCCCTAGTTATATATTAATTACTAATCAGTTTGTTTGTGATTATTATATATATATAGGAGAGGGTTATCAAAGTTTTATCAAGGGAAATCAGAATCATTTACATCTCTTGCAAGAGTAATGAGCATAGAAGATCTTCCAAAAAAGATAAAGAATCCATACAACAAAATGAGGAAAATGAAAGGTAACAGCAACAGCAAGAGCCATGGAGGTGGTCTAGATAGCTACAAGTCTCACACCCTCCCAAGACCAATTATTTCAAAGAGCCTCTCACCTTTTTTAAGGCTGAGAAGCTTTGCTAGGCCAACAAAACAAGAAGCTAGCTAGCTAGTAATGATATTTGATAATTTTGGGTTAATTAGTAAAAAGATTATAGAAATTTTGGGTATTATATGTGTTTGTAACAGAGTTGAGATCTATATGTTATGAGCCTTTTGTGTAAAGTATTTTATAAAGGGGGTGTTTGGGATGTATTGCTTAAGATGGCTTAATTATTAGCTTATAGGTATTTTGATACTAAGTATATAAGGTGTTTGGGTTTTGAAATGGGTATAAAGATCGATCATTTAGCCGACAAAAATTGTCGTTGTTTTTTCTTTGAGCTTGACTACTCAATATGTCCATGATTCAATAACATAATATTTATCAAGAACAAAACTCAAAAAAAAAAAAAAAAGAGATCTACTAATAATATTTGGTATGATAAGTGAAAGTTTGTGGTCAGGGTCTCTGAAGGAAGACCAGGATTTTGTAGTATCTGGTTCGATCTCGAGAGCACCCGGGTTTTACCACAAGTGGGTCTTTTGGGTGGGTGCATGAGTTTTCCTCGAAACTGAAGATAACTTGGGTGTGTTTAAGGGCTCCGTGCAGCTGGGTTGGACCAGCAGACGGTGGTCTTTTGCCATATAGTCACCCCGTACGAAGTACCCGGACAATTCTATGTTTGTTGACCGTTAAAAAAAAAGTGAAAGGGTTTTGTGAGAGGTGTGGTCAACCACCTGAAGCATGCACCACTCCTCCTGGTGTGAGCGTCAATACAGGTGGGTATTATTTAGTTGTTCACTCATTCACACTCATTAACATGATGTGAAAGTGAACACGTGTGATCTCATGCATATTTTTTTCTCTCACACTCACTCACATACTGTGAAGTATTTGTTATGATTGAAGATTTACTTAGTTAAAAGTTAGTTAGTCACTATTATGCTTAGCTGTGTTGATGATGGTTTTGCTTATTAATCATACAAATCCTGTGGATCACTGGTGGTTTTAAGTAGAGTTGTTATTAGCATGACTGAGTTAAGTGCCTGGAATGAATCAGATGATATGATCGGTTAATTGTTGGTTAATTGGTCTTAAATAAAGTTTGGGCAGGTTTTGACAAGTCTGTCAAACTTAGAGGTTAAAGGACCAAAGTTGTCAAATCTGGAGTAGTTTTGTTAATAATCGTTAATACCGCTCAACAACTAATCAGGTGGATATAAGCTGATGTTCGAGATCAATTTGGGGACTTCACTGATTTCATTTCTGATTTCCAATTCCTTTTGTAAGTCATTCTGTTTGTAATCGTTTACTGTTTTCCATTATCAATAAGATCGATTCATTCCAGTTGTCATTTTGAGTCTTTGATCTTGTTCTCTGATTTCAATCGATTCATAATTCCGCAATTTAGATACACAATTGGTATCAGAGCCTTCGTGCTCAGTTCAGAGAATCTGTCAATCGATTAGACTAAGATTGAAGAATGGTTTCAACTACGAAGTTTGATATCGACAAGTTTGATGGCAAGAACGACTTCAACTTATGGTGCTTGAAGATGCGTGCCATTTTGGTCCATCAAGGGTGTGTGGATGCGCTTAAAGGTGAGGCAAACTTACCGGCCGAACTGACTCAGAAAGAGAAGAAAGAAATGCTTGATAAAGCACACAGTGCTTTGATTCTGAGTCTAGGAGATAGAGTTCTAAGGGAAGTTTCTAAGGAAACAACAGCAACAACGGTGTAGGCAAAATTGGAACAATTATATATGATTTATATATGACTTAATCATTGGCAAATCGGTTGTATATGAAGAAGAGAATGTATTCATTCAAGATGAGTCCAGGTTGTTCAATCTAAACTCACATCGATGAATTCAATAGGTTAGATATAACAGTTAAAGATGAAGATCGACAAGGCTTTGATGTTCTTGTCTTCACTGCCAAGTGTCTAGGAACATTTTTTTGACACCCTCATGTTTGGGAGATATACACTCACAATGGAGGAGGTAACATCTACTGTAAATTCCAAAGAATTATTCAAAAGAAACCTAAAGATAAACGAAGATGGGCCAGATGTTCTTGTAGTAAGAGGAAGGCAAGAAACCAGAAATTCAAAAGGAAATAGGTCATCAAGGTCAAAATCAAGAGGAGGAAAAAGAAGGTGCTTTGTGTGTCAGTCTGAGAAGCATTTCAAACGTGATTGTCCAGAGTGGAAGAAGAAAAAGGCAGAGTATGCAAAGCACAAATCCAAATACCAAAGTAACACAGATGATTCATCACAAGAAGGCTATGATAGTGTTGACGTGTTGGTAGTGTCCAGCAGTGAAATATGCAAAGAATGGGTGTTAGATTCTGGGTGCTCATATCATATGTCCCCTACCAATTATTATTTCAAGAATCTTGAGTATAAATATAACAACCCGTAAGTTTCCAAGGACCTAAACCGATAATATATACTTATGTATTAACCGTGTTACGTAACTGTTTACTTGCAACGTGCCAATTTTATCATAATTACATTATTTACAATAGGAATATAGCCTTTACGTAGCCTTAAACCATGTTGAAAACAATACTTGAACATGATGACTTCCTTGAACGGAATGGTCGCTGGAACTTTAATTATAATAAAGCGACTAACCGAATCCGTTTATCAAAATTTACCAAACTGTCAAAGAAAGAGACTCAAGATCTGATGAACAAAAACTATTAGAAAGATAAACAAAGTTACAAAACTTGATCGATCAGATCCACAAACACTCTCGAATCATCAATATGAAGATTTAACAATAGACTCTCCACACCTCACACAAATATGCTACGATCTACACACTCATACTCAAGATATTAACGAATCAGACATAGATCAGCAATTGTTCATGTGGTGATGAAAACCCTAATCGAGAGAGAAAAAAGACGAGATGACACCCAAACTTGAATGAATAAGTGCCAACCCTAAGTTAGGGATATCTACTACTTGAGTACCCATGGATCAAAACCACGGATTTAACCACCCGTTCACCAGCTTCACAAGCAATGCTTAGCTTCAAGCCCATAATACGCATCCAACCCAATAAGCTTTATGCCAAGTCCAATATCATCAATATAGTCCAGTCCAGATCCTCACCATGTTATTGGGACCACATGAAATAAAATAAAAAAAGATCAGAAATAATAACCAAGACTAAAAAGTTTGAACTAATAATAAAATGATTGTTCATTTTAACACAAACTATGTGGTAAACACCATGCATGATCCCGTCATCTTGGGATTAATCATTATTATCATTATCATTTAACGCACATTTTAATCGTAACCTTTGATCAACCTTTATCATTTTATCATTCGCACATTTCATAAATAACTTCAATAAATAATTCCATTTTAAACAATAATGAGTTTAGACAATGACAACAAAACGAGACTTGTGATCCATTCTCTACGTAAACATCGATTTATTTTACGTCCAAAACTTTATTAACGTTCACGACGAATAAACTTTACATGCATGCAATATATATATAAACATGCAACGTGATTTCTCAATGCTATTAACCCTCGAGTATATTAGTTCCAAACCGAGTCATTGTTTTATTATTTTACGTCGCCGTGAATAAATATTTTATAAAACTTTCAAACCCGATTTGATTTATTTATAGTCTTTGTTTCCTTCGCGATTAAACCAACCCGTCACCTTTTTCCCTTCTCTCTCGTTCCTCCTCGACCCAACCGGCCACGGGTTCGAAACCGTGACCCCTTCCTTTCTCCCTTGCCGGTTAAAGGTCTATCCTCATAAGTCTTTTCTAAGAGCTCATAATAAAGACATGGTTTAGTAATGACCAAGCATATCACAATATGAATAACTAATTATTATTATTCCTCATCCGTTTTGATTTGTTTGTCTCTAAATATGTTACGCATGCCTAACGGGACATATACACAGTTTATATACAAATCAACGTTAAGGGCTTATTCTTGTCAATAATTATATATTTAAGTTGAATTTTAAATTGGGATTGTAGTATGATTAATTGGGATCTTGAATTGAATAGCCAATTCTATAACTATATTTTTCGGCTGCATTTCTGGTTTAAAATTGAAATGAATATTAAACCCTGGTCAGGTTTATCTAATAATTCATCATAAATGATTACTTTGTCAAGTGCGAGAATGTTAGAATATTTATATATATATATACACATTATTTTGTATATATATATATATATATATATATTTAAATTGAATGGACATTATAATCATTTATCTTTATTAATTATTGATCTTATTACCCTATAAGGCATTTATTCGATGGACGTAATTGCCCTTACTAATAGAATTAGGGTTTCCCCTTGGATATATATATATATATATATATATATATATATATATATATATATATATATATATATATATATATATATACAGAGAAAGAGAGAGAGAGATTATAGCAGAGAGTAAAAGGTTAATCAACACCTCATAATTTTCGTCCCTTCTCTCTGCTCTCTCTAAATTCGTAGGTTTAACCTACACAACCATCCTAACAGTACACCCTAAACGGGAACTCGATCAAGAAATAAGATAGATTCTCCAAACAACACGGACATCAACTCTTCCACAAACAGGTAATCTTTATATCGTTATATGTTTACTCATTTCACGATTCAGGATTTGTTTAACACGTGTTCATATTTTGCCAACCTATTGGAGAAGATAAAAGGGAAAGAACAATAAATGATAAAAGAAAAAAAAACTAATCAAATTTTGCTCAAAATCAACCTATGTCGATAAAGTCAATATGATATTATAAATATTTATTGAATTGGTTTTACAAAATCTCTTTTCAGTAACTATTGAGTGGTATACATAGCTCAAAATATCACATTTATAAATTCTATATTGTGGCAACCAACTATTCAAATGCATGTGATTAAACTTGGTTATTTATCACATATGATTTTTTTTTTTGTTTATAGGTTTAGTTTTGGTCATGAGTCCAATTGCTCCAAAATCTTTTATGAAAATGATCATTAGTAACCTCGTCTCGTCGATTACACCTCTGTCTATTTATCAACAAACCTGCAATTCTGTTTTCGTTGATCAAGCCATAAACTACTTAATAAATATCTAGTACTATGTGGGGTGAATCTATTACCATACCCACCGATTCAATTGTGATCAGTAAGCTATCGCATTTTTATTAATTATGAGTAGATAAGAAAATTGCATTTGATCTTAACGATAATTAAGACACCGATAATTAAGACATAGATAGCTGAGAAATTACATTTAAATCGTGAAATGTATTTGTCAAAGCAAAATATTAGGTGAGTCAATTACCATAATCTTTGATGAGTCCTCCAATTCAATTTGTACGCATCAATAACTTGAAAATCGGTCAAGTGAATAAGTTATCTATTTCGAGGTTTAAATTAGTGATAGTAGTAGTGTTAGAATGACACTCAAAATCATCATGAAAATCTCTCTCTTTTTTTAAGGGACCATTTTACCTTATTTTAATAGCTATCTATTTCTCTATTGTTGTCTTTATAATTTTGGAATTAAATCAAACGAGATGTTTACCCCCCCCCCCCCGGGCGTTGCTGTGGGGTTGAATTTGTATACTGAACAAAAGTAAAAAAGTTAAGTGGTATAAAAAACGTAAAAGGTTAAAAAATCTCGTGGTGAAAGTATAAAACTATAGAAGTATATTAAAACCGAAAGTAGAAAAGTTAAAAGTTTCGTGACGAAAGTAGAAAAGTTAAAAGTTTTGTGGCGAAAGTAAAAGACAAAAAAAACTTAGACAAAAGTTTTGTGGCGAAAGATACGTTAATATGGTTCAAGAGCAACGTGTCGAAAGTAAGAAAGTGAATACATAGACATGTTCAGGGGACTCCGACAACCACAACGGAAGAAAACCGGCGAGATTCCGGTGGCGCACCCACACCGACATGAGCGGAGGAGAGATGGCGTGTGGGAGCGCGTTCGGTGGAGTTAGGCGGAGATTTTTTTGGGTCGGCTATTCGAGGGATTGCGAAGGCAGTGGTGGTGGCGGTGAGGTCTGATAGTGACCGAAAAAAAGATTCTTTCGTGAGCAGGAGTCCGGAATGGTTTTCTGGAAGTTGGACAGGAAGGACAGGTTGTACCGAGAGCCTTGGCTCTGATACCATGAAACACAGTGAAGGTGAGCCTCTATATATAGAGGTGCATAGATCACTCTAGACATGGGCTTATGGGCCTTGGGCCTAATAGGCTAGGACAATTACATGGGCTAATAACATGTGCTAAGTATTATATACAATATTTAACACTTACTAAACACGCCCTAGGTGTGCCGTAAACAATTGGTAAGATACAAATGCATCTAGAAACTGAAATACCTGTAAACGAAAGACTGATTATGTAATTTGAAGGCGAGAGTAATATTAGCATCGCGGTAAACAAACTGTGTAAAATAAAAGGTATTCAAGCAAAAGATTATGATCAAGAGAATACATATTACATATAGCATGATTTAAGAAAGGAAAACGACAGTGGCATGCATATTGCTACATAGAAACTATATATTCTATACAATAACAATATAAAACTTCAATTTGAATTTGCCTCAAAATTATGCCTCTATATAGCAGTTATCAGATATTGCCATAATTTAAGGTAAGACAAACACCTGTTAATTTCTGAAAGGAAACACTCCTATTATCAGAACAACCTCTATTGATAGTATACACATAAACCACAATCAGAGATTAATGAATTTTAACATCCAAACAAATGATATAATGTATTAACCTTAGGCTAAGTGTAGTGAATAAGGCCCCAAATGGGCGTTATCCGCCATGTGGACGATAACTGGACAAGGGGCTTTATTGGGCTTTATGGTGTAGTGGATAAAGCCCATATAAAGCCCCACAATCATTACTTTTATCACCCTTCTCCGGCGTTTTGCCCCTGACGCCCCTCGCGTTTTTGGGCTCCATAACGCCCTATAACGCCCCAGCGTAGTGGGGTGGGGCGTTATATGGGGCGTTATGGAGCCCGAAAACGCCCCATTACGAATAGCCTTATAGGGAACACGTAAATCTGTAAAATAAATTCTATATAGTACAATCTCTAATACATTAAGAAACATTTTAGGTACATAATCAATAACCTCCGTATTGTGTCTAGGTTGAAAAAAATATTGTACAACAAAATAGAAGCCCTATACAAATCATCATATAAATAATCCATATACAACCTAATTCCAAATTCTATGACAAAATATACTCTAGAAACTGCAGCTACATATACAACCTAAATCCAAATTCTAGGAAAAAATTTACACAAAAATCCAAAATTAAATCCTGATGAAAGTAATTTCATAACAACCAAAGGCATCAATTAGACTCTAATTAAAATCAATATCCAACCACTATTTCAACCACCAATCTTTGAAAAATAAAACACCTAGGTATAGATGCAAAATAAGGTTAAAAATATGATTTAAAGCATCAAAACAGTAAGTAAAGAAAATGTTGACATACAAATCTAAGAGACAATTACATATAATCACATTAAAATTTTAGTAACAATATGATTAAATCTAGAAAATATTAAATCGAATCAGCAAGCAGGTTCCCGCTTTGATAACTAAAAAAACAATTAGAGCTTTAAAATTAAAAATTAAAGACGGAACAGTGTAAATCTTCAAGTTAAAGCCTATATTAACCTAAAATAAGGCTATGGATCTTAAGCAGCCAAAATTTTCATTCAAAACTCAAATCGTATGAAAAGTTATAGGTTACAATCAGCCTAACATGTTCAGATACTTAATAAAAACATGAAATTCATGAAATCAAAACACAAATCTAACATTTGAAGCAAGAGGTCTGCGTCAGTATGCCGATCTGAAAATATGGCTGAGGTATCCAGAAGAGATGTAGATAAAGATCGAAAATGATGAATGTGTAGACCTACGAAGGCTAGGAACTATACTGAAGAGCACGTCATGTAAAGAGAAGTGCAGGTGTTTACACGTGTAAACGGAGAAAACTTTCGATGGGTTAATAAAAATGTGAGTTTATTTGTGATGGTGGTAGACTGTAGACAGAATTGAACCCGAGAGTCTTCATTTAGAAAATGTAAGCTCTATTTGAAATTTTATGGAGTACAATGTATATATATATAGATTTTTTTTAGTAAATTTCGTTTTAGTCCCTCAATGTTTGCACATTTTAACAATTTTAGTCCGAACTTTTTAAAAATCCCAATTTAGTGTCTCACATTTCATTTTTTTTTCCAATTTTGGTCTCAACGTTAACAGTTGTTTAAAAAGCCGTTAGACTGCCCTCATGTGGTCCCCACATGAGGTGTACTTTTGTCATTTCTGTTTGTTTTAACTAATACTTTAAAACAGACGGAAATAATAAAAATACCTCTCACGTGGGGACCATGTGAGGGCAGTCTAACGGCTCTTTAAACGGTTGTTAACGTTGTAACCAAAATTGAAAAGAAAATAAAATGTGAGACACTAAATTGGGATTTTCAAAAAGTTAGAGACTAAAATTGTTAAAATGTGCAAACGTTGAGAACTAAAAACGAAGTTTACTTTTTTGTTTTGTTTTTGAACGGCCATTGTCAAATCTATACTATATAATAAACACAAGTTTTTAATGTTTAGGTGGCACAATTTAAGGTGTGCCACCTAGGATTAGCTTATGTGTCATTTTTATAGATTTTTGAATAAAAAAATAAATGGTATTTACAAAAAGGAAAGATCTTATAATTAAAA
Organism: Deinandra increscens subsp. villosa; assembly: GCA_039602395.1. Classification (NCBI taxonomy): domain Eukaryota; kingdom Viridiplantae; phylum Streptophyta; class Magnoliopsida; order Asterales; family Asteraceae; genus Deinandra; species Deinandra increscens. The sequence goes on from JBCNJP010000006.1 coordinate 58,920,388, forward strand.
ATAAATAAATAAAATTCTTTCCATACAAAAATTATCCATATTTGTTTTACAATACCATAACTTTGATTCATCAATCTCCTTCATTTCTCAGTGAAAATTAAAAAAAAAACTTTCATCTTTTACTTCGTTTAATTCTTTTTATATCACAGCCTCGGGTATTTACCCGGGGCACAAACTAGTAGAATATGATAATAATTTCGGGGTTTTGGGTATATACATGGCCTCATGTGGTATGCTGATTGACCAAGCCGTCTCTCTAATTCTTTCCAAGTTCCAACTGTTTGGCGCTGGCCCATTAATGAAGTGTAATTTGGCTTCTGATAGGAGCCCATGGACAAAAGGTTATCAATTGAGAAAGTTTGTTAAAGAACACCAAGTTTGCATGGGCTCAATTATTTCAAAACCTATGATACAATTACAATTTATTATCTAGATTTCTTATTGGTTATCTGAATCTAATAAACAAATTCGCAAACATTAAATCGGATGAAGATTATTTAACCGAGTAACGGGCTAGGGTGTTTCAAGATGGTAGGCTCTATCCCGAAAAACAAACTAGAGTTAGCGACCGGGCAAAAAAGATGATCAAAGCCTGTTAAAGGGGTGAAGTTTAGGAGGCGTTTGGAATTGCTTATAAAAACTGCTAATTAATTTATTTGTTTTTTAAAAAAATCAATAAGTCATTTTAAGTGTTTGGTAACTCAAAAGCACTTTTAATTATTTTTTTAATAAAATGGTCAAAAAGCAGGAAAACATGTCTTTTTAAAGTGTTTTTAGCTTTTTGATTGTGCAATTGCGAACTCTTATATAACCTTATATTTATCTAACATTATACCCACATATCCTCTTTTTGGTCATTTAACATATAAAATAAACAATCTCACCATAAAAGTTAATCCAACACTTTTTTAAAAACTCATTTTCAAAAAGTCAGAAGTCAATAAACATTTTTACACAAAAGCACTTTTGTACTCAGATAAGCACAGAGGTGAAGGATAGTGGGGACCAGCGGGGGCCTCGGTCCCCGTCATTTTTTCGCTCAGAAGTACCGATTATACTTGTAGTTCGTCGTGAAATTATATATGTATTGAGTCGCTCCCCACTCAAAAAAATATATATATGTATTTAGTCGGTCCTCGTACGAAAGATTATATATAAAGTTTGTGTAATTTATAAAAATGAATTTTAAGATAAGGGTCTTATTTGAAACGTTATTAAGTTGAGAGTCCTAATTTTAAATTGTAATAAAGATATGGGCCAAGTAATTAGTGTATGTTTTAAAACAACAAAGGGCAACAACAGCAAAAAGAAAGAAAAAAAAAGACTTGACCCTTTTGTGTAACACCCCAACCGACGGCGAAATATGTCGGGGCATGATGACTGTCCAGATGCTCATGACAACTAAATTAAAGTTGAAATATACTTAAACATGTCTTTTTATTCATTTATTTGAAATATCTTACAAGTAGGAAACAGACAAACACAAGTACTGAAATTAAACGTTTATTATCAAGGTCCAGCATCCTATAGTGATCACATACTGGCTCAAACATGATTCCCTACAACATGTATAAGATAAAGTGTCAACTACTAAAGTAGTTGGTGAGTAAATACAGGTTTAATATATAATATTAGTATAAAGCATGCGATCTATGTATTAAGTGAACATTCAAAGAATATGATAAACAAGTAATTAAATAAAGCAAATAAGAGCGTATCAAACCCTTGACAATTATGTTTTCAATCACCCATTGAAAATACGTTTCAATTTACCGGGTGGGTTGTCATACCAATAGATCTATTATTGTTACCCCGGCTCGATGTGTTAATGAGTACGCTTAGAGTTCGAGTTTGAGCACAACAACAGCAATAATCCAAACAAGTTCAACATATCTAGAACACACGTAACAAGCATAGGATTTGCATGTTATTTTAGAGAAATAAATATAGTGTTGGAGTTTGAGATAAAAATACATGTTGCACCCAAAGTAATAAAAGAGAAAGAGCTATGAATACTCACTTGATATGGAGATAGGAAATAAGAGATACGCCGAATTGTGAAAGATAAGTAACTTGGAGGTTATCCTAATAAATCAAATAAGGTATATGAATATAGGAAATCAAAATAAACCAAGTTCTAAGTAATCGAGAAGTGTTATATTTGATTAGGTCAAAATTATCATTTTACCCTTTTATAGGTAAATTAGGGTTTAGTGATAATATGAAGACGCCCATTCCTATAAGTAAACGCTCACCTCGGGATCGCCTAGTGAGGTATGCCAGGTCCCAGTTAGGATTTATGCGACACCACCGCTTTGCCAGAAACCCTAGAGTACAGGCGCCTACCCTTCCGGTCCGCATAAACTTCTAAGTATCCGATTAACTCGGTATTTTTAATACTTTATTATTTATTACTTTTTGACTCATAAACACTTATTATATATTTAAATATGATCTAGTACAAAAAATCAAGTCCCAATACCTCTCGGATAGTTTATTATTAATTTATTCATATTTTAAAACCCTAATTTCAACATAATTATTAAATAATTATCAAAACTCTTTAGAATTTGAAATAAACTTAGGATTTTATTTATTATAATATATTATAATATTCCTCAAAATATTTAACCTTAATTCAACCCCTTTTATCCAATTTTGGCAGAACAACGACGTGAAAATCCTAATTTTAACCAATTTTTAGATAAAATACCAAACCTTCTCAAAACTTGAAATTAACTTAGGTCTTTCTTAAAATACATTATTTTTGGATCACTTACAAAAATTTAGACCCAAATTCCAACCCGGTCACCTAATTTTAGCAAAACAAGCTCAAGAACCCTAATTTTTACATAACTTTAAAAACCATACTTAGACACAATATTATAAAAAACTGAGATAGTTTATTGTTAAGCATACCTAATAACATGCAACTGCATAATTTCAGCTTCAAAGGACTTATGGATTAAGAGAATTTTGAAGAACAATTTTCGGATATGAACTAGGGTTTTTAGGATGATGAATTGAGAAATTGGTGAGGAATTATGGACTGGTCGAGCTTTCTTTTATAGTGTTTAAGGTCGCAGGAGGTTAGGACACACATCTATGGTGATTAATCACGTTAAAATCGATATCTGGAGGTCCAATTCATGGAGAACAAGAAGAAAAATGTGGTTGATTTCAAACCTTTGGACTAATTTGGGCGGAGGTACGCGAAGGAGAGCCTCCAGGGCTTTGTGTACCGCGAGGGACTTTGGGGGTTTGGTAGTTCAGCCCCTGAACTTTTTATTTAAAGTTTAGTCCCTTAAGTTCAGTTTTATGCGATTTTAACCCCTAAACTTTGAGAAACCTAATATTTTATGCCCAAAAATAGTTTAGAATAATTTCTCATGATTTTTTAAGTCTCGGGACACGCGTAACGGGGTATATAAATATATAATTTATATATATTTATTCGTACATTATTTGTTAAGAATACGAAAAACCATCAAAATTCATCAAAATTCATCATATTGATTTGTGATATGGAATTCTTTAAATGTAATGTTATGAAATAATAAAATGTGAATTCCTAGAATGTACGAACTCCCAGTTAATACCGAAATCGCACGAAAAATCATACTTTTGCTATTTTGTTTTAAACCTCGAACTTTTGCGGAACCAATTTACTTGTGTGCATGACTAGTATTACCCACAAGTATTATACACATTTGGAATGCTCGAGTTTTTTGGTTTTATATAATAACAAAAACGATCAAGTTAGAGACTCGATTTGCGATAAATTGAAATATCAAATGTAACGAATATTGCGATTAAAGGATTTAATCATATAGTAAATGAAATAACAATATCAAACGCGAAATGATTCTTTAGTGATTATCAACCATGATAGAAACGGGTCGGGTATTTACAAATGGTTTGACCGAAGTGTTACATTTTGGTTATGTGGTTTTCATCGAACAGACAAGGCACAAAGCAATTAGGAGCCGGCCAGGGAAATCGAAATTGAAGAAGCATTTTAAAAGGGGTGGGTAATTGTGTCTCCAATCTCCTTTAACCTTTTCGATTCCATCATTGTTATTCACTTATTTGATAAGGGTTGCAAACAAAGGTTTTAAAAGGAGCAAATTTATTGACGAAATTAAATGTTGTATACATGTATGATGATTAGTGTTCATAAAATTAGATGTTGTAATTTAATACTTGTATCGTGTATGATGGAATTTTTGATGAAATTCACCCATGTATACTTGTATGATTAATTTTTTTTGAAATTTGTCAATTAGATGTTGTATACGTGTGATTTTATAAACCTAATGCTTTATTGATTCTTTTTTATTAGGTTCATTATGGGAAAGACAAAAACTATTGATTCTTTTTTAAAAATATTTTAGGTACTCATCATTTTCTCGCATAATCATAAATATTTTAAGTCTTTGTTTGTTAAAAAAAACATGTAGTTTTTTATATGTAAGAACGGTCATTTAATTTAGTGAAGAAAAATTAGGTATTTACATTTTTTTATTGTTAAACTCGTCCCAAACCGGATCGTCGATCCGGACATATAACTCAAAACATAACGATAGAAAAAAATTGGGTCACGTGACTTCCGATTCCCTACCTAAAATTTCTCAAAACCCCCGGTAAATAAGCACTCCCAAAGATACCCCTAGAGTGAGACGGTGGGTGATCATAAAAAAAGAAGACAATGAAGACTTTTGAGATTCGAAAGTTTTTTTTAACGGCAAATTTAGATCACTGACGGGGACATTACACCACCCACCCGTTCATCTTCAATCCCCATCGGGATGAAACTCACCACTGGTGAGAAAATCGTCTAGCCCAATTTGTAATCCTCATTTTTTATTCTTTTATTGCAAGTGGGACTTGAACCCAAAACCTCTTAATAAAGGGACATACACCTTTGCCACTAAACTAAGCTATAGAAAATTGGTAGACTTGATGTGGGTTCTATTAATTGGCAGGTTTTATTTTTCGTTTTAGTTTGAACTAGCCACTTACCCGGGTCTAATACGTAAATAAAATATAGATATATATACTATCCAAAAAATTCTTATCGGTAAAACAATATTCAATAATAATTGAAAAAAATATTCAATAACAATTACAAATTTGAGAAGATAGATTTATACACTATATTTCTTGTTACATTTGTTGGACGACCGTCTTCATCCAAAATCAAGATCTTCAGACCCTTCTTTCTCTTCACTTTCGATAAAGCAACATATAATTAACCATGAAAGAAGACGGGATCTTTCAAGTACAATCCAACTCTCGAAAGAGACTGACTTTGGCTTTTGTTTATAGTCATACCAAGTGTTACCCGGGTAAATACCCGAAGCTGTAACGTAAAAAAAAGATAATAAAATATACTAAACAATGAGCCAAACCAAACAATGAAACCAAACCAACCATTGTCATAAACCAACCAAACAATGAAACCAAACCAACCATTGTCAATCTAAATGAACTTAATAAAATAAAGCAACCATTTCCATAATAAATCAAAATAAATAACCACTGTCATAATAATGGAGCGAAACCAACCAACGTCATGTAGTAAATAAAACCAAACGGTAGAACCAAACGAACCAATTGTCATGAAGTAAATAAACAAAACGAACTCGCACAATAAGTCGTTCAAAAACATCTAAAAGATTACCTAATATAGATACGAACCATTGATGTTTTGAAGCTATTTCCCCACCTTCAGAATCAACAATTCCTTCTCAACAATATCTTCACTCTTATCGCCACATTCGGGACTCAGTTTGGGTGGAGAAGAACACGCACATCATAAACGTCGTTAAGCTTGCGTTTCAGCTCATGGTTCTGATGTATAACTTTGATTTTAGATTCACACTGGTTCTGACTTTTCATATAACTAAGGTCATTATCGATAAAAATATTGTCATTTGGGGTGTCTGACAAATCTTTGACATCCTGTATTTAGAAATTGAAATGTTCTAATAAATTGTCAAGTTTATTTTTGGGACAATTGCATATACCCCCCTATAAACTTGAAAAATTGCATATTTACCTGATATAAAATTTCAATTGCATATATCCCCTTCCATATTAAACAATATTGCAAATTTACCCATTTTAGTTTATTTTATTAAGAATAAATTATTAAATGACTATATTACCCTTATTTATCCAATCTTATAAATTGCATATGTGCCCATTTCATTCTAAACTTATAAATTGCATATATACATAGCCGTTTTACTTTTTCTCCTTTTTAGTAAGTTTTTTTTATTTTATCAGTAAAAAAGAAAGTGTTCATGTTTAGTTTATTTTTTAGCATTGCAAAAGTCGCTAAGATCTCCTAAGTCGGTTCAAGCGTAAAAATTGGTTTCAATACACTATCAATACAAATGCTTAAAAGTTGAAACCCAAATCTGAAGTCACAATCTATAAAATGTTAATTTGTGGAATAACATCAGAGCAATAGCTGGCCCAGGACACTCGATCTCACAATTATCTCACCAAATTCTGCTGTATAATTTTTTCTCAAGACCAATCGGACAAATGGCAATGGCTAACCTGCAAGGATTAATTCCTTAATAGCTGCTAGGATCATTATTCGCCCATGAAGAACCATGTACAACAACATCAACGAATCTCCCTATTAACTAGGAAAGAAAATTATAATTCCATGTAGTCCCATGTAACCACCCTTGAGGCGCCTGTAACAAAGAGCTGTAGTCCCCCACATAATAGAATCTCTCAATTAGAAGCAATGTATGGGAACTGATACTTGCTTCTGAATCAACAATTGAATATATAATAAATCGCAAAGAAGAAGGAACTGATATCCAGAATCAAATGAGACTAACAAAACTGTTCAAGTCACAGAGGGCTGAAATCCAAAATCGATTGAAGTCGCAGAGAGACACAAATCGAATGGGGGAGAAAGTCTAGGAGGCAGAACTCGTGGTTAACCTAATTGAAAATACTTTCTATCGTTGTTTGAGGGATATATTTGTCATTTGACTAAAATTGGGTAAATATGCAATTAATGTTATCGTTTGGGTAAATATGCAATTAAGGATCAAAATAGGGGGATATATGCAATTCCCCCTTTATTTTTTGTTGTACATAGTCTATACAAAGGCCATCAAAGTTAGGGTGAAAACTTATTAAAAAACATTAATGACATATTGGAAAAACTATGAAGCTCTTATAATACTACATGTTTAAGTTTATTTATAAACTCTATGATTGGAAGGATTTAAAAAATGACAAGTTAAATGATGTTTAAAGATAGATGCATACCTTCATGACACCACCACTTTCATGATCACCATTTTATTCCGACAAAACACCATACGTATATGTTCAAAAGTTAGAATATGATATAGTCACAGAGTAATGCATGGTATAAATTTAAATTAAAAGTAAAGGCTAAAAACGTGCATTATCTTTGTTATGCTTTTCATCAAGATAAGATATGATTGACGTGCTATCAGTAAGCTTCTCAATGGTGAAATATATGTAATCCTACTCAATATTGAAACTACTAATGTCAATCTTCATAGCCAATCTCTTCTAAAAAAGACTTTCAATTTCAATGGGAGGTTTCCCCTCCTAAAAACCAGTGAAAAGTAAGAAATGAAAAAAAAAAAATATAAATGATTTAATTTGATGTTATAATCATTTATTACTTGCAAGGTATTTAAAACAAATGAATGAAAAATACAAACCGAACAAAAATTACCTCATTTATGACATTAAGTTCAGCAATTTGGTTGAACTCTGTCTCAACCAAAAAATCATCATCCAAACAGTAGGATATAGAGGAAGACAATCTGCTCACACTTGATGAAGGAACATCGTTTTGTTTTTTATTATAACTGGATAAAATAAGTTTACAATTATTTTCAATCACAATTTATGTATCAATCTAACAGAGTATGTATGTCTAGTTATATATTAATTAATATATGACCTCTTTTTGAATTGAATCATCTCATCAATATCAAGGTTTATGAGTAACTTGGAGACTTTAAAATAATTACAAACTGAAGGACGATCTATAAAATTAATATAGAATTCATATAATAATTACTAAATGCTTAAATATAAATTAATAAGATAAATTAATGTTCCTGGTTTGAAATTACTTACCTCTGTAAACACTGAACATGGCGAACTGAAGAATAATAGCTACTTTAGTTTCATCTGACTGACTTTTAACATAATGAACTAACCTTTCAGCGTATTCTTTAAACAATGTTAACCAGATTGTACGAACACTTCATTTAAATTAGAAAAAGAATCTGGTTATTAATAAATAATAATAGGAAAATAAAATATGCAATGAATCAGTTAATAAGAGACAAACCTAACATCCTGCAAGCAAAAGTTTTTCTGATCTTCGGAGTCCCATCTTCATTTTTCCAAAAGTTTATGGAGTATTTACAATGATAATCATTCCAAGGATATCTGTAAACATACGAAATTTTAAATATTAATGAATAGAAAAACAAAATTTAAAAATAATTAAAAGGAGATTTACCAATTGACACACTCTTATCAATATTCTTGTCAATAATATCATTAAAGTCAGCAAACTCAAAACCAATATGACGGTTGTTCCAACTGTCAAAACACTGAATTTCAGTGTTGTAATTCATACACACCTTGATCGGATTAGCTATGCACCTGAAGTTCCCTTTATTTTGACCGAGGGTGGGTTTTTAATTATTAGAACCTGATTCTTTGAAATACTTTTCAAAATGCCAAAACCATTTGGCCAAACAATTGCTCTAAATCCTATTGTTCTGATAAAATAATAGAAAAAACATAAATGCTTATGCAGAGTTTAAATAAAATTAAGTGAGTAATGCACATGATGATTAAACTATACCTCTTCATCGACCATTATCATCTCAATTGAATATGGCTTGGTGTGATCGTTATATTGACTCTTTCTCCAGACTCTCGGAATACGAAGCTTAAGCACAAAGTTTTCTCGGGTGACATTCAAATTTTTTATGAGATTGAAGGGCTGACCTGCCATATCAACTTTATACAAAATTCAAGATAGAGGAAGAAAAGGTAGAAGTCAATTAAATGTGTAATGACTGATGAGGAGAAATTGATGATTACATTTTATTTCTGAACTTGTAGATGGATGTGATGTGCAGTATGAAGGTGTAATGACATGAGTCAATATAGATGTGTAATATGAAGAAGGTGTAATGACTTAATCATATATGTATAGGGAGGTTGCAATGACTTATGACTTGACAATCGTTTCACTTAACTAATAATTATTTCGAATCAATTACTTTTCGTAACCAATTTGGACATTCAATTTTGCTTTCAAAAATAAAGTTTTAATGTGCAAACAAAAACTAAAAATTAAACATTTAGAATATTTATTTTCAGACTTTTATTTCGTGGTAATTAGGATGCTAATATAGGTAAAAAAATTGATTGATAATTGATTAGTCATTAAGAGGGTAAAAAATCTAATTTACGTGATTCAACTAAACTAATTTAGGTAATGTATTAACAACCAAGATTGTGAAAAATAAAACAAAAAACTTAAAAAATCAAGAAAATTACACATAAGATTTTGTTAGTATGAGAGCATGCCACCTCATCACTTGATGATGTGGACAACCTTATAAGTGTAAGAAATATAGAATACTGAATTGACTGAATTGATTTCATTCATAATTAAGATTACAATATATATAGAAAATACTAAACTCTGGTTAAACTTAACTAGGCCCGTGGGCTACAATAGTAAATTTAATATAATCTATAATCTTATCGTCCAATACTCCCCCTCAGTCATAGCGGAAGGAAAGCGGATGCTAAGACTGAAAAAGAAAAACCATAAACACAATAAAAACATAAACATGCTACGATCGATTCAGAAATCCAACTGTTGCCAACAACTTCGTGATTTTGCTTGAGTTTGTCATCCATAGTATCCTTGAATTTTGTCATCCGTAACCTTCAAAATCTTCAACAATAGAACTCATAATCGTACAAGAGGCATACCATGCAATGACGGTTCGGTAAAAAACTAACTAATCTAGCCGTCTAGCGGGGGACCGTAGTCCAATAAGCGGTTGAATGAAAAAACAACTAATATGGCGGCGCGGAGCGGATTACGATCCAGCAGGCAACACGGCGGAGGGTCGAAACCCAATAAGCGGCGGACCGTAGTCGACGGAAATAAACAAGAAAAAAAGACAGACAGAAGTCTAATAAGCGACGGACCGAAGTCGACGACGATAATAAAAAACATAAGGAAAAAAAACATTACCGGTGCGACCGCAAGGAGCGACTTGACGGATTATGGCGTTGACGGTTGAAACAGATGCAAATAATTAACGTAATTGGTAAATTACGATGACGAACTTGGATCTTCGAATTATAAAGACGTAGTCCGATACTCAGAACACCATGCAAGAATGTTTTTTTTTTCTTCCGATGGCAAGAAATTTCAACAGCAAATAAGTTTCACTTGATTCGTAAATTTTATGACAAAAACCGATTGATTTTCTCAATTCAAATTGAATCTTCGTTCAATACTCGGAAGATAATCGGAAGACGTTGCGGCAATTTTTGTTGTCAACGGCAAGGATCTTTTAACGGCAACAAATTGGTTCGCGTACGGTTGTAGGCAACGAATCAATAAAACGGTGTCATAATAGGATTTTGTTGAGAATAGCAGTGGAAATCTTGAATCGAAAACGAGGCTTTATTCAGAATTGAAGAAACTAATAGAAAAAAATAAAGGAAAAAAAAACGAAGTCGAGACAGAGCGGCGGCGGCGGCACACCGCCCTGTCTAAGGTTCGAACTCGGTGGTGACGGCTAGGGTTTGGATCGTTTAGGCTGTGATACTATGCCAAATCAACCTTATATGTTTTGTCTAAGGTATTTTGGTCTTTCTAAAATTTTGACACGTGCATCCATTTTTTAGATAATCAGTGTTACATTTTATAAAAAACAAATTGTCTAATTGAATAGTTTTTCGTCCTAAAAAGGATATCATCATACCGAAAAAGTAGAATCTCAATTAAAAATTATATTTAAATATCACACGATGCAACAATCGTATTTATAAAGTTAAAAGGTGTTGCTAGAAAAACTATTTAATTTTAGAAGCTAGATATGAAAAACGTAGTAAGCGTAAACAAGAAGAACTTTTCACGTAATTCTCTTTTTCTATTCGTAAGCTTATTTTAAAATGACAAATGATACACATATTTAGTCTACTCCTAATGTTTGCTTTATAGTTCACTAAAAAACTTAAATCCACAATCTTTTAAGGTTGAATACATTTATAGACGCTTAGGTTGAAGAGCATGTCTAATCGTGGGAAGCACCTTCTTTTTTAAAAAAAAATTGTTTTTTATGAAAAATTAAAAAACAGAAAACGTGATGAAATTATAATTTTCTAGAAAAGTTTTTTAAAAAAATAAAATATATTGTTTTCTACTTTTTAAACTGAAATTAGAAAACTATATTTTATTATTTTTTAAATTTTTTATTTTCAGTATTCCATTATATACACACACACACATTTTAAACATTGTTTTCACAACTGAACACTTTCTCCATGATCCTCCGACCTACGACTGTTTGACGTTTCAGCTGCCCATGTTTCGTTCAGTAGTTCAACCTTCGAAGTCCGACCATCAATCGATCTAACATTGAAATTTCATCTTTCAATTTTGAATGCGTTTTTAAAAATTTCATGTGTTTTTTAGAGATGAAAAACCTCTTCTATTTTATAAAAATTAAAAAAAATATTAAAAAACATTTTTCACAACTAAACATGACATACCTTTTGTTTTTTTATTATGTTTTGAAAGGCTTAATCCAAAGTTTAAATTTGGTGACAATAAACGGTTCAAAAAGAATAAAATAAAAAATTGCAAGGGGAGCCGATCTTTGTGCAAATCAAGACCCGTAGAATATTAATAGGGTTCATAGATTTTGGAAATTAGGCCCTTAAATTATGGTTTAATCTGAAATTAGCATATTTAATACGATTAGGCAGAGGTTTTTTGAATTCTGCTGACGAAACCAAATGTCATTCAACCAATCATCACGCTCGTACATGTTTTCTTGTATCTCGTGCCTATTTTTTAAAGATTTTTAGCTATCGATTAATGGCAAATAAAATTAATTAATATTCACTAACTTTCGGTTTTAAATTTGTATTTCAACTTGAGAAAAATAAAGAAAGAAAGAAACGCAAGAAAGAAAATTTTCATTCAAAAGGTAAAAGACAGGGAGACAATAAGTTAAAAAACCTATTGCCTCAATTTTGTATATAAACTTATTAACTTAAATTTTCATTCAAAAGGTAAAGACAGGGAGACAAATTATTCAACAGAAAAATGGTCTATAAGAATAAATTAAAGGGGATAACGATATATATTATTACACACTGCACGAAATATACAAATGTGATGTAAGCCAAGGGAATAATGAGGTAATCGTAGATCGCACCCTTTAAATTAACCACCCCCATTAAACGTACGGATTATCACTAATTTATACGAAAGTTACAAAATTAGTTAAGTTAAATCAATTATATATAAAAAAAATACTTCATTAGAATAATGGTTTATATATATATATATATATATATATATATATATATATATATATACTAGTTTTTATACCCCGTGCATCGCACGGCTGCGATAAAAATGTTATAGAACTTTTTAAACTGTAATTTAGTAAATTATATTATATATTTAATTTAGTAATTAAATAATTTAGGATGCAATAAATAAAAAGTCGGATATATATATCTAAAACTTTTCTTTTTAAAAGAAAAAATATTTTTTTTAAAATAATTTTTTAATTATGTTAGTGATTATCTCTACAATAAATATATTCTATTTATTATCTTGGAAATACAAATAATTGATTAATTATGGTGGTTGATTATCCCTACAATAAATATATTTTACTTATTGTCATGAAAATAAAAAATAATTGATTAATTAGGCTTGTGATTATCCATACAATAAATATTTTTTATTTATTGCCATGGAAATACAAAAACTAAAAATAAGAGGGGATGATTTAAGAGGAAAAATTATTATGAGGTTGAATGTGAGAATGAAATGTGTCCAAAAACTTTCCTTTTATAATAATAGATGATAATGGAATAAAATATTTTATAATACATGTATAATATTTAGTTAAAATATTATTATGAATAAAGTATTATAAACTAAAAATAAGAGGGGATGATTTAAGAGGAAAAATTATTATGAGGTTGAATGTGAGAATGAAATGTGTCCAAAAACTTTCCTTTTATAATAATAGATGATAATGGAATAAAATATTTTATAATACATGTATAATATTTAGTTAAAATATTATTATGAATAAAGTATTATAAGTATTATATTAATGTACTAAAATATATGCAATAAAATATATTATTTTAATAAAATATAATATATAAGCAATAAAAATATTATCTTGAATAAAATATTAACCTTAATACTAAAATTTAGTATTTGGATAATTACCAACTTTAATATAAAAATTTGTATATTAATAATTAATTATTGGATAATTACTTATTAAAAGTTTAAACTAAATAAACCCTAATATGGAAATTTAGTATTTGGATAATTATTTATTTAAACTTAGATTTAATCCAAAAATTTGTGGTGATGACAAGTGTCCTTTTTTACTAATTAAAGTAGGAACAAACTTTTTGTTTATTATATAGTTTAGATATATATTTTTTAAGTGCAATCAATATATTAAACACCCAAAATAAAGGTTACAACTCAGTCCGACATACAGGGCAAGCGGGCAACAAGCTGCGCCGCAAGCCCTTTTTGAATAGCAAAACCTAAGCGGATAAAAACAAGTTGCTTAGCTCTAGGAGTCACTATATGTCCATGCATAACCTTCTGGATCCGCCCAAGTGTGTCCGCAGCCTCTGACGCGAGGTGCCCGAACATGTTAAAAACAAAGGGGACAAACACATGCTGATTCTCGAGACATGCCTTCTCGTGCTTGTTCACCTTGCCCGAAGCCGCCTCAGCAGCAGCCTGCCCCGCCGTGAAAACTCCAGAGCCAAAGCCCACAAGGGGAGAGACCCCAGTCAGATCGATGCAAGCGTGCTTCCCCCTTGACCACCCAAACACCAAGATGTCCGCCGGTCTAAGGGTCGAACGCCCCTCTTTTGGGTCAGTTAAGAAGTTGACGGGGGCTTCCTTCTTAGCTGAAATCCCAGCCTTTCTGAAAATGTCAAATAGCACATCCCGGACCCAGTCATGACGGTACTTGAACCCGGGGAGATCTTTACAGTGAACCGCGTGCTCCCCAAACGAGTCCAAACACGCCTTGCGGCAAACAGGGCACTTCTCGTCCGCGGGAAAGAGGGGTATCATAAGCCGGTACTTGAGGATAGATCGGTATTCGACCGACGACATGCGCTGCCCGAGCCCGTCAATGGGGAGAGCATGGAGGAAATCTTGGGCATGTGGTTGACGAAGACAGCTCCACACCGCTTTTTGTCTGGCATTCATATTAAACCGGGTTTCCATATCCAACACGACTTTGCTGGAAAGGGCATTCGCCAAAACATGTTGGGGTTTTGGGGGGGCGGTGTCCTTGTCAGAGAAACCGCTAGAATCAAAACCCAGTACGATGTCGCGCAGGGCCGCCAGAGCGAAAGTAAAATCCGAGTCCATGCCACAGACCCCGCTCTCCCGCAAGATGTGGTCCTGCAGCCCCCAGGATTGGGCCCTAGACGCTACAAACGCATAAGACAAGGCCTCCATAGCCGAAGAAACCCCGAGCCCTCCATGCCGGATAGGCAGGGAAACGAGCCGCCACTGAAGGTCCCCAAAATAAGCCCCTCCACAGACCACAATGTTTTCAACTGTCTCGCGCAGGGTCTGATCAAAGCAGGAGGCCGCCCCTTGCATGTGGGCGGGGGGACATGTCCGCAGGCCGAAAAAGAGCTTGGAAACACCCATGCAAGAGCGAAGCAGGAGGAGTTCACATTACGGGTCCCGAATCTTGGGAAGGAGGTGCATTAGAGCGACAGCGTTAGAAGCCCTCTTGGAGGCCAACCCCTCAATGAACCCACCATCCCTACTGACTGCCCCTCCAAGGAGCTTTACCCCTAGGGCCGGCCTACTGATGCCCGAGGGGAAGAGGCCCGGCCGATTCTTCCTCCCATCGCAAGACGGCCAGAACAGCTCCGTCTTCTTAATATTGAGTTGCAAGCCCAGGGAGGGGCCGGTCTCCGAAATAATCTGCAAAGCTTTGGCCACTTCCTCGGAATCCCCAATGAGAGTGCCATCGTCAAGGTACCACGCGTGAAGGAGGAGGCGGCAATTTGCCTGAATCTGGTGCGCAAGGGGGTGAAGAACAAGAGCAAACAAGAGAGGGCCCAAAGGGTCTCCCTGTTGCACCCCAGTAGTAGCCCAAATATGATCTCCCCCTAAGTATAGCCGCGCAGACTGACCGTAGAGAAAGTCGACCCATGGAGATATAGACGGGCACCTTAATCGCACTTCCCGTAGTAAGGCCGATCTATCCACTACGTTAAACGCGTTGGAAAAGTCAACAGTAAGCATAGCCAGCGAGCTATCATCATGTTTCCCCGCAACCAACCGGTTAACCGCATGCAGGATAGCCTCAGCTCCCCCAGGCACCCCAACCCCAAACTGAAAGTCCCCGAGATATTTAGCCATTTCCTTCCCGACTCCTTTCATAGCAATTTTAGAAACCAGCCGCCGCCATATGGTGCCGACAGCGATGGGCCGGATCCCGTTATCAGGTTTTAGCAGAGGTGTGAGAGGGGCCGACGCCACAAACTCGGCCAGGCCGAGGGGGCACCTCCCCCCCAACCACAAATTGACTACCAAGGTAACAGCCCCGAGGAGGCCGTTAGCAATGGCAGACCCTTCCCCGCAGAGGCTGTCCAGAAGGTGCTGGGCCCGCAACCCGTCCCTCCCGCACGAGGTCCCCTTGGGAAACGATTTAATGCAAGCAAAAACAACTTCGGTGGTAGCCACAAGTGGGGGCTCGGTATGGGGCTCAGACGGCAAGGAGGGGGGTGGTAACACAGGATGCTTCTCCTCCAAAACCCGAGTGGTGGCAGGTCCAAAAGGCGCAACCCCAGACGAAGAGAGAACTTTAACGGCGACAGTAAAGTGACCGTCCGCAATTTTCCGGATGCAGCGATTTATGTTGGACCCCTCCGCATCCGACTTGTCAGAAGCAGTATCAGGAGGCCCCCCTGGCCCACAAACGGGGTTTTCAAGGATAAAAAAACTAACAGCGTATCATTATAATCACCAACATGTTTAATTCGTATTATTGTGATACAAATGTGAAACTCATATTATTATCCGCCAATCACTTAAAACTTGTATTATTAAATTCCAATTTTTCTTAAATTTATAGAAAAAGGTTACTTAAGGGTAAGTTTTCCTAATTTCGATTTTGTAATGAACTTGTGATTTCTTTATTAACCTTTCTATTAAATATATATACAAAAAAAAGTTAGTTAAGGACACTATTATCACTAAGAAGCTCGATGAAGTAGTTAGCAATCTGTGTTGAGTGGATGATCCGATAGACCGTAAGATAGAGACAGGATCGAAGAATCACGAAGGGCAAAAGAGGTTGGGGTGGCGGAGAGGTAAAGGAGCTACGATTGGTGTGGAAGAGAACGGTCATCAGAGAGGCGATGACTAAAGTGGCGTAGAAGAAGTTGTTGGAAATTATGCGTAAAATGATTATGACAATCGTTACACAAACTGAAGCATAGTAAAAGAGTACAAAATAAATTAACAATATAACCGAATAGATGACGCAGTGAATCGGATGACGAACTGATGGCTGGAACGATTCCTGGAAGTAGAAGACAAGAAAAAACGACGGAACCGGGCTTGTGTTTGACACAATTCCCTTAAACAGATTCGTCATCTGTTCCCTGGGTACACCGGTTCGAAGAAGCGTGTACTAGCGGACAAGATTATCTGCCTGAAACGAAGTCGGATGATAGTTGCTGAGATGAACGAAACGAATCAACTGCAGACAGATTCGTGAATATGTGTTTTTGGATCTTAGTGTGTTTTCGTCGTCTTCATTTGCTTCCAAACCCGTGTATTTATACACGCAAATAACCATACGATTTATGACCATAACTCAGTCATTAATTCATATTAATCAGTCATTACACCATGGTTATTAGTAAGTCATTAATCCATTATAATGACTAATCAGTTTGGAAAGCAAAAAGGTTTTCGGTTTGACAAACCAAAAACCACTTCTAGAATCTACTCATATAGTGGCTCGAAAATTAATAAAAACGTGTCTCGCACGGACACACGTTTCAGAGCTGCATGCATTCGTGTCCGCAGGTCGCGTGTTCATAATTTCGACCCAACTAGCCAAGATTCGCACCCCCCTGTGCGAGGGTATAAGCCGGAGTAAAACATGACACATGAGTTATTCAAGGCTTTGAGGATTATCCTTATAAACTAGAATAACTTTTGTTCCCCCACCAATGTAGGATATGATACACCACATTCCTAAACTTGAACAAAAAAAAATAAAAAATCTTTGAGATTAACATCTCATTCACACACACTTTTTCCAACAGAAATCGTCGGTGATAAAATCAATTAGCTTAATAACACAACCGGTTAATTGATAATACCGGGATATTAGTTATAAGAATATATATTTTTTATAAATAAGTTAAATCCGGTTTATTTAAACAGTTATATACTTTAAAACTTTAAATTGTTCCCTAATATGTAGAATTTTTTTCATATATAGTAATAATATATAAGTTTGTAATAAAAATAGGAGTTCGACATTTTTTTTCAAAAAAGGGTATCCCGCACTTCCCAAGTGCGGGGGATAGGCTCGGGAGTGGCTTGGGATTCGTCTGCTGCGCCGAACGAAAAAAGGGTGGGTCCAGCCGCAGTTCCCAACTGCGGGACACAGTAAATCGCCTTTCCCAAGTGCGGGACGCAGTCAACCGACAAAATGTGGGCCCCACCCGCACTTCCCAACTACGGGACACCCCGTAGAAACCCTAGTCTCGCACCTCCTAACTGCGGGGGACAGTGACATGTCCAGAAACCCTAATTTTGTTTTTTTTATTATTTAAGAAACCCTAGTTTTGTTTTTTTTAAAGCAACGGTGGTCATGCATTAAAACTATGAAGCAGACTGCATGCATGTGACATTTTCTGCATGCATGTGGCCAAACACTGACTTGATGACTCGAATTGATGGAGCATACGAAAAAACACTGATTTGATGACTCGAATTGATTCCTGCATACGAAAAAAACACTTATTTGATCACTCAAATTGATTAAGGCTGAATTGATTCCTCTGCAAAAACACTGATATGATGACTCAATTTGATTGCATCAGAACACTCGAAAACGCCATCTTTAAATTGAGAGTCTATCTCAGTTGAATTCTCACAAAACGCCATCTTCTTTAAGAATTTTCAAGTCCAGAAATTTCAATCACCACAAATCCAATTAAGAAAATGTCTTCTTCATTTAGTTCCATTTTGTTGAGAATTTTTTCGGGTGGTAGCATATCATTCCAGAACGGTGTTGTTTCAGCCTCCGAATAAACTAATATCTCAACATATCCCATATGTGAGAAATTTTCATATGAACAATTGGTTCATATTGTATACGGCTTATTTGGTGTTAGCCAACAAGATTATAACGTCACTATTTTGTTGCCGTACGAGTTTCAGGGGTTGCGCGGTGGCTTTGATGGGTCTGATGGCTACATATCTTCATCAACGTCCGAAGAAGATAGAGATCACCTCAGGTTCGTAGAGGAGGATGACACCGATGAAGACGGCTACGATGAAGCAGCCGCAGAATATCGCGTGGTAAATCATGCATGGGGTTCACAAGTTCCACAAGTGAACCCTGATATTGACACTTCTGTTTTGGAAGAGCTAGAAGCTCATGATTTACAAGAGGAGGATTTTATGGTTTTCAGGAACGAAGAAACAAATGTTATTAGAGCAGGTATGTACTTCAAGTCGAAGAAGGATGTTCAACATGCTGTTTGCCAGTGGAACATTAGTCAGGTTAGAGAGCTCTATGTTAAAGACAGCAGGTCGTGGAGATGGAATGCAATATGCAGGACTAATGCTCTTGGCTTTGTAATCGATACTCATTGTAACTGGATGGTCTCCGTCACAAGACAGGGAAATGCAGCTTCTAGTTTGTGGAGGATTATAAAGTGGGTTCGTGGTCATAACTGTTACGGGTCATCCGTTGGTAAAAACAACACAAGTCTTACATCAAGGTCTATTGCATCGTACATCAACCATGCAATAGTTGCTGATCTTACATTTCCTGTTAGGCGAATACAGGCATTTTGTAAGGATATATTTAGTGTTGATGTTTCTTATATCAAGCCCTGGAGAACTGCCTAAGTATATCAACGCATTGCAACGAGTAAACCCCAGTACTGTTGTGCAGTGGCGTCATCAAGCGGACGGGTCCTCAAGCTCGTTTGTATTTAAGTATGTATTTTGGGCATTTGGACCGTCCATAAAAGCAATCCATCGATGTCGACCCGTTGTATGTATTGACGGAACACATTTGAAGGGGTCTTATAAGGGGAAATTGCTTATGGCGGTATCGAAGGATTCCAATGGTTACATACTTCCGGTAGCCTACGCTATCGTTGACGAAGAGACGAACGAAAGTTGGGGTTGGTTTCTTGAACAGTTTGGAAGACATGTACGATCAGATTCTCAAAAGAATATGTGTGTTATTTCAGACCGGCATCAGGGCATTATACACGCTATGAATAACCTTGAAGGATGGAATGACACCGTAGTGGTTCATCGCTATTGCCTACGTCACATTCGGAGCAACGTTATGACCAAGTTCAAGTCAGTTGAAGTTAAACGGCTCTATTGGGGGATTAGGTCCACAACACAATCCAGAAAGTATCGATTTCTTGTGAGACAACTGAGGGGTCTAAATGAAGAAGCTTGGCAATACCTGAAAGAAATTAGCTTAGAGAAGTGGACTCTGATGCATGATGATGGAGAGCACCGCTGGGGTACCCTCACAACTAACATCTCAAAGAGCATGAACAATGCGTTACGGGGTGCTAGGTTGCTGCTAATAAAGGCGTGTATCCAACACACCTTTGAGAAGACAGTCAACCACTTTGTAAAGCACAGAGAGATAGTTGTTAGTTGCATTACTGAATAAACACCACGCGTATGGGCTGGTTATAACTTAAGTTATGCGAAGGCAAGGGAGCACACCGTCACCGTGTTTAATGTTGATGCAGGTATTTATAGGGTCACATCAAGGGTGCAACAAAACGATGATGGTGGAAATGACTACAAAGTGTATTACAAGGCCAAAAATTGCGATTGCTTTAAGTGGCAAACTCAAAGACTTCCTTGTTCACATGCAATTGCAGTGTGTCTCCATAAGGGTAATGATGTCGGAAAAATTATTCATAAGGTGCATAAGACTGGAACCTATCGCCATCAGTACGATTCAAATTTCCACCCACTTGCACACCAAGATTCATGGAGAGATCCGGGTTGGAGCATCAGAGCCAACCCAACTAAATTGATAACATCTAGAGGTCGAAGGAAGACGAGAAGGATTCAAAATGAGATGGATCGACACCACCGCGTAGAATCTGGCCCAAATCGATGTTCGAATTGTAGGCAGCCCGGACATAACATCCTTAGGTGTCCTTATGGACGTTAGGATTCTCCTGAGTTTCTATGTTTAATATTTTCAATGTTTTAAAACCCGGGTCGAACCGGCCGGTTCAACCGGTTCGACCGGGGACCGGCCACCTTTCCGGTTCTTTAATGTCCGGTTTTTTGGGTTGAACCGACCCGCTTCGAACCGGCCGGTTTTCCGGTTTTTTCCGGTTCAAGCGGTTTTTTCCGGTTCAACCGGTCCGGTTCAACCGGTTTTCTGATTTTTTACTTATATTTTTTTTTAACTTTTTTTTTATTTTTTATTATTTTTTAAAGTTTAAAACTTATATTTTCTTATGAAATACATATTTGATATTATTTTTGAGTGGATTATAATTGTATTTTAACTACTTTTGTTGGGGTGTACAAGTTTATTAGCATTTTTATAAAAAAAATATATATAAATCCACTAACCGGTTCAACCAGCCGGTCTAACCGGTCCGACCGGTCGAACCAGTCCCGGAAGGTTTTCCGGTTCAACTAAAAAACCGGTTTTTAAAACATTGAATATTTTATTGTATGTTTCCAGTTATCAGGGTATAAATAATTAAAAAATAAAATTGACCGTTCAAATTTTATAGCCGTTAATATAGCCGTTGGGAGAGACACGTTTATTAAATAAAAATAATAATAAATAATTAAAAAATAAATTTGACCGTTCAAACTTTATAGCCGTTAATATAGTCATTGGGAGGGACACGTTTATTAAATAAAAATTATAATAAATAATAAAAAAATAAATTTGACCGTTCAAATTTTATAGCCGTTGATATAGCCGTTGAGACATTTCACGAACCATGAACACTTATAAATAGACTGTAAACACCTACATTTTAGTTCACAAACCAGAATCAATCTATTTGAAACACTCGAACAATTCCATAACTTTCCCGATGTCAACACCCCCGAGAGACTCAGTCGAATACCATGGAGCTAGGCCGGCACGCTACAATCATTTGCGACGTCGGGAACCCCAACATCCACTTCCACAACAAGGTATTCTGGTCCCAGCTCCACCGCCACCTGTTGTTTATCGTCAACCTCCACCTCCACCTCCAACTCCACCACCTGTTGTTCTACCTCCACCGGTTGTTCTACCTCCACCTCCACCATATTGGTTTCCTGAAAACCCAGAACAACAGCCGCTGGAGGAAGAAGAAGAAGAAGAAGAAAAATACTTGGAGGATGAGGCTGCGCTTCGTGAACTATGGGAGGAGAAACAACAACAACTAGCAAGGACGCCCCCGAGAACTCCGTTGGGGCCATTTGAGTCTGATTCCGAATACGATTCAGATTGTCCGTGGGAGTATTAGATTTGAGTACTATGTTGAATTTTACTATGTTTAATTAAATTAGGTGGTATTTGTGGTGTTTGTTTAATAAATTAATTAGGTAGCTTTTCAGTTATTTAATTATATTTAATATTAAGGTTTAAATATTATGTTTAATATTAAGGTTTAACTATTATGTTTAATATTATGTTTAAATATTAACTAGGTAGTATTTATGCATAGATATTAACTTTAAATATTAAGTTTAAATGTTATATAAATATTAAGTTTTAATATTATGTTTAATAAATTTTATATTTTTTCTTTATGGTGTAACATGTGATCAACCTGCAAAAGAAAACGTATACTTGCAAAAACAACTAGGAAAAAGCAACCTGCAAAAACAGACAGGCTGGAAAAAGCAAAAGCAACCTGCAAAATTTTGGCTTCATTCAAACAGCCTGGAAAAACAGGCTGGAAATTCACATGCTAAATATTTACCATAACTCTCAACCTTGGTCATTACTCCCTATAAATACCTCTTGAATGTTCACCATCTTCCATCACCACTCATCAACCTTGATCATCAACCTTGGTCATCTTAAAAAATATAATGTCAGACAACAAAGACAACGGTTTGGCTGACAAGAATACCATTCACAACCAACAAATAAAACTACTAGCTGGGTTCCTGTGAAATGGAGACGTATGAGTTTAAAACATTATGCGTCTTCATCGTCTGCAAAGAAAGCCGATGTTGAAGTTGTCCCAGAGGATATGTCGGAAAAACAACTGAAGCTGTGTCGGAAGCTGTATCAACCTTGTCGTAATGACATTGTAGGACGCCGTAAAACCCGTATATCTTCAGGTATTCGATCAGCTTCGCCGGGAACAATTCATCCTTCATTTTTTCGACTATAAATTTCCAAAAATGTCGATCTCCCCGTCTGAGTTTAAGAGGTTTATTTCATTCATAGGTTGGGGAGTAATACACGTGGTGAGCTCGGTGGTTAGCACCCAGCCATAACAAATCGTTATTTCGGGGACCAGGGTAAATTTGTGATCCTCCTTGCATTATGGTGATTGTGTTTGATGGTAGGGATGAAGAAATATTTGTGTTTGAAGGGATGGAGAAGTATTTGTGTTTGAAGGTGGTATTTGTGTTTGTATGGTATGGTATTTAAAGAACAAGGTGGGTTAATTTTTGAAAAGTTTTGATAAAATTTCGGATGGGTAGGTAGGTATATTAAAGGTGGTCAAAAATTCAGAAAAAAAAGCCATGCATGCTACGGAACCCGTGCTAGGGTTTTGTCCGGTTGTCCGGTATCCCGCAGTTGGGAAGTGCGAGTGGGCCCCGCCACTTGTCCGGTTGACTCTGTCCCGCATTTGGGGACTGCATGTTACCAGTGTCCCGCAGTTGGGAACTGCGGCTGGACCCACCCTTTTTTCGTTCAGCGCAGCAAACGAATCCCGAGCCACTCCCGAGCCTATCCCCCGCACTTGGGAAGTGCGGGATACCCTTTTCTGGAAAAAAAAATATCGAACTCCTATTTTTGTTACAAACTTATATATCTATATCTATATATCTATATATAATATATATATGAAAAGATTGAATGCCACATGGCATCACCACGACAATCTTTTTTTTCATTTTCCCGCTCAAATGGTTTGCCTTATATTTTTTTAATTGGTTTGAATAATTGACAAAGTCATTAACTAATTTTTTAACAAAGTAATTGACATTAAATGCATATCTCATATCTTAATTTAAAAACGGAAATTAATTGAAATTGATTCATAATAAATGAGGATATTAATACTTTTTTTTCAAATTTATAACTTTTTATATTGTCGAATGTTAATTTTTTTCTTTAACTCTAATTATCGAATTACATTTTTATAACATGTTAAATTTTGTATTCGTTTTTTAAAACCGCCCGTGCGTCGCACGGGTATCAAAAACTAGTTATTACTATATATGAAAAAAATTCCTAATATGTAGTTCCTTTCAGGTTGTAACTGGTTTTTAAAAACGAGTTTCTATATTGGTTATTAACTAGTTTGGGTTTTCTAATCGTTTTTTTTTCGCATTTGATGGGATACAACATTTTATCATTAAAAAGGTATTTGAATACTGTATACTTGGTAAATTTTCAGTGTTTTAAGATAATTTTTTTTAGAAATAGACATCTTAACATGTATTCTTAAACTTACAAATATACATGCAAACACAATAAAAAACCGTGTAACATAAATCCACCGATAAAGACAAGTACAAAACGAGATAATATAATGAAATATGGAACCAAGATTAAAAATATTAAATTAAAAAAAAAGTCAAAAATCAATCTTAATTACACACATCTAAACATCCTTGTTTGTTGCATAAAGGTGACATATTAGATTAGTAAGACAGGAAATTCTTCAGCAAAACAACTTGGCCTATTAAATAAAGAAAATCGAACCTTTCTAGTTACTTACAACTTGCAAGTTGCAACACAAACATCCTTAATTCTTTATCAAACACATGTAATGATAAAGATTAAAAAAACCAAATCATCACCTAACAAACAATAAAACCCTTCACAAGTTCATAGCTTCTTGAGCCTTGGTACAAGACTTTTGCATCCTCAAGCCACTTAAACTACTTCTTGATGCCATTATTTCAATAAGAGATTGCCTCCTTTTAGCCCCCATCTCTAGCCTTTGTTTAGGAGTACTATGAGACCTTTGTTTCGCGTTGAGCGATTGTGTGTTCGCCATGTAACTTGGGTGGTTCGAATAAGGCCTCAAAAAGCCCTCCAGCGACGAGCATGGGTGATGGCGATGATTGCTTGGCGACCACAAAAGCGGAGAACGACGGCATTGAGCCTGTCACCGACCTCAGCTGCGAACCAACTCCGATGTAACTAGGAAACCCTATTTGGGTTTTGGGTTAATTGGGTTTTTTATGAAAATAAGTTTAGGTAAATGATATTATATACCCTGCAAGTTTATTTAAATAAATCAAGTTTAGATAATGACATTATTAGTCCTCTAAATTAACGGTGTTAGTTTTTTAACGGAAAAGATTATTTAAAAATAACATAGTTTAAAAGAATGATCGTTTTTTGCCAAAAAATTACTTAGGATTATTATCCGCCGAATGATGATAGGTAGGATTATAAAAATCAATTTTTCTAAAAAAAAAAACAACCCCGATTAAATGTACGGATAATCATTAATGTATACCAAAGTTACAAAATAAGTTATTAAATCAATTTTATAAAAAAAAGTATTTTATTATAATAACAGTTCATATTTTTTGTATTGTTTTTTCGAGTCTCTTTGTGATGAGATTTTTATAATTTCCAGTTATTTGACGTTTCAGGTCCAACTTAAAAAATCTTTCGATAACGAAAACACACTAACAACTGAATACCTTCCACACACACCCCCACCCCACCCCCGAAAAATTTTGAAAGTTTTCCTAATTTCCATTTTGTAATGAACTTGTGATTTCTTTATTAACTTTTTTGTTAAATAGATAGAAAAGCTTAGTTTAGGGTTACACTATTTTAGGATTTTTGTGTAGCACACTCTTTCGTCACTAAGAAGCTCGATGAAGTAGAAGGCGATCTGTATCGAGTGAATAATCAGATAAAAAATTACTTTTTAGTAATAGAGGGTTGTTTTCTATAGAAAACCAATATTTTGTAAAAAACAAAAAAAATCAAGAAAAAAAATTTGCAAAACTTTTTTTATATGTTTCTTTCATAATTTTAAGAATACTGGAAAAAGAAAAAACTTTAAAAACATTTTTTAGTTTTTTTAAAAAATAAAATAAAATTCGGATTTTAGCTTGAAATTAATAATGCACTATGCAACAATAATATAAAATTGGTTTATGAATGTTAATTCTTTATTTTTTACATTATTCGCATAAACCACGTACATATTTATGTTAAATTTCTTCTTTTTAAGTAATTTTAATTATAATACATTATGCAATACTATTAGTACTAGTGCATGATGCAATAATAAAAAATCACTAAACTTTTTATTTTTTAAAATGTTTTTTTTCCTATAAATAAAGCTAATTAAATTATTGACTTTTTAGTGAATTTTTTTTAAATTATTAATAAATGAAAAAGTTATAAAGAAAAAAATGTTGATTTTTTTATTTTCTGAATAATTATTGGTTTTTTATAGATCTTTTCCCTAGACGACCATAGCATGTAACTTTTAAATATATAAAACCACAAACATAAACATGTATATTTGACACCTACAAATATACATGCAAACCCAATAAAAAACCGTGTAACATAAATCCACCGATAAAGACAAGTACAAAACGTGATAATATATAATGTAATATGGAACCAATATAAAAAGTATTTTAAAAAAGAAAGTCAAAAATCAATCTTAATTACACACATCTAAACATCCTTGTTTGCATAAAGGTGACATATTAGATTAGTAAGACAGGAAATTCTTCACCAAAACAACTTGGCCTATAAAATAAAGAAAACCAAGCCTTTCTAGTTTACTTACAACTTGCAACACAAACATCCCTAATTCTTTATCAAACACAATGTAATGATAAAGATTAAAAAACCAAATCATCACCCAACAAACAATAAAACCCTTCACAAGTTCATAGCTTCTTGGGCCTTAGTACAAGACCTTTGCATCCTCAAGCCACTCAAACTACTTCTTGATGCCATTATTTCAATAAGAGATTGCCTCCTTTTAGTCCCCATTTCTGGCCTTTGTTTAGGAGTACTATGAGACCTTTGTTTCGCGTTGAACGATTGTGTGTTAGCCATGTAACTTGGATGGTTCGAATAAGGGCTCAAGAAGCCATCCCCACAAACGCTTCTTGCGGGTGTTGAAGGCATGTTTGACCCCTTTGACTTGGCGAAACGAGGCGTGCTTTGAGTGGTGTGTGAGTACTTGTGTCCGTCGCCAATGAATCCCCATTCGGGATCTTGAAAATGCCCACATCCGATTGACATACGAGTTGGGATCTTGCAATGCAAGGGGGGTGATATGTTGTTGTGGTGATGTGATTCCTCGCTAGAATCCGTTGTGCACGTGTGTATACGCCTGGATCTCGCGTGCGGTCTATAGGTGTCGATCTCAACTATTTTCAGGCTCTCATCGTATGAATTCGTTGTGGATTCGTATGAACTCGAGAGTCGCTTGCTATGGAATTCGCTTATCGTCTCATGATCATACCTCTCCTAAAACATTTAACATCAAAATATTTATTAAAAAAAAATCATAGATCCATCACTGCTGACTGATAAAAACAGTAGTAAAAATCACAACTCGATTGAAAATTTGAAATAGTTGCAATAAACAAGTAAAAGGATCTAACCATATATTTTTGGTGACGGGTTTCAGGTTCAATCCTGCGATCTTTAAACGAGCGGCGGGCCCGTTGGTGGGACCGAACCGCAGTCTGCGCCCTAAAGAGAGCCTGCATACTATATAAAGTTGCAGCTGCTCTTTTCCTAACAAGAAACCCTCTAACAAGAGCCTGTAACTTCACCAGTCCTCTTAAAGCTCTTAGAGCCTTTCTTGCCTAAAAACACAAAATAACACTCATTAAAACTAATTAAAAAAATGAAGGGAAATTAAATAAATTGGTAGTCAACTAAAGTTTGACCAAAATCATGTGATCAAAATTTTTAAACGTAACATTTACTTCAAACAAAAATACCGTGCTTGGTGATCAAAGCATAAAAAACTAAAAATAGAAAAGGCGCTATTTTGGAGGAACAAAGTCAACAATGATACCTAGGTAAAGCCAATTTCAAACTAATATAAAAAATTATATGTATTATGTAATCTATGAGGACGGTGATTTTTCATGACCAAAAGATATAACAGTTTTATATTTTTTAGTGCAAAGTATGGCTACAAAAACTTATAAACATAATGAGATTTGGTAGTATTCTATTTTTTTTATTTTACCCTTTTTAATTTTATTAGAAAAGAAAAAGATCAAGCACATAAAATTATCAAACCGTCTAACTAATAAAACCAGCCAGTCCAACCAAATGACTCATCTCAGATGATTTGAGTCGTTTCTGAACACTAACTAACTAACTAACGACTGAAATCATCTTTTTTTGTAATTATAGAAGTAAAAAATAATTTTTAAAAATTCGAAATAATTTTAAATTAATTTTAATTTTTCTTTTAAAAAACTTAAAAAAAACATTTTTTAATAAACCATAGAGAGAAAAGAAAACTCGATCTTCTCAAACATGTTATGGAATAATGAAGAGAAATAAAAAGAGAGAGCTAATCATTAATGAAAGTACTACTTACCTTTAGAGTTAGAGTCTACTACCAAATAGGAAACCAGAGGACATAAAGTATCTAAGGTGCATAAATCCAAACACTAACATGCAACTCAAATTATTTGCAACTCAAATTTTTTTTTTTAACATTCAACAAATGCCCCGTTTCAACAAATGCCCCGGAAAAACCGGGCACTATTTACATCAGTTAAGTTTATTTCAGGGAAAATCCACCTCCGCGAGCGGTCGGATGGTAAAACCTAGAAGCTCAGGGATCGAACTTGTGACCTTTCAGCCCCAAGTCTCCCATTATCGCCAAATTATTTCCAAAAACTGTTCTAATAATAATAATAACATTCATGAAAACCCCACTTACCAAATGAGCCCTGAACACCGTTTGAATCTTCACGGCGGCCCATCTCTCTTCTCCGCCGCCACCACCGCCGCTAAAAACCGTTCCTCTCCCGAGGCTTGTGAGCCTCACCACCGCCGCCGCAGCGTGTGCGGCCGTGGCGGCCGCACACGCTGCGGCGGCGGTGGCAGCAGCAACAGCAATTGCCTGCTTGTTCTGCTCTTTCTCGGTTGTAGAGATGTAACTTCTCAACCAATTGGGATCGGGAGGACTAGTTCCGTCCGGCACCGGCAGAAGTACCGGCGCCGGCGGTGGTGACGGAGATTGTTGAATGGGTTTCCCAAAGCTCCTCCACTTTTTCTTCTCTTTTTTGTTCAAATTTTCTGTGTTTTCTTTGTCTTTCTTCATGCCCAACAACCCTTTAAACCACCTTGAAGCTTTTCCCATATTCTTTTTCTCTCTAACACACTGGTTTTTAAGTAAGAAACGAAGATCTAGAGAGAAACGAAAATCTAGAGAGAGAAAGAGATTGAATACGTTTGGATAGGCAAGAGGGAAAAAGGGAGGGCCGGGTTCAAATTACAGAAAAAGAGAAGTGTCTATTTGTAGTGAATGAACATATTTGGAAGCGCATTTATCATTTATAATTTTTCAAAAGTGGTACTTTGATGATAAGGGTGGGCGGTATGGGGAGTTTTTTTTTCGGCAAAGTGGATTTCGGCATAGGGGGAATTTCGGCAATGTTTGGCAACCATACCAAATTCTTCGGCAACTGTTTTTTCGGCAAAAAAAATCAAAAAATCGGCATGTAGATGCCGAGAGTTGCCGAGACTTTTTACACATATTTTTTCCCACCCAACTATCCAACTTATCCCACCCATACCATTCCAAAAAACAAAAAAGACATATACTTTTTTCTCTCTCATTTGTCACTCTCCTATTGGTCCATCAACTTATCCCATTTTACTCATCCTAAAAAATTTATCCCCCACACCGCCCACCCTAAAGAGCTACTTTTTCAATTAAATGGTTATATATTTAAATTATTTAAAAAAACTTATGTGATGACTTATACTATGTTTCCGAGTTAATTTAAGGAGGGGAAAAAAAAAGAAGGAAGTCTAAAAAGTTTTGTGTTCCTGAGTTTCACTTAAGGAGGGAAAAGGAAGGAAACAAAAAAAAATTATGTTCCCGAGTTTCATTAAAAGAGAGAAAAGGAGGGAAAGGGAGAGAAAGTTAGTTCATTTTCTATCGTTTTTCTTTCCTTCGAAGGGTTTGGAAGGAAATGAATCACTCTCCTTCTCTTCTTTTCTTTTCTCTTTTCTTCTTTTCCTTTGTTAAGTAAACTCGGGAACACAGCGTTAGAGTATTCATAGTTTGTTTTTGTTTCTCACTAGTTTTTAGAAAAAGCGCCCCTACGCGTAAGGTGCACCGAGGCGTAAGGGAGTGGGATTTTTATTGCACGAGCCGCGGTCGTATAGAAAGCGCATCAGAGGCTTTCGAGGCGTCAAAAATAAGCTCTTGAGGCGCATCTTATATAAATGGTTGGATTTTATACATCAAGTTGTACATAAAACATTTTAGGTTGTACATATAGGTTATTTATTTATATAATTATATATAGAGCTTATTTATAGCTAAAATTTGGCAACGAGGTGTTAATTATCTAGGAAAAATATAATGTGTATGGCGTACGAAAAGCAGTGCGTTTTTGCGCTTTGGGCCTCGCTCCTTGTTCGGGGACCCAATCACCTTAGGTCGTGTTTGGTGTGACATCCACCTATTTACCATATTTTTCACCTGACCCGTGTCTATTATCCATGCTAAAGTCATACCCGAGTCAACCCAACCCGAGACCAACGGTGATATTATTTAATAACTCAAAAACTACACAAAATGTAAAGAACATATTTATGATTACAAGAGATAAGATTTTATAGTCTTACATATATATATTTCTTCTATATAAATTGGTGATTTATAAATTGACTCAAGCCATTATTATTATCGACAATTATAAATTTTGTACCTTCTTTATTCTAAAGAAATAAAAGACGAACCACTCTCTTGAATGCATACAAGCTGCAAGACTTGAATGTCTTCAACTTGTAAGAACATAGTGTTGCATTATGTCAAACTAGACTATCACATCTCATCCCTTCTACTTGTCCCCCAACCACCATTGGCTCATTCAAGCCACTTTACTTCAAGATACTTTCGTTCACCTACATATTCAAAGAGCTTACCCAAATTCTCCTATAAATACCCAAGCAAAACACAAGATTTCTCACACCTTCACTTTCACAGATTTTCATCAAATTCGTTATAGCAACTTCTGTAAGTCATATCTCCCTCATACTTTCACGAAATCCCTCCATTCTTGTCCATAAATATTCCCCTATGAGTCCTCTAAAAACGCCAACTGACCTCACTCAATTCCGATAAGAAACTCAACCCTCTAGACAGCTTTGAACGACGACTGCTCCAGAAGCTCGTTGTTGTGCGACCTTGTCTTCTGCAGCACATTTGAGGTACCAAACGACATCAGTTTGACCTGATTCTTTTTTTTATCTCTTCATCTTTCAAAGTACTTCATTTTAGACTTAAACTCTGTACCATTTGGTTTCCTAAATCATCCAGGTTCGTCCCCTAAAGTCGACCCAGTTTTCTGTCAAAAAAATTGTGTTGAACCTCAAGAACTCTTCGAGGCTTCAAGTGTTGATCCAAGCTCAACCGTCATCTTCACTACCTTCTCCTTGTTTGCTTAATGTGAGAAAACATTTTATTCATGTTCCTTTCATGCTCATTCTTAATTATATCTAAGAACACCCATTTAAAAAGGCTTGTTGGTTAATCACCTTTAACTAAAAACTACTCAACTTTAAGTTACCATCTTAATCATCTTGGGTTTTTAGCCAAATTAAACAAAGTTTAAATTTTACAGAAGTACTACAGAATTCTCGTGTAGTTCTGTACGTACAGAAGTACTTCAGAAATTCTGTAGTAGTTCTGTACGAGTACAGATATACTTCGGAAATTCTGACGTAGTTCTGCAAAATCACAGATTCACTGTCATACTTTAAGCCGACCATATTTTGGTCATTTCAACCTCAAATTTAACAAACTCAGACTCCACGATTAAGTTCATTGAGTTAGCTTTCCAATGGTATATAGCTTGCCTTCTAATTCAAACCGAGCAGCTCACAACAGTCCCTACAAAATAGGTGCGCGTTTCCATACCTTCTGTTTTGTGGAGCTGTTTCGAGCTATCTCTTAGCTTTTTCTTAAAAGTTATCTAAACAAAAGTTGTTTAGAATACATTAAACTAGCAATCTATAAATTTTGGTAATTTATAGATAAAGTTTGATATTTTAAAAATACACTTAAAGTCACAGCTCATAAGCTGTCCAAATTCTCCAAATGATACCCTAAATAAAAAACCAATATATATCACCAATGGTCAACGGGTTAACACATTTTAAACGAAGACTTAACTAGTCTAAGTGGGTGACTTAGACATTTGACTCATATCACTAAGACTAAGACTTGACGTGTCTTTATATAATCTAGGACACGGATAGTCGTCTTCATATCACTTGAACTATTTCCATATATCACTCACCTCTTTAGGTGAGTACTTATAATCCCTTTTCATTTTCAAGTTTTGCGATGTAACATGTATACATATTTAACTATCAAATCTTTATTCATTTTACAACCATGCGATTTCATTCTATGTCTATGTGTGATTATATGCTATATGTTAGACTACGGTGTTTTTATGCAAATTCAACTTTCAAGTGTAATCATTAACGTACAAGCCTATGGTAACAATGATGGATCCATTGGTGGACAACCCACCTAAATTTCACCGTTTTTGCATTTGGGTGATTGAAACCTATCAATCTTACGACTTGACTTTCGAGTCAAGGTTGCACACGACTTAACTTTCGAGTTAAGGACACTCATGACTTAACCTTCGGGTTAAGGACGCTAGTCATCAAATGTTTAATTATACATATGTATTGGTTTATTCATACATGCTTGAGTTTACATTTAAAAAACCATTACTAACAGTTTGGCTTCAATTTGACCTAAAAACCATTCAACCCGGACCATGAACACATTTATGAAAATGGGTATCGTTCATGTACGTTATGCAGATTGCATAACGCTACAAAAGTCGTATGATAAGATGTTAGCACGATAACATGACCGCTACAAAATCAAAGACCTAATCGACGTGATTCACAAGATCATACTCAAGTCCCGATCAACCCAATCGATATGATTGATCACAAGATATTTGGAATAAATCTCCAACTCGTTTATTATACTCGGAAAAATATAACTCAATAAAACTTGATCACAAATTATTATACACGCCTCAACTTCGGTTCAAATATACAGGGAATAAAAATCCTAAACTTTTGTTAACCCTAACTTGGTCATCAAACAAAACATTAAATAACATCTTTAACCTTTTAGACTTTAATCAACTTGTCAAGACCACTTGGGTCGACCATAATTCGGGCCTTACACAGAAATTACACCAACACATACGTCTCTATGATCGATCATTTCTTGTCTAGTTGTCTTCAGTTCTCAAACATATTACATCTTTTGAAGTACCCATTTCAAATGTATCATTTTAATCATTTATTTAATTAAAATTAATATAAACAATTAAGTAATTTTGAAAAACATCATCCCAAATATCCCCTAGAAAGTGATGGGTGAAAAGGATAAGACGTGAAATTATGTTGCGAAAGAAGAGGGAGTGTTTTCAATTGAATTTTAATTTTACTTTATTATTATTATTTCTGACACAAATCTCGTGAAGAAATGCATTACGAGACAAAAGGATAACCCGAAAGAAATAATAATAAAATTGGAGAAAGTGACACAACCTCGTTTCTCTTAATTTTGGACAAGATGCTTCTTACATCCACTTATGTTTTGAAAAATGAAAACCAATCATAAAACCAAAAATTATTTTATGCCACAAGATTTTGAGTTGGTAAAAAGAAATATATATACCGCAGTTACTTTCTTTTAGTCCGTAAATATTTGAGAAAAATCATAGAAATAATTATATTTTATGCCCGGTTTATACTCTTATAAGTTTTATATTTTAAAATACGAGAGATTGGAACTAAGAAATAATAAGCAGATTTTATGGCTTCATTGATGTAATTCGAGTAATGAATTACAAACTGCCTGATAATCAAGATAAAAGAAGATAGAAATCAATGTTTAGAGGTTTGAGTTCGAAAGGAGATAGGAATCAAAGGAGAAGATTAGCAATTGCAATATTTTACTCTCTAAGTATTAGTTCTTTCTACACTTTCTTTTTTATATCCTTTTGGGTTTGTTTAGTTATTTAAGCTTGTGCTCAGTTTCATTAGTGGTTGAAAATGAAAACGAAGAAGAAGATGAATAAGAAATTTTCATATTTTTTTTAGAATGAATAATTTTATAAGAGTAGAGTGATAAAGATGTATATATAAAAGTTGAATAAATAAATAAATAATTTTTTTATAAACTTCTCGAAAGAGTCGTAACCATCGTTGGACCCCACCACAGATGGCTTTAAGCCGATTGCCATCACCACGCGTCATCCTTCATACCCTCTAGTAATGCCTAGGGGACCGTGTTCTAACCAGCGTGATGGGCATACCTCGTCACGACTTGATTACATGTATCAATTTACACACTAAGCTAAAATTTCAATGGCTAAAAACTTTTAGATTTTATTTTTTACTGCACAAGACGAGACGATAAAAAATTAAATAAGAAATTTTAAATACTACCTTTTGAATTAGATTAAAACGCTATATATATTAAGATATATAACAAATTGCCCGAGTAGTTTTGTAAAATAAAATGATCGTTTTGAATTTACAATTTCAAAGATAGATGTGATTATAAGGACATGTGGTATACCCATATGGTGTGGTGATGGTGTGGTCGCCACGTAGGCAATGACTAGACCACATGTCAACACCACATACATGGTGGTATACCCATGTGCTGTGGTCACAATATTTTATTATTTTCTTTTTTTATTCTATTTTCTTTTTTTATTGTTTTCTCTTTTTTTCTCTATTTTTGTTTTTTATATGATTCAAATTAACAAACAATTAAAATTAACAAATAAAGAAATAAAACTAACAACTAAATAAATAAACTATTTTTTAAAAGATCACCACATTCATTACTAAAATAAAAAAAGATTACATCAACATTAATAAAAAAACATTATAACCATTAAAAACTACTAGATTTTTTTAAAAAAACTACAAACCGCGACGAACTTTCATTTTCTCAAATAATTCATCTTTCTCTTTCTCCACCATCGCCCGAAACTCCTCCGACAACCCCGATGTGTCAACACACAATGCCCAAATTTGGGTGTAACGGGTATTTTCCTCCCGCAACAACGTCCTCTTTTTTTGCTCGATCATAAAATCCTTAAGATCGTTGTTGAATTTCTTCTCGAGAGCCAATTCTTTTTGTTGATGAATGAACTTTTTCTTCCCCACCGGTCGTGGCAAAATGTTCATTTTCGGCTCCTCTTCGTCCTCATCCAAATCGACCGCCTCGTTAAGGTTGATCCCGGAACGGCCCGTGGACGCTGAACCCATTTTAAAAAAACTACAAACCGCGACGAACTTTCATTTTCTCAAATATTTCATCTTTCTCTTTCTCCACCATCGCCCGAAACTCCTCCGACAACCCCGATGTGTCGACACACAATGCCCGAATTTGGGTGTAACGGGTATTTTCCTCCCGCAACAACGTCCTCTTTTTTTGCTCGATCAAAAAATCCTTAAGATCGTTGTTGAATTTCTTCTCGAGAGCCAATTCTTTTTGTTGATGAATGAACTTTTTCTTCCCCACCGGTCATGGCAAAATGTTCATTTTCGGCTCCTCTTCGTCCTCATCCAAATCGACCGCCTCGTTAAGGTTGATCCCGGAACGGCCCGTGGATGCTGAACCCATCGGGCTATCTCTCTCCGTTGACGACCTCTTTTTTGACGCCACCGGCCGCTCCATGATCTCATGGAATTTGGGAGATCGCTTCAAGCGGTTGAAGTGCTCGATTGGAGGTGCACTTTTGTGATCATCTTGATAACGGTTGATCGCTTTGTTCAAAACGTCAAGGTCGCTTTCACCGCTCTTACGATGGCGTTGGCAACCTTCCCAAACTCCTTGAAATTTTGAGACCTTTGTCCTCAAGATCCCCCACTTTCCACTCAACTTATCGTTGTTGCGAAACATCGTGTAGTCTTTACCCTTTCGCAAGTCGTGGAACCCGATACTAACGCGGTCCCAAAACGCACCTTTCGGTTGCGAGTTACCTATTTTTAAAAAACCGATTAGCTAAAAAATTTAGTGGAGAAAAAAAATAAAAACTTTCATTAGAAGAAAAATACCGTGTTTCGGGTCTTCGGAGGCGTCGATATACGCCTTGATCAAGTCAAGCTCCTCCTCAAGATCCCATTTTGATTTTTTTTTCCGTCGGAGCCGTGGTACCCTTGACGGGTTGTTTTCCCTTTCCTCTTCCTTTTTTAACCCGAGTATTGACTTGGGTCTCCGGCACCACTTCGACATCGTCATCATTTTGCTCGAATAACGGCGTTTGGGGATGCGATGGAAATTGAAATGGATAAGGAGCTTGCGGTTGACCCCATTGAGGATAGTTGTTAAAGTTGGGGTTGGAGTTGTACATGTTTTGAGGGGGGTTCGGGCCCGTGTATAGAGGGTTCGGTTGACCCGCGTACATGGGCATTTGCCACGGGTTTGGGTGATTTGGGGGACCGGGTATTGATTGCTAGAACCTTGGTTTGGATTCATTGTGTTTACTTTAAAAAATAAAGAAGAAAAGTAGAAGAAGAGAATGATTGTATATAAAATATGGTGTGGTGAGGTTTAAATAATGAGAATGTTTGAAAATAATTAAATTTATTTTATTAATCCACCTCAACAACGGTCAAATATTAAATACAAGTTACCATTGAAAGTTCAAATTCATCCTTGACTGCTTGTGGTTCTCTCGGCGCCTCCCATCACGCCTAATCGATGGCGCCACTAAGGGATGGTGATCATGCCTAATAACGACGTGGTGGTGGTCATAACGCTGGATATACCGGTTGGTCTAAGGGTGTATTTGATGATGATTTTAGCATAGATACAAACTAAAAATGAAAAAGAAAATAATAAATCATTAAGGCTTCCTACTTCATACAACCTGACCTAGTCCAATTGGAGGATATGGATAAAAAAAAAGTACAATTATTACTCTGAAAATAATTAACTTACATAACAGCGAACTGCAGTCAAACAACCTTGAATCCATAATCGAAAAGGACTTTTGTGTATGGCCAATTGTTTTTAACTAAATTTCACATTGTTAAACTTTTATAGAGTTATATCATAAGAGTATACTGTAAATTAATGTGTATGTTAGCCATTCAAAAATAAATATGTTTAAATAAAGAACAAAGTTTTTAAGAAAATGATATATGAGTCGTATGAAATGAGAAAAATATATGCTCATACAGATTCATTTAAGGGGT
This sequence comes from Deinandra increscens subsp. villosa, assembly GCA_039602395.1. Classification (NCBI taxonomy): domain Eukaryota; kingdom Viridiplantae; phylum Streptophyta; class Magnoliopsida; order Asterales; family Asteraceae; genus Deinandra; species Deinandra increscens. The sequence goes on from JBCNJP010000006.1 coordinate 58,957,683, forward strand.
TTGTAATTTTGTATAAGATAGTGTTGGCAAATTATATGTGTAAATTGACGTGTTTGACTGACATGAAAATGTTTTACATGAAATGACTAATATGCTCTTAACTTATGAGAAAATTTTGCAAAATCTAACCTTAGTATTTACCATTGTTACAAAATTAATACCACAAGCCTTCTTAATATTGCTACTAGAAAAAGTTGATACTCATTCATGTAATTAACTCTAAATATTAAGTATGAAAGGTAGATAAATGACGAAAAATTCAAGTTAGTTCAATCTTTTTGCAACATATAATTCACATTCATTAGTAATTTAACCTAAATCAATTCAATTTATTTGAGATTTAGTAAACGGTTTAAGTATTATCTTTATTTTTTAGTCCCTTTTTTTTTTGAACGGCCGATATATTAAAAACCCAAGGGGAGGTCCAAACCTAGCGAGGAACTAGGAAGGACCAAAACACCATATTACATGAACGTAAAGTTTCTCCAATCAATTCTAGCTCTAGGGTTACATCTATTATTCTTCTTCTTTGAGCCTTCCATGCCAAGAAATTGACCTTGCAAGGGACGAGCCGACTCCAATGGTATCTGAAATCATCAATACTAATATTGTTTCTAGCCCGAATGGTGTTACGGACATCTTTGGTAGAGAATTCCGACGAAAAAGGCGACTTCCAAGCCCAATCGTTCGAGGAACCAATGATCCAATTTTCCATACCTACTCCTCTTCTAGATAAACCCACATTATACGAATAAACAGATTTCCAAACTCCAGTTAAACCTTTTTTGCATGAGAAAATAGAACCACCTCTTGCATCACCATAAAAACTTATTAACACTTTCCTCCACAAAACATCCGGTTCCACTTTAAATCTCAACAACCATTTTTTTGTTCCTATTATTATAATTTTATCCATTATCCAATCATTGCTCTTGTTTAAACAAGAAGGGAAAATTCCAAATAAATTTGGTTCATACTGCAAAAAGTCTGGGAGCAAGCATTGGTCATATCAGGAGCCTAAAACACTCATTTGCTTCACACACCTACCTTCCTATAATAATTTTGCTTCTGCCCACTACCTGAAACAAAAATAGAAGTCAAAAGGAAGGGGAAAAAAGGGTACATGGAGCATTTTTTTAATGTGATTATTAAGTGAAACTTTTTTATTATTTTTTTCATATAAAAATGAATTATTTTAGCAGAAAACACACCAGTAAAATCCACATATATATTATCCATTTTATGAAATTTAAACATACACCACTTAAATGAAGATAAACATTTGGTACCATTATAAGTTAATTCTCCTTTCTTATGAAAAACCGTATGAATCTACTTTTTAATTGTAAATTTAGATTATATTACGGGCTGCTGGCCTACCCGATCATCTCAATTCCTGAGCACAAGACTCGAAGATCACCCTTATAATTTTGCTGGAACCCCAATTTTGTGTCAGATGTGAGATTTAAACCCAGGACCTCCCCATTTTAATGTCGTTTGTTGGACTAATCTTGTAATTTGTCTATAGTTAGGGACATATTAGTAAATTTATATTAATTATTTAATTGAGTTACATTAGATTAAAACTAGATTTAATTATTTAATTAGTTTTTTTTTGTTAGGATATTAATTCTTTAATTATTTTATTTAGTTTCCTAGTTGGTATGCAATTAGGTTTCTTGTGTTCCAAGGTTTAAGATTAGTATAAATAGCGGTTATGAAGTCCTTGTAAATTGTCACAGTTAATTATATTTTTTTGAGTTGCTTATATGTTCCTCTGATTACCTGTGATACCATTTATCGTTGAGTGTCCCACCTCAACCACTTGAACTATGGATCATTGTCTCTTTTTAATACTAAACCAGCAGGTTTATTCTAAAAAAAATTATATCTCTACTTATATAAAAAAAGAAACATCAAAGGTGGTGTTTATTCTCGTAGAATATCGCGCAACGATCCACGCATTTTGCAGCAACTTCTTTTTTCACAAGGCCTCGTGGGTGGATTTTAAGTAAAATTGATATGAAAACTCAAGTAAGAAGAAATCACGTTAGAAGGAAACGCTTAAAATCCGTGTAAAATATTGGGTTGGATTCTATAGAAAACCAATATTTTATAAAAAAACCAAGAAAAATTTTATTTTTTTAAAACTTTTTTATATGTTTCTTTCATTATTTTAAGAATACTGGAAAAATAAAAAACCTTAAAAACATTTTCGAGTTCTTTTAAAAAATAAAATAAAATTTGGATTTTAGCTTGAAATTAATAATGCAATATGCAACAATAATATAAAATTGGCTTATAAATACCAATTCTTTGTTTTTTACATTATTCGCATAAACCACGTCTATATTTAAGTTAAGTTTCTTCTTTTTAAGTAGTTTTAATTATAATGCATTATGCAATACTATTAATACTATTGCATGATGCACTATTAAAAAATCACTGAACTTCTTTATTTTTTATTTTTTTTCACATAAATAATGTTAATAAAATTATAGGCTTTTTGGTGAAATTCTTTTTAAAAATTATTAATATATGAAGAAGTTATAAAGAAAAAAAAGTTAATTTTTTTATTTTCTGGATAATTGTTGATTTTCTGTAGATTTTTTCTCGTAAAATATAACAAAAATAATACTTTAGTGATTATATATTATGTAGATTTGGGTGCAGCATATAAACTCAAGACTAATAAAACAATTTTAATTAGGCTAATAAATTTCAATTACATTTGATTATTTTAGTGTAACGAGATGTTTACCCGCCCCGCGCGTTGCTGCGGGGTTGAATTTGTATACAAAAGAAAAAAAAAGTTAAGTGGTATAAAACGTAAAAGTTTAAAAGTCTCGTGGTGAAAGTATAAAACTATAGAAGTATATTAAAAGCGAAAGTAGAAAAGTGAAAAGTTTCGTGCCCCAAAATAGAAGACAAAACAACTTAAAACAAAAATAAAAAACTTTAAAAGTTAGAGTCTAAAAAATTAAGGAGTATAAAACGTAAAAGTCTAAAAGTCTTGTGGTGAAAGTATAAAACTTTAAAAATATACTAAGTTAAGTGGTATAAAACGTAAAAGTTTAAAAGTTTTGTGGTGAAAGTATAAAACTATAAAAATATACTAAAAACGAAGTAGTATAAAAGTTAAAAGTTTCGTGGCCAAAGTAGAAGACAACAAAACTTAAAACAAAAAAAAATCTAAAAGTTAGAGGGTAAAAAGTTAAGGGGCATAAAACGTAAAAGTCTAACAGTCTTGTAGTAAAAGTATAAAACTATACAAATATACTAAAAACGAAAGTAGAAAAGTTAAAAGTTTCGTGTCCAAAATAGAAAACAACAAAACTTATTATAAAAAAAAACTTTAATAATTAAACGGTACAAAACGTAAGAGTATGAAACAATGTGGCCAAACTATGAGACTAAGAGTTTACTATTTCTTTAAAAAAAACAGTTCGTAAAAATATAGGGGCAGAAAGCGTCAAAACACCAAAGTCATGTGGCCAAAGTTTAAAAAACTAAAACTCTACTATTCATCTATGAATTTTTATTTTTATTGTATAATATAATAATTAAGAAGTGGATTAATGAGTATGTGTTTGTTGAAATTTTTTTTTGGCTAATAAATATGTAAATGTGGTTAAATGATGGGTGTGTTTTAGGGATGTTTATCGGTTTATTCGGCTTTGAAATATTTTTTATACCTAATCGAGAACCGAACCGGTCCTAATTTAAAATGTATCTAACCAAATCGAATTCAACCGGTTAAACCGAATTACATAGCTTATTCGATTTTATTATCTGATTAACCCGTTATTATTCACTTTATCCCGATTCGATTATCCGATCAAACCTTTTACTTATTCAATATCAATAGCATTATCATAAGATTTACAATTAAGGTTAATTGCAATGGTTTCGGGGAGGAGGAATCGGGGAGGGTTCGGGGGAGTTCGGTGGGATCGGGGTGCTCGGGAACACCATTGCGGGTGTCTCGGGGTCCCCGATCGGGGAAGGGGTTTGGGGTCCCGACCTTGAGAAGAAAAAAACGGGGAAAAGAGAGAGAGTGGGGATTGGGAAGGTTTTTATGGGGTGTTTGGGAGAGTGGGAGAGTGGGAAACCATTGCAATTAAAATGGGGAAAAATGGGAAGGGGTGGGGAATGATGAGGTGGCACCAAAAATGGAGTGGGGGATTGGGGAAATGGGGAAACCATTGCAATTAACCTAAAAATGCAAAATCGATTCACTAGAAGCGACAAAAAACGATGCCCCAAAATGGAACAAATTGTACCGTGTAATCTTCATAAGATCGTACGATTTCTTTCTTACGACGAGGTGCCTGATGATAGCGAGTCAACTGGCGAAATCCCTGCGAAGAGGATCAATAGCAATAATTGAGAAGATTTTGAGCGATTTTTTGGCAGAAAATCTCTGATAGGAGATGAAATTATTGAAAAAGAAGACTGCGGGTGAGTTTTGATTCCCGAAAGGGTAAAAAGAGAGGTCTACTGTGAGTATAATATCATGAAACGCAGAAGGAAACTGTATCGTGGGTCCATCTCTATCCACTCTGCATCTGAACCGTCTATTTTTGAGGGTGTATTTTTGTTAAGTTTTACGTGGTCCTCCCTTTGATTAATATTTTTATTTAGAGGAATGAAGTAATTAGACTATTAGAGCAACTTTTTTTTATTATTGTCAATCTGATACAAATTTATTTGGTTGATGTTTTTGTCTTTTAGTTGGTGGTTTTACATTTAGTTTCCGATTGTAGTTTGACGTAGTAGTTTGAAAGTAGAGTAGATTTAAGAAAAATGGATTCAAATAATCTTAATTTTTTAGGTTGGCCGGTAAAAATCTCACTTTTAATAATCAATTCTAATGGTCTTAACTTTCACCATATTTACTAATAATAGTCTCGCTGTTAAAAAACTTAGCACCGTTAAGTTTTTGCTGACGTGGCAGCTGACTTTGCTTACGTGGCAGATGTTACGTCAGTAAAAATTTAACGGTGTTAAGTTTTTTTCACGGCGGGACCATTATTAGTAAATAGGACGAAAGTTTGGACCAATGTGAGTGATTGTTGAAAGTGAGATTATTGCCGGCCAACCTTCAAAGTTGTGATTATTTAAATCCAATTTTTCATAGATTTATCGTTAAAAGTTTATTTTTTTTTCCGATGCGTTTTCAAAAAGATCAAATATCAATAATTTCAAGAAAACATGTAAGGCTTGAATTTGGAAACCGCACGGCCCCAGGCCGTTTCACACAGTATGGAAACCACATGCAAGCCGCCCAAGTCTCCTCCAAACCGCATGCATACCGCCCTCCCTGAGAGCTTCAAACTCAAAAAAATAAACGTACATTGTTAGTCAACGTTACGAATTTCAAAAATTATCATCTACTTTCCAAATCCCGTTTGGTTCGGTTTTCAAACAGACATAGAAAACTTCGAACTCCGAATAAAACCAACTTAATAGTCTGATAAATCAATATCTGAACCGATAAACACCCCTAGGTTCAGAAAAACCTAGAAGATTAAGTTGGTTGAGTGATGTTTTGTTTGAACGGCGTAAACAAATATATATTAAAAAACTAAACTAACCCATCTAGCTAGAACTAGAAACGGTTTTGAAGCTATAAAATTACTTTAAACGAACACACAGGGCCGGTCCAAGGTCTATGTATGGAGGCCCAAAACTTTAATAGAATCAAGTTTTATGGCATTTTAGATATGCCTATTGGGCTACTGACTATCGAAACATTTTGATATATGGGCTCTAGCAAGAAAAAATTATGTGGCCCAATGAAAACTATACAACTTACAAGATCTGTAATTTTGTTTAGAATAAAAATTGATATGCGGGTGTTGCTCTTGCCTCTTGTTACGGGTTAAATGTCTAGTATGTTATTAAACATGTGTAACTACGGGTTTTTCACATACCGTTTAAAAATCAGATCATATGAAGTTATAACGAATTGGTTAAACACAGAGCAATTTAATATATAATTTATTTAAAACTTTTTGATTATATAAATTTATAATTATAACAATGAAAATTGAAGATGAATAGGAGAGTTTTAGTATCTCATAGTTTGGCCACATGATTTTGTAGCTTTGACATTTTATACCCCTAAAAGTTTTATTATATTTATAAGTATTCCTTTCTTGAACATGGAACAGTCTGGAAGACTCATGTATCTTTCTCTTTCTCTTTCACTTTAGGGTTTTCCCCGTCGATCTGTTATGCCGGTTGGGTGACTTCCGTCGTCGCCGAGTTTAATCTCCGGTGACCGGATGGGTGATGGTTGGTGTTTGTAATATTTTGCGGTGGTTCTTACTGCCTGATTGGCTTCCGCCGTCGGCGTGTCTCATCTCCCGTGGTTGGGTTGCTGTCGACCTTTTCAAACCCATTTTAGGGTTTACTCGGCGGCGCCGCTACGACTGACCTTTGATGTCGTTGCTGTGCATGTCGTCGTATTTATGTTTGGCTTGAGTTGCGATGATGGATCTGGCGACGAGACGGCGTATAGCGCAACCGTCGTCGGAATCTGAGCTACTGTTATGTGGTTTACACATTTGTTGTCTTTGATTTGGGACTGTTCTACGATTTGAAAGAAATTGGGTTTCGTAGGCTGTCTCTTCGGCGCCGGAGGTTTTTAAAAACCTAGATCTGAAATCTCCGGCTTCTCCTACTGCTCTGTTGGACTGATTGTCATTTTAGGGTTTTCAATAACTCATATCTGAATGCTAAGGTAAGTTATGATGTATCTATTCTACTTTGAGGATGCGGTTGACCATGGTTTCATTTCATAGTGATTCGCTGAGGCTAATTGAATGATATTGATTGTCCCTTTCTGTTTCTGTTGAGGCTTGGTTATGATAACCGAGGGTGGTTTCGTGGCTTCTGTTGTGAGTCCCTTATTCTGTTAATTTTATGTTTCAATAGATGATCTCTATGGTGGTTTGCATATGGCCCTTCTTTGTCGCTACACTATTTTACATACAATGCACTTGCTTTCTGTTGACGTTTGTATGGGCTATGATGAGACAGATATGTGTTTGAGGTAGTGGTAACGAATAGGCGTGAACTTTGTTTATCGCAGTCGTAGCACATCCGAACTCTTGATCTGAGCATTTAGTGCTATGATGATTTATATCGTTTATCTGAGCCGTGGTTCTTCATAATTGCTTTTGATATAATTTGAGAAGTTCTACACTGCAATGAAATAATTTATTCTTTTGAGGCTATGATTAAATTTTCATGAGCTTCTCCTACTGATGTTCTTCATTTGTCCCATTGACGCTATTCTGCTAACGAAATAATATGTCCATTTAAGGCTATGATGAATCTTTTCTGAGCCTCTGTTTGTGTTGTTCTTCATGGTTTGTATGAAGATGTGAGGCCAGTTTTCTCACCCTATGTTGGTGCTATTTTCTTTGTTATTGTTTTCTGCAAAACGATTGAAGAATGTTAGTCCTATCATAAACAGGTTCAGGTATACGAGACGATTGAAGTATATTAGTCCTATCATAAACAGTTTCAAGTTGCCTGCCGCAAAGTATTCTTCATACAATTTTTTCTATTTGCAGGATCTGATAGAAGAATTCTTCGTCTACGCAGGAGGGTATTACTTAAAAGGTAACTTTCATTTGTAGTAAAAGAGAGAGAGAGAGAGATAGCAACTTAAGTGTAATCCCTAATGTCTATTTATTTTTTCTTGCTTTATTTTGTTAGTTTGTTCTTAGTTTGTGATATCACTTTTAGTTCTTTTTCTTTACTCAAGGATTGCTTCATCTTTTGGAGTAGAGCATTGAATAATAAAAATTTAAACTTTCATATCTGAGGTTTTGTACATTGTATGTTCTATTATTAGCTTCTTGTGTTAATGCTCTCTCTTCTTAATTTTTGGGTGCAGGTGTGGGAATTAATCTGCATTCGTTGTTATGTGTGATTTAAGGTGAGTTTCTTATGTATCCTACTCCTTTTTTGTTGTTGTATGCTTTGTTCCTTATGGATCTTTAAGATAATTGCTGTTAGTTAGTCACTAAAAATCATAAGCATGCTACAAATTGTAAGGTGGGAGGAATGTGCAAAAAGGTAGAACCAAAAGCCTAAAACATCATGAGGGTATAAGTTTTAAGAGATATAGAAATTATATAATGTCACAATTGGACCGGCTCTGTCTATAAAATGCTCCTCAGTACTAATTATTTGTTATATAAATATGAGGTCTGTTAAGGATTCTTCGGATGAACTATATGAAACTATTAAATAATAGATGAACATAATGAAAATCTAATTTCTCTTCAACCCTTCATTAAGATGAAGGTGCATTCTGGATTTCAATGTTATTGGCTAATTTTCTAATACTCTTGCATAAAGTGCAAAAGCAAACCTCTTATATATCATAACAAGTAACTTTCTAATACTGGTCAAATGGGTCAGCATTCAGGACTTTTGGGTAACATGTCAAATGGATCCGGATCAAAATGGGTAACCGTTTAACATGGTTAAATTACTTATGACCCATTATGGTTACTTTATAAATAGCAAAGAATGTAGGTTTTGCACTGCTTATACATTCATCATCGAAAACGCAGGTTAGTCATGTCACTTGACTATTATGTACAAACATGCATCTTTTAACTACGAACATTAGAAATGGTGGATTGGTTAATGCTTCAGCAGGGAATAGCTTCGCAACTTTGGAGACAGGGGTTTGAAGGTTTTGGTAGCACAAATTAGTCGCTTAACTGATGTTTGATTGCCTCAGCAGGAGTTGTTTGCAGGTATTGTTGTTGCTTTCATTTTAATTGGCTTAATTTTCAAATATTAAATGGCCTTTTTATGAAGTGTAATTGTTTTTTAGGATGGATCACTGAATTCGATGATCTAAACTTCCGATTTCATCTACTTGGCTAAGAGTTCAAATGGATATTTGGCTGCCTCAAGATGTCAAAAAAATGGTTGCACATATCTCAGGTTATAACTTGGTTTTTTAGCATTCAATATGTATAACGTTAGATGGGTGGATGGCCATTTTGTGAGTGAGAAAGACTTTTAGTGTTTTTCCAATACAAAAACTACTTTTTAAATTATATAAACAAGTAACTAGGAGTCCGCCCGTCGCAACGCGCGGGTGTACTTTTTGGTGTGTAATATCTGTTACTAACTGCTGCTACTTGCACATGATAATTACTTGCGATTTGCTATTACAGGCATAGACTCTCACATTTATTTAAACTTTACCTCATACAATTGTTCTATGTCCCAGATCTGTTGTTGGTTCAAATTAGTTTTGCTACAATTGAATATGCTCAGTTATGGCAATCTCTAACTATCACTAACCAAACATTTAAAAACTGCTGGTACGCCATAAACAATTGGAGGTCTTTTGCAACGCAATACAGCATTGAGATTGAATAGTAAATTCGTCTCCGATATGATTTCAACATCAAAGCAATTTTCATATCTAAAATCGTAGGCTACATGTTTTGGTAGTGGTTTGTAAGAAATAGCCTAAACTTTTCACTTTTGTACTATATATTTTGGTTGGGCTGTGACAAATACCTTAAACATATATAACTCTACTACTACTACTATTTTTGTCATGTTCGCATTCAGTGATCACTTAATATGCCCCGCCGCAACGCGCGGAGGGGTCATCCATCTTGTTATAATTAATGCAATTTGTGATAAAGCTAAAAGAAAACAATTAAAAACGATAAAAGCCTCAAATAAGTTGTAGTTTGTATGTAGTATTGTAGTTTAACTTAAATTATGTTTGGATGCCCCCATAAAATTTGAACAATAAATTACAAGATCTGCAATTTTGTTTAGAATGACTTTAGGATGGGGAAGCCAAATTACAAGATACGTTATGAAATTGGTTCTTCTTTACAAATAGGATTGGAGGTTTCTATTTGTGTGATACTAGTTTGTGGTCACGTGTTATCTGGTCTATTCATGATGGTGATTTTGGAGGGTTTTCTTTTAGAAAAAAAAAAAAAAAACTATCGTTTGGAATCGTATTGTTGGTGCCACCAACAAATGCCATGACAAAAGTTTTATCCTTTTGAAAGCGGTTCGAAAAAAAGTGGGAAGGGACGATATGACTAGATTTGGAAGGAGACTTGGGTTGACGATCGTCCTCTTAGTATCATTTTTTCGCGTCTTTTTGCTCTTTCACTGAATAAAGATGGCGCCATATCAATTATCGCGATAATATATAGTTGGTTATGGTTTTGGCGGCGCATGGTTAAGGGTGGTGTCGAGCAAAACAATTTGATGATCTTCTTGTTTTGTTGGGGGATTACATTTTCTCGTATAAGTCTGATAAATGGGTTTGGGATTTAGATGGTGACTATTGTTTCTTGGTTAAAAGCATTTGCAATCGAATTAACAGTTTTTACTTGTCGGTTGGAGATTTTGAAACTCAATGGTTAAGAGCATGTTTGGATGTCCATTTAGTTAGATGACTTCATTTACTATTTTTCGAATTTTAGTTTTGATTATTGAACTTAAATAAGATAAATTTAACTAGTGTATGAACATTATATATGTTGGAGGGGTTGGGCCTGGGCTTTTCCTTTTGCTGGCCCTACGGGCGGGCATCCCTGCAACGAAAGCAGCATTGTTTGTCACCACCCGAGACGTAAAAGATTCTAGAGTCCAGGCTAAAAATACATGCATAGATAGTGGTCTAATGATAAGGCCGACGATGGAAGCTCGGGACGGAGCCGTATGATGCGGAATTCTCACGTATGGTTCCCTAAGAAAGGAGTGGCTAGCTACTGGAGCTTCGACCAATCACCACCGGTAAATTTCCGCTTTGGGGCCACCCCTTACTCTACCATTATTATAGGGGTATGGGGTTCGAGACAAAGAAAGATCAAGGCAGCATATCAGCTTTTCCTTTATACTTTATTGGATCTGTTTTTATGTTATTAGCTAAAGCCATCACACGGGCCTTGCCCATCAATATAATAATGCACCTGATGCTGAAAGTTTAAACCCAGGTGAACTGTGAACAGGTGATTTTTCTACATATGCTTTTGTTGATACACATGTACATACATTAATTTATGCATATAGACAAAATCAAACATGTTAGAGCATTCACAGTCCATTCCTTATAATGGATGTGAGTGTAAACTGTAAAAATTGAGGTGTAGTTTTGAGTGGTTGTGAGTAGAGGTAAGAGAAATATTTGAGGAAAAAATTGGTGAATCCTTATATTTGAAGAAAAATTTAGTAAATTTGTAAAATTTGAGGTTTGAAAAGAGAGAAAAGGTAATGATAAAAGTATTAAAAAATATTATTTAATTATGGTTGTGAGTGGAAGAGAGAGAACAAGTAATGATAAATATATAAATTATAAGGATAAGGATAGGGAATGGGCTGCGAATGCTCTTAGGAATAGTAACTTCTAGGTTGACGTGGCAGCCTAGCAGCAGTCCACATGACGTCACGGTTTCAGTCGGTTACAAACCGGTTTCTATGTGATGTATATTTAACTAAAAGCATCAAAGAACCATAAAAACTAACTACTTAGAGCATTCACAACCCGTTTGGTATATTTGATGTGAGTGTAGTTCTTAAAATTTAAGGTTTAGTTGTAAGTGGTTGTGAGTGGAGGACAAAAAAAAAATATTGAAAATCTGTATATTTTAAAAGAAAAATGTGAATTCTGTAAAATTTGAGGTTTAGTTGTGAGCGGAAGAGAGAGAAAATGATATAAAAATGTATTATTTAATTGTGATTGTGAGTAAAAAAAGAGAAAAATAATAATAATAAATGTATAAATTATAAGGATAAGGATTAGGAATGGGTTATAAATACTTTTATGAGGTTGCATTTTGTACATATTATTATATAGTAAAGTAATACTAAATAGTATATATTAATTAATATATGTAAATTGTTTGGAATGAAAGAATTTAAGTGTTGCCTTTTGGTAGGTCAAGAGAGCTTGATACCAAAAAGAATTGCATAGAGGCTCGACTAGATTAATTAAATAGGTGTTAGTGTAACATGACTAGTGTTGGCGATACGATGAATCTTGATGGTAATAAGACTATCTGTAATGGACGTGTTAGCCCCCTGTATAATTGGGTGGTGTCCCCGAGACGCTATCGGTGAAAATCCTATCGCAATAGTGATAACTCCTTCATCCTCACACAATCTGAAATTCTTATTTAATAGGAGAGTTTTTCGTTAAAAAAAATATAATAAATAATAATTTAGTTAGTTTATTTAGTTAATTAAACTAAAATCATAACCAATAACCAAAATGATCACCATTTTGAACAAGATACAGAGTGATCAGTCACAGTTTTAATATTCACTTTCGACGATCGTACTCCAATGATCGCCATTCCGTATCCGTTTCGTTAATTCAAGACACCCATTCCACTTCTCCGCAGTCATTATTTCCACTCTTGATTAGCCAATTTGATCTCTTCATAAAAGTGTGAAAAACAGAGCAATCTGTTGTTAAATTCGCCCATTTTAATTTAATCCCGTTTTGCCATCTATTAAATTCAAGACACCCAGTAATTCAATTTCAAATCTTTTCCTTTTTTGCACATCATAATCTCCATGATCCATATCTTTTTGATCTCCAAGGGATCTGAGTTGGATTTTTTTTCGTACATTTCTATTTCCTGTCAATTTTCCCATGTGGGGGTGTGATTTTCGTGATACTGGTCAGGATTGCTTTTAGTAAAGATTTCATTATTTTGGGCAAAAAAGCGGAAACTAAAAAGTGTGTTATGTCTGCACACAAGGTGTTTGTGAAATTGCCTGACTGAACAAACCTGCATTATTTTCCCCTGTAAAATGCAGTTGAAACTATTGACAATAGAAAACCAAGATCCCACTTTTAACTCAATCAGAATAACAAATCACTCCAGGGGTTTCCCTATGAGGTTACTAGGATTCATGTTGTTATTCCTAGCTATTGTGATCAGTTTTTCGATCATAAACATGTTTAAGATCCGATATTTAGGCTCGCAGAATCTTGTTGAAGGTGCACATACATTGATAAGATCTTGTTTTCAAGGCCAGAATAGTTTACAAGATTGGATTGAACCTCCATCAACTTATATGCACACATTGGATGATAATGAGCTGTTATGGAGAGCTTCATTTGTTCCTCAAATTAAAGAGTACCCTTTTAAGAGGTCTCCTAAGATTGCATTCATGTTCTTGACTAGAGGACCTTTGCCATTTGCACCACTATGGGAGAAGTTTTTCAAAGGGAATGAGGAGTTTTACACCATTTATGTCCATTCAATGCCCTCGTATCGCTCGAATTTTTCAACCTCTTCGGTTTTTTATCAGAAGCAAATTCGTAGTCAGGTTAGTCACATAAATCTTCCTTGTTTCATCTGTTTCCAATATGCAGCTAAAATATATCTGCTAGAATACAATTAAAATCTCTTGTTTTTAAGAAGAGAGAGCTAGCTGATTTAGAAATAATTTAATGAGAGTTGTATGTGCTTTCTAGGAGGTTTTTTGTTTACTTCTGTCACAAGTTCATATCTTTGACATGTCTCTCATGTGCTGACAATCATGTTCTTTGTTGGTGATTACCAAAAAAAAAACTCTTTAAACATGTTGTGCATTTAGACTGACATCACACCTTGAAATCACAATGAACAATTTAATTTAATTTTTTAATGTGTTTGGCAAAAGCCTTAGTTGTCAAAAGTGCACCAGGAGCGGGCCTAGGCGGTCAGGCAAGGCACAGGTAAAATGCCTTGCAGCCATTTAGGCTCTCCAAGCGAGATTCTGATGTGATCCGGCGAGATTCTAGCCATTTTTTAGCCAAATCCTGTGAATCCCGGCTAGATTTTGCAATTTCTAGCCAAAATTGCGCATTTGACAATTATGGCGACTAAAGTTTTGATTATTTAGATAGAAATAATGAGACAAGGAGCTTGTTGATTATAGAGATATATATAGGGTTAGGTTCAAATGAGAACTTTTTATTTTGAGAACTTTTGAGAACCAAATCTCAACCACTAATTTCAGGTGGGGACCACTATAATTCATGGGACGATTTTCTATATATATAAACTAGTGGCTTAGAATGGTTCTCAAAAGTTCTCAAACTCAATTGGTTCTCAAATGATCATCTCCCTATATATATATATATATAAAATAAACTTAACTAATCCTGATTTTATAGGTGGTGGAGTGGGGAATGATGAGTATGTGTGATGCTGAGAGAAGACTTCTAGCCAATGCATTGCTAGATATCTCAAACGAGTGGTTTGTACTCTTATCTGAAGCCTGCATACCTCTTCAAAACTTCAAGATTATTTATCGTTACATATCAAGATCCAGGTTCAGCTTCATGGGTGCATTTGATGAACCCGGCCCCTACGGTAGGGGTCGTTATGATGCCAGAATGTTACCAGAAGTCACCATTGGCCAATGGAGAAAAGGGTCCCAGTGGTTTGAAGCTAACAGGAAACTAGCAGTTGATATCATAAAAGACGTTAAATATTACCCAAAATTCGAGCGGTTTTGCAGAAATTTGTGTTATGTTGATGAGCATTATTTCCCAACCATGCTCACAATTCAGTCTCCGTATTCGTTGGCGAATAGGACGCTTACTTATGTTGACTGGTCAAAGGGCGGGGCTCATCCTGCTAGATTTGGGAAAGGTGATATTACAAGTGAGTTTTTCAGGAAACTTCATCAGGATCATACTTGTGTTTACAATAATCAGCCAACTTCACTTTGCTTCCTTTTTGCAAGAAAGTTTGCTCCTGATACTCTGGATCTACTGCTGCAAAACTCCACACAATTTTTTGGCTACTGATTTAAGGTTAATTATGATTTTTATTTCTATTTAGGTAAATTAACCAGCAGTGTTTTCTGTACCTAGAAGAACTGATAAAACCTTTAGCGGTTTAAATAATACACATAATAACTAATCATCTAAACTTATGTCATTCTAGTTGTATAGCAAGATGAAAGCATAGATGTGGGAATTTCGACCCATTTAATAAACGGGTTTAAAAGGTTTTGCTAAAAGGGAATCGGGTCAAACGAGGTTCAAACTTGTCCAGTGTTCGTAGTTTATGTATACAACCTTCTAAATTGTTTTATTCTAAGTTTCTTTGATTATTATTGTAACAATATTGTTTTCTAATTATGATCTCACACAGACAAAAAGATCCCGGATTTGACCGATGACCCATTAGCCAATGAGTCAGATCCGAACCAAAATCAACCCATTTATTAACTAATCAACGTAGATACATCCCAATATAGATCAACCCATTTATTTATTTTTCTTGTTAACTTCATCACCTAAACGGGTCGATGTATTGGATCAATGGATTAAGTTTTTGACCTGTTGGGTCATACAAACAGATCTGGCTGAATCAGATCCAGATCAAGACCCGACCCATTTAACAAAGTTACACAGAGGATCGACTTCTGAGGTCAATAGAGTGTTCAGGAATGGCTGCATGACCTTTTCTGGTTATGACAGCTTCAAAGAAACCACCATCAGCCAAAAGAGTAGCTACTCTTGAAGACACTTGATGGACTTAACCTGGAGATGCATGTAAACAAAATATTGCTTTCACATTCTTAAGACACCACTATCAACCACCTGTATTGTCCCCACCACCGCCTTCCTCCCTCCATCGAAAACTTGGTAGAAATGAAATTGGTCAAACCCATCAAAAATCACCTAAAGCGTACAAACTGGTTTGAAACTTGTAACCGGTTTCTAAAATCAAAACCCAACCAATGTAAAACCGAATCCAAGCCGACTCAACCCACCAGTTTTATATAGGTTTGGCATTTTTGCACCACGAGCTGCCCGGCCCAAACCGGTTTGACAGACCTGGTTAAAAAAAAGCGTCTTCAAACCGGTTTTGACCACTGGACTTGATTACTTAGAACTTAAAAACTAGTCGGTAACTAGTTGTTTTTACCCTTTTTATTCAAGTTTATTTTATCATGGTGACATTCATATGTTGGTATAATTAGACATTGGAGGTTTAATTACAACCGTCTAGTCTCTTAAATCTTACACCATTCTCTTAAACATTCTAAAAAAAATCCCAAGTGGCTTCCGATAGTGGACAATCTTCCACTGATATTTTGTTGGCATTGGTTCCTCTTCAAACGACACGGTTTGTGAGAATTGTTCCTAAAATGAGGAACCAAACTATTTGGGCACATTTAGATTTGTTTGAGGTTTCTCTAAACAGGAAATAGACACAACTTTGAAAATCACCTAGAAAAACATCACAATGCATATGAAATGTATAACGACAAATGATGGAAATATATGAGATGCGTTAAAATGTGGAGTAGAGGTGCACAAACCGGTTATTTTTTGTAACCGGTTTCGGTTACAAACCGGTTTCGGTTAGAAAGTTGACCGGTTAGAACCGGTTAGGGGTATAACCGGTTCGGTTTGTAACCGGTTTTTGATAAAAATTTGTCTAACCATTGCTAACCGGTTGTAACCGGTTTCTATACCGGTTATAACCGGTTTTTTTAGTAACCCGTCGGTAAAAATCGGTTTTGTAACCGGTTTGAAGCCAAAGAAGTGTAACCTATGTGTAACTGTCGGTTAGGTTCGTAACCTACCGGTTTTTGCTCTAACCGGTTTTTTTTCAAACAGGAGCCGTTTTTTTTTTGTCTGACCGGTTTTCAAACCGGTTTTTTTTGTTCATGTCTAATGTGGAGAGAGGATGACAAAAATTGTGATTCAGCAAGGCTTGTTGTTTGATTACTTCAACAACCCACATTTGACCTAGGGGTGCTAAATGGATCGTGTTCGCAGGTTGACAGGTCAACCCGATCCAAACCCGAAAATTAACACGAACCAAATCCGACGCAAACCCAAAAATCATGTGAAACACGTAACCCGAGCACGACACGAATATAACGGGTTGGCCCGAACACGACCTGTTTGACCCAGTTTCTTATTTTTTTATTTCTTTTAAACATATTTATGCTCTCAAATTATAATTTTATACCGAAAATTAAAATGTGAGAAAAATAATTATGTTTTAATCATAAAAATTCATGTGAATCTCTTTTTAAACTTTTAACTTTGATAATAATTATAATACCATCTTAATTTATAAGATATAAAAAACATATAAAAGTATAAAATATCAAATAAATAGGAAGGGGTCAACCCAGGTTCAACCCGAACACAACCCGCTTAGCTAAACGGGTTCGTAAATTCAACCGGAAGCTGACCCATGCCCGTTTATACTAAACCTAAACCTATGAATTTCGAATTCAGATCATGCCGTGTGTTTCGGGTGGTGTTAAAAAATTACACCCGTAATTTGACCGGACTCATTCAAGACAAGCTTGAACTGTGTTTTAATCACGCAAATTGTGATGTTAGACGTGACTATTTAACAATATATAAAAGGAAAATTGGATTTTAATAATACAAGTTTTACCCAGTTGGCGGATAATAATACGAGTTTCAAAATTTCCTCACAATAATACCAATTTTATAGGTATTGGATTATAACGATACACCGTTAGTTTTTTACTAACGGTGTTAGTGGTTGCTGACGTGGCATATATTAAGGCATTGTTTTGTAATATTTTAAAATGAAGGGACTTATTTGTAATTTCTATAAAAACAAAATAAAAGAAAAAGAGAGCAACCAGCAAGCAGGCGACGAACAATCACAACGACTCCGGCGACCTCCCTTCTCCGGGCAGTCTCCACGACTCCGGCGACTCCGGTGAATCCCAACCTCTTTGCAACTGTGTCGCTGCTCATTCACTGTTTGCGACCAGGGAATGATATCAGGGTCATGGGATTCGACTAAGGAAGAAAAAGGAAGAAAAAGGAAGAAAGTTTGGGGCCTAAACCCTAGCACCACCGCCTGGTGGCGGAACCCTAGCCGTCGTATGCGGTTGTTGAACGAACGAGAAGGTCGCACGGGCACTTCAACCAAGTTCTCGTCCGCAGGCATAAAGTTCACCGGTTGCTGCATGGGTACTGACTCATCTGGCCCACTCTCGTTGTCGGCCTGATAAGCCGGAGAAGCGAACACATGATACGAGTGATGTTCAGAGTGGTGGCTAACGGTGTGACCAGCTGAAACCGCGATTACGACCTGAGGGTGAGGTTGTGGGTTCTCCTCGGGCTCCTGTTCTTCTTGAGGTTCTTCTTCCTCTTCCTGTGGTTCCTCCTCCTCTTCCTCCTGGTCTGGTGGTGTGACCATGACGGCCATAGCCGCTTCCCACTGTTCGTCAGTAACCATAACTGTGTTTGACTGATGAACCCTCATGCGCGGATGCTGACTTCTTTTCTTTGGGGGTTTCGGTATGTCAGTGGTTGATGCAGCAGGTGAAGGTGTCTTCTTCTTCTTGATGAATGCAGAGGGTGAAACAAGGTATCCTGACTGATCAGGACTAAACTGAGCTGCTGGCTCGCTTGGACCCTCATCGGGCTTCTTGCCTTTGCTTGACTTGCTTGACTTTTTGCTATCTTGACTGCTGGATTTTGATGAAGATCGTACAAATCGGAGCATGTTGTCTGGTACCTGTTCAAATATTATACACATTTACTTAGTATATATATATTACATAAATATATATATACAATCATTGTCTTTGGCTTATTCTCTAATCTCTTAGAGTTGCATACTTAAGAATTTGAAGACTTAAGGTTCTTAAATTCGTCTGTTAGGTTTCATCGAGTCTTAGTGTACCTGTGGATAGGAATTGCAGTTAGCTAGGCTGAAACTACTATCGACCTTACACTAAACCTCCATAACTGTCTAACAGACAAATTTCTTCCACTTAAATCCCTAATCCTTATTTTAACAAGTTAATATTGTGATCGAGTTTAGGTTCAAGCTTAGGGGTCTTAAACACCTAATCTGCTGGAACCTGTGGCTCTGATACCAACCTTGTTGGGTTTTACAGTGGGATCCGGGTTACCGATTTTAAAATAAATTAAAACCGATTTTAATGATAAAATTAATTCCAAATTAATTTAGCAGCGGAAACGAAATTAAACGCGGATGCAACTGTAACAGGATCAATCACCGGCACGACAAACACAGAAAATATATTTATTTAAATAAATAAATAAATACATAAAATCAAATATCTAATAAATTAGATATACCTTGGCGGGATCCGAGCAACCGCTCGAGACACCCGGATTCAACGGGCTCGCGCTAGGACGAACAGAGACGTCCGACTCGAACCTTCGAGACAGATCATCAACGGCGGCATCGGCGGCGGCGACAGGCGGCGGCGGCGGTAGTGGCGGCGGCGGTGGTAGAGATACCACCGGTGGTGGTGACAAAATCTTCTCCGTCGGAATAGCCACCGGGACCGAACCCACGACGAACGACTCGCCGGAGGTCGGAGGAGGGGCGGCGGCGGCGAACGGGTATAGCGGCGCCGGCCACGTTGACGTGACCGGGCGCGGCGGCCTTGGTTGCGCCGGCAGCGCGAGGACCACCGGCCGGTGGTCTCGCGGCGGGGCATGTGCGGCAGTGGCGGCGGCGGCGGCTTGAGCCGCGGCGGCGGCTCGGGCTGCGGCTTCGGCTTCGGCTCGGGCTGCGGCTTCGGCTCGGGCTGCGACGGCTTCGCTCTCGAGACGGGCGCAGATACTGGCTAGACGGGGATCCATCGTAATGAGCAAGGATCACAATGGTGGAGGCGGGCGGCGACGGCGGTCGGCGGCGGCGGCGAGGGAGCCGGCTTCGGCTCTGGTTCGGCGCAGGGAGAGAGAAAGGAGGGAGGAGATTAGGGTTTTGTAACTTGCCTTTTTTTTCAATTAACTCCTCCCTTCTCCCTTTTATTAAATTTCGCGGACCGGGGCCAGACGGACTGGGCCCGGTCGCGATCTCCTTTAATCCACCAATCGATCAGTCCGTTAATCCGGTAACAACTGATCGACTCGTCTTTTAATTACCAAGTATTTTGAACCGATAGATTTTGTCGATTTAAATAAATAATTAATATTTATTTAATTCACCATTTAGTTCGTTTATTTCTAATTAACAATTAATTAGATATAATAGTCCGTTGACCCGGGTGTAACTCTTACGGGTCAATATCGGTCGGGTTCGTTAATTTGTCGGGTCAGGACACCATTTATCCAACAGTCTCCCACTTGGACTGAACGCGACAGTTTAACGATCGCAGCCAGAGGCACTCTAGCTATGCATAGCTACACCAACTAATATTGACACTTTAAGTCGTTTTGCCAAAGTATATCTGATTGACCATCAAGCAGACTGACGACTTGTGCATTCATTGTCATATGTTCCTTTCTGTATAAGACATTGATGAACTATGGGACATGGACTCCCATATTTTATTCATCGATTTTCATTCTCGATACAATTCGAAGTGATCCAACAAACACACAGTAAGTTTGGGTGAGGCCTCACACTTATCACTTGGAATCAACGAGGGCGCCTTTATGTCTAACTGTTGCCGAAGCAAGAGTACAGAATCCCTTGTTGAGGCATACAGCTCCCACTAAACCTCAGAGCCATTCCCAAAAGTAGCCGTTATGGCTGGCAGTTACGCGACAACGTTAGACTACAATCAAAGAATGTTCTTTAGTAGAGAGGAGTTCGAATATGCGTCTCAGGTCTAAGGATACATTAGAGCATGCATTTAATCAAGCAAGCAAGACTTCCATGTTTGCGTTGCATGATGCGAGTTACGTCCAACGTCATTCACCAATGAGGTCTGTGAGTTTTGAACGTTAAACAACTTTAAGGTTCAACTAGTCACAATAGTCTTACTTTAGTAGAGCTCCCACTCACTAATCGACTACGGACATTTAGGACAAGAACTTATTGTCCATGGATTAAACGTATAAATATCGAACACAGTTATGTAATTCATTATTGCATAAACCAGATGGAATAAGAATAATATAGATAACTGTTTTGTGTTCATACATCCAAATACTGAATCAAAACATGTCTTTAGCTAATCTAAGCCCTATCGCTTCTCTGTGGCGTATATGAGTCTCCTGAGTCATAGGCTTAGTGAAGGGATCAGCTAAGTTTTGATCTGTGTGTACTTTGCTTATTTTGATTTCATTTCTGTCGACTACTTCTCTTATGTAGTGGAACTTCCTCAGTACGTGCTTGGCCATCTTATGGGACCGTTGCTCTTTGGCTTGAGCTATAGCGCCAGTGTTATCGCATAGCATCTCGATGGGCTGCCTAATACTCGGCACAGCATCGAGATCGGATATGAACTTCTTCATCCACACGGCTTCTTTAGCAGCTTCTGAGGCGGCTATGTATTCGGATTCAGTAGTAGAATCAGCTACTACTGGCTGTTTTGAGCTTCTCCAAGAAACAGCCCCTCCGTTAAGAGTGAATACGAATCCTGACTGCGAGCGAGAGTCATCTCGGTCAGTCTGAAAACTAGCATCAGTGTAACATCTTACAGTGAGCTCCTCATCAACACCCCCGAATACGAGAAACATATCAGTGGTGTTTCTCAAGTATTTCAGTATGTTCTTTACAGCCGTCCAGTGAGCTAGCCCTGGCGTCTGTTGGTACCGACTTGTCACGCTCAGTGCATACGAGACATCCGGTCGTGTGCAGAGCATGGCATACATGATAGATCCAATAGCTGAGGCAAATGGGATCGATGCCATTTGGCTTATCTCGCGCTCCGTTTTAGGTGCTTGAGATTTGTCCAATATTGTTCCCTTAGTCATGGGAACTGCTCCTTTCTTGGAGTTGCTCATATTGAACCGAGCTATGATCTTATCTATGTATGTGCTTTGACTGAGTCCTAAAAGGCGCTTAGATCGATCTCTGTGAATCTTGATTCCCAGAATATAAGCGGCTTCTCCAAGGTCTTTCATAGCGAAACAAGATGAAAGCCATTTCTTAACTTCGTTAAGCATGGGTATGTTGTTTCCTATGATCAGTATATCGTCCACGTACAGTACGAGGAACGATACAGCGCTCCCACTTGCCTTTCTGTAAACACAAGGCTCATCTTTGTTTTGTTCAAAGCCAAACTCTTTGACTTTCTGATCAAAACGAAGATTCCAGCTTCGAGATGCTTGCTTGAGTCCATAAATGGACTTGCTAAGCTTGCAAACCTTGTTTGGATTCTCTGGATCGACAAAACCATCAGGCTGAACCATGTAGACATCTTCTTCGAGTTGTCCGTTCAGGAAAGCGGTTTTGACGTCCATTTGCCATATCTCATAGTCATGGTATGCGGCTATGGCAAGGAGAATCCTGATCGATTTGATCATGACAACGGGCGAAAAGGTCTCATCATAATCAATCCCTTGAGTTTGAGTGAAACCTTTCGCTACAAGCCGTGCCTTGTAGGTTTGCACATTTCCATGCATGTCAGTTTTTCTTTTGAAGATCCACTTGCTCCCTACTGCCCGTGTACCGGGGGGTAGCTCAATCAAGTCCCAGACGTGATTGTCACGCATAGATTGCATCTCAGCGTTCATGGCTTCAAGCCATTTATCAGATTCCGGATCTGATATAGCAGCTTTGTAATTAATAGGTTCATCGTTAGAATCGGCTATTAATAGAACATCGAAGGCCTCATGATATCCAAGGTATCTATCAGGCTCATATCGTATTCTCTCGCTCCTACGAACGCTTGTGCTTGTGTTTGGGTCTGATGGTGCGACAACAACTTGTCGGTCAGACGCAGCGACCGTTTCAGGGTTGGGTGTATCTCGAATTTCTTCAAGATCCACTGGATCACTATTTGTTCCTCGAGTAAGAAATTCTTTCTCAAGGAATTTACCTTTCCGCTTGATGGAAACAGTGTTTGCATCAGGATGGTAGAAGTAATAACCGGTATTACCATAGTATCCAACGAAAGTTACCTTTTCGCCTCGGGGATCCAGCTTATTGTCAGAATCACTGCTAACATAAGCATCACATCCCCATACCCTGAGGTATGAAAGTTTAGGAAGAGAACCATGCCATATCTCATATGGGGTCTTCCCCACTTTCTTGGTCGGTGCCAGATTTATTAGGCGAGCGGCGGTCAAGATGGCATATCCCCAAAAGGAATGTGGCAAGGTGGTCCTGCACATCATCGATCGAACCATGTTTAGCAAAGTTCGATTCCTCCTTTCACTGACGCCATTTAACTGGGGTGTGCCAGGAGGAGTGGGTTGTGAAACGATTCCACATTCCTTCAGATGATTCAGGAATTCAGCGCTTAGGTATTCTCCACCTCTATCGGATCGAAGTATTTTAACAGTTCGATTTAACTGATTTTGCACTTCGTTTTGAAACTCTTTGAACTTTTCAAAAGTTTCATGTTTGTGTTTCATCAGATAGACATAGGCATATCTGCTGTAGTCATCGATGAAAGTCACGAAGTACCGTTCACGATTTCTCGTCTCGGTTCGAAAGGGTCCACACACATCGGTGTGAATAATGCCTAACAAACCTTGGGCCCGTTCACCTGTATGGGTGAAGGGTGACTTGGTTAATTTACCAGATAAGCATGACTCGCATTCATCGAAGGAATCTGCATCTTGGGATTCGAGAATGCCAGCAGTTTGCAACTTCTTGATGCGGGCCTTACTTATGTGACCAAGTCTATGGTGCCATAACGAGGATTCGTTACTATCAGTTTTGCTTCTTTTAGAAACATGATAGAGCTGGTCGTTTGTTTGAACATCTATCTCATATATGCCATGTCGAGGTTTAGCCTCGAAATAAAAGATATTATTAAGGTAAGCAGAAATCACATTTCCATTATATTTATACCGAAATCCTTGTTCAAACAATGAAGAGACAGAAATAATGTTTCTGGATAAACCAGGTGCATATAAACAGTTAATCAAATTAACTACAAGGCCTGAAGAACATGAAAAAGAAAATGTTCCAGTAGCAAGTACTGGGACCTTCTTCCCGTCACCAACGATGAGGTCCATGCGGCCTCGTTCTGTCTTCTTCCACTTTTCAGGTTCCTGCAAAACATTAACAATGTGGTAACCACATCCAGTATCAAATACCCATGAATTGGAGGAAACAGTGAAAAGTTCAATAACATTTATTGAAATACCTGATGAGCAACCCTTATTAGGGTTCTTGGTCATCTTCAGCTTTGCAAGATAAACGGGACAGTTGCGACGCCAGTGTCCCATTTTGTTGCACTCATAGCACAGGCGCTCCTCAGGAGGCTGAACCTGTGGTTTCTTGCCTTTGCCCTCTTTGACCTTCTTGGCCTTGGAGATCTTTGTATTCGCAACCTTGAGCACGTCCGGCGTGGTCCTGATCTTCACGTTGGGTATCAACGGAATAACCTCCTCGATCGACTGAGCCGAACAATTAATTGCAAGAATGCGATAATGTTCTGGCAAAGATCTGAGTACTACATCAAGAGCCATCCCGTCAGAGATGGAGTAGCCAAGGTCGATCAGCCTGTCGCGATACGCTTTCATCAGCATGACATGATCGTATGGAGAGGAGTCGTTAGCCATAGAGCAGTTCACAAATTGTGAAAGTGCATCAGCTCGCTCAGTCCTCTGACTCAATTCAAATAAGTCCTTGAGTTTACGAATGATGTCATAAGCAGACATCCCCATGAAATTGTACCGATAATCCTGAGTCATACTGGACAACATCAGGTCAGTGACGTCCTTATCATCGTCAGTGTGCTTTTGGAGCTCAGACCGCGAGTTCTCATTTAGCAAGTAAGATGGAATACTCGCGATCGGTCGGTCAATGACATAGAGTTTCCCGAAGAGCCTTAAAAGATTCCTTAGGGTTGTCTGCCATGCGAGAAAGCCAGACTCAGTGAAGGGGTCGAGTTGTACCATTGAACTTAATGGTGGTGAGTTTTCTTTAGCCTTCTGAAAATAAGCAAAGTGAATTTATCAGTATTTTCGATGTTAATTTTTCTTTAAAATAAGTTGGTAAAGTTTATTTTTAAGAAAAATGAGAATTCGTTTAGACGACATTACTTGAGACCGCCAAATGAGCCTCAGGAGCAAGGCCGTGTAAACAAACTGACAACGATTGTTAATTGCGAGACTCAAGTCACAACTCTCGGTATGAGGCCGCTATATACATACATTTGTATTTTGCGATACGTTTAGCCTCATCCGTGCCCACTCTAGCAATACACATCCGTGGTGCGGTGTTGAAATACTCCAACACCACGAACATGCACGTCTAAAGCGATAGTAATCCTAAATGGTCGATTGTAACGGCACGGTGTTGAAATACTCCAATGTCGCCACCTTGGAAGGTACCCTCGGCACCAAGTGCGGTGTTGAAATACTCCAACACTGATGCTCCGGTAAATACGTTCCAAGTTCAACTTGAGATAGGATGGCACGAACTATCAGTTTTATGAATTACCAAATAGGGATATTAATTACTTTTAATATTTAATTATCGTCAGACACGAACGATAAAACCCTATCTCCACTCGGGACCAGTAAATTAATTTAACCTAATTAAATTACTAAGTTGTCGCGAATGGCATATTGTGTGTTAAACGGCATAAGGTCTTGATCTCGCTCGAGCCATACAAGCGAGATCACATGGGACAATTTTAAAATAAATTAAATTACAAAATGGTGAACAATCGAGATGGCATCTCTGTGCGATCAGGAATCCGGTTCAGCTCCCACTGGCTTTGACATCCCTCTTGCGTGTGTCCAGTCTTCGACTTTTGGTTACATACAAATTACAATTACTAAAACTACTTCTAGTAACCTAGCTCTAAATTTGTACAACTTTGAAACCCAAAACCGGGTCCAATAAACCAAAATCAAAAACAACCAATTGGGCCAACAACTTGGGCCAAACAGAGAAAGACAAAACACGCCATGACAATCATACATGATTACAAAATGAGAGGGGTCGGCCGTAACACACAATATAGTATATGGAATTAAAATAACAATTAAATTAATTCTAATTCGCAATCTGGATTTAAGTCGAAATTGCGAACTATCGGTCACAAAAGGACCGAATCTGGTTTGCGCGCGGTGATAATGGCTCTGATACCACTGTTGGGTTTTACAGTGGGATCCGGGTTACCGATTTTAAAATAAATTAAAACCGATTTTAATGATAAAATTAATTCCAAATTAATTTAGCAGCGGAAACGAAATTAAACGCGGATGCAACTGTAACAGGATCAATCACCGGCACGACAAACACAGAAAATATATTTATTTAAATAAATAAATAAATACATAAAATCAAATATCTAATAAATTAGATATACCTTGGCGGGATCCGAGCAACCGCTCGAGACACCCGGATTCAACGGGCTCGCGCTAGGACGAACAGAGACGTCCGACTCGAACCTTCGAGACAGATCATCAACGGCGGCATCGGCGGCGGCGACAGGCGGCGGCGGCGGTAGTGGCGGCGGCGGTGGTAGAGATACCACCGGTGGTGGTGACAAAATCTTCTCCGTCGGAATAGCCACCGGGACCGAACCCACGACGAACGACTCGCCGGAGGTCGGAGGAGGGGCGGCGGCGGCGAACGGGTATAGCGGCGCCGGCCACGTTGACGTGACCGGGCGCGGCGGCCTTGGTTGCGCCGGCAGCGCGAGGACCACCGGCCGGTGGTCTCGCGGCGGGGCATGTGCGGCAGTGGCGGCGGCGGCGGCTTGAGCCGCGGCGGCGGCTCGGGCTGCGGCTTCGGCTTCGGCTCGGGCTGCGGCTTCGGCTCGGGCTGCGACGGCTTCGCTCTCGAGACGGGCGCAGATACTGGCTAGACGGGGATCCATCGTAATGAGCAAGGATCACAATGGTGGAGGCGGGCGGCGACGGCGGTCGGCGGCGGCGGCGAGGGAGCCGGCTTCGGCTCTGGTTCGGCGCAGGGAGAGAGAAAGGAGGGAGGAGATTAGGGTTTTGTAACTTGCCTTTTTTTTCAATTAACTCCTCCCTTCTCCCTTTTATTAAATTTCGCGGACCGGGGCCAGACGGACTGGGCCCGGTCACGATCTCCTTTAATCCACCAATCGATCAGTCCGTTAATCCGGTAACAACTGATCGACTCGTCTTTTAATTACCAAGTATTTTGAACCGATAGATTTTGTCGATTTAAATAAATAATTAATATTTATTTAATTCACCATTTAGTTCGTTTATTTCTAATTAACAATTAATTAGATATAATAGTCCGTTGACCCGGGTGTAACTCTTACGGGTCAATATCGGTCGGGTTCGTTAATTTGTCGGGTCAGGACACCATTTATCCAACAAACCTGTCACACCCCGCCCGCACCTGTCACCCAGTCAGGTTCGGGGGAGGTGTTGTGGAAAACAGGCTGTCGATATCAGATACACGCGGAAGCAACAGAACATGATAATATTAAACAACGGGTTATTTAATTTACAGACAGCCTACAAAGTTTCATAAACTTAAAGTAAATATAATAATAATAAGTCTTGACTTAGTGTCTTAACAGAGTACTATGTCCCTGGGCCCGAAGGTTCTTGATATCTTATAATACACGCATGAACTTGATTCTCTGTAGAATCACCTGTCTAGTGGATCTCTACTAATTTCCTGCAAAATGTATAAAACAACTTGTATCAACAACTATGAAGTTGTTGGTGAGTCGTACCTACACACAATATATCAACATTGCCACTATCTTTACACAAAATTTTATCCGCAATGGAATGAGTAGAAATCTACCAGCAATTCATATATATAAGTTACGGGGTACAACACATGCACCATAAGACATCTAGCATACAAAGTAATTTCACATTCCACGCAATGTTTCCCAATGTAACAGATAGTGCAATAACCAATTTACGCACGAAGCTTTGTTGAATGGTTTATTTTCATCATTGTGGCTCATAGCGTTTTAAACTATAAAACAGAGCAAGGTAACGGAACTCACTTGGTTTAATTGGCAACTTTGATTGTGAGGAATTTCTTTGATGGTTTGACTTTTACTGATAGTCAACCTAAACCAATATTAACAAAATTATTGGTTATAATAGTATCTTGTTTTAATTGAAAACTTGAGTTTAAAATAAATTATGAATCCAATGCTTACTATGGTGTTTTCCAAATTATATATATTCGGTTGACATCTTAATTTAAAATTTTGTCCTAACTTCAAGTGTTCCTAAGCTTAAATAGTCTACACTTCTACTGCTGCATAATGCAACATTGAGTATATTGATAATCGCGACTGGCGACTAACGTTTAATCATTTTCTAGAAGTAAATGTGTTATGAACCGCTTCAGGTTTTATTGAACACGGATTTTCTGTTTTTAGGCATTGTTGCATGATGCAACATTAAACATTCATAATATTTAAACCTTTGAAATTTCAAGTAAATGTCATCTCAATTATATTTTTACAAAACTCAAGCATAAATCTTTGTATTAACCGGTAGAATCTAGTTTTGGTTTTTCATAACACATATCACGGGTCGCGATGGTTACGTTCAAGAACTCGCGATCCGCGGGTTTGGCCAATCACTTTACTAACGGGTCAAACCGTAATCTGCTTATTTTCTTGTCTATATCAAATTATTATAATCATGCCTCTAATTTTCCAAGTCTTCTAACTTATGGATTTCATGTAGAAAAACTAATCACTAAAACATACTAATTTCAATCCCTTTTAATCTAGGCTTCAAGGTCACTTATCATGCATCATAATTCTAGTGATTTGATCAATTTAGTAAGGTTTTAGACTGTTAAATAGGTCATGAAAATCTGATCTTTTAGCATTGTTTAAGGCTGTTAATTTAGTCATGATAGTTCCTAGATTTAAGTCCTATGTTCTACTAAAATTTCTATGCATAAACTAGCTTGTACACTGTGCAGAATTTGTAGTACAGGAGACTTTTTCTCCTTGAAAATTCGATGAACAGCCTAATATATATAAACATGGTACTGGTTTAGAATTTAAACTTATGCTTCTACAAGAATCCCATGCATAGAACAGTTGTACCTTGTGCAGAATTGCTTGTACAGTTGCCTTTTCTTCCTTGCGCAGGAGCTGATGAACAGCAGCAGCCCAACCCCCTTCAATTTTCGAGATTTTCCAGCCCCCTTCCTCCTTGTATTCTCAGTTCCTGCAACCCAGAAACAACCTCCTTCTTTTCCTACAGGTTTGCCATGATTAATCAAGCATTCCTTTGAGACATTTGAGGCTCAAATCAACAAGATTTCTTCATGAAAGTAAGGTAATAAATCATGCTTACCTGGAATGAAATCTCTAGGGCTGATTTCTTCTCTGAATAGCCTCAGATTCGCCTCCTAATCTCCCCCCTGATTTCGATTTTTGTTCATCAATTAGGCTTCTTCCTTTACAACCATTAAACCCTAGACCATGATAGCTTTAAGAGGAAGACTTACCAGAATGTTAGTGCCCTAATTCTTCTTAGATGGATGATTTCTCATGCTCCTGGTGCCATATTCTTGTTCGAAATTTTCTGAGAGGGATGGGGGGAGTCTGTGTTCCCTGCGCTGCATGTATAGAAGAAAGGGAAGTAGAAGCAGCCAAATCTCCTAGTTTACATCGCTGCAATCAGACAAAAACCCAAAATTCGCAGGTGGGCTCTTGGGCTGCGAATTATTTTAGTGATTTGGGCCTTCTCTGAACTTTTATAACTGACCCAACAATTATTAAGTTTGCAATAGAAGTCCAGCCCACATGTTTGTTGTTTGTTGTTGCTTTCGAATCCCGGTTCGAGACTTTTATTTATTGGCTTAAATCCCGAGTCCGAGTGTTACAGGTTTCTAATTTTTTTTTTCTAATTTTTTTATTAATTGTATAGAATTCACATAAATAGTCCCTCCATTTTAATTACTTTATTAAAAGAAGCCTATAGTATGCCACGTCAGCAACCACTAACACCGTTAGTAAAAAACTAACGGTGTATCGTTATAATCCAATACCTATAAAATTGGTATTATTGTGAGTAAATTTTAAAACTCGTATTATTATCCGCCAACTGTGTAAAACTTGTATTATTAAAATCCAATTTTCCTATATAAAAAAAAAATACTAAGAATGAACCAATTTTGAATTTGGATACAATAACCAATATGAGTTAACCAACACGAGGGAGAGACTAGTTTCTAATTTTTTTTAGATAGGTAATGATCTTTTAAACATCTAAACTTTTTTAGATAAGTAATGATAAACCGTAATGATTTGCACAAGTAGTTAAAGTCAAAATTAAGCCAAAATCAACAAACAAAGAAACGCTTCTTGCCAGGGGGACCAAATCAAAATCTAGTGTTCTGCATTGTGTAGATAAAGTGACAAAAAAAACAACCATCTTTGACTCTCAGTATTCAAACACAGAGACAGACATGGAATATTGATGATTTAAAGGGTCTAGACATATAAATTCAGAAAATTTCATCAAAACAGAACTCAACTCACAAACACTGGTACTTTTCCTTTTCATTTCCTACCATAAATCCTTGAAGCCTGTCTGTTCTTCTTCTTAACACCCGATTTTGAAACCTTCAGGCTCCGGTTCACAGCACTCAATCTTGCAAGAGCTGCTTTCATCAAATCTGGCCTGTAGTAGTTGTCAACAACCTGCAATGCATACACACATTGTACATTAGTAATGCCAATCAACTAGTTTTCTTTAGTTGAAAATGAAATATAAAAAATAATTGGAGTGGTAAGAATTGAGCATTTTGAAAGACAATGATGATGTCTTGTTTCAAAGGGTTACCTGGTTTACAACTGTCTTGGCCATTCGGTTGAACTCCTTTTTCAAAATGGACTTGTGGAGTAAAGTAGCAGGCTTGGCCTGTTTCTTGGTCTTGGCTGTTGCTAGAAGAACAGATTGATCCTTTCCAGCTGGCTGAATGGTAACAGTCTTCTTGTTGGCTAGACCTACAAAAAGTAATTTCCAAAATAACATTAATGTAAATTATAATTAGTATTATTAACAATAAATTATCAACAATATATTGATAATCAGAGAAGATATGAATCAAGTATTGGAATTTTAAATATATGAATGCAAACAAAACCTCACAAAACAAAGTACTTAGAAAACACAGAACTAGCAGAGTGAAAACTACCAAAGGAACTATGGCATAACTGTACCGAGACATTATTAGTGGTGTTACTCGCAAAGTAGTCAAGGGTAAGAGTCCATTGTGAACAAAGGCGTAGATTTAGGAATATGGTTATAAGGTGTGTTAGCTTCACAAAAAGAAGTGAAAACCGGGCACCTAGACAAAACAGAGCCAAGCTCAACTCTTTTAGCTTATAAAAGTTCAATAAAAAACTTTTAGCACTACTAACAGGCGATACTAAAGCTTGAGCTCTCTATTGAAACGATCAAACTCAATTACACACATAAGTAAAAAGAAAGTAGCTCAAAATGATACAGAAGTATTTTATCTAGGGTAACTGCCAGCAGTTTAACAAGCACTATGTGACTCAACTACAAATTATTAACCTAAGACTGATGAAGTCATTTAAAAACAGCAATAAATATACCAATCCTATTAGAAAACACCAATACTTAAGCATTAGACGATTGTACAAAGACATAACAAGAGTGCCAACATATTTAAGCAACGATATCTATGCAAATAAAGAAGACATAAAATGGCTTAATATCGAATAGCTGATCAATTGAACACACTTTCTACATATTCACCGCAATTTGATTTGCTTGCGATAAAAAAACGCTATGTCTATCTCTAGAATAAACATTGTATAATCGATAACTACAAATTGAGATTTCGGAGTTATGATTTCAAAACAATTAAAAGAAGTGTGTTCATTTCTGTTACAGATTATCATAACTCAAAAGCTACGATCTAATATTCTTATCACAAACGTCATTAGAAACAACACGAAATCAAGTAATCACAATCGTGCGAAAATTAGGTCGAGAATTACCAGAGTGCTTGTAGGAGTTGAGATTGTAGAGGTTATTAGGCTCTTTGCTGAACTGCACGCTCTGATTTCCATTACCGAATTCCTTCACGAGAAACGAGTTGTTCTTCTTCACGATCTCCCAAATCAGCTGCCCGGGAACAGTAGTCATTTCTCCGAATTAAGCCTGCGATAGATCACAGATTTTAGACGAAATCAAACATCAATACGTATGAATTAGATGAATGAAGATCACTCACCGGCTAGGGTTTTGCTTCGGCGGCCTTTTTCGTTGTGAGAATTATGGAAGGCGGAAAATAGAGCGAGTTCGATTTTATACGCGAGCCTGCTGTAGAAACCCTAGGCCCAATAATAAGAAAGTAAAACTTTCATTTATACCCCTCGTGCTTTAGCTGTTCACTATTATAGCCCTTTGTAATTTAAAACTGGACCGGGTTGGGTTTGGACCGGGCTTATGCAGTTAAAACTGGACCGGGTTGGGTCTATACACAATATACTAGTCACCCATGGTCGTTATATGATTGGACTTGTGACTTCGAGCTAGGGCTCCAAGATGGTGTAGATAGGTCAAGTGACGGGACTCGTCATAGAGCTTGTGATGGTGTAGTTGTTGATGTGTATGGTACAATTGAGGTGGCACGGTTTTGTGGTGGTGATACAGGTTCGGTGTTTCTAGGTTTATAGGTTGAACATCGAGGGCAGTGACATGTGTCACATTTAGGAAGGGTGGGATTGAATATCGGTACCGTTGGAAGGAGCCACAGGACTTACAATGATATGGTTGATGTTTTAGTTGTCTATTGGACATTAGTGTCAGTCATTTTAGAAATATGTGGACAATAGGTCCCGCATTTTGAAAAATTATGGTGTGACTTGTCTTTAGAAGTGAATTTACTTATGAAAATATCTTGCTCAAAATCTATATAAACTTTTTTGAACGGAAACTTTATCCACGAGACAAGTAAGGAGCTAGCCCAAACCAACAAACAAAGCAAAGGGGAACAACAAAAGGAATAACAACCATCAAACAAAATTACAAATTTAATCAAAATGTATAGGATTTTATAGTATCTTCTATTTCTTTTATTTGATTATAGTAATCCTCTCCATAATTAAAGGATAGGTTTGTTTGTTTGATTGTTTGGCTATTTATTTGGCATTTCCTCCTGTACGTGAGAATCGACTTTTATCAATAACATATTATCCTTTGCTCCCAAATCTTAGATGGTATCAGAGCAGGTCCTATAACCCCAACCCATACCAATCGCAACTCTTGATGAATGACAGGAGATGACGATCTGAACAAAGACGGAGACGGGTCCAGCGGGGTGATCAACCATTTTTCCGCCTACTACCTTCATCCATCCGATCTTCCCAAACAACTTCATGTTAATGAAGTTCTCACCGACAACAACTACAGTGGTTGGAGTCAAGAGATTACAAACTTTCTCTTCGCCAAAAACAAAATAGATTTTGTTGATGGAACAATCAAGAAGCCGGAGAAGACGTCCAAAGACTACAAGTGCTATGGAAAAGGGATGGTTGACAACCGCTATGGAAAAGGAGCATATGAAACAGCGTGAAGTATGCCAGTACGGCGTCGGAGATGTGGTCGGATCTGCAGGAACGTTTTGGGAAGGAGAGCGCCCCTAGGGCATACGAATTAAAACAAAAGATCGCCTCCACCCGACAAGATGGTATGTTTGTGTCCACTTATTTCACTCAGTTGCGGTCATTGTTCAATTCTTCATTATTAGTTGTTTCAGTGGGCCAAAATTATGATCATGGGCCATCTCATTTTCAACTGCAGGGTCGTAAGTCTCATTTGAGACATCATCTTCATTTTCACGTGCTAAAAAGGTTTGTGGTGTTGGATCATGTGTTTCAAAATGGGTCGATGCAAGTTTCTCATGGCAAAGACAATTATGGTGCTTAGTGGGATCCTCACTATCCACTTTACCTTCGATGTTTTTGAAGGGGAAAATTTCTTCATGAAATTTAACATCCCTACTAACAACATTTTTTCTAGTTTCAAGATCAAAATTTTTATACCCTTTGGTTCCAAGGGGTTACCCAAGAAAAACGCTCGGTTTTCCTCTTTCTTCAAATTTGTCACCTTTTGTGTTTGTGTTCTTAAAATATGCAAGACACCCAAAAACTCTCAAAAAATTATAGTCTGGTTTTTGTTTCCAAACTTGTTCAAAAGGAGTTTTGTTTTTAATAGCCTTGGAAGGAAGGCGATTAATAATATATATTGCGGTCATAATACACTCCCCCCAAAACCGTTTAGGAAGGTTTGCATCAAATCTTAAGGCGCGAGCCGTTTCGAGTAAATGCCTATGCTTCCTTTCTACGACTCCGTTTTGTTGGGGGGGGGGGGGTGTGGGCAAGTGGTTTCCAATAAGATTCCCTTTTGGTTGTAAAATTCGAGCATATTGTTGGAGGTGAACTCCCCACCATTGTCACATCTAACCCTTTTTAATGTGTTTTTCAAATTGTACCTCAACCATCTTATGGAAATCAATGAGACACTTGCTAGCATCATTTTTGTGTTTGATGAGGAAAATCCACACAGATCTGCTAAAATCATCAACTATTGTGAGAAAATAGTTAGCCCTCGTGTATGATGGTACCCGATAACCTCCCCAAATATCACAATGAATTAATTGAAAATGTGCTTCAGTTTTAATAGAACCAGAAGGAAAAGGTGTTCTTACATGTTTTGCCTTTGCACAAGAGTCACAAATATTACCAAGTTCAGTGATACTACTTTCTAAAAAATCTACTTTAGCAAGTTTTTTCTTTGAAGCATGACCCAATCTTTTGTGCCATGTATCAACTGTGGTCGCCATGGCTCTTCTTTCTTGAATCATTCCCATTCGGTACAGTCCCCCTTGGCATCTACCCGCTCCAATCAAGTTCCTCGTTTGTAACTCCTGCATAACACAAAAATCAGGAAAGAAAGTCACTGAACATTGAAGGTCACGAGTAAGGCGACTAACTGAAAGAAGGTTGAATTTAAAATATGGTATAAAAAGAACTCCGTTCACTTTGACTCCCCCTGAAAGGGTATAATTGCCTTTTCCCGAGACCGGTATGGAATCGCCATTGGGAATGATGACATGCATTTCAAAGGAGGTCACCTTTTTGTTTTCAAGGATATTAGATAAGTGTGTTATATGTTCAGTACAACCCGAATCAATAATCCATTCACCTGTCATGTTTTCTTTATGAGCCATGTTAGCAAGGGGTTTAGTTTGCTCGTCATTACCGGTTCCAGAAAAGTGCTTCAAGAAAAGTTGATAGTTTTCGTTTGTCAAGCCGAGAATAGGACTTAGATCAGCCTCCACGCATGCTTCCTTGATCTTGGATTTGTCTCCCTTCTTCCCGGGCCACCAATCCGGATAGCCAATCACCTTGAAGCATCCTTCACGTTTATGACCATCCCTGTTGCAAAAGGTACAATGATCAATTCCTTCCTTTGAGATTTTGGTAAGGTTTCTGTCTTTGATTTGATTAAGGACACCATCACGCTTTAGAGAGGCTTTGAACGCAGCGGACTCGAGCATGGTTCTCTTCTCTGTTGAGATGGCTCTTTGTCTCTCATCCTCGGCTACCAAGTGATACGTGACTCCAAGAGAAGGGATGGGTTTTGTGGCTAAAATTTGAGTCTTAATAATTGTGAATTTGCAATCCAAACCCATAAGAAATTCATAAAGACGCTCCTTTTCTTGGTGTTCATTGATCTTTTTGCCAATATCACATTCGCATTTGTCACAAGAACATCGATGGAAGGGGTATACCATTGAGGTGACTTGATTGGAAGAAGTTTGCGGGTGATCAACCGAAGGGGACAACTTCACAATGTAGTCGTTCAATTTTTGAGGTTGTGACTTGGTTCGAATGGGTCTCATCTGTGCTCGATTCTCTGTTTGATCAAAAGAGTCACTAGTTGCAATCACAGCTACATTTCTTACTTGGCAAAATAGGCATTGCAAATTTGCATGCTCCATCTTGAGAGGGAGTATAGAAGTTTATAGTATCTTCTATTTCTTTTATTTGATTATATTAATCCTCTCCATAATCAGAGGATAGGTTTGTTTGATTCTTTGGCTATTTATTTGGCCTTTCCTCCTGTACGTGAGAATAGACTTTTATCAATAACATATTATCCTTTGCTCCCAAATCTTAGAAAATGAGCATCACTCTTCCCATGTAGCCACGACTTTGTTTGCCGTGTTTTTGATCCATAAATACGATAGATATTATTTCCCCTGTAATGTTTGTCACGTTCAGAATTTTGTGACTGAAAATCACATTATTTCTTTCCCTCCAAATGCTCCAGCAAGTGATGGCCATAACCAATGACCTTTGGAGATCGAACATCGTGAAAGCAACTATTGTATGAAGGATAATTGCATATATCCTCAAATCAACTTAAAATGCATTGTACGTTATGTATAAAACTTGTGTTTTAAAAAAATATATAACTTTATTTCAAAATAAGGGGATATATGTAATTCCCTCTTTTGTACGTGGTAAATACTGAGCCTCCAGTTTTCGACTTTCGAGTGACATGTTTTTGTGGGAATTCATTTTTGCCTTTGCAAAAAAAGTAAGAAAATAATTGTTTTTAGGTCAAATGGGCTCGTAATAAAAGCGATCTCTTAAAACAGAAAACCCATAGCGTAAAAGCCCAGAAAAGCGAGAGGGTTCCTTTTCCCCCTATTATTCACCGTAAATTCACTCCGTGCATCCGGCGTTGTTTCGTGCATTCAGCGGTTCGTCAGTTGCCAGTCCTCCGCCCACCGCCACTTTCTCACCGGCGTCTGTTAATCCGAAGAGGTTCGAAGATCACGATACTCATTACGTGTACTTGCTATGCTCTCCATAAATCGATTTCTTCGCTTTCATGTTTTAGAGTTATTTTCTGGTAATTTGTAGTTTAGGTTGTTTCAACGAACTTGAAATTATTTTGAACATCTACTACTTCATCGTTGCTGATCGTTGTAAGTTACTAAATTAGTGAAATAATTGTTGATGATTATTGTTGTTCCTTTTTGTTTTATTTCCAGAAAATTGTATCGGTGAAATTAGATTTGAAAGCTCGATCAATGTCGTTATCACTTCCATGTTTTAGAGTGATTTTCTGGTAGTTTGTAGTTTAGGTTTATCAACGAACGTGAAATTATTTCGAACATCTACTTCTTCATCGTTTCTGATCGTTGTAAGTTACTAAATTAGTGAAATAATTGTTGATGATTAGTGTTGTTCCTCTTTGTTTCATAGGTGAAATTAGATTTGAAAGCTCAATCAATGTCGTTATCACTTTCATGTTTTAGAGTGATTTTCTGGTAATTAGTAGTGTAGGTTTTATCAACGAACTTGTAATTATTTTGAACATCTAATACTTTATCGTTGCTGATCGTTGTGAGTTTACTAAATTAGTGAAATAATTTGTTGATGATTAGTGTTGTTCCTCTTTGTTTTATTTCCAGAAATTTCTATCAGTGAAATTAGATTTGAAAGCTCAATCAATGTCGTTATCACTTTTATGTTTTAGAGTGATTTTCTGGTAATTTGTAGTTTAGGTTTATCAACGAACGTGAAATTATTTCGAACATCTACTTCTTCATCATTGCTGATCGTTGTTAGTTACTAAAATAGTGAAATAATTGTTGATGATTAGTGTTGTTCCTCTTTGTTTCATAGGTGAAACTAGATTTGAAAGCTCAATCAATGTTGTTATCACTTTCATGTTTTAGAGTGATCTCCTGGTAATTTGTAGTTTAGGTTTTATCAACGAACTTGAAATTGTTTCGAACATCTACTACTTCATCGTTGCTGATCGTTATAAGTTACTAAATTAGTGAAATAATTTGTTGATGATTAGTGTTGTTCCTCTTTGTTTTATCTTCCAGGAAATTGTATCGGTGAAACTAGATTTGAAAAAGCTCAATCAATGTCGTTATCTGATGAAGAAATCACAAAGGTGCATAGAGTCCGGAAAACGTGTTTTGAGATGCTGAGAGACCGTGGCTATGAGGTTGAAGATTCAGAGATGCAGATGACTAGAAAGGAGTTTATTGATAAGTATAATGGGACCATTAGAAGGGAAGATCTTACTTTTCATAAGTCCAAACCAGACAAAAGTGATCAGGTCTGCCTTTTGAATGCTGAAAGCATTTCTAGATCATGATTGTTTATGTTTTTCATTTGGTATATATGATCAAATTTATGTTTACAACTTATTTTCTGTTTGTGTGCTTGTTTTTGTAAGTCCACTAAGTGTTTGTTGGTTCAATGGTTCAAGTAAGTGAGCTCTTATGAAGTACTTAAGTGCTTGAAGCTTGATGTTTTTACAATTTACACCAGTTTGTTGAATGATGCAGATTCAATGTTGCTGAACACTTGAATAATTTGCATTCATACATTCCTTTTTAGATGTATTATGATATGGTAGCATGTACAGTAAACTGCATGATGCGCGTTTTTGTTTCTTACTTCGCAATAACTCTAGTGGGGCCACAATTGACTTTAGTGTGGTAACTGTTGAGGATGACACATGTTTGTTGTGTGACGGTAGGTTGTTAGACAAGACTAAAAGGGATATTCTTTAGG
Source organism: Deinandra increscens subsp. villosa (assembly GCA_039602395.1). Taxonomy (NCBI): domain Eukaryota; kingdom Viridiplantae; phylum Streptophyta; class Magnoliopsida; order Asterales; family Asteraceae; genus Deinandra; species Deinandra increscens. The sequence goes on from JBCNJP010000006.1 coordinate 58,996,191, forward strand.
GTTGTTGACTGGCTATGTTATACAGAACCAATTGCAGGGCATTCGAGAAGAGGCAAGCTCAAAAGTTGGAGGCGATGGATATGAGGACGCTCAAGTGGATATGTGGGCATGCGAGATTGAACTGGATTAACAACGAGGTTTTTAGTGCTAGATTACATGCAATACATTTTCCATATAAATTAGAGAGGGGGGATTGAGATGGTTAGGGCATGTTTCGAAAGGAGGCATACGACAACACCCGTAAGGAGCATGGAGACCCTCACTGTGGAAGGGAAGTGCAGTGCAGGTAGACCAAAATTGACATGGGATGTGAAAGATTAAACAAGATTTGGTACACTTGCTCCTTTCTGAGGACATGATGTGTGATAGGAACTCTTTGAGATGTAGGACTAAAGTTTGAGACTTCTAGGGGGTGTATAGGCTTTTGGTCTTTGCGAGGGCTGCATACTTTCTTTGTTTCATAGCAGGTTTGTACTATCCGTAGCTCCTTTCTAGCCAATTTTAGGCCCAGGGACACTGTAGTCATAGGTTTGCCTGTAGTCTTGTTTGTTTGTTTGCTCTGCACTTCTTATATATGGCACCCTTGTCTTGCCTTTAGTCTTGTTTGTTTGTTTGCTTTGTACTTCTTATATATGGCACCCTTGTCTATTTTAGTCATATGGGCTTTGATTACTTAATGCTCTTTTATATACTTTCATGTGCTTGTGATACCTGATTTTCAGCCACTTGGATCCATGTATGTGTTTCTTGTATTCCTTATATATGATTTGCATGTACTGCATCTATGCTTTATGCTTTTTGTAAAAAAAGATTGAGCCGAGTGTCTCCCTGGAAGTAGTCTCTTTACCTGTTAGTGTTAGGGTAGAGGTAAGGTGTGCCTCACCCCCCCCCCCCCCTCCCCCTCCCCGGACCCTACCTTTGGGTGGGATTTACTCGGTATGTTTGTTTAGTTCGCAGCATAACACCTACTGTCCAATCTAGTCATTTAAAAGCATCATTTCTGATTTCTGTGTTTGTGTTTATATTTCATTTTAGCAATATGTGGTTATTGAAGCTAATCAGTTAGATGGTTGAGATGAAGCTATTCGTGATACTAATTATTTCCTATTTTGGAATCAGATCTATGTTTTCTTTCCTGATGAAATGAAGATTGGTGTGAAGGTAATCAAGAATTATGTAATCCGTATGGAAAATGAGAATGTACGAAGAGCAATTGTAGTGGTCCGACATAGTTTGACTCCCAGTGCCAAGGCTTGCCAGGCTGAGATAGCAGGAAGGTTCCAGGTGGAAGTGTTTCAGGTGACAGTTAATGATTTGCATGCTAGTAATAAGCATATCATATAAAAAAAATGGAAAAACAGGTCGGCCTAGCGGGTTGAGTAATGGGTCTAAACAGTTAGTTTTTATGTGACTCACGAACTATCTGTCCAGAGTTTTCAATCAATGTTATTTATTAAATAAAATGATTTAGTAGGTTTTATGCATAAGGACGAATTCCTTCCTGCTAAGCTAATTTGTGCATGGTTTTACCACACAAATAGTAAATGGTTTTCGTGGCTGTTGATACAGGAAGCAGAGCTGCTGGTAAACATTAGATATCATGATCTTGTGCCCGAGCATCTCCCGCTTACAAATGTGGAAAAGAAAGCTTTGCTGGATAAATACACCGTGAAAGAAGCACAGGTTAGCACCTCTTTATGTAACTCCTTCTAGGAGGCTTTGACTTTCATGGTCAAATGGATTACTTACAAGTTTTAAATAAAGTTTCAGTTGGTATTTCATACTATTTGTGGATGGTTTTTGCAGCTACCTCGAATGTTGCATACAGATCCGATAGCCAGATATTATGGGTTAAGGCGTGGGCAAGTTGTTAAAATTTCGAGACCGATTGAGACGGGGACTACTGAGAGAAACAAGGATGATTTTGAATCCAATAAAAGAGACCGTAAAGAAGAGATCTGCTATGTCACTTACAGAATTGTCGGGTAAACTTCAATTCTGGCTGGTTAAAACGTTTCATTAAATTTAAATTTGTTACAAGTAGACCAATTATTAGCGGTTATATAACATTTTTTCTCTAATGAAAATTATGGTCACGACATGCAAAAACATAATATACAATAGACCCGACAAAATGGGTAGATCAAATGGTTTGGGTACAATGTACTCGAATAATCAATTTGGGTTTTAGATTATAGGATATAATATAGATTATGGGCAAGTGGATATTTGGCTAAAGTGCTAATTGTTATTGGGTTATTTGTGAATTGGTTTAAATAGTTTTTAATTTTTCCTATTAGAATAGTTATATTTTTTTAATTAGTTTATAATTAGATATACTACCCGTGTGTTGCTGAAGGATAATGCGGGTATACAAAACATTTGTATTGCTAAAGTGCAACATAAAGAAAACGAAAATGAAAAAAAGACAACGCAACAACGTTAGTCTGGTTAAATATAACACTACAGACAATTAGATACCTAAAAGTAACAATGTGAAACTAGAATTAAAACTATTAAAAAAAATTTATTTAAAAAGAATGAAAAATACTAATAAAGGTGTTGTCGCGGAGTTAACGTGGGTAAATAAAACAGTTGAATTGCTATATCGTCATGTATTGCAAGTAGAAATGAAAAAAAAGGCTCAAAGAACCAGAATGCTTAGACTATTAAGTCTACTATCTAATAATTTTGTTTAACGACTGTATCTATTAAACCACCAACTTGTGTGCTGAATTCGTTAAGATTGAATATAAAAAAAATTATGTTACACTACTGTATCTATTACACAATCAACTCTTTTACTAAACTCGTTACGGTATGATAAAAAAATAAAGAAAAAAAACTAACAAAAATAATGCTAATAAAAAAAGCACACTAACAGATAGAATGAATTAGAGGTATAGGTAAATAGTTTAGATATGTTAAATTTTAATTTTTAAAATTTAAAATACCTTTTTAATAAGCGTCTACGTCAAAATTTCATGGGCAGGTCACACTTTCTTCTCATGGTCAAGACATAGATCAATTAAAAAAATTCATGGGTGTTGGGCGACCCTTTCAAGGGCAACCGGTATGCTCGGCGTGATGCCTTGCGTCGTGCATACGTGACCAAAAATAACGGCGTGAAACCGTCCCGCCGTTGCATTAAAGGTCAGCGTTGAACTTATGCGTGAAGTTCTTCACGGTTCAATTGTGGCGTTGAAAGGATTGGGAGGTACTCTTCTCCTTCCAGAAATGTAACACATGTCACTTTCTTTGATTATATTTAATCTAAACATATAATTAAGATATTGGCATCACACCACACATCACATCATGTATACTACACTTGGTGTTATAAAATTGTGTTATCTAGTCGGCTGTCATCTGACATGATAACACCACTCGTCACGTGACATGATAACACCACTCACAACACCATGGTATACCATATACTCTAGATATCATGACTAACACATGTCAAACCTAGCTACTCTAGCTGACCAATCAAATCAATCCTTTTGGTTTTGTTTGTCATTCTCTAAAAACTATAATTGGCGGTTTGGCCTAGAATTATTGTTAACATCAGTTGAACCTAAACCATGAACGCTTAGGCAAGGTGGAGTGGAAGCACGGCTTCCTCGGCAATGTGGGTTTGCCGCTGGCTTCACTGCCGCCACTACCACGGCTTCGGCAAAAAATTAAGCCCCACGGCAACATGTAGCCGATGCGGCTAGAAATGGATGTGTGTGTATGTGGGGCCTATCCCCATATTAAACTCTACCTACAAAATTATATAACCCCTCTTAAAATTCTTTAAAATTCTACTTTAATTCTAGTTTTTTCTGTCTCCTACGTGTCACTCTCTTATTGCTTACTACCAAAACTTCAAAAACTTAAAATTCTATTACTTCCCCTCACCCTTAGACAACAAGAGTATTTGTACGGTTGTACCGTAGTAAACCAGAACCAATATGGTCTTTGGTTATAGTTATTATTGCTATAATTCAATTGTTGGTTCCGTGTTGGTCGGTCCAGAACCACTTTCGGTTCTAGTCTGATTCACTTGTTGTACTATTGCAGACCCTTATTTGGGTTGGTCCCATTACGCATGCGTTAGTCTTGGACAATATAATATATAGGCATGAAAATGAGACGACGGGGCATGTGGGCTGATTGCATACAGGGGGACCTACATACCTTACCGTGGTCCATCATGACTTCAACGACCCTTCCCTCATGGGTTGTGGACCTTTCTTTTCTTTATGACCGCAATTTACGATAAGTGAACATTACGACTTACATGACATCATGCTTGCTTGCTCCCCACATCATTCCTCCGCTTTTAATGGACCAATCTAATCTAAGAGCATTCACATCTTTCTCTCTCTCTATCTCTCTTTTTTTAACTTTTTAACGTAGTTTGAAACTACCCTTAAAATCCTACTTTAAAACTATCCTTAAAATCTTTAATACCTGAGTGAACCTTTGTGAGACGGGATTACAACTATCCATACTCGATTTGAAACTCTAGGCTTGACTCACAAAGATTGATTCACTAGAAACAACATCAAGAAAGAAAGTCACCACTTGAAAAAACCTTCATAAGTCAGGTTTGAACTTAAGACCTCAACGCTCCTAAGCTCTAACCATCATCTTCATACCGTTTAGCCAAATGTCATTTCTATACCCCATCTCAAAATATTAAAGAAAAGTACTTATAACGTTTAAAAAGTCACTCCTTTCCATATCCCATCCCCATATATTTGTAGGAAACAAAACCCACCTTTCAAATTTGATACGCAATATATCTACCCCTAAATCTTATAGTTTATATTATTTGTAAGCGAATGTGAGTGGTACAGAAAGAAAATAGATATGAGAATGGGATGTCAGGAATTTTAAAAAATAGAGTTTTTTAGTTAAATTATAGAAATCTGGATTAAGAATATGGATGGGGAAGGGCCTCTAAATGCTCTAAGAACCACTTTTCAATCTTCTTTTCTAAATGTCAAATCTTTACTACTCTTAAACTATACCCTTTTAAAATTCTAGTATCCAGAATTAACCCATGTTCACTAAAGTAATGTTTCCTATTTTATCGATCGGGGTAATTCCATATATCCTTCTCTCAACTTGTAAGTTGTATCGATATATATTTTTTCTGCATACAAGCTTTAACGTATTATATACAATGCTTAAAATGCTCTAAGTACGGATAAGTTTAGGGGAGAATATCTATAAATACAGTGCATTTTTAATGCCAAATCTACTCATTTATATGGTTGATTTCACGCAAGTACAAGTGGCGTTTTCGAATTTATTAATAGTTAAACTAATATTTAGATTTTGATTTCACAAAGTACGCGTATGATTCTAAACATCTGAATGTTTTATGAAATGGTTTTATAAAATGTTTATAAATAAGTTATTTTATTAAAGAAGTCCTTAGACAGGTTACATTTGACGTGTCGAAGACATATATAATGTAAAATAATTTTATTTATTTTATTACAAAACTACGTGACATAACAAACTACATTTTTGCCAATATCCGGATACAAGAATACAACATTCCGGATATAACTGACATCGTGGGTCCAAGTTTCGAAGTTGCTCAGCCTGGGTAAATCTCCTTCATATTTTTATATAAATATTTATCACCAAACTAATATTTAATCACATATTTAAATTTTGATTAAATTACGAGACCTGTTTATGTGATTTCCTTAAATTTTATCTTTCGTTTTTAGGTTTCAAAAATTAAGATTACAGTTTGAAGGTTTGCATTTTGTATCATCTTTAGTTCCTGTCACTAACCGTTGTTAGATTTTTCCGTTAAACCAGTATAAAATGACCATTATACCCCTATCTGTTTATTTAAAAAAAAATCATTTACCACCACTCTGTCCCGTTGCTACCACCGTCACCACCATCGTTGTCATCGACATCTCTAGTGCCTTTGAATATTTTAAAATTAAATGATAGGGGTATAATTGTTATTTTACACTGACTTAACGAAAAATCTAAACGATAGGGATTAAAAGTGTTACAAAAATACAAACTATCGGATCATAGCCATAGATTTTTAAAACCTATAACGATAGATGAAATTTATAAAAACCAAAAAGACGATTCTCGTAACTTACTCTATTTTTTTAAGTAATCAAATCAACATCAGTTAATTGATTATTGCAGATCCAAGCTAGATAGTTAGTTAGCATCATAAATATTGATTGATATTCATTCATATTGATCATCAAAATCGACAATTTGAACGTCAAATCTCACAGGTTTATATTACATCCAGTTAAACCCTAAACACGATGGATTAACGGATGGCGTTTGATTGATATAATCATCATCTACTACGGTGTTACTATAATTTAGCAAATTAAGTTAAAACTAGATTGATTCATTTTTTGATTCTTCTAATGGAAGCTCGAACCTGGTGTGAAGATGGAGAGATCAGGCCATCCGTTCTCTCCTCCATTCCAACAGCTCGAATCTCCTCTCTCGATTCCTATTCCACCGACGTCGTTTTGAATTTGATCGTCGCCGTTGCCGTTGCCGTTGCCGTTATCGTTATCATTCAGCCGTAGAAAATTGCTTCGAAAATCACCGGCAGCAGCAATCGGATTACGAATCAACACATCCTCATCAGATCTGCTGCTCACCAGATTGAAATTCAAACCTTCCATTAACAGATTCCCAAACGGTCCCATCGGATAACCGCCAGATTCCACCGCCTGATGATCCTCGCTACCTGACCGGTACACAACCGCCGCTTCCGCTTCCGCTTCCGGTTGCGCTCCTCGCGTCGACGTCACCGGCGCCGGTGCCGTCGCCGTTGCGGTTAACGTGCGTTTCGTTGAATTTGAAGATCGTTTGGCGATTTTGCGAGTTCCGCCGCCGATCGGGATGTTACGGAGAGTGCCGCCTTTGGTCCAGTAACGGCGGCAGTTTTTACAGAAATGGCGAGGCTGTGAGAGGTTGTAGTTGTTGTAGTAACAGAATTTGGTGTTGCTGGAGTCGCATCTAGGGCATTTGAGATGCTCGTGCTCCGGGAACTTGTTGCTAGGGTTCATATCTGACGGAGATGGAAACGGATGCATTGATTTCGGCCTTCGGTTTGCTTGTAAAGTTAGCGAAATCGAATCGAGAGGGTTTGAAAACGGAGATCGGAGAGAAGATTTGATGGAGATATTTGCAGAGAGAGGGGGAAGAGTCTGCGTGAAAACGACGAGCACCACTCACTCTTTACACAAATGACTTCCACTCTCTTTCCAAATGGAATTTTGGTGGGACTCATTTAAAGTTGCTTTAAAATATCTAAATAAACTTTTTCTTTTTATAATATGAAGACAAATTGAAGGTTTGGAGTTGGGTTTCATTTTTCAATTGTTCAGAAGTGTAAATTTATACATATTTTGTTAAAAGGTTTATACGTATTTAGTGGATTATTTTCGTTTTTTCGATCAAAAGTATAAATTTTTATACGTAACTATTGACTTTTGATCGTTTTATATATATGTGTTCAAGCTCCGTTACTGACTCAGACATGGTGTAATTTAGTATGGAAAGTAGGGTGGATTTATTATTAGGACAAGAGTAATGGACACACCGCACTATGTGGGGGTGCTGATGTGGAGTGAAGTGTGGTGCGACAAATCCTTCTCTGTGATGTCGGAGTTTTGCTTCCAATGCGGCTCCTGTCCACTGCACTCACTCATCTCTTCACATTTGATCATTTTTCATCTGTTTTTCTCTAACCATAACTGTCTCTCTCATTTTTTATTTTTAATAATGAAAAAAAAGTAAAGTGTGGTGTAGGGTGAATATTATGGGTGTAAAGAGTGAGTGTGAAAGTGATGATGAAATGACAAAAAAAAAATGAAGTGCTAAAAAAAGTGAAGCGTAAACATTACGATTATTTTTTTAAAAAAACTTTCTTTTGAACCATAACCATAAATACTGGTTTATTTTTTTTTTGATAATCTCAAAGTTTTTATTTACATGTGTTCTTATGAGTTGTTTATAGAATCCCATAAAGTTTTATAAAATTATATAATATATAAAATTGAGTTAAATAAGAATGATACGCTTTCTTTGATTATCATGTATCCTGTTCTAACTAATATCACGTGTCAACCACCTAATATATATATTTTTGTTTTAATTCTTTTATCTAAACATAACATACTTATCACATGAGTTTATAGTATATTGATTACACATAACATTTAAATCTATAAATCCTAGATTTGATACTTGAAAACTTTGACTTCTAATTGTAACATCTTTACACATATTTTTTTTTTATATTTTTATTTTCTTTATATTATACGTATTTGTGTAACAGAGCATCTAATAAAATCTAGTTAAAAAGAACTCCATGAACACAACTAACACAACAAAACTAGAATGCAGAATTGAAAGTTTTTTTTTTGGTGAGAGTAAAATTGAAATAAGTAAACTTTTAGGCATTTGTAACATCTTTTACAAGGTATAAACTCATACTAAAAGATTACTTCTTGTCTTCTTCCACAACGTGTCCTTCTATCGAGAAAAAGTGTCTTACAAACAAAAAAGCACAATAACGTGAAAACGACGTATTAATTAACCTATGAAAAGGTGAGAACGTATGAACACAAATTATTAAGATCTAAAATGGCAAGAAAAAATTCATCCCTTTATACAAGATCACAAAATTAGCTAGTAGCACATAACCAATATCGAGAAATCGGTTAAACCCACCAAACAACTCAAACCAAATTGAAGCAATAGTTCGGATGGTTTAAGGTTTAAATTAGACAGGAGCAATTTTTTAAAAACCGGTTCGAACCGGCCGGTTCAACCGCGAACCGCCTTCCTCACCGGTTTTTATATCCCGATTTTTTGGCAATAACCGGACCGGGTCTAACCGGCCGGTTTTCCGGTTCAACCTGTTTTCTGATTTTTTTTTAATTTTTTTTATTTTTTAAAGTTTAAAACTTATATTTTCTTTTCTTATGAAATACATATTTGATATTATTTTTGAGTGGATTTTAATTGTATTTTAACTACTTTTGTTGGGGTGTACAAGTTTATTAGCATTTTTATAAAAAAATATATATAAATCCCCTAACCGGTTCAACCAGCCGGTCTAACCAGTCCCAGAAGGTTTTCCGGTTCAACTAAAAAACCGGTTTTTAAAACATTGGCCAAGAGGTAAAATGATACAAATCCGGAACCCGAGCAACTTGATTCGAATGTAGAACCCGACCCGGCCGGTCTGCGTGAAGACAACCTGATCTGAAACCCGTTAAACCGAGTTTTCGGGTTTATCTATCTTTTATTTACTTGTTTTTACTTATTAGACTTTAAATCCTAATTGTTTAGCTATTTAAAGCCATTAGGCTATGTGTAGTGGATAAAGCCCCATAAAGCCCACAAGGGGCATTATGCGCCATGTGGACGCTGACTGGGCAAGGGGCTTTATGGGGCTTTATGGTGTAGTGGATAAAGCCCCATAAAGCCCCACCATCATTACTTAATATTTATTTATTTTTTATTTTTTATTTTTAAAAAAAAACTACTTTCATAAATATTAAAACTAAAAAAAAAAATATTACAACTTAATTAAAATAAAACATACAATTACTTAAAAAAAAAATACAACTAATTAATCATCGGATGGCACGTCGTCGTAGTCTTCTTCATTTTCTTCATCGTCACCCTCATCTTCTTGTTGCACAACCGGTGGGGGCACGTAATTAATTGGCCTATACGTCCAAGTGTGTTCAACCAAATCGGCTTTTAGAGAGTTATGTATCTCTCTTGAGCGCAACATCGCGTAGTTTTGAAGTCTCTTTTCTTGTGTCGCTGGTGGCATCTCTTGGATGTGTTCGGGTCGAAAGTCGGCACAAATCGCAAGACCCTTATCCTCTTTGTTCATGTTGTGCAATAGGATAATTGCGCGCATGTAATCCTCCATCTTATCCTTCGTCCACAATCGACAAGGATTTTTAAGAAAGTGCCATTTTTTTTTTAGATTTCCAAAACAACACTCAACGTCCTTCCGAGCCGCCTCTTGAACCGTCTTGAAATATCGTCGCTTTTCATCAATTGGGTCTTTGAAGGTCTTCACAATCATCGAATACTCCGGATATATCCCGTCACCCAAAACATATCCATGTCGGTAGTAGGTTCCATTCACGTAAAACCCGACCTTCACCATCTTATCGGATATATAATCCTCGATCACAGAAGAACCTTCCAAGACGTTGATGTCATTAAGGGACCCCGCGACACCACATTTGGCGTACCAAATCCAACGATCGTTTGAGCAAACGGCTTGCAAAATAACCGTTGGACCTTTCTGGTCACCCCTCGTGTGATGTCCTCGCCATTCGGTTGGACAATTATCCCAAGTCCAATGCATGCAATCTATACTTCCAATCATGCCGGGTAAACCATGAACTTCTTCGTGGCGATCGTATAGATTTTGCATGTCGTTCCAAGTTGGTTTTCTCAAATACCGCGTCGTGTACAAGTCGGCAAGCCCTTTGCAAAATTCTTCTACGGTATCTCTCGTTGTCTTCTCGGCCATCTTCAAATATTCGTCGTTGATATCCGTAGTGTTGCCGAACGCAAGAATTTTTATCGCCGACGTACACTTTTGAATGGAAGTGAACCCAAGTTTTCCAGTAGCGTCGTACCGTTGTCTAAAATACGGTGAATGCTCCTCCAAATCTTTAGCTATACGCAAAAATAGCCGTTTGGTTATCCGAAATCGTGTTTTGAACGTCTCATCGGAGTAGAGCGGTGATGGGCCAAAATAGTCTCTCATCAAATTATCGTTGGCGGCATTACGATCACGTTCAAGATGTCTCCGCTTGATAACCGGGCGTGGTACCGGCATGTCAAAAAATTGAAGTGCGGCGGAGACAACCTCGTATTCTTCATCGTCGAATAAACCGAGTCGAGTGGCGGAAGAGGGAGAGCCCATTTTTTAAAAAAAAATGAAAGTGAGTGAATTGAGAGAGATTGAGAGAGATTGAGAGTGTTAAGTTTATAAATTTGGGAGATATATATATAGTTTGAGAGTGTATTTAAAAAAATTGAAAATTAAAAAAAAAAAAAATTATACCGTTGATATAGCCGTTCAACGGCTATATCTCGAAATTTCAACATTTCTCCGGCGTTATACCCTTGACGCCCGGGGCGAATTTGGGCTTCATAACGCCCCATAACGCCCAGCGTAGTGGGCCGGGGCGTTATGTGGGGCGTTATGGGGCGTTATGGAGCCCAAAAACGCCCCACTACGTTTAGCCTTATGTGAGGATTTATAACTAGTTAATTGTTTAATAAAGTTTGCTTCACAAATGTCAGTGTATATGCCAGTGTCAAAGACACAATGCAATGCATGTTATGTAGAAATGGGCCTGCAATATGTATCTGAATGCATGTTATTTTATAAAAAGTAAAAACGGACCTGCAACTTTGCCTTTGACTTCTTCTCGTGGAGCAGAAGATACCCTGTAAGTGGGAGTTTCGAAGAGAAGATCGATCGTGTGAAGTGCCGTTGTAGTCTAAGTCTGAAAATGGGGATGGTATCGGCCGGACTGGAGAAGAGACACCCGTGTGAGGTGTCGTCCGGTAATTACACAATCGTTCGGAAACTAAGGGTCTAGTATATGTATATCCGATAATCATGGACACCGGCGCTTATGCCGTTCAGAACAGGGGCGGACCTACTTGAAGGGCAGGGGTAGCGCCCGCTACCCCTGAACTTTTACTGCGATGTGCATTTTTTTTGGTTTTCGGTATTTCGCTATCTCTGAAACGAATTTTCCGCTACCCCTCGAATAAATTTTATGGTTTTAGTTAGATCATGACTTGAAAATATGATCAAAAGCCCATTAATTACCTAAATTTTTTTCCAGAGGCGCTGCCCTGAACCCTCGTTAGTCTCAACATATATATTTTTTAACGCTACCCCTGAATTTTTTGTCTGAATCCGCCCCTGGTACAGAAGAAGGTAGTGGCGAAGTTTGAAAGAAAACCCCGAGGAGGCGGAGCTCAAAAATTCTACCAAGGGGGCGATACTCAATACATTTAATTTTTTTTACATGAAATCATGAATATTAATGCTTCCAGCCGTAAAAATTAAGGGGGCGGTCCGGTCCCTTCAATACTTCATCATTGGAAGAAGAGAAGTATCCTGTTATGATCAGCCCAAAGACTCACAAGCCTAAAGATCTAAATCTAATTAAAAGGCTCAACTACATCAACCCAAATAAGAAATAAGAAGATAATGGGTGAAACGATGAAGTCATAGAAAAATGATTGTGAATGCTTGGTGTCTTCTTCCCATCTCTCTACTTTGTAATCTCTTGTTTCTCATCTCCTTCTAGTTGTCACTATCACTATTATTTTAATTACTTCGTAATCGATCATTGTCTAAAGGATTATTGACTAGTATTGTACCTAATGTGATCTCAAATGCGATCACTTCTTATCTAGACCCTCCAATGTGATGTCCGTCTAACGAGGCATGTGAGCCTCCGGCCCACACATTAACTTAATGAATGTAATAAGTCGACATGTTCTATGTTTAGGACCTGCAAGTTTGACCTTTGTATATTGCATATTTTGAGATTGTCACCTACAAATGTCCAATGTAGGTTGTACTATGTGTAACATGATTGCATCTCTGTACTTTTGATCATAGAATTTGTGTAACCTAAAGAAAATATCTAAACATGTTACATGAACATGTTTACCTTAATGGGTGTAGAAAATACCTGAACGTGATTAACCCGACATAACCCAAACCTGAATAAGACAACTAGGGTCGGGTCTTATAGGGTCTAAAAGTATCAATCGGGTTAACTCGACAAACCCGAAATGTAATTAGGGTCGGGTTACAGGTTGATTTTAAAAAAAACCAGGTTTCGGATTAACCCAAATAATGAATATCCCAAAGTATTTCAAGTTGCTGCATTGGTCGTTGTTTTTAAAGACAATTTTCAATTAATGTTTTTCTAAATACAGTATCATGACTCATGAGTACGAAATTAAATTGTTTAGGAATGAAATTGTTTTGTTGAAGTTGTTAAAGCTATAGTTTTAATTAGATCTTCTACGGTTTTAATCAAAATTTTGAAATTAGCCTTGAGTAATCAATTAATTAGGATATTCACTTAAATGTTGGGTAGTGTAGACTCATTTGATGTGGTTTAGATTATTTGATGTTAAATGGTTTGCTTGTTTTAAAACTTTAAATATAAAATTGACATAAAATATAGTTCTATTAAAACCCGATTAACCCGACTAGCTCGACCCTAATAACCCGAAACCCTAATAACCCGAAACCCGTCTAACCCGAACTTGATGAACTCGAACCTTAATAGGGTCAGGTTGCGGGTGCATTTTTTTATAAAAAAACCGACTAACCCGACCCTAATAACCCAAAGCCCAATCGAGTTGACCCGATTAACAACCCTAAGCACAACCCACTTCGTGATAACTAGTATATGATGTGTTCATCTATATCGTTTATCATAAAGTATGTATAATATTTTAAGTAGAACTATTTGAACAGGTTGTAGTTGAACTATTATAAGATCTAGAACCGGTAACCAGAGTTGTAAGGTTGAGCTCTTGATGTCATGTGAACCACACGAAAATACTGAATCTAGTCATTGTATAGAGATAAGAGACCACAAAGTATGTTTCTCTCGTGGTGCCACGGATGGCGCCAATATAGAAACGGGATACCTCGGGATGGTCAGAGTGGAACGCCAAGGACGGACCTTCGGGGCATTGGGCCGATCTACAATGTGGAAGAGATGGGTTGAACCTCCGAGCCAAGCTAAACGAATCTGGTATCCTGGGTCTTGTCATGTACCTGTAACATGTAAGGAATCCATTAGAAGGGGGCCAGAGACCGGGGTCTCTGGACCACCATCTAACGATCAAGTCAGTAAGAATATGTATATATATATATATATATATATATATATATATAGTATGTGTATATATGTATATGTATGCGTGTGAGAACATGTGAATACGGGAGAGTAAGTTTCTCATGGGATGAACGGAGTAGTCCATCCATCTAGTAGGATGAAGGAGAAACTAAGACATTCGTTTATTTTCCATATTTGTAACCCGACCCGTTTCTATTATCCATGTAATTTCAATTTTTATTCAAGCAATCTCGACAAATTTCGATAATCATTTTTGGTATTTGTTTCACTTATGAATGGGTAATTTAGTAAATTACCGAACCACACACCCGATTAACCAGGAAAACAACGTTGGTGAAATTTCAAATTAAATATTCAAACAAGCATTTCAATAATACATACTAGGGCAAATTACATTTTACGTCCTTTAAAAATTATTCAAATTTCACTTACGTCATTAAACTAAGAAAATAACAAAAAAAGTCCTTTATGTTTAAACTTTGTTACAGGTTACGTCTCATGCACTAACGTCCGCTTAATTAAAAGGTTAAATCAAGTCACGTGCCTCTCACATGAGGGCAAAATAGTCATTTTTCTCTTTTTACAATTTAATTAAAAAATTTACAAAATCTTTCTAAAATGAAAATACAATTGTTTAGATCAAGCACATCTAGTAATTAAAAGCACATTCACCACCACAAGACCGACAACCTAATTCAACCACTCCAATTTTGGCGCCAATGACCGCACCGCCTCCTCCGACTCCGGAGATGGCGGTAGAGTTGAGCAGCGGCCAAGACGTGTTGACTCAGATCACCAATGGCGGTGTTGCTATGTTTATGGGGACGAATGTCGCTGGTACCGTTGTTTGGGGGGGGGGGGGTTGAGAGATGAGTCGAAATCGAATGGGGTGATGACGACATATATAGAGATGTGGAATGAGCGCTTTGCGATGATGGGGAAAACCTTAGAAGCCAGAAACCTTGTACGCCATCACCTGTAGTTTCATTTTTATTACAACGAAGATGAATCACTGGTGTCTGTTTTACATTCTAGTCTGGTACATTTTGAATTGGTGCAAACACTAACTTACTTTACACAAACCCGAAGAATTTAAACAACTTTGGCAAAGTATGCTTATCGTTTTCGTTTAACCGCCTCCTACCTCATCAAGCTTATGAACAATCAACATTAACATTCTAATTATCCTCTAATATGTGCTCCATTAGTTATCTATGACATGTTCATGATCTCCTTCAATCACCAACTTGAATGTTGTGTAAGTAGGAGAGACAAGTTCACACTAAAAGCCCTAAAAGTCCAAGCATTTACTTCTTATCCTCCCCCCTTGTCCCCCAACCACCTTTGGCTCATTAAATACACTCCTTAACTGAGATTTTTCGTCCACTTACCATTTCCAAGAGCTCATTCACTTTATTCTACAAATAACCAAGCAAAACACTAGTTTCCTCATACCTTCACTTTCATAAAATTTCATCAAATTTGTTAAGTCAACTTCTGTGAACCATATATCCCTCATACTTCATCGTAATCCATCATGTATTGGCTAGAAATCTTCCTCTGTGAGTCCTCTAAAACGCCAACCCATCTCACTTAATTATGTTGAGAATTCAACCCTCTAGACAATTTTCAACCACAACTACTCCAGAATCTCGCTGCTGTGTAATCTTATTTTTTGTGACGTATTTGAGGTAGCAAACAAAACCAGCTGATTCTTTTTCCCATCTCTTCTTCTTTCTAAGTAATACACGAGAGACATAAAGTTTGCATCATTTGGGTCCCTAAACCTTCCAGAATCTCCTTCCAAAGTCGACCCAGTTTTCTGCCAGAAACTGTGTTGAAACTCAAGAACTCTTCAAGACTTCAAGTGTTGATCCAAGATCAACCGTCATCTTCATTACCTTCTCCTTACATTTATAAAAACCTTTCATTCCATGTTCCTTAAATACTCATTCTTTTTTATATCTAAGAACACCCATTTAAAAGGCTTGTTGGTTAATAACCTTTAAAGGAAAACTACTCAACTATTAAGTAAACATCCTAATCATCTTGTGGGTTATACAAAATAAATATACATCTTGTTTCATAGAAACCTCACAGAAATTCTGTGAAATCCACAGAAAATCTGTGAAAATCACAGATTCTCTTTTTCACTTTAAATTAGCGATATCGTGGTCATAACAAACTGAAAATGAACAAACTTAGACCCCATGATTAAGTTCTTTGAGTTAGCTTTCCATTGGTAATTAGTTTGCTTTCTAATTCAACTCCAGGACCACGTAACAGTCCCTACAACATTGTTGCGCATTTCAGTATCTTCTGTTTTGTGAGGTTGTTTCGAGTTATTTCATAGCGTCTTCTAAACATAAGTTGTTTGAAATACTTTAAACTAATAACCTGTGAATTTTGGTAGTTTTTATAATACATGTGACATTTTACAAATGCACTTAAAGTCACAATCAACAAGCTGTCTAAATTCTCAAGATAATGCACTAAACCAAAAACTAATATGTGTGCACTAAACCAAAAACTAATATGTATCACCAACGGTTAAATATATGAATACACATATATTTTGTGTGCTCTAAGTATTATGTTTTAATGATTTGAAACATTCACTTTTATTTATTTTGGGTTATACCTGATATACCAAAAATTACTCGGTACTCACCAAAATGACTAGATAAATGCCTATTTATCTAAACTCTAACATTTATTATCGCAACTCTATCTATCAGTTTTAGTTTCACCATTAAACACATACACAAACCCGAAGAATTTAAACAACTTTGGCAAAGTATGCTTATCGTTTTCATTTAACCGCCTCCTACCTCATCAAGCTTATGAACAATCAACATTAACATTCTAATTATCCTCTAATATGTCCTCCATTAGTTATCTATGACATGTTCGTGATCTCCTTCAATCACCAACTTAAATGATGTGTAAGTAGGAGAGACAAGTTCACGCTAAAAGCCCCAAAAGTTGAAGCATTTACTTCTTATCCTCCCCCCTTGTCCGCCAACCACCTTTGGCTCATTAAATACACTCCTTAACTGATATTTTTCGTCCACTTACCATTTCCAAGAGCTCATTCACTTTATTCTACAAATAACCAAGCAAAACACTAGTTTCCTCAAACCTTCACTTTCATAAAATTTCATCAAATTTGTTAAGTCAACTTCTCTGAGCCATATCTCCCCCATACTTCATCGTAATCCATCCTTTATTGGCTAGAAATCTTCCTCTTTGAGTCCTCTAAAACGCCAACCCATCTCACTCAATTATGTTGAGAATTCAACCCTCTAGACAATTTTCAACCACAACTACTCCAGAATCTCGCTGTTGTGCAACCTTATTTTTTGTGACGTATTTGAGGTAGCAAACAAAATCAGCTGATTATTTTTCCTATCTCTTCGTCTTTCTAAGTAATTCACGCGAGACATAAAGTTTGCATCATTTGGGTCCCTAAACCTTCCAGAATTTCCTTCCAAAGATGACCTATACATGGGACATTTTATGTGACAACTGTAACTTCCCAAGTTAACCCCGTTAAGTTTTTCCATTAGTTCTGGTAGTTCCGTTAACGAACCCGAGACCCGTTATTTGTATGATTACATGTTTATTCATGATTATTTGCTAATTAATATTAGTAACTTGTTTCGTGAACTAATTTCATGACCTTATGTGTTAGTTGTGAAAATTTGCCTTTTTATGCGAAACCGGGCTTCGTGTGTAAATTTGGATTTTTATGTATAAATGATAAATTTATATAACCCGACTAAATCTTGCATGTTAAATGAGTTAAAAACAATTGGAGATGTTTTTAAAAATTTTACTTTATAACTTTTAGTTAAAAACCCACTTAAAATGAGTCTTATGCTTGTTTTGTTTAAATTGAAAGATGAGGGACCAAATGTGTAAATCTCAACTTAAAAAATCTGCCATCTCCCTCCTCCCTCCTCATTTTCACGATCCAGACCCCCATCTCTCCCTCTCTTCTTACGACTTCACCAACACACACACACACACTTTGATTTTTGAAGAATCAAGCATCCAAGAGGCAAATTCCAAGGTTCCTAAGGTTCAAGAACACTCAAGCAAGCTTCTTCTTCCTCCCCTCTTTTCCTACCTGCGATTTTACCCAAATCTTGTAAGCCCTAAGTCTTTGATTTCGAAATTTGTTAGTTGCATGTGTGTTTTTATGCATTTAAGTGCTAAATGGAGTGTTTGTATGCTCATGAAACTTGGTTTAGCTTAAGGTACATTAATTCACGGTTTGGGACAGATTTGTGGAGGGGTTTGGATCTGGAAATTGAGGGTTGGGTTAAGCTTCAAGTGTCCTAAATGATTGTTGGGTGTTTGGTTATGGGTTTTGGATGTAATGTGCTTAAATGCTAGCTATAAGATGAGATTTTGCTATGCTTTTAGTATGAACATGTTCACTACAGAAATTACATGTTATTATGGTTAGAAACTTGTTAGGAGGTGTTTAATTGACCAAATGTTGGCATATAATTGAAATCTTAAACTTTTGCAAACTTGAAAATTCTAACAGCTTTGACCAGATTTTTGGTCAACTTGCAGCAGCCATAACTTGCTCGTTTTTGCTCGAAACTGACTGATTCTTTTTCCCTAGTAAAGTAGGATTTCTTAGCTTTACAACGGCTACTCGCACACTTTCTAAAACCTCCGTTTGGTCACTCAAAACACAGCTGCAAGTCGGGTTGACTTTGACCAACCTGTTGAATCAAGTGCTAGGTACCAGTGCACCCTAAGGTGAGTTTCACTTACTATTATTGTTATATCCGGTTTAGGATGATAACGCACAGATAGTTGCATCCGGTAAAGGATGGCAACCCGACGGTAAAGGTACTTCTTTACTTGAGTAATTTTCCGACAAAATATCATATGTTGCACTGAATTGCTTTCATTAAAAAGTCCTTACATTCGGGCCGTTAATATACAGTAGCGAGGTAATATTGAGTAGTACTACTGGGGATTGACACCCCCGCTCGGCGGTGCACGGGATGCACCCTCCGGCTGGCGGTCGGACTGAGATCAATGTTAGCCTACCCACCGTGATCCGGATGGACACGGGAAGGCAAGGTTCATAGGTATCCCCTATCAAAACATTGTCAGCTTCGGTTACGAACAATTCAGGTGTACATAACTATAGGCTAGCTACCTACGATATGGAACTTTACTGGCCTTATGATTATTGATTGTGTTTTACCTTTCTTTATTCATACATTAGGTCTACATGTGGCGTGTAGACCGCTCTAGTGAACTCACCAGCCTTGGCTGACACTTGATTGTTGATTTCTTTTCAGGTCGTTAGGTGGATCATGGACGGCACCAGTGGTGGCAGTACTCCCTATGGATACCTTTTGAAAAACCCGGAATTTCAAATATTTAAATCCATCGTTTTGTAACACCATAACTGCAAACTTTACTGATGCTTCCGCTGAACTGTTAAACTTACTGTTTTGGACTGTAACTAAAACTTTATGTTAATTTATAAATTCTGTTATGGTTTGGTTGTAACTAAAGTCTGGGATCCTGGTCTGGATCACACCCCACACGGTTGGTTATACTCCGTTAGTGGAAATTGGGGGTGTGACAGATTGGTATCAGAGCCCTTGGTTACAGCGAACCAGAACATTTTTAAAAGTAAAATTTCTGAACTGTAACTGTTTTTGAAAACTTTGGTTACAACCCATTCTGCAAAGTACTGCCCCGCGTGCTGAAGATGATCCTTACTTAGAAC
>JBCNJP010000006.1:59016418-59082973 GCA_039602395.1 Deinandra increscens subsp. villosa
GTGGGTTATTTGGAGTTTTCAGAATTATGTGACATTTCAGCCTAATAAGGTCGCGAAACTGTGAGCTTTTTGACAACATTGTTTTATTTTCATATATGTTGATCATGAGTAGGAATAGTAAAGTTAATATGACTTGAAATGAGTAGATTTTAAATCCGTTTCTTTTCATCTAATTATTTGTCTAGTATCTATCTTCTTGAGATAGTTTTGTAATTAATATGTCAGTTTATTGCGATTATTCATTAATATCCATATGTTTCTATGCGGAAAAGAAAAAAGAACCAAGTTAGATGACTTTATTTTCTATTTTTAGAATTTTAGTTTTGATTATTGAACTTAAATAAGATGAAGTTAACTTTTTTTTAACGATAAATATGGATCACTGACGGTGACATTACACCACCCACCCCACCCGATCATCTCCAATCCTAATCAGGAGGAAACTCATAACTGGTAAGAAAACCCCCTGTCCCAACTTGTAGGGTGAGGTTATTGTGAGAAGTTTAGTTTGGATAAGAAGGATAAGAAGGAATCATAGCCATTAGATCTTCAATTAAATGAAGATCTATGGCCCAAAATTTCCCCTTGTAGAATTAGAGAGCAAAAATAAAGAAAACAATAGATAGAAGGTTATTTTTGACTTTTTATCAAATTTCCCCCATTTTTTAAACTTTCATAACTCTTAGATACGACATTATTTAAAAAAAAAAAACTGCACCATAAAAACGAGTGTTGTTATATATAAAATTAAATTTTTTTTTTACTCTTTCGATTGTATCAAAATGTTCAGATCATTGTGTGATTATGTCAAAATGTTTAGATCATTGTGTCATATTGTGTCAAAAATGTTCAGATCATTGTGTCATATTATGTCAAAATGTTCAGATAATTGTTTCATATGTTGCCAAAAGCCGAAAGAGTATTTAATTTTATATATAGCAACACTATATATATTTTTGACACGACGACACAATGACACAATGATCTGAACATTTTGACAAAATGACACAGTGATCTGAACATTGTGTCGAAAATCGAAAGAGTAATTATTTTTTTCATTTTTTATATAGCAACACTATACGCGTTTTAAAGATAAAAAAATGCTCGTTTTTATGGTGTAATTTTTTTTAAAATAATAATGTCGTATGTGAAAGTTATTAATGTTTGAAAAAAATGGGGGAAGTAGATAAAAAGTTAACAAAAGTGGCTAAGACTAAAATACCCCCCCCCCCTTTTTTTTGATTAGATCAAGATCCAATGGCTGAAAATCTTTCTTATCTTTCTTACCCAAAACAAACTTCTCATTTGAACCTCCCCCCCCCCCCCCCCCCCAACTTGCAACCCCCATTTTTTATTATTTGGTTACAAATGGGACTTGAACCCAAGACCCCAAAATTAGGGGTCATACACATTTGCCATTAAAATAAGCTAGTGGGTAGATAAAGTTAACTAGTGTATGAACAAACATTATACATGTTGGAGGGGTTGGGCATGGGCCTCCTTTGAGCTAAAGTCACCGCACAGGCCTCGCCCATCAATATATAATAATGCACCTGATTTTTAATAAAAATTAGATGTTTGAAAAAAATGGGGGAAGTAGATAAAAAGTTAACAAAAGTGGCTAAGACTAAAATACCCCCCCCCCCCTTTTTTTGATTAGATCAAGATCCAATGGCTGAAAATCTTTCTTATCTTTCTTACCCAAAACAAACTTCTCATTTGAACCTCCCCCCCCCCCCCCAACTTGCAACCCCCATTTTTTATTATTTGGTTACAAATGGGACTTGAACCCAAGACCCCAAAATTAGGGGTCATACACATTTGCCATTAAAATAAGCTAGTGGGTAGATAAAGTTAACTAGTGTATGAACAAACATTATACATGTTGGAGGGGTTGGGCATGGGCCTCCTTTGAGCTAAAGTCACCGCACAGGCCTCGCCCATCAATATATAATAATGCACCTGATTTTTAAGAAAAATTAGATTTTATTAATCCAAGTTATTAGTAGTTGGTCGATATTAATCACAATTAAGAAATTGGCCTACATTAATCCCAATTATCATGGTGTTGGAATTCATTGGACCGCCGTTAGTTTTTGTTTGACTCCGTTAGTATTTTGCTGACGTGGCAGTCTATTTTGCTGATCTGGCAGTCTATTTTGCTGACATGGCATCACCAAAATCTAACGGAGTTAAACAAAAACTAACGGAGGACCAACGAATTCCAACACCATGATAATAGGGATTAATTTAGGCCAATTTTTTAATTGGGATTAATATCGACCAACTAGTAATAACTTGGATTAATAAAATCCAATTTTCCGATTCCTAAAGTGAAAACCCATTTGAATATGTGATTTTTGTGCATATGCTTTTGTTGATACACATGTAGTTACATCATCATATCATACTATTATATAAAAAAAAGTTTAGGGACACATGTCATTCTCACACTCAATCTCACAATTATTTTCTCTCCCAAATCATCCCCTCTTATTTTTAGTTTTTATATCTCCATGGCAATAAATAAAATATTTATTGTATAGATAATCGCCAGCTTAATTAATCAATTATTTGTATTTTCATGACAATAAATAAAATATTATTATTATAGGGATACACCATCATAATTAATTAATTACTTTAAAAAATTCTTTTTTCTATTAAAAGAAAAGTTTTGGATACATATATCCGACTTTTTATTTAGTGCCTCATAAATTATTTAATAACCAATTATTTAATTACTAAATTAAATATATAATATAGTTTACTAAATTACAGTTCCGACTTTTTATTTATTGCCTCCTAAATTATTTAATTACTAAATTAAATATATAATAGAATTTACTAAATTACAATTTAACAGTTCCATAAAACTTCTATTTACTTTATAGTGTATTGATTATTTACTTTAACATTTTTTTATACAAGTTTTCCATTACAATAAATTAAATATTATTATTATAGGGATAATCACCACCATAATTAGTTAATTATTAAAAAAATTCTTTTTTCTATTAAAAGAAAAGTTTTGGATATATATATCCGATTTTTTTATTTATTGCCTCGTAAATTATTTAATAACCAATTATTTAATTACTAAATTAAATATATAATACAGTTTGCTAAATTATAGTTCCGACTTTTTATTTATTGCCTCCTAAGTTATTCAATTACTAAATTAAATATATAATATAGTTTACTAAATCACAGTTTAACAGTTCCATAAAAGTTCTATTTACTTTATAGTGTATCGATTATTTACTTTTTCATTTTTTTTTCACAAGTTTCACTTTCTGTACTATATTAACATTATTAAGTTTTTTAAACCTCAACCGTACGATACATATATTTTTTTAAATCTTAGATGTGCCTTTTTATTTATTGTATGGATAATCACCACCTAATTAATCAATTATTTGTATTTCCATGGCAATAAAAATATATTCATTGTAGGGATAAATATATATATATATATATATATATATATATATATATATATCCGACATTTTATTTAATCCTAAATTATTTAAAATAACCAATTATTTAATTACTAAATTAAATATATAATATAGTTACTAAATTACAGTTTAACTGTTTCATAACAGTTTTATTTACTTTATAGCTTACGAATTATTTACTTTAATAGTTTTTTCTTTTACACAAATTCCGCTTTCTATACTCTATTATTATTATTAGTTTTTTTAACCACAACCATACAATACATACATATATATATATATAGGGATAGGTTCAAATGATAACTTTTTATTTTGAGAACTTTTGAGAACTAAATCTCAACCACAAATTTCAGGGGGAACCACTACAATTCATGGGAGGGGGGATACATGTAAATAAACTTGTGGCTCAAATTAGTTCTTTTTAGTTCTCAAAACAAATTGGTTCTCAAATGATCCTCTCCCTATATATATATATATATATATATATATATATATATATATTTTTTTTAATCTAGGCCGTGCGATGCACGGGATATAAAAACTAGTTATACATATAAACAAAATTACACATGTTAAGAATTGTAGCTTCTAGGTTGACTTGGCAGCCTAGTAGTAGTTTAAATCGGTTACGAAGTGGTTTCTCTATAAAGTATATTTGACTAAGGGGCTGTTTGGTTGGGCTGAATGAGGCCTTAATGCTTACCGAATCAGACGTTTGCCCATAAGGACGTGTTTGTTTCGTTGCGCCCTTCTTACCGAAACAGACTTTATCGTCTGTCCGATCTAGGCTCCAAAATCTGGCTTTCTCGTACAGACGGGGGAGGGAACGAGCCGAGGGGCTGCGAAGCGAAGCAAAAAAAAAAAAAAAAAAGAGCTGAAAACGAACAGGAGACAAAAACCAATTTTGTGCTCGCCCCCCCGCTTTTCGGAGTTGCATTCGTGTCCGCAGGTCGTGCGGACGGGAAGGAAATTTTTACCGAATTTGCACCCCCCCCTGCGCGCGGGTAGATACCGGAGTAAAACACAACATAAGAACTTAATAAGTCATGTAGGTTTTCATTAGGGGTGTTCAAAAATATCCGAGTCCGAACCCGTATCCGAAATTCCGTATCCGAATTATCCGAAAATTTCGGATATCCGGAATTTCGGATATCCGAAACTCGGATATCCGGAAATTCGGACTTGGACTTGGACAATAGTTTACAAAATTTTCGGAAGTTTCGGATACCCGAAAGTCCGAAAAATTTAAATAAATTAAATATATATTCTATATTTAGGAAAATAGAAAAATAAGGACTTAAGGAATCAATTAGGGATTTAGGGTTCCCAACTTCCCATCGCCTCACGCAGTCACGTACTCACGCCCTCACTCGCCACTTCGCCGGTGACCCCTCTTCTCCGGTCACGCTTCTTCCTCACTCGCCAGTCCACAATCCGGCGCCGGTCTTCCTCGCATCTCCGGCGCAGGTCTCCTCGACTCTCCGGCATCTCAGTCTTCGTCACATCCGGCGCAGGTCTTCCTCGCAAATCCGGCGCAGGTCTTCCTCGACTCTCCGACGCAAGTCTTCGTCACATCTCGTCGTCCACCATCTCAGTCCACCATCTCAGTAGAAATTTAAAAAAATACAAATATTCATCACATTTTATTGTTCATGATGTTGATTTTCCGTCGCAAATAGGTTATATCACCACTACACAAATGTGTATCAGCTAAAGAAATAATTTTGTCGCAACTTTCCTATGTACAGTTTAGTTTCTGATGTGAATGATTCCAAAATTCAAATTGATTACTATGTTTATTTATATTGTGGTTTTGTCATTTTTTTTGGTGAAATTGTGGTTTTTTTAACAAAACAGGATTTTTGGATATCCGTTATCACTATCCGAGTCCAGTCCGAAATTTCGGATATCCGAAATTCCGAAATTTCGGATTTGGACTTGGACAGTAAAAACTGATATCCGAAATTTTCGGATACCCGAAATTCGGATATCCGAAATTCCGGGTATCCGGTTTTGAACACCCCTAGTTTTCATATATAAACTAACAATGTTTTAGTTCCCACACCAATGTGGGACAAGCTAAATGAAAGAAAAAAAAAATAGACTTTTTGCTCTCAAACCAATATGGGACAAAGTAATGAATCAAATTTTTGGTGTTTTGTTCCTACACCAATATGGGATAAGGTAATGAAAGAAAAAAATAAACTTTTTTGTTCTCACACTGATTTGTTAGCGTTTTTTTTACCATACAGACAAGTCATTTAGATGTCCAAACAAACAGCACATAATGATTCAGCACCTTATTGATTTAGCAATCTTTACTATACAGACAGCTTATTCATTTAGCACCAAATGAAACAGACTGAAACAAATAGCCCCTAAGAGCAACAAAGAACCAGGAAAAAAAAACTATTTATGAGGCTGTATTTTGTATACATCAGTAATAGTAATATTAATATTAATATTAATATATTAATATTAATATATTAATAGTAATATATGTAAATTGGTTGGAATGGTAGTATACAAGTATTGTCTTTTGGTAAGTCAAAAACTTGATACCGAAAAGAATTGCTTAGATCATGCATATAGGTTTGACTAGATTAATGAAGTAGGTGTTAGTATAACATGATTAGTGTGAAGGTTATCGTGGCGATACAATGTGAAAGACAACACACTAACATATATAGATAAAATGTTTAAAATTGGAAAATTTGCTCATATTAATCCCAGTTATTCTAGTTTGGCCGATAATAATCCCAGTTTGATTTTTCCCTACAATAATCCCAGTTATTAACTCATTGGGCTATATTGAACCGCCGTTAACTATACACTAACTCAGTTAGTGTGAGGGACTGTTTTTGTAATTTCTTAAAATGAGGGACTGATTTTTATAATTTCTTAACACCTATAACTTTTAGAGAGATATATCTTAAAAATAAGTCAACTAGGTAGGCTTATCAAGCTATACCGGTGTTACAAAAAAAACCAGGAGTTGAGGAAGAAGGTTGAAAGGCTAAAGAAATCTCTTAAAAATGTTAGCATTTACAAGTTATCATCGGAAAAGTTATAACAATATAATAACTTAATGCAGCACAAAATAAAACTACTTGAAGAACGACTTAAAAAATCTGATGATTCAGAGATACATTGCTCCACGTGCAAAGCAAAATTGAAACAAATATTTAACTTGAATTCAGCCTTGCTCCACGTGCAAAGCAAAATATATTCCAACTTCAATGGTCAAACAAACAAAGCTCCACGTGAATGTGCAAAACCAATTACAATGTTAAAATTGGATCGAAGAAGAAACTCAAACAAAAAAATTTGTCGTAGAACAGAGGTGCCGGCAAATCTCTGATGGCGGCGACGAGGACCGGAGCTAATGGTGGTAGTTTAATTTTTAAAATTAAGACCGAGATCTCTCTCTTTAAAATAACTAGTTTTTAAAAAATTATAAAAAATCAGTCTCTTAATTTTAAGAAATTACAAAAACAGTCCCTAACACTAACTGGGTTAGTGTATAGTTAACGGCGGTTCAATGTAGGCCAATGGGTTAATAACTAGGATTATTATAGGGAAAAATCAAAACTGGGATTATTATCGGCCAAACTAGGATAACTAGGATTAATATGGGCCAATTTTCCTTAAAAATTTAATTGATAAAGTACAGTATAGATTTAAAAGTTTAATAAACTTATACTCATATAAAATAATAAATGATTTTTAAAATTTCATTCTATATGTAGTTAAACTTAGTTTATAGAAATCATAACCAATAAGCAAAATGAACACCATTTTGAACAAGATACAGAGTGATCAGTCACAGTTTCAATGTTCACTTTCAACGATCGTACTCCAATGATCGCCATTCCACTTCTCCGCAATCATTAATTCCACTCTTGATTGATCAATTTGATCTCTTCATAAAAGTGTGAAAAACAGAGCAATCTGTTGTTTAATTCGCCCATTTTAATTTAATCCCGTTTTGCCATCTCTTAAATTCAAGACACCCAGTAATTCAATTTCAAATCTTTTCCTTTTTTGCACATCATAATCTCCATGATCCATAGCTTTTTGATCTCCAAGGGATCTGAGTTGGATTTTTTTTCGTACATTTCTATTTCTTGTCAATTTTCCCATGTGGGGGTGTGATTTTCGTGATACTGGTCAAGATTGCTTTTAGTAAAGATTTCATTATTTTGGGCAAAAAAGCGGAAACTAAAAAGTGTGTTATGTCTGCACACAAGGTGTTTGTGAAATTGCCTGACTGAACAAACCTGCATTATTTTCCCCTGTAAAATGCAGTTGAAACTATTGACAATAGAAAACCAAGATCCCACTTTTAACTCAATCAGAATTACAAATCACTCCAGAGGTTTCCCTATGAGGTTACTAGGATTCATGTTGTTATTCCTAGCTATTGTAATCAGTTTTTCGATCATAAACATGTTTAAGATCCGATATTTAGGCTCTCAGAATCTTGTTGAAGGTGCACATACATTGATAAGATCTTGTTTTCAAGGCCAGAATAGTTTACAAGATTGGATTGAACCTCCATCAACTTATATGCACACATTGGATGATAATGAGCTGTTATGGAGAGCTTCATTTGTTCCTCAAATTAAAGAGTACCCTTTTAAGAGGTCTCCTAAGATTGCATTCATGTTTCTGACAAGAGGACCTTTGCCATTTGCAGCACTATGGGAGAAGTTTTTCAAAGGGAATGAGGGATTTTACAACATTTATGTCCATGCAATGCCCTCGTATCGCTCGAATTTTTCGACCTCTTCGGTTTTTTATCAGAAGCAAATTCGTAGTCAGGTTAGTCACATAAATCTTCCTTGTTTCATCTGTTTTCAATAGGCAGCTAAAATATATCTGCTAGAATACAATTAAAATCTCTTGTTTTTAAGAAGAGAGAGCTAGTTGATTTAGAAATAATTTAATGAGAGTTGTATGTGCTTTGTAGGAGGTTTTTTGTTTACTTCTGTCACAAGTTCATATCTTTGACATGTCTCTCATGTGCTGACAATCATGTTCTTTGTTGGTGATTACCAAAAAAAAAAAAAAAAACTCTTTAAACATGTTGTGCATTTAGACTGACATCACACCTTGAAATCACAATGATCAATTTTTTTTTTTTTTAATTTGTTTGGCAAAAGCCATAGTAGTCAAAAGTGCACCAGGAGCGGGCCTAAGCGGTCAGGCAAGGCACAGGTAAAATGCCTTGCAGCCATTTAGGCTCTCCAAGCGAGATTCTGATGTGATCCGGCGAGATTCTGGCCATTTTTTAGCCAAATCCTGTGAATCCCGGCTAGATTTTGCAATTTCCAGTCAAAATTGCGCATTTGACAATTATGGCGAATAAAGTTTTGATTATTTACATAGAAATAATGAGACAAGGAGCTTGTTGATTATAGAGATATATATAGGGTTAGGTTCAAATGAGAACTTTTTATTTTGAGAACTTTTGAGATCCTCAACCACTAATTTCAGGTGGGGACCACTATAATTCATGGGGCGATTTTCCATATATATAAACTAGTGGCTTAGAATGGTTCTCAAAAGTTCTCAAACTCAATTGGTTCTCAAATGATCATCTCCCTATATATATATATATATATATATAAAAAAAATAAACTTAACTAATCCTGATTTTATAGGTGGTGGAGTGGGGAATGATGAGTATGTGTGATGCTGAGAGAAGACTTCTAGCCAATGCATTGCTAGATATCTCAAACGAGTGGTTTGTACTCTTATCTGAAGCCTGCATCCCTCTTCAAAACTTCAAGATTATTTATCGTTACATATCAAGATCCAGGTTCAGCTTCATGGGTGCATTTGATGAACCCGGCCCCTACGGTAGGGGCCGTTATGATGCCAGAATGTTACCAGAAGTCTCCATTGGCCAATGGAGAAAAGGGTCCCAGTGGTTTGAAGCTAATAGGAAACTAGCAGTTGATATCATAAAAGACGTTAAATATTACCCAAAATTCGAGCGGTTTTGCAGAAATTTGTGTTATGTTGATGAGCATTATTTCCCAACCATGCTCACAATTCAGTCTCCGTATTCGTTGGCGAATAGGACGCTTACTTACGTTGACTGGTCAAAGGGCGGGGCTCATCCTGCTAGATTTGGGAAAGGTGATATTACAAGTGAGTTTTTCAGGAAACTTCATCAAGATCATACTTGTGTTTACAATAATCAGCCAACTTCACTTTGCTTCCTTTTTGCAAGAAAGTTTGCTGCTGATACTCTGGATCTACTGCTGCAAAACTCCACACAATTTTTTGGCTACTGATTTAAAGTTAATTATGATTTTTATTTCTATTTAGGTAAATTAACCGGCAGTGTTTTCTGTACCTAGAAGGACTGATGAAATCTTTAGCTTTTTAAATAATACGAATAATAACTAATCATCCAACCTTGTGTCATTCTAGTTGCATAGCAAGATGAATGCATAGATGTGGGAATTTCGACCCATTTAATAACCGGGTTTAAAAAGGTTTAGCTCAAAGGGAATCGGGTGAAACCAGGTTCAAAGTTGTCCAATGTTCCTAGTTTATGTATACAACCTCCTAAATTGTTTTTTTCTACGCTTCTTTGATTATTATTGTAACAATATTGTTTTTCTAATTATGATCTCACACAATAAATATTTATGATTTTTAAAAATGGACAAAAAGGTATTTGTAGATCTTTCCAACCCGGATTTGACCCATGACCCATTAGCCAATGAGTCAGATCCGATCCATGAATCCGAACCAAAATCAACCCATTTATTAACTAATCAAAGTAGATA
Source organism: Deinandra increscens subsp. villosa (assembly GCA_039602395.1). NCBI lineage: Eukaryota > Viridiplantae > Streptophyta > Magnoliopsida > Asterales > Asteraceae > Deinandra > Deinandra increscens. The sequence goes on from JBCNJP010000006.1 coordinate 59,026,686, forward strand.
CATCCCAATCCAGATCAACCCATTTATTTTTTAATTTTTGTTTACCTCATTACCTAAACGGGTCGATGTATTGAATCAATGGATTAAGTTTTTGACCTGTTTGATCATACAAACGGATCAGGCTGAATCAGATCCAGATCAGGACCCGACCCATTTGACAAACTTACACAGAGGATCGACTTCTGAGGTCAATAGAGTGTTCAGGAATGGCTGCATGACCTTTTCTGGTTATGACAGCTTCAAAGAAACCACCATCAGCTAAAAGAGTAGCTACTCTTGAAGACACTTGATGACTTAGGCTGTGTTTGGCGCACTAGCTGAAAAGCTAGCTGTTAGCTGATAAGCTAGCTGACAAGCTAGCTGCTAGCTGACAAATTATAAGCTAGCTGATAAGCTAGCTGATAAAAAATAACGTTTGGTAAAAACTAGCTGATAAACTAGCTTAAAAAAATAAAATGACATAAAAGTACATGTCATAAATGTAAATAAAGATATTTATTTATAAGTTAGGGAAAGGTAAAATTGGAAATATTATAAAAGCTAGTTGAAAAGCTACTTCAACTAGCTTTTCAAAAGCTAGCTTATAAGCTAGTTTTTTGACGTTACCAAACGGGGCTTTTAAAAAAAGCTATCTTATTAAAAAAGCCCCGTTTGGTAACGTTAAAAAGCTAGCTTATAAGCTAGCTTATGGCGCGCCAAACACAGCCTTAACCTGAAGGTATACCTGGAGATACATGTAAACAAAATATTGCTTTCACATTCTTAAGAACACTATTATCAACCACCTGTATTGCCCCCGCCACCGCCTTCCTCCGTCCGTCGAAAACTTGGTAGAATTGAAATCGGTCAAACCCATCAAAAATCACCTAAAGCGTGCATCCCTACACCCGTGGTCTGTTAGAGATGGACATCCAAACTGGTTTGAGACTCATAACCGGTTTCAAAAATCAAAACCCAACCAATGTAAAACCGGTTCCAATCCGACTCAACCCACCAGTTTGATATACGTTTGGCATTTTGACACCACAAGCTGACCCGGCCCAACCGGTTTGACAGACCCGGTTATAAAAAGTGCCTTCAAACCAATTTTGACCATTGGACTTCATTACTTGGAACTTAAAAACTTAGCTGCTTTTACCTTTTTTTTTCAAGTTTTTTTATCAATGTGCTATTCATATGTTAGTATAATTAGATATTGGAGGAGTTAGTTTAATCACAACACTCTAGCTTCTTAAATCGTTAAAACACCATATATTCTCTTATACAAACTAAAAGAATTCCCAAGTGGCTTCTCATAATGGATTATCTTTCATTGATTTTATGTTGGCATTGGTTCCTCTTCAAACAACACGGTTTGTAAGAATTGTCCGTAAAATGAGGAACCAAACTATTTGGGCACATTTGGATTTGTTTGAGGTTTCTGTAAACACGAAATAAACACAACTTTGAATATCACCTAGAAAAACATCACAATGCATTGAAAAGTAACGATGGAAATATATGAGATGCGTTCAAATGTGGAGAGAGGATGACAAAAATCGTGATTCAATAATTGTGTTCAAATGTGGAGAGAGGATGACAAAAATCGTGATTCAATAATTGTTGTTTGATTACTTCGACAACCCACATTTTACCTGACTTGTTCAAGACATGCTTCAACTGCGTTTTAATCACGTAAATCATGCTATTCTTGGACGTTATTATTTTAAATTATGAAGAAAAAAACTAAAAATAACTAATTTAAGATCTTTTGGAAACAATCAACATGAAAGAGACTAGTTTCTAATTCTTTTTTAGATAGGTAATGATCTTTTAAACATCTAAACAATAATCAACATGAGAGAGACTAGTTTCTAATTCTTTTTTAGATAAGTAATGTTAATGAGTAAAGAGTAGTGATGTGAACACTTAATTAAAGTCAAAACTAAGCCAAAAGTAAACAAACACAGAAACGCTTCTTCCAAGGGAGGCCAGATCAAAATCTATTGTTCTGCATTGTGTAGATAAAGTGACAAAAAACAACCATCTTTGACTCTCAGCATCCAAACACAGAGACAGACATGGAAATATTGATGATTTAAATAGTCTAGACATATAAATTCAGAAAATTTCATCAAAACAGAACTCAACTCACAAACACTGGTACTTTTCCTTTTCATTTCCTACCATAAATCCTTGAAGCCTGTCTGTTCTTCTTCTTAACACCCGATTTCGAAACCTTCAGGCTCCGGTTCACAGCACTCAATCTTGCAAGAGCTGCTTTCTTCAAATCTGGTCTGTAGTAGTTGTCAACAACCTGCAATGCATACACACATTGTACATTAGTAATGCAAATCAACTAGTTTTCTTTAGTTGAAAATGAAATATAAAAAATAATTGGAGTGGTAAGAATTGAGCATTTTGAAAGACAATGATGATGTCTTGTTTCAAAGGGTTACCTGGTTTACAACTGTCTTGGCCATTCGGTTGAACTCCTTTTTCAAAATGGACTTGTGGAGTAAAGTGGCAGGCTTAGCCTGTTTCTTGGTCTTGGCGGTTGCTAAAAGAACAGATTGATCCTTTCCAGCTGGCTGAATGGTAACAGTCTTCTTGTTGGCTAGACCTACAAAAAATAATTTCAAAAGTAACATTAATGTAAATTATAAATAGTAATATTAACAATAAATTATCAAGAATATATTGATAATCAGAAAAAGGTATGAATCAAGTATTGAAATTTTAAATATATGAATGAAAACAAAACCTCACAAAACAAAGTACTTAGAAAACACACAACTAGCAGAGTGAAAACTACCAAAGGAACTATGGCATAACTGTACCGAGATGTTATTAGTGGTGTTACTCGCAAAGTTGTCAAGGGTCAAAGTCCATTGTGAACAAAGGTGTAGATTTAGGAATATAGTTATAAGGTGTGTTAGCTTCACAAAAAGAAGTGAAAACCGGGCACCTAGACAAACAAAGCCAAGCTCAACTCTTTTAACTTATAAAAGTTTGAAAAAAAAAGATTTTAGCACTACTAACAAGCCATACTAAAGCTTGAGCTCTCTATTGAAACGATCAAACTCAATTACACACATAAGTACAAAGAAAGTAGCTCAAAATGATACAGAAGTATTTTATCTAGGGTAACTGCCAGCAGTTTAACAAGCACTATGTGACTCAACTACAAATTATTAACCAAAGATTGATGAAGTCATTTAAAAACAGCAATAAAAATAAATATACCAATCCTATTAGAAAAAAAACCAATACTTAAGCAATAAACGATTGTACAAAGACATAACAAGAGTGCCAACATATTTAAGCAACGATATCTATGCAAATAAAGAAGAGCACATTGTCAAAACTTTAGTGATTCGGCAAAAAAAAAAACACATAAAATGGCTTAATATCGAATAGCTGATCAATTGAACACACTTTCTACATATTAACCGCAATTTGATATTTGCTTGCGATAAAAAAAACGCTATGTCTATCTCTAGAATAAACATTGTATAATCGATAACCACAAATTGAAATTTCGGACTTATGATTTCAAAACAATTAAAAGAAGTGTGTTCATTTCTGTTACAGATTATCATAACTCAAAAGCTACGATCTAATATTCTTATCACAAACGTCATTAGAAACAACAGGATATCAAGTAATCACAATCGTGCGAAAATTAGGTCGAGAACTACCAGAGTGCTTGTAGGAGTTGAGATTGTAGAGGTTATTAGGCTCTTTGCTGAACTGCACGCTCTGATTTCCATTACCGAATTCCTTCACGAGAAACGAGTTGTTCTTCTTCACGATCTCCCAAATCAGCTGCCCTGGAACAGTAGTCATTTCTCCGAATTAAGCCTGCGATAGATCACAGATTTTAGACGAAATCAAACATCAATACGCATGAATTTGAGATGAATGAAGATCACTCACCGGCTAGGGTTTTGCTTCGGCGGCCTTTTTCGTTGTGAGAATTATGGAAGGCGGAAAATAGAGCGGGTTTGATTTTATACGCGAGCCTGCTGTAGAAACCCTAGGCCCAATAATCAGAAACTAAAACTTTCACATATACCCCTCCTCTTTTAGCTGTTCATTTTTATAGCCCTTTGTAATTTAATTTTACACTGGACCGGGTTGGGTTTGGACCGGGCTTATGCAGTTAACACTGGACCGGGGTAGGGCCTATTATACTAGTCACCATGGTGGTTATATAATTGAACTTGTGACTTCGAGTTAGGGCTTTGGGATGGTGTAGATACGTCAAGTGATGGGACTCGTTATAGAGCTTGTGATGGTGTAGTTGTTGGTGCGTATGGTACAATTGAGGCCTTGAGGGGGCACGGTTTTGTGTAGGTGTTGTAGTTTCGATATTTCTAGGTTTATAGGTTAAACATCAAGGGCAGTGCGTGTGTCACGTTTAGGAAATGTGGGTTTGAATATTGGTACTGTTGGAAGGAGCCACATGACTTACGAGGAATGGTTGCTAGTTCAGTTGTCTATTGGACCTTAGTGTCGGTCATTTTAGAAACATGTGGACAATAGGTCCCACATTTAAAAAACCTATGGTGTGACTTGTCTTGAAAAGTGAATTTACTTAGGCTACCCGTAATGGATAAGGCCCCATAAGGCCCCGAATGGGGCATTATCCGCCATGTGGACGGTGACTGGACAATGGGCTTTATTGGGCTTTATGGTGTAGTGGATAATGCCCCCATAACGCCCCACAATCATTTGATTTCTCCCCTCTCTCGGCGTTACCTGGCTAACGCCCGAGAATTTTTTTTCGTCCATAACGCCCCATAACGCCTAAACGTAGTGGGGCGGGGCGTTATAAGGGGCGTTATGGGGCGTTATGGAGCCCAAAAACGCCCCATTACGAATAGCCTTATGAAAATATCTTGTTTAAAATTTATATAAACTTTTTTTAATGAAAACTTTATCCACGGAACAAGGAAGGAGCTAGCCCCCCACAATAAACCAAAGGGAGAACAACCATCAAACAAAACTAAAAATTTAATCTAAATGAGCAACACTCTTCCCATGTAGCCACGACTTTGTTCGCCCGGTTTTTTATCCATAAATACGACAAAGATTTTATTTCCGTGTAATGTTTGCCATGTTCATAATTTTGTGAGCGAAAAGCACATCATTCATTCCCCTCCAAATGCTCCAGCAAGTGATGGCCATAACCCCCCTAAACAACCTTTGAAAATCGAACACCGTGAAAGCAAATATTGTATGAAGGTTGATCCGATTGGCAATCTCATCCCAGATTTCAACGATGAGTAGCATAGTAAATGAGCATATACTCAAAACTTTCTGAGTTGTTTTGACACAAGGGGCATTGATTATTATCCATATCTACTTCTCTCCTAACCAAAGCTTCATGAGTAGGAATCCTACCCAGACAAGCCACATGAACGCATTAACTCTTATAGGAATCCAAGAGTTCCACGAATATCCCTTTTGCGTCCGGCTTAAAAAGTCCAAACACTACCTCAGTAAGACACACAAAATGTGTTTTTTTTTTTGTTGGGAGGGGGGGGGGGGTGAAAAGGAAAATAGTTAGCTTGGTTATTATGATAGCGTGTTGGTGCTTAGGGTAATGATAATGGTTCTCCCGTGTTAGTTCGGGAGAGGGTTCGGGAGAGTCGGGATCGGGAGGGCAAATTTAGTGGATTATGGTTCTCCCACTCTTCCGACTCTCCCAAACCTTCAAAAACCCTCCATAAACAACCCTCTCCCGAACTCCTCCTTTTTCGGTGCCCAAGCCGGCCTTTTGTTATTCTTCGCATCTGTTATTTTGGCACAAATCTTTTTGGTTCTTAAAAAGAAACAGTTCGAGAAGGTTCAATTGTCCGAAATGAAAAAAAGATACTTGTTTCTTTCTCTTGTTTGGGCTTACTACTTAGATGCTTTCAGCAGTTATCCGCTCCGCACTTGGCTACCCAGCGTTTACCGTGGGCACGATAACTGGAATTTGACCCTAATCAACCGACTTTATCGAGAAAGATTACTTTTTTTAGGTCAAGAGGTTGATAGCGAGATCTCAAATCAACTTATTGGTCTTATGATATATCTCAGTATCGAGGATGATACCAAAGATCTTTATTTGTTTATAAACTCTCCTGGCGGATGGGTAATACATTTCCCACTCCCGAGACTCCCGAACTCTCTCCCGATTTTCTCTCCCGAACACAGGATTATGGTGTTCCCGCGATCCCGATCCCACCGAAACACCCTCCCGATCCATTCGGGAAGGGTATAACAAATACCCTTATGAAGGGCGAGAAAAAAATTTGATTTTTAAAAGCATAAATGTTTCGATGGGAATGATCACGGAGGAAATCAAAGCAATGAGTTTTTTATGAATTAAAACTAGAGCAAAATAACTAGAAATGAACCGCGAAGCTTGGAGAAGTTCTAATATCATGTTGTAATTTTGTTTTTGCAGCTTGGGTTATGAATGTTGTAACTTGTAAATACTGAGGCACTGAGCCTCCAGTTTTCAACTGACTTATTTTTTTTTCTTGGAATAAATTTTTACATTAAAAAATAAGTAAGAAAATAATCGTTTTTAAGTCAAATCTTCCTATATAATAAAGGAAGTTGAAAAATCTTAGGTGGCATGAATCTAGCACCCCCTTTAGTATAATGCCACTTGTAATTTTCTTAATTTTTTTTTTTTGTTAATTATTACTAAGAGGTACAAGTCAAGCAACACTTAGTACAATCCCTTTCCACTTGAGTTTTTTTAGGTGGAGTAGTTTTCAATTTGTGGTACAACCTACAACGGTTCAGCCACCAAACACTTACTTTTGCCCTAATTCAAACAATTCTCAAAATTCGCTCTACTTTTAGCCCTAATTCAAACCACACTCGGAAATTCCAGACATTGTACAACCATAATCGGAAAAATGTGCCTTTTGATGTGCAGAAAGCAAGAGAATTAAGATTTCAGATCTGAATTGAGGGGCAAATGTAGACATAGGCTTCTTCGCTTCTTGCAGTCATTGTAATGGGAGAAAAAGGCGCTCAATTCAAATCTCAAATCTTAAATCTCTTATAATATAAGTCACACCATCTCCCTCTCATATAACATCTCAATTACAACAGCCATACTCTATCGATGATGATTACGATACGTAGCACCGGCCGTATCGTTTAATTCCATTTCTTTCTTCTGTGTTTGTTTTTACGAAGCTGCTTTCCGATCGATTAGGTACTTTGTCTTAATCATTGTTCTATGCTTGCAGTTCTTCAAATTGTTTAGACTCTTGCGATTGATCGGTTTTTGTTCGTAATTTCGTTATTGTTATCTGTGGTTTTTCATTTTGCAGGTGCTGATTTCTACATGGCTTTGCTTTTTGTTGTAATAGGTCCGTCACAGACCCACCAAAAGCCATGAATTTGTGTTTTCATTGTTGTTACTTTAAACAAGTGTGTACATATTTTACTGATATAAACTTGAACACGTGATTGATGCTAAGATGATTTTTAGATGATTTTTGTTCACTGTTTACATACATTTGGTTATTAAGATGATTTTTAGACTTTATGATTTTGGTTTCTATAGTTTTTGATTTTTTGGGAACAATAATACACACATTTGGTGTTGTGATTTAATTGGGTATGCAACTGTTGCTGCTGTTCTTTTCTTTGATTAGAGTTTGTGATTGTAAATCTCAATTGTGATTGAGTTAATATTCAGTTGTTTTTTATTTTTATTTTTAGGTTTATGTAGTTTCAATTTGTGGTTTTTTTTTTGAAGATTGTTAATAACCTTATAGTGATTATTATTGTTCTTTGGTTGCAGATGTTCGTAGTGTTGTGCTTCTTGCTGGGGGACTATTGCAGGTCAGATTTCATTTTTATGTTTATCCTCCCTTGTTTTACTTAAAGTGTTTGTTTTGGGTCTTATGTTCATATTTGAAGTTTTTATTTGCTGTTGAGTATGTCAATTATTTTATCTTAGATGTAGAGGTTGGTTCGCTTTTGTGATTTAAACATGTGAGTGTATGATTCTAATCTTGATTGATGCTAAGATGATTTTTAGATTGATGCATTAGGTTTGCCAATGTTATTCTTTAATTATTCTTGTATGTTAAGGTATATATTTTGTTTATTACAGTAGCAAGAGAGTACTAATGCATTAGCTCATTGATCTATTATGTTTCAAAGTTTAGGTAAATTAAATGGTGTGTTCTTATGTGGTTTAGTTTAGTGATTTTTATCTTATATTTCTATACGTGTGCTTTAAGACTGTTACTTCGAAAATCATTTTGAGAGTAGACTTTTGCTTTTGCTTTGATTTTCATAACTACTGTATATAATTTACAATGGAAGCTGTTAGATAGAACAGTTTATTAGGTGTAAGATATGAAAATGTAGTAAAAATGTGAACTGCTACCTTGTAGTATTATGCTCTGGGTTTGATATTTTCATCATTATATGTTGTTTTATCATGAACTAATTTTTTTTTTTTTTTTGCTACTTTAAGATTCGTTCTCTACTAATGATGTAATTAATCTTATCTGCACTTCTAGATCTCGGACTTTGTTGGCTACTGTAAGATTTATTATATAGGTAGATGTTGGTGTTTGTGGAGCTCAAGAAACAAATGCATCTTTGAGGTTAAAAAAGCCTGCTCAAGTACTATTATGGAAGACGAGATTATATTCAGGTTGTTTAGTAATGTTGAAGGATAAAGATGTTAGAGAAAGAAAGGTAGGGAGAGATGCTTATGGGGAAAGACATTACTATCATTCAGACTTTTATCAGCTTATTGATACATTTTTAGTTGCGTTGTAATGGAAAAATTTCCCTTTATTTCTTATTTTTACAACTATAGTCATGTAAACTTTTTATGATTTATATATATACAATGATAGGATTTTTTAATAACTCGATCTATTATTTCAAATGAAACAACCTTTCAATCTTCAATATCAACTGACCTGACATTATACCGATCTATTTGATTTGTGATTTGAAACTATAATTTGATCAAATATTGTTTTACTTTAATGATTAATATGTATTGTAAATTTTATACACGACCCGTGAAGCTCACGGGTATATAATCTAGTGGGCTAATAATAAAACCGAGCTCCTTAAACAGAAAATCCATAGCGTAAAAGCCCAGAAAAGCGAGAGGGTTCCTTTTCCCCCTATTATTCACCGTAAATTCACTCCGTGCATCCGGCGTTGTTTCGTGCGTTCAGCGGTTCGTCACTTGCCAGTCCTCCGCCCACCGCCACTTTCTCACCGGCGTCTGTTAATCCGAAGAGGTTCGAAGATCACGATACTCATTACGTGTACTTGCTATGCTCTTCATAAATCGATTTCTTCACTTTCATGTTTTAGAGTTATTTTCTGGTAATTTGTAGTTTAGGTTTTATCAACGGACTTGAAATTATTCTGAACATCTACTACTTCATCGTTGCTGATCGTTGTAAGTTACTAAATTAGTGAAATAATTGCTGATGATTAGTGTTTTTCCTCTTTGTTTTATTTCCAGAAAATTGTATCAGTGAAATTAGTTTGAAAGCTTAATCAATGTCGTTATCACTTTCATGTTTTAGAGTGATTTTCTGATAACTTGTAGTTTAGGTTTTATCAACGAACTTGAAATTATTTCGAACATCTACTACTTCATCGTTGCTGATTGTTGTAAGTTACTAAATTAGTGAAATAATTGTTGATGATTAGTGTTGTTCCTCTTTGTTTCATAGGTGAAACTAGATTTGAAAGCTCAATCAATGTTGTTATCACTTTCATGTTTTAGAGTGATTTTCTGGTAATTTGTAGTTTAGGTATTATCAACGAACTTGAAATTATTTCGAAATTAGTGAAATAATTTGTTAATGATTACTAAATTAGTGAAATAATTTGTTGATGATTAGTGTTGTTCCTCTTTGTTTGATCTTCCAGGAAATTGCATCGGTGAAACTAGATTTGAAAAAGCTCAATCAATGTCGTTATCTGATGAAGAAATCACAAAGGTGCATAGAGTCCGGAAAACGTGTCTCGAGATGCTGAGAGACCGTGGATATGAGGTTGAAGATTCAGAGATGCAGATGACTAGAAAGGAGTTTATTGATAAGTATAATGGGACCATTAGAAGGGAAGATCTTACTTTCCATAAGTCCAAACCAGACAAAAGTGATCAGGTCTGCCTTTTGAATGCTGAAAGCATTTCTAGATCATGATTGTTTATGTTTTTCATTTGGTATTTATGGTCAATTTCATGCTTACACCTTATTGTCTGTTTGTGTGCCTGTTTTTGTAAGTCCACTAAGTGTTTGTTGGTTCAATGGTTCAAGTAAGTGAGCTCTTATGAAGTACTTAAGTGCTTGAAGCTTGATGTTTTTACAATTTACACCAGTTTGTTGAATGATGCAGATTCAATGTTGCTGCACACTTGAATAATCTGCATTCATACATTCCTTTTTAGATGTATTATGATATTGTAGCATGTACAGTAAACTGCATGATGCGCGTTTTTGTTTCTTACTTCGCAATAACTCTAGTGGGGCCACAATTGACTTTAGTGTGGTAACTGTTGAGGATGACACCTAGTTGTAAAAAGAAGGACAAGCCATACCACAGGCAACCAGGTTGAAGTACTTGGGTTTATTTGTCTAAAGTGACGGGGACATTGTAAGGTTGTTCACTATGTCCAGGCAGGAGCAATGGAGGGCAGCCACATGTTTGTTGTGTGACGGTAGGTTCTTAGACAAGACTAAAAGGGATATTCTTTAGGGTTGTTGACTGGCTATGTTATACAGAACCGGTTGCAGGGCAATCGAGAAGAGGCAAGCTCAAAAGTTGGAGGCGATGGATATGAGAACGCTCAAGAGGATATATGGGCATGCGAGATTGAACTGGATTAAGAACAAGGTTTTTAGTGCTAGATTAGCAACACATTTTCAATATAAATTAGAGAGGGGAGATTGAGATGGTTAGGGCATGTTTCGAAAGGAGGCATACGACAACACTCGTTAGGAGCATGGAGACCCTCACTGTGGAAGGGAAGTGCATTGCAGGTAGACCAAAATTGACATGGGATGTGAAAGATTAAACAAGATTTGGTACACTTGCACCTTTCTGAGGACATGATGGGTGATAGGAACTCTTTGAGATGTAGGACTAAAGTTAGAGACTTCTAGGGGGTGTATAGGCTTTTGGTCTTTGCGAGGGCTGCATACTTTCATTGTTTCATAGCAGGTTTGTACTATCCGTAGCTCCTTTCTAGCCAATTTTAGGCCCAGGGACACTTTACTCATAGGTTTGCCTTTAGTCTTGTTTGTTTGTTTGCTCTGTACTTTTTATATATGGCACCCTTGTCTTGTCTTTAGTCTTGTTTGTTTGTTTGCTTTGTACTTCTTATATATGGCACCTTTGTCTATTTTAGTCATATGGGCTTTGATTACTTAATGCTCTTTTATGTACTTTCATGTGCTTGTGATACCTGATTTTCAGCCACTTGGATCCATGTATGTGTTTCTTGTATTCCTTATATATGATTTGCATGTACTGCATCTATGCTTTATGTTTTTTGTAAAAAAAGATTGAGCCGAGTGTCTCCCTGGAAGTAGTCTCTTTACCTGTTAGTGTTAGGGTAGAGGAGGTAAGGTGTGCCTCACCTCCCCCTCCCCCCTCCCCGGACCCTACCTTTGGGTGGGATTTACTTGGTATGTTTCTTTAGTTCGCAGCATAACACCTACTGTCCAATCTAGTCATTCAAAAGCATCATTTCTGATTTGTGTATTTGTGTTTATATTTCATTTTAGTAATATGTGGTTATCAAGGTTAATCAGTAAGTTGGTTGAGATGAAGCTATTTGTGATACTAATTATTTCCTATTTTGGGATCAGATCTATGTTTTCTTTCCTGATGAAATGAAGATTGGTGTGAAGGTAATCAAGAATTATGTAATCCGTATGGAAAATGAGAATGTACGAAGAGCAATTGTAGTGGTCCGACATAGTTTGACTCCCAGTGCCAAGGCATGCCAGGCTGAGATAGCAGGAAGGTTCCAGGTGGAGGTGTTTCAGGTGACAGTTAATGATTTGCATGCTAGTAATAAGCATATCATATCAAATGGAAAAACAGATCGGCCTAGCGGGTTGGGTAATGGGTCAAAACAGTTAATGATTTAGTAGGTTTTATGCATTAAGATGAACTCATTCCTGCTAAGCTAATTTAATGCTTTTAAGTTTTATCACACAAATAATAAATGGTTTTCGTGACTGTTGATACAGGAAGCAGAGCTGCTGGTAAACATTAGATATCATGATCTTGTTCCCGAGCATCTCCCGCTTACAAATGTGGAAAAGAAAGCTTTGCTGGATAAATACACCGTGAAAGAAGCACAGGTCAGCACCTCTTTATGTAACTCCTTCTAGGAGGCTTTGACTTTCATGGTCAAATGGATTACTTAGAAGTTTTAAATAAAGTTTCAGTTGGTATTTCATACAATTTGTGGATGGTTTTTGCAGCTACCTCGAATGTTGCATACAGATCCGATAGCCAGATATTATGGGTTAAGGCGTGGGCAAGTTGTTAAAATTTCGAGACCGATTGAGACGGGGACTACTGAGAGAAACAAGGATGATTTTGAATCCAATAAAAGAGACCGTAAAGAAGAGATCTGCTATGTCACTTACAGAATTGTCGGGTAAACTTCAATTCTGGCTGGTTAAAACGTTTCATTAAATTTAAATTTGTTACAAGTAGACCAATTATTAGCGGTTATATAACATTTTTTCTCTAATGAAATTTATGGTCACGACATGCAAAAACATAATATACAATAGACCCGACAAAATGGGTAGATCAAATGGTTTGGGTACCATGTACTCGAATAATCAATTTGGGTTTTAGATTATAGGATTTAATATAGATTATGGGCAAGTGGATATTTGGCTAAAGTGCTAATTGTTATTGGGTTATTTGTGTATTGGTTTAAATAGTTTTCCACTTTTCCTATTAGAATAGTTATTTTTTAATTAGTTTATAATTAGATTTACTAGTTGTCGTGGGGATAATGCGGGATAATTAATTAGTTTTATAATTAGTTAATAATTAGATTTTACTACCCAGTTGAATTGCTATAACGTCACGTAAAGAAAGTAGAACAGAAAAAAACTGCTCAAAGAATCAAAACACATAAACTATTAAGTCTACTATCCAATGATTATGCTACATGACTGTATCTATTAAACCACCAACTTGTGCACTGAATTCGTTGAGATTGAAAATAAAAAATTTATGTTACAAGATTGTATCTATTACACAATCAACTCTTTTACTAAACTCGTTAGGGTATGATAAAAAAAAAAAAACAACAAAACAAAAAAATAACAAAGAAAAAAAAAACTAACAAAAATAATGATAATAGAAAAAGCACACTAAAAGATAGAACTAGGTAAATAGGTTTTGATATATAAAATTTTTATTATTTAAAATTTAAAATACCTTTTTATTAAGCATGTATGTCAACATTTCATGGGCCAGTCACACTTTTTTTTTAAACGGCGAATATATTAAGTGGACAAAACTCCTAGCAAGATGCTAGGGGCGTCAAAAGAGAGACATTACAAAGAAAAGGAGCATCAATCTTTCCAAGAGGTAGAGTGGTGATTACAACGTTTACAAACCAAACAAAACTCCAGTTTTTAATTTCAGACAACACCCTTTGGACGGACGGAACTTGAAGATTGAATATAGCCTTGTTTCTCTCTTTCCAAATACACCAACATCCAGCCAAGAAGATTATGTTAAGAGCCAAAGATTTCACATGGCCATACGCATGACTGGAATGAATACTCACCAAGTCCTTTATAGAGAAAATGAAAACCGGAGGAATTCTACACCATTTCGCCACAAGGTGCCAAACCGTGTCCGAAAACGAGGTTGGTCAAGACATAGATCAAAATAAAAAATTCATGGGTGTTGAGCGACCAGGTTCCCTACTCAAGTTTTTAAAAAATCAGGACTATCACATGTCAAACCTAGCTCGTCTAGCTGACCAATCAATCAATCCGTTTGGTTTGGTTTCCCTCAGAACTATAATCGGCGGTTTGGCCCAGAATTATCTTCAACATCAGTTGAACCTAGACCATGAACACTTACTTACACAATAGGAGTATTTGTACCGTTGTACCGTAGTAAACCAGAACCAATATGGTCTTTGGTTCGAGTTATTATTGCTATAATTCAATTGTTGGTTCCGTGTTGGTCGGTCCAGAACCACTTTCGGTTCTAGTCTGATTCACTTGTTGTACTATTGCAGACCCTTATTTGGGTTGGTCCCATTACGCATGCGTTAGTCTTGGACAATATAATATATAGGCATGAAAATGAGACGACGGGGCATGTGGGCTGATTGCATACAGGGGGGCCTACATACCTTACCGTGGTCCATCATGACTTCAACGACCCTTCCCTCATGGGTTGTGGACCTTTCTTTTCTTTATGACCGCAATTTACGATAAGTGAACATTACGACTTACATGACATCATGCTTGCTTGCTCCCCACATCATTCCTCCGCTTTTAATGGACCAATCTAATCTAAGAGCATTCACATCTTTCTCTCTCTCTATCTCTCTTTTTTTTAACTTTTTAACGTAGTTTGAAACTACCCCTTAAAATCCTACGTTAAAAACTATCCTTAAAATCTTTAATACCTGAGTTAAACCTTTGTGAGACGGGATTACAACTATCCATACTCGATTTGAAACTCTAGGCTTGACTCACAAAGATTCACTAGAAACAACATCAAGAAGGAAAGTCACCACTTGAAAAAACCTTCATAAGTCAGGTTTGAACTTAAGACCTCAACGCTCCTAAGCTCTAACCATCATCTTCATACCGTTTAGCCAAATGCCATTTCTATACCCCATCTCAAAATATTAAAGAAAAGTACTTATAACGTTTAAAAAGTCACTCCTTTTCATATCCCATCCCCATATATTTGTAGGAAACAAAACCCACCTTTCAAATTTGATACGTAATATATCTACACCTAAATCTTATAGTTTATATTATCTGTAAGCGAATGTGAGTGGTAGAGAAAGAAAATAGATATGAGAATGGGATGTCAGAAATTTTAGAAAATAGAGTTTTTTAGTTAAATTATAGAACCGTGGATTAAGAATATGGATGGGGAAGGGCCTCTAAATGTTCTAAGAACCACTTTTCAATCTTCTTTTCTAAATGTCAAATCTTTACTACTCTTAAACTATACCCTTTTAAAATTCTAGTATCCAGAATTAACCCATGTTCACTACTTCACTAAAGTAATGTTTCCTATTTTATCGATCGGGGTAATTCCATATATCCTTCTGCATACAAGCTTTAACGTATTATATACAATGCTTAAAATGCTTTAAGTACGGATAAGTTTAGGGGAGAATATCTATAAATACAATGCATTTTTATTGCCAAATCTACTCATTTATATGGTTGATTTCACGCAAGTACAAGTAGCGTTTTCGAATATATTAATAGTTAAATTAATATTTAGATTTTGATTTTACAAAGTACGCGTATGATTCTAAACATCTGAATGTTTTATGAAATGGTTTTATAAAATGGTTATAAATAAGTTATTTTATTAAAGAAGTCCTTAGACAGGTTACATTTGACGTGTCGAAGACATATATAATGTAAAATAATTTTACTTATTTTATAACAAAACTACGTGACATAACAAACTACAATTTTGCCAATATCCGGATACAAGAATACAACATTCCGGATATAACTGACATCGTGGGTCCAAGTTTCGAAGTTGCTCCTTCATATTTTTATATGAATATTTATCACCAAACTAATATTTAATCACATATTTATTTTTTAGATTAAATTACAAGACTATTGTGGTTTGTTTAAATTTTAAAGATCGTCTCTAGGTTTTAAAAATTAAAGCTATGATTCAAAGGTTTGTATTTTTGAAACATCTTTAGTCCTTGTTGCTAATGTCGTTATATTTTTTTCCGTTAAGTCAATATAAAATGACTATTATACCCTTACTTTTTCATTTAAAAAAAATCTCTATCACCACTCTCTCATTGTCGTAACCACCACGATCGATACCAACATCTCTACCGCCTCTGAATCTTTTAAAATAAAATGATAGGGTATAATTGTCATTTTACACTGACTTAACAAAAAAATCTAACGCCAATTAACGTTAGGAACTAAAAGTGTTATAAAAATTACAAACCTACCGAAATTTGTAAATTTTAAAATATAGAGACGAAAAATAAAATTTAGAAGAACCAAATAGACACTATTCCCATAATTTACTCTATTTTTTAAGTAATCAAATCAACATCAGTTAATTGATTATTGCAGATCCAAGCTAGATAGTTAGTTAGCATCATAAATATTGATTGATATTCATTCATATTGATCATCAAAATCGACAATTTGAACGTCAAATCTCACAGGTTTATATTACATCCAGTTAAACCCTAAACACGATGGATTAACGGATGGCGTTTGATTGATATAGTCATCATCTACTACGGTGTTACTATAATTTAGCAAATTAAGTTAAAACTAGATTGATTCATTTTTTGATTCTTCTAATGGAAGCTCGAACCTGGTGTGAAGATGGAAAGATCAGGCCATCCGTTCTCTCCTCCATTCCAACAGCTCGAATCTCCTCTCTCGATTCCTATTCCACCGACGTCGTTTTGAATTTGATCGTCGCCGTTGCCGTTTCCGTTGCCGTTGCCGTTATCGTTATCATTCAGCCGTAGAAAATTGCTTCGAAAATCACCGGCAGCAGCAATCGGATTACGAATCAACACATCCTCATCAGATCTGCTGCTCACCAGATTGAAATTCAAACCTTCCATTAACAGATTCCCAAACGGTCCCATCGGATAACCGCCAGATTCCACCGCCTGATGATCCTCGCTACCTGACCGGTACCTAACCGCCGCTTCCTCTTCCGCTTCCGGTTGCGCTCCTCGCGCCGACGTCGCCGGTGCCGGTGCCGTCGCCGTTGCGGTTAACGTGCGTTTCGTTGAATTTGAAGATCGTTTGGCGATTTTGCGAGTTCCGCCGCCGATCGGGATGTTACGGAGAGTGCCGCCTTTGGTCCAGTAACGGCGGCAGTTTTTACAGAAATGGCGAGGCTGTGAGAGGTTGTAGTTGTTGTAGTAACAGAATTTGGTGTTGCTGGAGTCGCATCTAGGGCATTTGAGATGCTCGTGCTCCGGGAACTTGTTGCTAGGGTTCATATCTGACGGAGATGGAAAGGGATGCATTGATTTCGGCCTTCGGTTTGCTTGTAAAGTTAGCGAAATCGAATCGAGAGGGTTTGAAAACGGAGATCGGAGAGAAGATTTGATGGAGATATTTGCAGAGAGAGGGGGAAGAGTCTGCGTGAAAACGACGAGCACCACTCACTCTTTACACAAATGACTTCCACTCTCTTTCCAAATGGAATTTTGGTGGGACTCATTTAAAGTTGCTTTAAAATATCTAAATAAACTTTTTCTTTTTATAATATGAAGACAAAAAGGTTTATATGTATTGAGTGGATTATTTTCGTTTTTTCGTTCAAAAGTATAAATTTTTATATGTTTTATATGTTTAAGCTCCGTTACTGACTCAGACATGGTGTAATTTGGTATGGAAAGTAGGGTGGATTTATTATTAGGACAAGAGTAATGGACACACCGCACTATGTGGTGGTACTGATGTGGAGTGAAGTGTGGTGCGACAAATCCTTCTCTGTGATGTCGGAGTTTTGCTTCCAATGCGGCTCCCGTCCACCGCATTCACTCATCTCTTCACATTTGATCACTTTTTCTCTCTGTCTTTCTCTAACCACAATTCTCTCTCATTTTTTATTTTTTATTTTTAATAATAAAAAAAAGTAAAGTGTGGTGTAAGGTGAATATTATGGGTGTAAAGAGTGAGTGTGAGGGTGATGATGAAATGACAAAAAAATAAGTGCTAAAAAAAAGTGAAGTGTAAGCATTACGAACATTCTTATAAAAAACTTTCTTTTGAACCATAACCATAAATACTGGTTTATTTTTCTTTTTGATAATCTCAATGTTTTTATTTACATGTGTTCTTATGAGTTGTTTATAGGATCCCATAAAGTTTTATAAAATTATACAATATATAAAATTGAGTTAATAAGAATGATACACTTTCTTTGATTATCATGTATCCTGTTCTAACGAATATCACGTGTCAACCAGCTAATATATATATTTTTGTTTTAGTTCTTTTATCTAAACATAACATACTTATCACATGAGTTTATAGTATATTGATTACACATAACATTTAAATCTATAAATCCTAGATTTGATACTTGAAAACTTTGACTTCTAATTGTAACATCTTTACACATATTTTTTTTTTGTATTTTTATTTTCTTTATATTATACGTATTTGTGTAACAGAGCATCTAATAAAATCTAGTTAAAAAGAACTCCATGAACACAACTAACACAACAAAACTAGAATGCAGAATTGAAAGTTTTTTTTTTTTTTGGTGAGAGTAAAATTGAAATAAGTAAACTTTTAGGCATTTGTAACATCTTTTACAAGGTATAAACTCATACTAAAAGATTACTTCTTGTCTTCTTCCACAACGTGTCCTTCTATCGAGAAAAAGTGTCTTACAAACAAAAAAGCACAATAGCGTGAAAACGACGTATTAATTAACCTATGAAAAGGTGAGAACGTATGAACACAAATTATTAAGATCTAAAATGGCAAGAAAATATTCATCCCTTTATACAAGATCACAAAATTAGCTAGTAGCACATATCCAATATCGAGAAATCGGTTAAACCCACCAAACAACTCAAACAGAAGCAATAGTTTGGATGGTTCCGGTTTTTTCCGGTTCAACCGGTTTTCTGATTTTTTTTATTTTTTTTAATAATTTTTTAACTTTTTTTTTATTTTTTTTTTATTTTTTTTTATTTTTTAAAGTTTAAAACTTATATTTTCTTATGAAATACATATTTGATATTATTTTTGAGTGAATTTTAATTGTATTTTAACTACTTTTGTTGGGGTGTACAAGTTTATTAGTATTTTTATAAAAAAATATATATAAATCCCCTAACCGGTTCAACCAGCCGGTCTAACCGGTCGAACCAGTCCCGGAAGGTTTTCCGGTTCAACTAAAAAACCGGTTTTTAAAACATTGCCCAAGAGGTAAAATGATACAAATCCGGAACCCGAGCAACTTGATTCGAATGTAGAACCAGACCCGGCCGGTCTGCGTGAAGACAACCCGGTCTGAAACCCGTTAAACTGAGTTTTCGAGTTTATCTATCTTTTATTTACTTAGTTTCCTTATTAGACTTTAAATCCTAATTGTTTAGCTATTTAAAGCCATTATGTGAGGATTTATAACTAGTTAATTGTTTAATAAAGTTTGCTTCACAAATGTCAGTGTATATGCCAGTGTCAAAGAGACAATGCATTGCATGTTATGTAGAAATGGGCCTGCAATATGTATCTGAATGACTGAATGCATGCTATTTTATAAAAGGTAAAAACGGACCTGCAACTTTGCCTTTGACTTCTTCTCGTGGAGCAGAAGATACCCCTGTAAGTGGGAGTTTCGAAGAGAAGATCGATCGTGTGAAGTGCCGTTCTAGTCTAAGTCTGAAAATGGGGATGGTATCGGCCGGACTAGAGAAGAGACACCCGTGTGAGGTGACGTCCGGTAATTCTACAATCGTTCGGAAACTAAGGGTCTAGTATATCCGATAATCATGGATACCGGCGCTTATGCCGTTTAGAAGAAGGTAGTGGCGAAGTTTGAAAGAAAACCCCGAGGAGGCGGAGCTCAAAAATTCTACCAAGGGGGCGATACTCAATACATATACTTTTTTTTTACATAAAATTATGAATATTAATGCTTCTAGCCGTAAAAATTGAGGGTCCAGTCCGGTCCGGTCCAGTCCCTTCAATACTTCGTCATTGGAAGAAGAGAAGCATCCTGTTATGATCGGCCCAAAGGCTCACAAGCCTAAAGATCTAATTAAAAGGCCCAACTACATCAACCCAAATAAGAAGAGAATGGGTGAAACGATGAAGTCATAGAAAAATGATTGTGAATGCTTCTTCCCATCTCTCTACATTGTAATCTCTGGTTTCTCATCTCCTTCTATTTGTCACTATCACTATTATTTTAATTACTTCGTAATCGATTATTGTCTAAAGGATTATTGACTAGTATTGTACCTAATGTGATCTCAATTGCGATCACTTCACATCTAGACCCTCCCGGTCCGATGATATTCCGAGAATGTGATGTCCGTCCAACGAGGCATGTGAGCCTCCGGCCCACACATTAACTTAATGAATGTAGTAAGTCGGCATGTTTTATGTTTAAGACCTGCAAGTTTGACCTTTGTATATTGCATATTTCGAGATTGTCACCTACAAATGTCCAATGTAGGTTGTACTATGTGTAACATGATTGCATCTATGTACTTTTGATCATAGAATTTGTGTAACCTAAAGAAAATATCTAAACATGTTACATAAACATGTTTACCTTAATGGGTGTAGAAAATACATGAAGCTGATTAACCCGACATAACCCAAACCTGAATAAGACAACTAGGGTCGGGTTTTATAGGGTCTAAAAGTATCTAATATATGATGTGTGCATCTATATCGTTTATCATAAAGTATGTATAATATTTTAAGTAGAACTATTTGAAGCAGGTTGTAGTTGAACTATTATAAGATCTAGAAACGGTAACCAGAGTTGTAAGGTTGAGCTCTTGATGTCATGTGAACCACACGAAAATACCGAATCTAGTCATTGTATAAAGATACGAGACCACAAAGTATGTTTCTCTCGTGGTGCCACGGATGGCGCCAATATAGAAACGAGATACCTCGGGATGGTCAGAGTGGCAACGCCAAGGACGGACCATCGGGGCATTGGGCCGATCTACAATGTGGAAGAGATGGGTAGAACCTCCGAGCCAAGCTAAAAGAATCTGGTATCTCCTGGGTCTTGTCATGTACCTGTAACATGTAAGGAACCCGTTAGAAGGGGGCCAGAGACCGGGGTCTCTGGACCACCATCTGACGGTCAAGTCAGTAAGAATGTATATATATATATATATATAGTATGTATATATGTATATGTATGCGTGTGAGAACATGTGAATACGGGAGAGTAAGTTTCCCATGGGATGAACGGAGTAATCCATCCATCTAGTAGGATGAAGGAGAAACTAAGGCATTCGTTTATTTTCCATATTTGTAACCCGACCCGTTTCTATTATCCATGTAATTTCAATTTTTATTCAAGCAATCTCGACAAATTTCGATAATCATTTTTGGTCTTTGTTTCACTTATGAATGGGTAATTTAGTAAATTACCGGACCACACACCCGATTAACCAGGAAAACAACGTTGGTGAAATTTCAAATTAAATATTCAAACAAACATTTCAATAATACATATTAGAGCAAATTACATTTTACGTCCTTTAAAAATTATTCAAATTTCACTTACGTCATTAAACTAAGAAAATAACAAAAAACGTCATTTATGTTTAAACTTTGTTACAGGTCACGTCTCATGCACTAACGTCCGCTTAATTAAAAGGTTAAATCAGGTCACGTGCCTCTCACATAAGGGCAAAATAGTCTCTTTTTACAATTTAATTAAAAAAATTACAAAATCTTTCTAAAAGGAAAATGAAAATACAATTGTTTAGATCAAGCACATCTAGTAATTAAAAGCACATTCACCACCACAAGACCAACAACCTAATTCAACCACTCCAATTTTGGCGCCAATGACCGCACCGCCTCCTCCAACTCCGGCGATGGCGGTAGAGTTGAGCAGCGGCCAAGACGTGTTGACTCAGATCACCAATGGCGGCGTTGCTATGTTTATGGGGACGAACGTCGCTGGTACCGTTGTTTAGGGGGGGGGGGGGGGTTGAGAGATGAGTCGAAATCGAATGGGGTGATGATGACAGATATAGAGATGTGGAATGAGCGCTTTGCGATGATGGGGAAAACCTTAGAAGCCAGAAACCTTGTACGCCATCACCTGTAGTTTTATTTTTCTTACAACGAAGATGAATCACTGGTGTCGGTTTTACATTCTAGTCCGGTACATTTTGAATTGGTGCAAACACTAACTTACTTTACGGTAAAGGAATCTATTGGCTTCTTATTAGATTAGGGTTTTCAGATCTAGGAATTAGAGGAACTAAGTGAGTGATGATAATAGCCGATGGTGGAGATGCTTTAGGGTTTTTAATCTAACTCGAAGATCGTTGCTGGTAGGGGTGTTCAAAAAATCCAAATTCCGAATAAACCCGAAATCTGAACCTCATCCGAAACCGAAAAAACCGAACCGAAATCCTTATTCGGATTTCAGATCAGATTTTAAACCGAACCGAAATTCCTTACTCGGACTTCGGATCGGATACAAATATGGCTAAAAAAATTATTCAGGTTATTCAGTTTATTCGGGTATTCGGATATCTGATTAATTAATTCAAATATAATTTATATTTATAATATATATAAATATATATGTTTTCTTATTATCCATTTTAAGTTTTTTTTTCTTTTTGTTTGTTTTTATTATGAATGTGAACTATATTGTTTTGAGGACATGTTAGAGAATATATTTTGTTATATGTTTGATTTTCGCGATTGAAACCGAAAACCGAATTCAATTTATTCAGATTATTCAGATCGAATTCGGTTTATTTGGTTCGGATCGGATTTGATTCAATTTAGATTTGGGTCGATTCGGATTGGTTTAGATAAGTGCTTATTCGGATCGGTTTGGATTCGGATCTGGACAAAAAAAATTCCAATCCGATTAACCGAACCGAATAAAATAATCAGATCCGATGACACCCCTAGTTACTAGTCTGGTGATCGCCGGCTGCCGACGATTGTGGTGGCCGACAAAATGTGATGTAGGAAGGTGATGGACATGGTGGGCGGCTGTTGAGAGAAAGTGAGATAGAGTAAGTCTTTTATTTTAATATTGTAACTAAAATTTTGATTTAATTAAAAAAATGATCCCTATAACATAAAAAGACCAAATTGTCCTTATGTGCAAGCACGTGAATGGATTTGACGGATAAACATAATGTCTTTTAGAGGAAATGACGTGAAATGTTATAGACTCTCAATATAAAAAGTATGTTTGGGATTCCATTTGAAAACCCTTATTGACTTATTGGATTTTTGAAAAGCCAATAAGTTCAAAATATATTTTTGGATAATCTAAAAACACTTTTGATTTTGGTTTTTTGAGGAGAGAAAAGTTATCTTCTAAAAGTCAAGAAAACTTGGATTTTCAAACTCCTTTTAGCTTTTTGAAATGAAAATTACTAGTATGCCCAAATGATGTCTTTTGATATTTTCTTAATTTAAGCACTCCCAAACAAACCCAAATGACGACTTTTAAAAAAAAATAATTTAAAGACGAAAAGTGAAATTTTGGTAATTAATAGAGGACGAAAAATATATATTGCTCTAAGTATTATGTTTTAATGATTTAAAACATTCACTTTTATTTATTTTGGGTTATACTTGTTATACCGAAAATTACCCGCTACTCACCAAATTGACTAGATAAACATTTATTATCGCATCTCTATCTATCAATTTTAGTTTCACCATTAAGCACATACACAAACCCGGATAATTTAAACAACTTTGACAAAGTATGCTTATCGTTTTCATTTAACCGCCTCCTACCTCATCAAGCTTATGAACAATCAACATTATTCTAATTATCCTTTAATATGCCATCCACTAGTTATCTATGACATGTTCATGATCTCCTTCAATCACCCACTTGAATGATATGTAAGTAGGAGAGACAAGTTCACACTAAAACCCCCAAAAGTCCAAGTATTTACTTCTTATCCTCCCCCTTGTCCCCCCAACCACCTTTGGCTCATTAAATACACTCCTTAACTGAGATTTTTCGTCCACTTACCATTTTGAAGAGCTCATTCACTTGTTCTACAAATAACCAAGCAAAACACTAGTTTCCTCATACCTTCACTTTCATAAAATTTCATCAAATTTGTTAAGTCAACTTCTGTGAACCATATCTCCCACATACTTCATCGTAATCCATCATTTATTGGCTAGAAATCTTCCTCTGTGATTCGTCTTAAACGCCAACCCATCTCACTCAATTATGTTTAGAATTTAACCCTCTAGACAACTTTCAACCACAACTACTCCAGAATCTCACTGTTGTGCAACCTTATTTTTTGTGACGTATTTGAGGTAGCAAACAAAATCAGCTGATTCTTTTTCCCAACTCTTCGTCTTTCTAAGTAATACACGAGAGACATAAAGTTTGCATCATTTGGGTCCCTAAACCTTCCAGAATCTCCTTCCAAAGTCAACACAGTTTTTTGCCAGAAACTGTGTTGAAACTCAAGAACTCTTCAAGACTTCAAGTGTTGATCCAAGATCAACCGTCATCTTCATTACCTTCTCCTTGCTTGATTACATTTAGAAAAACCTTTCATTCCATGTTCCTTAAATACTCATTCTTTTTTATATCTAAGAACACCCATTTAAAAGGCTTGTTGGTTAATCTACTATATAATAAAGGAAGCTGAAATAATCCTAGGTGGCACAAATCTAGCCTACCCCCTTAATAAAGTGACAAGTGTATTTTTCTTAGATTTTTAATTTTATTTAATTAAGCAAGCCCTTAAAAACTACAGATTCTCTTTTAAATTGGCGGGCAGATGAATTTTTTTGAAATTTAAAACCTTTTGTCTGACTTAATACGTTCCCTTTTCCTGTACTCTCTGACCTAATTACAAAATTGAATCATAGCTTCACCTGCCGATCTACAAGCAAATCTTCACTTCTATGTCTTCTCTCTGTCTCTTTCATTTACATACACGCACAAGCTGCACGGCTCTCTCGCTCGGTTGAACTGGATCTTCTTCACCGGTCGATCTTCTTGCACTCCTTCACTTTTAGGTAATTCGATTCTTTGGTTTGTTGGGTGTTTAGCATTTTAGGGTTCTTCGTTTTTATCAATTTCTCATATTCAGTTGTTAAGATGTAACGAGGTTAATTGTTAAGATCGTTTCACAGGGAGATAAATTTCTAAAATCGGCATGTTTTATCATCTCTTTCTGATCACTTTAAATTCTATGTTCAAGAAAGGAATGAGAAGAAGGGTATAACTCAGATATTATATGGAAGAATGGAATGGGAAGAGAGATGGGATACTCACCCTGCCTTATCAGGTTTGGTTTCTCATGTAAAATTCTACATATTTATTGCTTCAACTCCTCTTTTGTTTGATTTGGTTTGTTATTCCTGTAATTGATGACAACTACTTGAGTTTATATGCTGTAATTGTAATTTTATGTATTTATAATCGCTATAAAAGTTTCGATTTTAGATAGAAATATATCATTTTACATTTTAGATAGAAATTGATGTTTTTAGTATGTAATTTTTTGGGCAGTCTTCCTTTGATCTGCTATGTATTTGTGTTTTTATGCCTTTTTTCACTTTATTTCTTTTCCTTTTTGCCGTGACTTTTTTTCATGTTCGATTCTTTAAACACTTCCATAGTTGAGTTACTTTTTCATTTAGTTTTGTTTATGAATGGGGTCTTGGATTTGAGTAAAGGTTTAGTTAAAATTGTTTTATTGTATGTGTTTTGTGAATCGAGGTTTATAATAGCATGGTAATAGTCATGGAACAGATTTGTTGAATAATGCTGATGGAAAGCAAGATAGGATGAGAATAGGACTATAGGCATATGTTCATTGACTTCTGATATCTCTTGCATCTAGACTATGCGGTGAGGTGTTGGAAGCAATGTATTAGCTTTTTTTTTTTTGAACGGCAATTTTATTAAGAAACAAGAACAAGCAAGCCACACTAGCGAGACGCTAGCGGGAACAAAAACAAAGGATTACATGGAGAAAGAGAACCAATCCTTCCAACTGACAGGATGGTCTTTACAACGGTTTACATACCAAAAATAACTCATAGTTTTAATGTCCGAAATCACCCGACCTATCAAAGGAGGTCTTTTCTCAAAAATTGCCTTGTTCCTCTCAGCCCATAAACACCAGATGCCGGTAAGAAAAATGGTATTGATAACCATATTCTTCCAAGGTGGAGAGTCCTTTGAGCCAATAAAAGAGGTTAAATCCGCCACTCCGAAAGTTATCACGTTGGGAAGCCGACACCATTGCCCCACCAATTGCCAAATGAGGTCCGAAAACTTGCACCCGGTGAACAAATGGGTCACAGATTCTGGGCAGTCCCCACACAGGACACAAAGCTCGCTGTCCACTTGAACGTTCCTTCGAATCAATCCGTTTTTCGTGGGTAGACGATCGTGAAGAGCCCTCCACGCCACCAAGTTGACTTTGCCAGGAACTGATTTGCTCCATCTAAGAGGAAAAACTTGCACGTTGGCTGCATCCCTAGACAGAAGATTACGGACAGATTTCACAGTGAACTGCCCATCGGATTCTTCAGTCCACTTCCAATCGCCATTAATTTGAACCATGTGGGCCTGCACGTCACAACCACTATTTCGAAGTTCCTGAGCAGTCTTTATAATAGCCTTCCACGGCCCAGAAATCCCTTGACGCAAAGGTATCATCTCAGTCGAACCCGTCCTCCGATGAATGCAAACGATAACGCAACGCCAAAGGTTGTTAGGCTCTGTGTTGTATCTCCAAATCCATTTTGCTAAGAGGCTGCTATTGATGTTTTTGAACGAGGACAGCCCTAAGCCCCCCTCCTCTTTAGGTTTGAGGATTGAGTTACGAGAGATCCAATGAACTTTCCGCTTATTGTCTTCACCTCCCCACAAGAAATTGAATCGGATTTGTTCAAGAGCCTCAAGCACGTTCTTAGGAGCACGGAATAACGAGAAGAAGAACGTTGGAAGGCTGTCAAGGACTGACTTGATAAGTGTGAGTCGGCCTCCCATAGAAAGGCTTCTAGCT
Source organism: Deinandra increscens subsp. villosa (assembly GCA_039602395.1). Classification (NCBI taxonomy): domain Eukaryota; kingdom Viridiplantae; phylum Streptophyta; class Magnoliopsida; order Asterales; family Asteraceae; genus Deinandra; species Deinandra increscens. Next base: position 59,053,696 of record JBCNJP010000006.1, read on the forward strand.
TTCCACCCCGCAAGTCTTTTGCGAAAAATTTCGATGATCTTTCTCCAACAGTTTTTCATATTCATGTTAGCGCCAACATACATGCCGAGATACTCGAAGGGGAATTTAGAAACCTTGCAACCCAGTAAACCTGCCATAGAGTTTATCTCCGAGTCCGACACGTTAATTCCCGTAACACCACATTTTGCGAGATTGACTCGAAGCCCCGACACCAAAAAAAAACCCCAAAGAAGTCTCCGGAGGTTGACGAAGTTATGGAGGGACCACGAGCCCATGACCATCACGTCGTCCGCGAAGATGAGGTGAGATAAAGAGGGCCCGTTGTTGGGGAGAATAATGCCTTGGAAAATACCGCCGCTTTCCGCCTTGGACATCATCCAATGGAAAGCTTCCATGACAATTATGAAAAGATAAGGAGATAGGGGATCACCTTGTTTCACTCCCTTGAAGCATTCAAATTCCCGGGACGGGGACCCGTTTATGAGAACCGATGCCATGGACCCTTGCAAGATTCCCCGGACCCAATTCCGCCACCTAAAGGGGAAATTCATTTGGAAAAGGATCGAGTCCAAGAAATCCCAATCCAGAGAATCGTAGGCCTTTTTGAAATCAATTTTGAAAAATAAAGCTTCCCGCTTCACCACTTTAAGCCAAGAAAGGATCTCGTTTATAATTAAGGGCCCATCGATAATGTTTCTCCCGGCGACAAAAGCAAGTTGATTGCTGGAGATGATGTCGTTCATTACTATTCTTAATACGGTTGGCGAGAACCTTCGACACCACCTTAGAGATACAGCCGATAAGGGAAATGGGCCGGAAGTCACCGAAAGATTGAGGATCGGTGCATTTAGGTATGAGGCAAATAAAAGACGACACACAGCTCCTGTCAAGGAAACCCGATTGATAAAACTCGTCCATCACCTTCTTGAAATCGAGGCACAAAAGGTCCCAAAAATGTTTGATGAACTTGAAATTAAACCCATCCGGGCCCGGGGCTTTGTCCTCACCACAGTCCCACACAGCCCGTTTTATTTCTTCCATTGAGAAAGGAAGAACTAAAAAAGCAGCCTGTTGCTCAGAAATCCGGTTCAAACCATTACAAATCATAGTGGGCTTAGGAGCCGAATCCTGCTTAAATTTCTCTTTAAAATAAGTTTTAGCATGTTCTTTGATAACATCAGGTTCGTCGATCCACTGGTCTCCAATGAGAATACCGTTTATGCGGTTTGAGGTATTCCTGGCATTGACTAACCCATGGAAGTAGGCCGTATTATCGTCGCCCAACGCAGCCCATCTGTCTCTCGACTTTTGGGCCAAATCAGCTCTATGGGCCTCGGACAATCTAGCCAACTCCATTTTACTGTTGCCCCAAGAAATGGCCTCGTCATCCGAGAGGGGTCGGTTTTCAGCTAAGGCATCCCATTTAAAGCAATCCTCCTCCAACAGTTTCGTTTGCCTTGCTTCGGCAGCCTTACGCTTAGCATTCCAATCCTTAATAGCCTCCTTGATGCATCTTAATTTGCAATGGAGAACCTTAGACGCATTGCCCACGAAGACATTGTTGTTAACCGCTTCCTCCACCACCGCCTTAAGACCCGGGCAAGATAGCCAGGAAGAAAAGAACTTGAAGGGGATGGGACCGAAATCTTTAGACGAACACTTGAGGATAATTGGATTGTGGTCGGACCATAATCGAGGAAGCGCCGTGAGAATTGCGTTTGGCCATTTGAGAAAAAATTCTTTGCAAACCAGGACCCGATCGATCTTGCTATAGTTTACCCCCTGACCATAGGAGAAAGTGAATTTGGACCCCCCCATGTTGTATTCGTAAAGATCCGCTTCCTCAATGAAATTGTTAAACAGTTCAGCCCTCCTGGCATTGAAGTTAGAGTACAAACGGTCCTCAGCGCACCTAACTTCATTAAAATCTCCCGCAAAAATCCAAACCCCTGGCCGACTGTTTTTAAGAGCCAACAGTTTGTTCCAAAGGATCCTTTTTTCCTTCACCGATTGAGGCGCATAAACATTGCAAACGTTAACAGGCAAGACCAAACCACAAAGATTGCCGGACAGAAGCAGGAAATTCGCGTCCTTAACGGTGGACGACAACGAGAAAACACACGGATCCCAAATAGAGATCAAACCCCCAGAGTTGCCATTAGCGAGAACATAGTCCCCCATGAAATTCCGATTACCCCATAAGTCCCTAAGAGGTATGCGATTATCGGAAGAGCACTTACTTTCTTGAAGGCACATAAAGGAGACTTTATTATCCTTCCGAAGACGGGAGATCCAATCGATCTTAGTACCCCCCAAACCACAGCTATTCAGAGACAGCAAATCCATTAACACCCAATTTGACTCCCAGTTCCGATGATGACCCCAGCCACTAGGTCTTCACAGCCGTTGAAATCCATCCCCACACATGAACCGACCCTGATTGTGCTCGAGACTTCCTCCTCGAGATCATGACTTCTCTCGTCCACGGAACCCCAAACAGAAGATCGTTTGGACTCATTGGTAGGCCCTTTGCCGTGGTTATCCCCTCTTCTTTTCCCGATCGCCTTTTGGAAAATAACTCTTCCACCCCCACAGTGAGTATTGATCAGTTTGGAAGTCTTACGCGATTTACCTTTGGCCCTAGAAAGCATCGGAAGGGAAAGAGGAACTTCCTCTAATGAATGAGAAAAAGAGGACACTGATCTATTCAGATCAGGAATGGAAGGATCAGGAGCGGACAAATGGCCCACCACCATCTCCTCAAAATTATCGATCGAGCCCTCCTGGCCCATGGGCCCAACTGGATTTACATTAACAGGAGGGCAGCAGCTAAGGCCCACATCCACATCCTTAGATTGGGCCGACTCCATTCTCTCCGCGTGCTCATGCATGACATCGTTTCCCGACGTGGTCTGAACCCTAGAATCCTTTTTGAGACACGCGCCAAATTGATTGGATACAGGATCCCCACCCAGCATTGCGCCGTCTTCTCCAGGATCGGAGCACGCCAAAATAGGCGACCCTTCATTCACCCAGTCACCCCAATCGTCGCCGGCGGCTTGATCCCAGTCTTCGGCGTCAACGTCGGAAACATCTTTGGCATCCGCCATCACCCCGTCCCTTTCCTTCGACTGACTGAACAGTTCCTCTTCCGTGAAAGTAGGGGTCCAAGGACTACTTTCTTCTTTTACCATCACCATGAAAACAGAGTCTTTCCATCTAATAACCACAGATTCGTCTATCTCTTTCCAGGATTCCGTCAAGATCTGGACCGACCCGGCAGAGCAGTCCTCCAACATCCAGGACGACTGTGAAGGCCAAATGATTCTTCCAAAACCTTTTGCAATGGCGTCATAAGTCGAATCGTCCCGGAGATGTAAGGGAACCCCCATAATCTTTAGACCCGCAATTCTGTTTCTAGGGATGGCTTGACCTTTCCATTGAGAAAGGGAGACAAAGTAATTACTCCAAGTGTTATTCTTGTGGGTCAAGAATTTTTCGGCTTCCTCATTCTGATTGAAAACGAGTAAAGCATGCAGCCCACCCACGTAAACGACGTCGAAATCCGATAGTCCCCCTTCGGAGCGAAGGAATTTTAAGCTGCTAAGACTGGCGCCATCCTTAGCTTCGCCAATCAAAGACCGCCCGCAGAAAGAAGACGGATAAGCCCCAACCTCCTCAGGAATAACAATCTCTTTCCAATTTGGCACCTCCGGAGCAACCTCACCTGACTGGGAAATAGGCGGGGAAGACTTCCCCATAACAGCGTCCCTAAAAGATTTCCTGTTGATGAAGCCCCTGTCACTGTGCACTCGACCCGTCTCCGATTGAAAAGGTCGACCATGCAGGCCCCATTTCCGAGTACCGACCCCCCCTCCCCTAACCGGAGAAGGGGTAGGGCCAGCTGACTGCCGAGGAAAGCGGGAAAGGTTCGCTTTAATCTTTCGCCCACCAAAAGACACTTCGTTTAGCCGCCTCTCCACCTTCTGAACATCCAAGATGTTCTTGAACCTAATGAAACCGAATCTTTCGTTGTTGTATCGCCTCTTACGAGAAATGAAAACGTCATCAATGGTGCCTAGGTGTTTCGTGGCCAGCTTCAAATCGTCAACCGACGAGTGAACGGGAAACCCAGTGATGAAGAAAGAGTAAGTAAGCCTGTTGTTTAAAGAGCGAACTCCATCTTGCTGCCGTCGTCGAGTAACCGTTTGCCATTCACTACCAGCCTCAAAACTCTCCATGGATCAAAACAGGGATGCACGAGAACACCAGGAGACGCAGCCGGAAAAACGAAGAAACCCTGCAAACACTGGGATTGATAGGGCCGCTAACGACACTCGTACCTCCCAATGTCTCAGCCGGATCAAACCAAGTCAATCCTACGATTAAAGGGAAGGTGACAGGGTCGCTAGGTGCTAATCGCAACCAGCGGGCGGGATGGAAACGACCGGAATCTGCGCCGGAAACTGCGCCGGAGTTTTCTGACCGAACTTGCACCCTAGTTTCAAAATCCCATATTAGAACGAAGAGTAACTGATTTACAGCGACCAGAATCAGTCAAGAGGTTGTATCCTAAAAAAATTATTCTTACTAATTTAGTATTGAAAGTACTAGAAGGATGAATCACACACACACTGATTTTCACGACAGAGAAAACAATAAGGAGAGATATTTTCTAGCAAGCAATGTATTAGCTAAATATGGTTTGTACCACTTATGTGCTATATTTCATTACTTTGAGGTCTCTAAATTCAGTCATAATAATTACGGGTTTGGTTACAGATTACCAATGCATTGCAATTTATATATGAGTGGAAGCCGCTAATTTTTTAATGCAACTGCTCCTTTTTGCACGTTTGTGAATTGTAATTATAATTTTATCTCTAATTATTTTATGATATAATAGGGAATTTGGAATTTTAGTTGTAAAAAGTAATCACATATTTATGATTTAAATATGTATGTGTAACTTTTCTAACTTGCTGAATGTCGTATATATTCAAATGATGCCTTGATTTCGTTGCAATAATTATTTTCTGTTAAAAATTACTTACTCTCATGGAGCCGGTCAATTTGATTATGAAATGGTATTTTTAAAAATTAAGAACTATAAACCGGTAAACAAAACGTATTTGTGAAAATAAATACATAAGTATTATTTAAAAAATAATTTCTATTTGTTCCATGTGGCACACGGGTTTATAATCTAGTAACTTTTGAAGGAAAACAACTCAACTATTAAGTAAACATCTTAATCATCTTGTGGGTTATACAAAATAAATATACATCTTATTTCATAGAAACCTCACAGAAATTCTGTGAAATCCACAGAAAATCTGTGAAAATCACAGATTCTCTTTTTCACTTTAAATTAGCGATATCGTGGTCATAACAAACTGAAACTGAACAAACTTAGACCCCATGATTAAGTTCGTCGAGTTAGTTTTCCAATGGTAATTAATTTGCTTTCTAATTCAACTCCAGGACCTCGTAACAGTCCCTACAACATTGTTGCGCATTTCAGTATCTTCTGTTTTGTGAGGTTGTTTCGAGTTATTTCATAGCGTCTTCTAAACAAAAGTTGTTCGAAATACTTTAAACTAACAACCTGTGAATTTTGGTAGTTTTTAGAATACATGTGACATTTTACAAATGCACTTAAAGTCATAATCAACAAGATGCACTAAACCAAAAACTAATATTTATCACCAACGGTTAAATATATGAATACACATATATTTTGTGTGCTCTAAGTATTATGTTTTAATGATTTAAAACATTCACTTTTATTTATTTTGGGTTATACCTGATATACCAAAAATTACCCGGTACTCACCAAAATGACTAGGTAAATGCCTATTTATCTAAACTCTAACATTTATTATCGCATCTATATCTATCAGTTTTAGTTTCACCATTAAACACATACACAAACCCGAAGAATTTAAACAACTATGGCAAAGTATGCTTATCGTTTTCGTTTAACCGCCTCCTACCTCATCAAGCTTATGAACAATCAACATTAACATTCTAATTATCCTCTAATATGTCCTCCATTAGTTATCTATGACATGTTCGTGATCTCCTTCAATCACCAACTTAAATGATGTGTAAGTAGGAGAGACAAGTTCACACTAAAAGCCCCAAAAGCCGAAGCATTTACTTCTTATCCTCCCGCATTGTCCCCCAACCACCTTTGGCTGATTATATATATAACAATAAAAATTGGTAGATGAATAGTATATTTTTTTTGCTTTTCAAAGTTTGGCCACAACACTTTGGTACTTTGACGTTTTCTACCCCTAAACTTTTACAATTTGTTTTTTTTTCTATTTGACGAAATAATAAACTTTTAGTTTTTATAGTTTGGCCACATATGTTTCATACTCTTACGTTTTGTACTGTTTAATTTTTCAAGCTTTTTTATTTAAGTTTTGGTGTCTTCTATTTTGGCCATTATTGTCATCTATTTTGATCACGAAACTTTTAACTTTTCTATTTCTGTTTTTAGTATATTTTTATAATTTTATATTTTCACTACAAGACTTTTAGACTTTTACGTTTTATACCCCTTAACTTTTTTACCCTCTAACTTTTAAACTCTTTTTTTTTTTAAGTTTTGTTGTTTTCTACTTTGGCCACGAAACTTTTAACTTTTCTATTTTCGTTTTTAGTATACTTTTATACTTTCACCACGAGACTTTTTGACTTTTACGTTTTATACCACTTAACTTAGTATATTTTTATAGTTTTATACTTTCACCACAAGACTTTTAGACTTTTACGTTTTATATACTCCTTAATATTTTAACCGTCTAACTTTTAAAGTTTTTTTTTTTGTTTTAAGTTTTATTGTCTTCTACTTTGGCCATGAAACTCTTAACTTTTCTACTTTCAGTTTTAGTATACTTCTATAGTTTTATACTTTTACCACCAGATTTTTAAACTTTTACATTTTATACCACTTAACTTTTTTTTACTTTCGTTCAGTATACAAATTCAACCCCGCAGCGACGCGCGGGAGGGTAAACATCTCGTTAAATACACTCCTTAACTGAGATTTTTCGTCCACTTACCATTTCCAAGAGCTCATTCACTTTATTCTACAAATAACCAAGCAAAACACTAGTTTCCTCATACCTTCACTTCATAAAATTTGATCAAATTTGTTAAGTAAACTTCTGTGAACCATATCTCCCTCATACTTCATCGTAATCCATTCTTTATTGGCTAGAAATCTTCCTCTGTGAGTCCTTAAAACGCCAACCCATCTCACTCAATTATGTTGAGAATTCAACCCTCTAGACAATTTTCAACCACAACTACTCCAGAATCTCGCTGTTGTACAACCTTATTTTTTGTGACGTATTAGAGGTAGCAAACAAAATCAGCTGATTCTTTTTCCTATATCTTCGTCTTTCTAATTAATTCACGCGAGACATAAAGTTTGCATCATTTGGTGTAACATCCCGAAATTTGAGAAATACGTGATTAATATGATTAATACACATGATATATGTGTTAGAAAGCTAAACGTGTTAAAACGTTTGAAAAATGCATGTTTACCCATTACCGGGTAATAAATCGATAAAAGCTAGTATTTCATGAATAATACGCGTGTTGATTGGTAAAATGAATGAAGGAAATGAGATTATATGTGTTTTATATCAAAGTTAATTGATATATATTATGTTAGCATGAAAATCGTAGCTAAACATTTATATGATGGAAATAAATGATAACCGGGAGAAAATAGGTTTACAGGATTACATGATATTGAAATCATGAATAAGATATATATGAATACATGTGAAATATTCATTTGATGGATATATACGTGGAATTACGTGTTTGGATAGTTATACGTGTGAAAAATGCATGCTTAAATAGTTAACAAGAAAATAGAAGGGTAGAAAGTGTAAATTATGGAAATACACAAATATATATATATATATATATACATTATTATATATGACCCGAACCTTCAAGAATGTTAGAAACATGTTTAGGAAGGTTATAAGATGTAAAATGATAGTTACATCAAAAGATTAGGGTTTAATATGCATAAGATAAAAGTTAAAGGGCTAAAAGTGTAATTTATTTAAAGTTATGAATACTTACGGATATTATACGTATCTATAACTTTTATAAGTACCCCGAGGCTTATAATATATTATAATAATATCCTAAAATGATTCGGGACATAAAATGATAAGTATTATAAAGTTTGAGGGGCCAAAAGTGTAAATAATGAAAAATATATATATAAATATATAAAAATATATACGTATGTATACGTATATCATCGAGAGTGTCCCGAGCCTTAGAAACTTTATTTAACATGTTTTATAATAGTTCGGTACATAAAATGACAGTTCGGTAGAAGTTAGGGGACTAAAATGTAAATATAAACCTAAGGGACTAAAACTGCCAATTCCTGAAAGTCGCCAGGCGTATCGCGAGCCCCCCCTTGGTCCGGCGCGATACGCGAGCCGGAACAGTGCAGATTCGTTGACAGGTCGCGTTTTTGAACTTGGAGCTCACGATTCAGCCCCCTAACGTGTCGTTTTTCTTGCCTTATCACCCCTAGACGTGTCTACACCCTGGGGCGACCTCGACTGCTATAAAAGGCGCCTTAGATCGGCCTTAATCATTCGCCAATTCACTCAAACAAGTCCGAAAAACCCTAAAACGAACCCAGATCCTTCTTCTGCAAAATTCGAGCAATTGGTGAGGAGTTAGGAGGCCATCTTCTGCAATTCTACTAAAGTTGGTATGCTCTACAAAACTCCTCAATCAATTTCAGTTAATATTGTTGTTATGATCGAGTTCTAAATCTAGGTTAAAATTAGTGTTCTTGAGCATAAATCATCAAATTCGGGTGATCGGGTGGGAGTTAGGCTCTGAATTTTTGTAGGTACTCTTAAAATGATGTTATATAAGAAAGCCCTAAGTTTTTTTCAGACTTGGTAAAGGTTTGGTATGGGTTTTGTAAACGGGTCAAAAATTAGGGTTTTCGTGTCGTTATTCTGCCCAAATCGAGCAAACGGTTTTGAATTAAGCTTTGCCATTTTAAAGGATATTATAAAATGTTATAATGGACAATACCCTAAGACGGTTTTGAATAAAAATGAGTTTTGATAATAAAATGGGAATTTTGTGAAATTAGGGTTTCGGAATATAGATATTTAATATAAAATAATCCGGAAGGTATGGGGACTTGAATTTTGGTATGGTAACATATTTATATATATAATAAGTATATATGGGTTTAAAATGGATAAATAATAAAGTATTTAAAATACCGAGTTAATTGGTTATTAGAAGTTCGCACGGACCGGAAGGGTAGGCACCAGTACACTGGGGTTTCTGGCAATAGCGGGGGTGTCGCCATCCCATCTGGGCAATGGCATCCCAACACTGGGCGATCCCGGAGTGAGTGTCTACTTATAGGAATGTGCGTCTTCATATTATCATTAAAAGAAAAGGATAACTGCCTAAAGGGCATTTTGGTCATTTTGACCTTTAAAAAGGGATAAACTTAATAATTGAATGTTATTAAGATAATAAGATATCAAAATAAACATAGGAAGTGTTTATTGTGTAAACCTTACGTTAACGCCATACGATACGCAAATTAGGTTAAATTGGGAATCACAGCGGGAGTTCTGTCCATGTAACCGGTTAAAGAAATAAGGTGAGTTCTATGAGCCCACTCTTAAATATTTTAAATGTTTTAAATGTTTTCGGGCTGATATACATACAAATGCTATAAAATGCATCTAAATGATTTATAACTGAAATGTTGCGTATCTGAACTATTAAATTACCTTTGAGTAAATATATATCAGATTGCTAAGGTGCTAATTGATAAATGGATATATTGAACTATTAAATTATTGTTGGATTGATATATATATGTGAACTGTTATGGAAATGCATATACGTGAAATATCTTGAATTGATAAACTGTTTAAGGCTTTTGGGATAATATATATAGAAATATATATATGATATGTTATGAAAATGATATTAAATCATTGTACGTGTTATAACATAATTATAATGACTGTGATATGATATGTGTTATATTTGCTTCGAAATTAAATAGTCAAGTGATAAAGGAATTATTAGTAAACGTTATAGTGAATATGTATGATTATATGAGAACAGGTGATGCATTTGTTTTATTATTATGTGGTGGATACGCCGCTGGTACTTCCTATATATATACATAATAATATTAGTTACCCAGTATATCAGAAGTGTGGAGGATACGCCCTGTATACATACACTAACGATAAATTGGGAGATGTCCACTTGTTGCAGTATATGAAGACCTTATCACTGTTTACTAATAATCTTATGTCTCTTGGGTATTTAACTAAGGGGCGGGTAGTAGTACAGAGGGAGTTAGGAGGTAGTGTTGCTCAATGGGATTAGAGACCACTACAAATAGAAAAGGGAAAAAAGCTACTGTCCGGTATAGGGAATGCTCTAGAAGGGTAAACTCGGCGGTAAGCAAATAGGGGAAGGCGGTGCAACTGTCCGTTACAGGGAATGCCCTAGAAGGGTAAACTCGGCAGTTAGCAAATAAGGGAAAGCGAGACAACTGACCGTTATAGGGAATACCCTAAAGGGGTAAACTCGGCAGTCCGCAAAGATGGTTTCTCTGCTTATACATTAGCAGGGTTTACACTGGTAATAAATGTTGGGGTTGTAGGAAGGGATAGCAGATAAATGATTTTATAGGGGGTGTTTCCTGTTAAGGAATATTATGTGTTTTATAATTGTGATATATATTATACTTGATAAATGTCTGTGAAAAAGGGATCTTGCAGGTCCAAGGGTTTTAAACCTCACGCCGAGGTAAAGCTTTTAAAATATAGAACTCACCAGCGTAAGCTGACCTTTTCCAAAAATGTATGTATGTCAGGTCAGGGTGAGACTTCGACTAGTTATGAGAAGGCCCTGGTGATAAGGGATTAGACGGGCAAGCTATCGGACGGAAGGAGGGTGTTGGCAAGCTGGCATAGTTATAGCAATAAAACGTAGTGACAGATAGTATTTCCTTATGTAAATTATCTCTTACTTTGTAGTACTTGGCAATTAAATAAAAGTTTCAAATTTCCGCTGCTTAGTTATCTCTGTTAATACCTTGTGTTCATGAGTAAATCCGATTCGTGACCCCTTCTAGAGCCAAGTCTGGGAGTGGGCGTCACATTTGGGTCCCTAAACCTTCCAGAATCTCCTTCCAAAGATGACCTATACATGTGATATTTTACAAACGCACTTAAAGTCACAACCAACAAGCTGTCTAAATTCTCAAGATAATGCACTAAACCAAAAACTAATATATATCACCAACGGTTAATGGGTTAACACATTTAACAAGACTCAACTAGTCTAGGTGGGTGACTTAGACATTTGACCCATATCACTAAACCTTAAGGCGTCTTTATATAATTTAGAACACGAATAGGTCATCTTCATATCACATGAATTATTTTCATATTTCACCTATTGATCGAGTGAGTATTCATATCCCTTCTCCTTTCACTATTTTGGGGTGTAACATGTATCCTATGACAAATTATGGTTCTCAATATCCAATTCGCATTATCATTCGAATTGTGATTCGCATTATGGTATTAAATGTTCAATTCGTGTTATCATTCGAATAGTGATTCACGTTGTGAGTATTCATAATCCCTTTTCCGTTTTCAAGTTTTAGGATGTAACATGTATACATATTCAAATATCAATTCTTTATTCAATTTACAAACCATGGGTTTTCATTTCCACGTCTACGTGCGATTTCATGCTATATGTTAAACAATTGTGTTTTTATTCATCATTCATCAAGTGTAATCATTAACAATACCAAGCCTACGATAAAAATGATAGATCTATTGGCTGACAACCCACCTGAATTTGACTGTGTAAACGACATTCAGGTTATGGCACTCGTCATCAAGGTTTAATCATGCAAATTAAATTCTGGTTTATTCATACATTCTTAAGTCTACACTTGACATTTGAATCGCTCCGAATCTATTATATGTATTCTAACCCTCTGTTTACTCACCAACTATTTTAGTTGACTCTTTCTATTTTTATACATGTTATAGGAAATGCAGTTTGAGCCATACTCGATTTGTACTACATCTAGGATGCTTCGGAGCTAGATTTATGAAATCATACTTTAATTATTTGTCATGTTATGTGTATTTGAACCTACTGCTTGACTTTAAATTTGAGAATGATTAATTATTGAGAATTTAATCAGTGTCATGAGCATTTGGACAATCATCATGCCCCAACGTAAATTCCGTCATCGCTTAGAGTGTGACTGATTGGTATCAGAGCCTTGGCTATAAAGAATTAGGTTATTAGACATGGTGACCTAGACTATGGCTTAAGGTGTCTAAACATGATTATCTCATGTCTTGCATGCTTATATATATATATATATATATATATATATATATATATATATATATATATATAGGGTGAGGTTCATTGTAGACACTTTCGCATGTGAAATAGCTCTTTTTCACATGTGAAAGTTTCTAATTAATGAGAAAAAAGAATAAAAGAAAAAAGAAAATTAATCACAACCATTAGATCAAGAGATCTAATGGTGAAAAAGGGCGTCTACCTGTCTACACTTATGGGGGTGTCTACAATGAACTTTTCACTATATATATATATATATATATATATATATATATATATATATATATATATAGGGTTGGGGTATTTTGGAACCCACTTTGAGTTGGAGAATCGTTGGAACCCGGTCAAAAACGCGGTTATGGTGGTTCTTTATGTTATAAACTACTCTTAAATGAAAAAAATTCAAAAAACCGCCTACTAGATTTTAAAAAAAAATATATCAAAAATGTCTAGGTTACACATGTAACTTTTGCGTAACTGCAAATATATGCATAAAAGTTACAGATGTAACTTTTTTCGTAACTGAAAATCTACTAGGCGTTTTTTTGATTTTTTTTCATTTAAGGGTAGTTTATAACATAAAGAACCACCATAAAAAAAATCAGAAAAAAAACATTTTTTTACCCGTTTTTGACCGGGTTCCAACGATTCTCCAACTCAAGGTGGGTTCCAATTTATCTTTTCCCTATATATATATATATATATATAGGGAGAGGATCATTTGAGAACCAAATGGTTTTGAGAACTTTTGAAACCATTCTGAGCCACTAGTTATATATAAGGAAATCCCCCCCATGAATTTGAGTGGCTCCCCCTAGAAAATTAGTGGCCCAGAATGGTCCTTAAAAGTTCTCAAAACCAATTGGTTCTCATTTGAACCTAACCCTATATATATATATATATATATATATATATATATATATATAGGGTAGAGTTATAATACAAAGTACTTTTTGCGTGAGAAGTGTGAGAAGTGGATGATGTGTTAGATTTTAATGCATTGTGTTATCTTTTAGTTATGATTTTGGTAAATATATAACACTAGACATTGTTTTTTCCATATTAGAATGCCATATGTTTATCAAAATTAGAGTTAAAGGATAACACAATGTAAACACAGTGTAATAATATCCTAACACAATGCCCTTTTAATAATTCTTAATAAATGATGTTCGGTAGTGTTTGGAATCCAATGGATGGTGTATTTATTTTAGGATTGTCATATATTTACCAAAAATATAATAAAAAGACAATATCATGCATTAAAAATTAACACATCAATCACTTCTCACACTTCTCACATAAAAAGTACTTTGTATTATAACCCAACTCTATATATATATATATATATATATATATATATATATATATATATATATATATATATAGGGAGAGGATCATTTGAGAACTAATTGGGTTTGAGAACTAAAAAGAACTAATCTCAGCCACTAGTTTATATATATGGAAAAAACCCCCCATGAATTATAGTGGTCCCCACCTGAAATTAGTGGTGGAGATTTAGTTCTCAAAAGTTCCCAAAAGAAAAAGTTCTCATTTGAACCTAACCCTATATATATATATATATATATATATATATATATATATATATATATATATAGGGTTAGGTTCAAATGAGAACTTTTTGTTTTGAGAACTTTTAAGAACTAAATCTCAACCACACATTTCAGGGGGACCACTATAATTCATGGGAGGGGGATACATGTAAATAAACTTGTGGCTCAAATTAGTTCTTTTTAGTTCTCAAAACAAATTGCTTCTCAAATGATCCTCTCCCTATATATATATATATATATATATATATATATATATATAGGGAGAGGATCATTTGAGAACCAATTGGGTTTGAGAACTAAAAAGAACTAATCTTCGCTACTAGTTTATTTACATGTAGCCCCCCTCCCATGAATTGTAATGGTCCCCCCTGAAATTTGTGGTTGAGATGTAGTTCTCAAAAGTTCTTAAAACAAAAAGTTATCATTTGAACCTAACCATATATATATATATATATATTATATATATATATATATATATATATATATATATATATATATATATGCTACTTAATCTTACCTTAGTCCATTTAAACCTCACAACATTGGTCTGTAACGGTGGAGAGTCTGTTAAAATTGTCAAAGGAAAAGAAAACCAAAAAATAAAAATACTAAGAACTAAAAAAAATAAAAATAAGGGGAAAACAAAAACAGATACATGTGTTGAATGCGTTATGCGGTGTCAGCACAATATAATTAGAAACTTTAATGGAAATGCAAGATCAACGTTTTCAATAATGTAACAAAACAATTCAAGAAAAAAATTAATCAAATATAAATTCGTAGGGAGAAGTTTCATTTATGAAAAATCAAATAAAAAAGGATATAAAAATTTTCAACCCGTGTGGTTTGAACCCGGGTTTATTACACTACACCTTAGGAACAACGAACAACCACTACACCAAATCAACTTTATTTACTAGATTGGGCTCAAAGATCTATTGATACTTATGTATATAGAATGTTGATTTCTTAAAAAATAAATTAAAAAAGGAGTGATCGTGGCCAAACTTGCGTCCTTATACCACTGCTGCCAAATGGATTTTGCAAACTACATGACCTAGAACCGCAATCTATTAGGGTCTGTTTGGTATGAGGCAATGGAGTGAACGAGTGAATGGAATGACCTAGGAAATTGAATGATCGAGGGAATGAAATTGATTATTACCATTTCATCGTCCTGTTTGGTTACCATGTGTAAATGAAATAAATCATTGCTTCGTATTGGTTAATGATTAGTAAAACGAAGTAATTGATATAGTTTACTAATATATCCATTAAATTAATATATTTGTTTTATATTTATATTTTTTATGTTTTAATATTTAATTTTTTTTAATTTATAATTTTTATTAAATAATTTAATTTACATTTTTTGTTTTATTTGTTTTTTATTTTCTAATTTAATTTTATCTTTATTATTTTTAGTTTTTTTAATTTATTATTTTATTTTTATTTTATTCTTATTGTATTATTATATATTTATATATATATATATATATATATTCTTTTTTATTTTTAAATGTATTTTTTAACTTTTATTCTTAATCTATTTTCCATAAAATTTTAGAAAGAAATCTAATTGAAAAAAAAAACTTTAATTCCATTCTTTAAAGGAATAGAAAAAAAACACCACCTCTATGGAATGAATTTTTTTAAAAATGGAAGCAATCACATTCTTTATGTAATAATACATTTCATTCCAATGTGATACCAAACATGTCATTTTCTATTCTGATTCATTCCATTCCAACATGCATTCCTGCATACCATAAGCTACCTTAGACTAACCTTCTAGCCCTTTATTCCAAGACAAGGAGGATAAGATAGACAACCTTACAAGGGTGGACTTAGAGGCTTAGCAAGGGTAGTGTCCGCTACCCCTGAACTTGCACCGCGTAGTGGGATTTTTTTTACGTTTTATGCATTTCGTTACCCCTTAAACTATTTTACACAATCCCTCGAACCTTTTTATGGGTTTTTATTAATATCCCGACATGGAAATATGATCAAACGTCCGTTAATTAAGTAAAACTAAATAACGAACAAGTTTTGTACAATGTAAAATAAAAGCTATACGTTCAGGGGGTAAATTGAAAATTTAAAAATTAAATCTTGTTGATAATGACTTGGGGGATTCTGTCCAGAATCAAAAGAAAGAAAAAAAGTCGCTAAGTCGCTTCCCCACTTGCCGCTCGCTCCATTCCTACCTTCCGCAGAATCCAACGCCACCACCGCCCAACCCGCCCTGCTGCAGTGCTACCCCTATGTTGTTGTGTGGCTATGCACCACGCCCACACCCCCATCACACCGCTCACCTGTAAGTAAATCATCTCCTTCTCTTATTTTTATGATTTAGGGTTTTAAGTGATTATGTCAAATTGTGAAGGTTATGGCAATCAAAGAAACCAAAAAATGCCGTTACTAATCGACATCATTTTGAAGTTGAAGATTTTGATACGGTTTTGGATATGCAAATTTCAGAACTTGGAAGTACATTCAACGATGTATCAACTAGTTTGATAGAAAATATGTCTGGTTTAAATCTTTGAGATTCGTTTTCTAAGTTTCATACATTTAAGATCATGGCATTTTCTGAGTTGTATCTGAATGATTTTAGTAATGATGAAAGCGGTTGTCTTTTGGGTGATCTTACGGTCTTTATCACACCGTGAAGGAAGATGGTAGATATGAAAATTTGGAAGGAATGTGTGACCTTGCTCATGTAGTAGTGGAAACCGGGTAGCATAATACCTTTCCTTTGGTTTATCGGGTATTGAAGCTAGCATTGGTGTTACCAGTTTCAACAACAACCGTTAAAAAATGTTTTTCCAGGATGAAACTTATCTAGACAGATTTACGCAATCAAATGGGTGAGAAGTATTTGAACAACGCTCTGATTTGTGCGGTCGAAAAAGAGCATCTTCTTAAAGTGAAAGACGAGGATTTAATGGCTCGATTTCAAGCTTTCAAAAACCGAAGAGGAGACATCTATTAGGTATGTGTGTTAATTTTACATTGTATGAATTATGGTTAAAAAAATTTGAACGTTATGAACTATGGTTAAAAGAAATTTTGAACGTTACCCCTAAACTTTTTTTTCTGGATCCGCCACTGCAACCTAACACACAATGCTCTAGTAAATTATAGGTGATCATGGAGAAATTCGATTCATCAAGGAATGCTCTATTGGATGAAGGGTCATGCGCTGGCCATCACAAAGACAATTTCACCGCAAAAAAAGTTCCTTGACTTAACATCAACAAATTATCTAAATGTTACATTAGATAATCGTATGTATTTGTATTCATATCTACATGTCATGCAAGTAATTTAAAAGTCACTTGAGCGCGGGCATAGTATTTCGCGTCATCGCGTGGTATGAGATAAGAACATATTTCTATCATCATCTTCTGATCTCCATCTGTGTACTCGTACAGGTACACCCACCCATTGACGAAGCTTGGGCGAAAAGTTTGGGGGGGGGGGGGGCGAAAAGCTCACGGATCCTAATCCTTAATATATATATAAAAAAAATTTAAAAATCGCAGAAATTAGCACTACGGCAGAAAAAACCAGCCCCCCCCCCCCCCCCCCCGCGCGGTCTCCACTAAGCTACGCCCTTGCACCCACCAATTCTTACAAATAATAAGTGACTAAATATGTAAATTGTATAATTTTGTATAAGTAAAAAAAATGTCGGAGGAAGGGGATCGAACCCTTGCTCCTTACGAAACACAGCAACAAAAAATACAATGCGCCATTTCGGGTGTTTTGTAAACTTTGCACACGCTCTGTATTTAACCTAAATAACGACTCGATAAAAGTTAGACGTCAAAACTCAAAAGTACCGATTTGACCATCAAAATGTTATGGTTCTAATTGGAGATGTTAAATAACTAGTTTTTGTACCGGTAACCGGGTAAGGTTAAAGTCGTAATTACATGTATATCTTAAACAACATTTATTTCAAATGCAATAATATCATAAAACAAAGCAATCCAAATAATTAAAGATTGTATCATAAGAGACATGAGGAAAAACAACGTTCAATGCAGACTAGCCCAATAACAAAACCAAACCAACCAAATCTGGCCCAAATCATAAATAAACAGCCCAATAACAAACCAAACCACAAACAACCCCTCGTGATTCATCATGAGAAATTGATTCACAAGGAATGCTCTATTTAAATACATCATGGCTAGCCCATCTCAAGCATTAAGAGAAAACCTAAAAAGATTAAATCAACACAAACCCAACACATTCGATTTATATAACGTTTTGCATACTCATGAACTATCCTTACACTTTATGAAAGTTGGAGACGAAAACCGTAATTTAGATAAACCCAAGACATTTTTACGGTTAAATCTTAAATAAGAATAGTTTTAAATCAATCTCTCTTATCTATAATCTTGTGTAAGTAAGAATAATGATAATAGCCCTAAGCGGACAATGCAAATCTCTCAATATATATATAGTATATATTGTTTTGAGATGTTAGTTTTCAGTTTCTTTAGGAAATAGATATAATGTGATCGATCACAAATGAAACCAGATATATAATGAATTTCACAACAATGACTAAAACTAAAACAAAAAACAGAAATGCAATAAATTTGGATGAATAAAAAATTGGATATTGGTAAAGAGGATTAATAAATATAAACATGATGTGAAGAAGAGCTAAAACTACATCTTTAACACCCTAAATTCCACATATTCATTAAGGCTGTAGGAGAGCTACAACTTGAATCTTTCTTCCTCACTTCAACCCAAACACAAAAACAAAAACAACAGTTATTTTCCAACAACAAAAGAAGTAAAATAAAAAGAATTAGACATTGAACCGTAACCCGTGGCTCCAACGGCTTTTATGAATCGTTTCAACGGCATTCATCTGTGAAGCCGGCCTGAGAAGATGCTGTCCATATCCGAATCGGCAAGTAATATTTTTTAAACTGTTACGGCCTTACGGGCCAGGAGCCTTTCAAGCGTAATACATGTATAAGCTGTTTGCAGCAGCACAGGCGATCGAGTTTTCACTCGGATGCCATGCCAGGTGGAGCAGCTTCGTTGTGTAATCAAATGAGTTCCCATTTGTATCGACCCCCGGGCTCTCTCCTCCTCCTGTAAAAATTAAAATACCATTTTCTTTTGTAATTATTAAACCAATTCAGTGGGTCGGGCCGGGCTAAGTTGACCAGCGAACACATCCTTCTCCATTTTTCAGAAAGAAAAAAAACATTAATAATTAATGTGTTAATTGTGATTCGAAAAAACAGAAGTCAAATCAACCTTATTAAGTAAGTAACTGGGTCGAAATTGCCACCACTAGAGTTAAAGGCAGAAAAAGAAAAGAAAGCTAACCTCGTCTAACTGCGCGAGTTAGGCTGCTTAGGGATCTGGAAGGCCTTGAAGGTGTCTGCACTTGTCTCCTACAGTTTTTATTTTATACAATTTCTCTTATCAAATCACATTTACAAAAGGTAAGAAAAAATCAGGAAAAAGCCGATACTATTACCTCATTGGGTTTTTGCTAGCTTCCAAGGTAGTAGATTCATTACTGCCAGGACCGCACCCAAAAACACGAAATAAATTGCTGAAAATTTATATAAAGGTAACGAGTTAGTGGTACCCAAAATAAAACACTTTCATCAACCATTGAGCATGCTTGATCAGTAGTGCAAATCAATTAAAGGTATTGTTGTAATTAGAATTTGTAGGGTTTGTATATAATGGGAACAAATTTATCAAAAACCTCCACATTTTTCCATTTACCAAAACCCCAAAACTTTATCAATAAGCTACTATCATTAAGAGTTTCTCAATATGCTTAAGTGCTATAGAACTCTCCCAAAAAGTCACTCAAAAGCAATGACTTTAACCTTTTGTGACGTTACATGAATAATTCATGATGTTAAGATTGAAAATAAAAAAAATCTATGTTACACGACGACTGTACCTATTACACCACCAACTCCTTTGCTAAACTTGTTGCTCTCGGATAGAAACAAAAAAAACAAAACCAATAAAAAACTAAAAAACAAAAATAATAATAATAAAGACCCAAAAAAATCCCCACAAAAGGATAAAATAAAGAGTTGTCTTTGTCATATATGGGAAATTTATGACGTATAAAAAAGTTACTAATATTTTAAAACGGAGAACTTGATAAAAGTCAACAATAGTGACTCTTCCCGTTTTACGCCTATAAATAATAAAAAATAAAATTAATTAGCAATACAATAGTTTTTTTTGGTTTTCTCCTTCAAAGAGAGTTTTTATTTGATCATTCCCCTATATATATGTGTGTGTGTGTGCGCAGTGTCTGTGTGTTAAGCAAGGGTTCAATGTAGAACCACAAATACTACAAGAACTATGAGAACCAATATGAAGATGGTATAAATGTAAAAGATCAAATAAATTTACTCCCTAGTTAAATTAATTTATGTGCTTTCTCTCCTCTCTTCTTCACAACAAGGTCTTTACATGTGTAGATCAGAGTCTTGTAGTTAATATATGTATATAGATTTTGTTTGGGATTTTGCTAGGTATGTTTGTTTGTTTGTTTGTTTACACATGTGTAGATGTTTAAATATATGAATACACATAAATTTATCTACAAAGATGCATATATTAATTCAAGTACATTCACATAACAATGATGTATTTTAATAGTCATGTTGGAATACTAGATAAAGAAACAAAAATAAATGAATGTTCTAAATCGGTTCTCACATTATCTATGGTTCTGATTTTAACCCTCGACTATGTATATAGGGGCATACTCGTTTTAGAACTAATGATATGTTGAGAACCATGAGAACCACATAATGCATTTGTAGATAGGCCTAAAAATAATCAGAATTCAGAAGTAGTCAGTGAAAGAAACAAAGGTAGTTATGTAATCATCTTGTATCATACATTCACACCCAAACTAATAGGTAAAAACGCAATATGCGGTTCTCAACATTTTATTGGTTCTGAAATGAATGCCCCTCTTTCCTATGTGTGTGTTTGGGTGGGTTACCTGTAAGAACCAGTTGCAACTCGCTGTCCATCGCCACTCAAACAGCATTCAAATTTATCGAAGATTGCATCGTTTTCATATAGATCACATAACTGAAGTTAAGCAATTTAAAACATCAATACAAAGAAAAAAAGAAAACAAAGACTAAAAGTTGGATGAAGAACCGGTAAAAGGATGTATGTTGAAGAACTGGTAAAAAGAAAACAATTACCTTAGGTCTTATATATTCATGCACCTGGAATGTTGAAACTGGACCAGAGTCCATGTTGATGTCCCATAGCTGCACAAACCATAGAATTTCATAAAATTGTAATTGCTTAAAACCAGAGGAGAATTTTGGCTATTAGTTAAATATCTAAAATAACCCTCAGCAATGACAAAATAAGGGAACCCAAAAAACCCAAAATTGATGGTATTGATGTGTGAATAATTACAAAAGCGCAATTAGATGACTTGGGGTTGAAATTTTGCCAAAATCTGAGATGTTACAATTAATTTGGACATGCAGAGAATGAAATAAATAAGAATATTTTGGGAAGCAAAGGAGTATATATACTCATCTAACAGATATTTTTGTCACACATCCCAGGCCATATCACCATGTCTCACTAACCTATTATTTAATGGTATTACTGTTTATATTAAAAATGTGTGAGCACAACACAATTATCAACACTGAAAAAATTTATATAGAAGTGTCCCAAGTATCCTAGCGATCTGAAGTAACTTTACCATTCTTTCACATTAAATCATATTCTAGCAGAAGGGCTGAAACAAGTTTAATCACAATGCATGCAATGTCATCACTAAAGGTGACAGAACGGATAACTTTATTATAATGGGTCTGCTTTCCATACTTTTAATATCAAACTTTGTATGTGATTACTAAAACTACACTATTAAATAATAACCCAATTATATGGAATAAAGCGATTTAGAAAGTTATAAGCATTTAAATACAAACTAGGTGACACCGAGCCGCACATAGCGGCAGTGAGATTGACATGGTTAAGTGCGTTAAAAGAAGCATATAAAGTTGTGGCGGCTCGATTTTGAATATCTAAAAGTTGATTAAAAACATGTCGCAACTATACATTTAAAAATCAAGGAAAAGTTACATCATTGTAAAAAAAGAGTGTTAAGAAACACAAAAGCGTATTTAAAAATAAACTAAATTTTACTACCCGCCCGTTTCCGCATGGATAACGCATGTATATAAAACCGTTGAATTGCTAAAACGCAACGTAAAGCAAAACAAAAATGAAAAAAAGACAACGCAACAACGTTAAGACTAGAAGTCTGGTTAGATATAACACTACAAATAATTAGATACCTAAAGGCAACGGTGTGAAACTAAAATTAAAACCTATGTAACGCTTAAAAATGATTTTAAAAAAATGAAAAACTAATAAAAGTATTGCCTTGTGGCCAGTCGGTTGGGTAGTATTCCCAACAGATTAAACTGGGATTGGAGGCCATCGAGTATGGATTTGAATGGTGCGCAAGAGGTCTTGGATTGTCAACACTTCCTCTTCGATGTCTCTCTTGGGCAAGGTAAGGATTTTTGGGGCTGGGGAGACGAGTTGGTCAAGGTTTTTGAAGTAAAAAATATTCGGAAATTGGTCCAGGGAGCTCTTCTTTAATCTCATGACCTTCCTTTTCTCTGGTTACGATGGGTTCCTCTTAATTAGTGCTTTCGTTTGAAGGACTATACAAGCCAAAATTCCGGTTAACTCTTGCTTGGCCTACCGGGGTGTTAGTATTAGCCACTTGTGCAAAGGTTGTCTCCACGTTGAGGAATCTCCCGATCATGCCCTTGTCAACTGCTTTAATGTCGGGATTGTTTGGGCGCTTGTTTTTGAGTGGGTGAAGGCTCCCGTGATGATCCCCAATTCTATCCAAGAGATTATTGATAGTCCTTCGGGTGGCCTTTCTCTTCTACGGTAAAGAAGATTATACTTGAAATCTTTTACACTACTTTCTGATGCATCTGGAAGTCGAGGAATAAGAGGACGTTTAACAATCGGTTTAAGGATGCTTCTTTAGTCCTTGGTGAATTGGAGCATGTCATTTCTTTGGATAAAGACTAGGAGTAACATTAGAAGCCTAGATTGGTGTAGTTGGTGTAACTTTTCTTTTCCCTTGTTGTTATGTCTCTAGCTTCTTGCTAGATTTTCAATGAATTTGGCCGTTCAAAGAAAAAAAAGGTGTTGCCATGGCAATAACGCGGGCACACAAAATAGTTGCATTGCTATAACGCTATGTAAAGAAAAGGGAAAATAAAGAAAAGTCGTGTGACAACCAAACGCTTAAATTATTGAGTCTACACCAACTCGTGTGCTAAATTCATTGAGATTGAAAAAAAAATCTATGTTATACAACTGTATCTATTGCATCACCAACTCCTTTGCTAAACTCGTTGCGCGCTCAGATACGAAACAAGAAAACAAAAAAATAATAATAATAAAGAGCAAAAAACAGAAGAAGATGAAAAAGCAACTTGTATTTTGTATATATAGGGTAAGAAATAAAAATCGTTTTTCAATGAAATTTGCGACAAAACATATGTCGGCTCAATTTTGTCGACAGGTAAGGCTTGGTTTTGAATAAAATTTGTAACGAAACATAGACAAAAATAAGCATGTTGCAATGACATATTCGGAGTGTACCAAGCAAGTTGGAGTAGAAGAAGAAGGGGAAGCCAATTGAGCTAGCACTCAAGATGTTAATCTAAGTGTGTTGAATTGCTTAAGAACTAAAAAGAGTTATTGTTCATTGAATTGACATTGTAAACGCCTAAACGGTAACCCACCCAGTTACCAAATTACTATTGATAGAACTTGGGTGACTTTCTACCTATTTGACTTGTTTCAATTTTAGCCTAAATTTTTTAAGTTCTACACATATTTGGACAAAATACAATCCCCGTGTACCTTTATCAGAGACCTGAGGTAATGAACCTTTCTAAAAATCAAAATTGGTCAAGCTTAGTTCCCGTTCTTTCTTTTTGTACATAAAGCTATGTCCATAGATGTCCAGAATCAAAAGTGCAATAGACGAAAATCAGAATCATCATAACATAGCAACAAAAGGAAATGTCACAAACCTTAAGGGTCATGTAATCACGACTAAGTATATATCTTCCATCCCTTCCAAATTTTAAATCAGAAGTAGAGGCTATTATCTCAGTGAAAAATGATTTAGAACCAGGTGATTCATGTTCCTCGAACCTATAAGAAAGAATATATTATTGCTTCTTATAATACTACATACATGTGTTATTAACTTAGAAAGAGCATACATGAGACGAAAAAACTCACTTACAATTTAGAATGTTTATCACATAACGCCGACTGACGCAAATCAATTAAGCGAATGGCTCCTTTTGAACTACTATATGCTAGTGTGCTACAGTGAGTAGGATGAAACTCGGCACATGTAATCACCTCTGCATTCAAAGTCGAAGTAAGTATCATAAATAAGCTAAAGAGGGAAAAATAGATAATGCCAGAAAATAGAAAATAGCAGTGCACACACCAAATAATAAATGGTTCGAGTTTGAATGACTGTATATTTTTTCTTAAATAATTATTGTTTCATGTATGATAGCAAAACATAATTGTTACAATAACAATATAAATCTTTAGATAAACACAATTTAGAAAGTTATTGTTAGAGAACTGGATAGAGCAAACATGCCTTTGTGTAACAAATAACTTGTCACGACTCTTTATATTAAAACCAAAGACCATAAAGGGACTCAACACAAGACACCACTATATATACTAAACAAGACTTGATCACCAAGACTTATAGATAGACTCAGTCTCTTAAACTACAAAACTAAATATTTATACACGGTTAACTATTGGAGGCCAAGTTGTACCACAAACAACATCGTTCATTTCAAGTGACGGTGGCATTGAGTGAAATGTAGCTCGTCGTGCTCATGCAAGTTGGTATAACTGGAGAGCAGCCACAAGTATTTTGTGCGTCAAGAGGTTCCCAACGGAATTAAAAAGGGAAATTCAATAGGGTTGCAGTTCGATGGGCTATGTTATACGAGACTGATTGCTAGCCAACTAAGAAGACACAAACGTGAAATGGGAAACGTAGAATTGAGGACGCTAAGGCGGATGTGAGGTCCGAAGTTGGCCGGGATTAGAAATAAAGTTTTTAGGAATATATTAGAGGTAGCACATATTTCAGATAAAAATAACGGACGGGAGATTGAGATGGTTCGAGAAGTAGATGACGACACCCGTAACAAGTGTAAAAACCCTCACAGTGAAAGGGAAGAGAAGCAGGGGCAAGCCAAAGTTGACATGGGATGAGAAGACATATAGGACTTGCTAGACTTGTATATCTTCTGGGACATACTCAAGGACACGAGTTCTTGGACATGTCGAATAAAGGTTAAGGATTTTTAGGGGAGAGTACAGGTTTGGTCTTTGCTAAGGACTCGTAACTTGGAACTTAGGTAGGCTTTAGTCGTAAGTGTAGATGCAAGCTACTAAATAGGTTCATGTTTAGCCTTGGTCTTTGTTGAGGACTCATAACTTGAAACTTAGGTCGTAAGTGTAGATGCTAGCTACTATATAGGTTCATGTTTAGCCTTGGGTGGCCCTTTAGTCCTAAAGGTGCCTTCAGTGATGGGCATATGGACCCTTATTCGCATTTGCTAGGTTGTTGGGATAGATCCACGATAAGTTGGGCAACCCACATGCATCAATCCGGCCCAGTTCACATGGATTAGTTTTTTATTTAAGTGGATCAACCCATTCCCCTAATTTCCACTTCCCCTTAATTTCCATGCATTTTCCCCTTAATTTCCATGCATACGTGACTTTATCCTACACCACTTCATACTCAATGTTCTCCTATTTTATTTCTTTGTTAATTTTATTTCTTTATAATTTAGTTTTGTATTTCCTAAATTGTATGATAGTGGTGTAATGTTTCTATGAATGTCTATGTAAACCCACGGATGATCAAAAAGAAGGTGGAGAATTCAGGTTGTTATTTTGCAGGTTTTGTTAAACTTGATTTTTCCATTGCTAGTTCAAATTATGGCATATTTAAATGGTGTTCTTGAGCCTAAATCTGAATTAAGTGGTGTCTCTATATCTTAATTCTCATTTGGTTTTTGCCTTGCGAGTAGATTGAGTGGTAAAATTTGTATCTCGATCGACCCGTTGTCTATCATTTCCATTTGAATTCCCGATCCTAGTTGTTACCGTTGTCATACTTGTATCATTTAGTCTCAACTACTTTGGCCTTAGGCAACCTAAATGACATATTTTCCTACGTCTATGCCTATGACATGACTTATATGTCACTCTTTTTATCTGATTTTGATTATTGACCCTTGATGCTTGTTACTTGGTGTTTCTTGTATGTTACATACTTTAGCAAGCCTTAAAGGCTTCTATGCCTTACTGTTATTTCTTATCTACTTATTTCTTATCTACTTATATTACCGACTCTTAGGCATGACTTTTCGTTTATGTGTTTTTGAGTATTGCTTCTTGATACTTGTGGTTTCCAGGATGCTTCTTGTATGTTGTCTGAGTTTGGGGTCTCTGGATGTAGCCTCTCTATCTCATTTTGTCCTCATCTCACCCTTCCGGACCCTACTTTTGTAGTGAAATTTTACTGGGTTTGTTTGTTTGTAACCTAAACATACTCAAACTCAACCTCCTACTAGTAAGCAATATATAAAAAAACAATAATTACCTCTAACCCTTTCACATGTAAACCTATCAAGACCAAAGCCATCGGTTATATCCATTAATACAAGCTTTTAATAACTTTCAACCCATTTAACCCGTTCCCCTTTTAGCACTTAAAGCAATATTATTACAATATTTATACAATTAAATACAAGTTAAAAGATTATGTGCATTAAAAAATATATTATTACAGAAATAATTACATTTTTTTAACCATATGGAACAAAATAAAATACAGCCCCAATTGACCCAGTCATAACTAATGAGTGAATGGGTTGAAATTGCTCCCTCTATCTACAACACATATAATTTTGTTTCTTTTGTTACATGTTCTGCCCCAATCCAATTTAAAAGAGGGGCATCTCTTCCCAATAACAGAAGCATCTATTAAATTGAGTTTAAATCAGATAAATCTTAAGAAACTGTACCAGTAAGATCCTCCATGTTGGCAGGCTTAACATCCAAAATATTGAAACTCTGATTGCTAATTTCCAAATTCCAAAGGTTTATCCGAAGATCATCAGCTGAGATGAATGTTTCGCCGTCACTGATGCATATAAATGGGGAAAAAGTGGACATCAGAACATAAACTAACCTAAGGTTTTAGATCTTTTTTACTGGTGATCAAACTACCCCCAATCCCAACTAACCTGTTTTACATAATAAAGGGTGTCATTATAAAATTGACAACTTTTTGCCCCTTACATTTCCGGGAACAGATGAAGAGAAATACTGAAGCATTACATTTTCTTTTCCTTTCTTTCCATCTCAAGAACAGGCAAAAGAGAAACAAAAAATAATAATACAAATCTACTACCCCTTTGTTTTCTCTCTCCAGATTCAAGAATGCAGTGCAAGCCATTCATTTTAGTTTTGAGTACTACTGACAACTCATATTAGCCAATAGAATATCTTCAAAGTGCATAATATCTAAATTACAAGATGAGATTCTAGCAATCAAGATCAGATATATATGTATAAGCAAAGTTAAAGGTATTATTTGCAAGAATAAAAATTTAACCTGTTAGTTGAGATCGAGTTAATATGGTAGTCATGTGCGTGAGCATACACTCTTTTACATCTGGTAGCAAGACTGGTCTCATTATAAGTCACCTACAAGAACGTTTTACTTTTGAGTGTCAGGCCAGTTAAAAAAATAGTCAAAGGAAATAAGCAAAAAATATAAGGGTCACTAAGAGTGTTTATTGGAGACAGGTTAGTTTTCACAACTATTGGTGGTCTATTAAGATGACTCGTTTGAAATACAAAAATGAGGGAACAGTACCACAGGTAGACGCAGTGATGGGATGCCACCTGGAGGGAATTTGAAGTCATTGGTCAAATTTTTGGAAGATTTATCTTTGCATCCCCCATTTGCAAGATGAGAATTAGAACTCGATGAAACACTTGAACTGCCAACATTACTCTTTCCAACAACTTTAGAAGCGTCCATGTTCATGCTTGCAACTTTCTTGACTTTCTTCTCTTGAACCTGGGTAAGTGAAGACAGAATGTCAAATCCACATGAAACTTGCATTGCCGAATAGCAAAAATAAAAATAAAGAAAGAAAAGATGAAGAAAAAAGATGTAAAATCCAGTGTAAAGAACTAACTACAGATGTTTCTCAAGAATTACTTTGTCGACCTTAACCAGAGATAAAATGCTAACCTTTATACCAAACAGTTTCCTGATGATTACATCAATTATCAAAAATATCCTTTAATATAATATCTTTTTGAATTTGTCAATTATTGGCTTTAGAAACGTGTGAAAACAACATAGAGCTTGAACCTCTCTGGCATATCAAATTCATAGTTTTATATTAACTAAAGTGATTGGCCACTATTTTATGATACAGATTATTATCAATTGATGTAAAATCACTATAGCAGAACTCAATAGCAGAAGAAATTTCTTTGGGTTTAAACTTGATAATACAAACAAAATACCATAAATGAAATACAAAACAAAGTCTACATTCTACATATATTAGCATGTTATAAAGAAATCAAACGGAACGAAAGGGAATTAGAGTGGTTACCTTCCAGAATTTAATGGTTTTATCGTTAGTCGACAAAAGAAAAAGGGCACCGTTGGCTGTTTGGCACCATCTAATTCTGTTAATTTTCTCCTCAATCTCCAGACTCTTTAAATAATCAAACTGGAAGAATAATTGGAGATGTAGCATGAAAAAATATATCCATCAACTAGAAAATAAACATGATAAAGAGTTCAAAGAAACCTCAGGTTCATGGCTCTGGAACTCAGTTTTG
This sequence comes from Deinandra increscens subsp. villosa, assembly GCA_039602395.1. NCBI lineage: Eukaryota > Viridiplantae > Streptophyta > Magnoliopsida > Asterales > Asteraceae > Deinandra > Deinandra increscens. The sequence continues at coordinate 59,082,768 of JBCNJP010000006.1, forward strand.
TAAGAGAACTCTGGATGCTTACTTGTAGAGTAATCAATCTTCTCTAAATCCCTTCTATTTCCACCATCCTACAAAATGTAGAAAATGCGCAAGAAACAAAATAAACTTAAGGAAATGCAGAAACCGTAAGTACAAAATGCAAAACAAATGTAAAAGGAAAGTAAAATCTCCGGAAAAAGATACATTATGCACAAACCTTTTTTGTA